>JAKSZU010000004.1:100673780-101273780 GCA_026018925.1 Tupaia tana | reverse complement strand
CCAGTAGGTGGCATGGTGGTTGGGGTGCTGGATTCCCACAGGCTGAGGTGCTGGACTGCAGTTCAACTCTTAGACCTGGTAGCTTATTTTCTCTCTGTTTCTCTTTCTCTCTCTTCCTCTCTCTCTCTCTCTGGTCAAAGTAAAAACTAATAATAAATAAAGTTAAATAAGATTATTCTTTTTAGGGACCAGCAGATGGTGTAATGGTTATGTTGCTGGACTCCCACAATGGACATGGTTTCAGCCCCAGACCTTGCAGCTTAAAACTCACACGAGGCATGTGTGCATGCATGCCCAAGACCCCGAGAGGAGATGAAGAAGAAGAGATTGTGGTGTGACCATCTTCCCTAAGGAGTGATTTCTTGTTTTCTGTCTCTGTCTCTCCAGCAAGCACACGCACCCTATAGCAAAAATCTCTCAAAAAATTATTTTTTAAAAAAGAAGATGGCATTATTTTGTTATAGTTAAGTTTATGTACCTAGCTGATCCTTAGTTGAATGGAAAGAACTTATAGTATTAAGATTCCCCTCAAGCTTGGGAGTGGATTGCCTGAGAAGTTAATAAAACATACATCTCTCATTTGTACAGACCCCTTGTAAGAAACCATTTTTTCTCTCATTTTATCTAAACATTCATTCTCATGTATTCAAAACCTGAATCCACTCCTGTTAGTTACCTGTACAGAGAACAGAATTCAAATTCTTATCTACCTATTTTACTTGATATTAAAACAAACAAACTTGGTTTTAGGATCTCATTTTAGGTTCTGGCCTCAGAATACTATGGTCAACATCTAACAAGAACAAAAGAAAATGACATTTAAAATATGCTATTGAAGCAATTTCTCTTTTCAAGTATTAATGCTTGTCCGTCTCTTTTCAAGTATTAATGCTTGTCCGTATCCTCTGGAGTAAACTGTCCTTCCTTTAACAAAATACTTGTTTAGGCCACTTTGTGCAACAGTGTTGAGCTCCCACTTTCTCCACCCTGAATATTCCAGTTCATTGTTTATAGAAGGATAAATAAATGAAGAGATTTTAAACTCTTCTGCATAAAAAAGACCTACATCTGATAGTTCTCTGGAAGTAGAGAGGTGACAGAGAAGGTGTTGAGAAAATTCGGCAATGTGGCATAGACCACAACCGATGGAGAAAGGCAGTACAATGATGGTTTATAATGACTAGAGGGGATTGAAGAATTTTAAGAATGAGCAGATATTAACATTAAAACAGTTTGCATTATGATACTATAATGTAACCTTTTACTACCCCCTCCTACTGCACGGTCTGCTTATTAAACACACGTTACTGGTTGCCTGCCACTTTGTGGCAAACAAGGAAATAGGCTGGGTTCATTTTCCATGTTGCTGTGGGATCAAGAGACAACAGCTGCCAGAAATAAGGGCAGGGGAGATCAAGTGGAATTAAGAAATCAGAACTAGCAGCAAGCATAAGAAAGTCTTATGAATTTGCAAAAATCTTAAGAGGATTGTGGACTTCCCGTCAGACATATAATGGTAGGTTTGAACAACATTAAGTAATTATCAACTGACATTTTGGGTAACTATGTCACACATAGATCCCAGCAGACATCTAACAAGAAGAATATTTTGGTAAATATTGAGATTATCTACCCTAGGGTACTGGAGGGAAAATCAGTGAACAATAGGAGAAGGAGAAGCTTGAACTCTTCCATGCACGTGTGCTTTTAATTGGTCTTCCTCTTGGGAAAGACAGAAAGGAGTCGTCAGCATGGAGAAACAGAATGGGCAGTGGAAGGAGCACCGTGTCAGGAGCTTGGGGACATGCGGGCTCTGGTCCAAGTGCCAGGTCTTCGAATAATTTTAAGTGATTCTGGGAAGCAGTTTACTTCTGAAATTCTTTACACACAAACCATTCAAAATACTATCTTCCATAAACTGCCCAGCCTCTCAGAACTGAACTCCAATTCTCGTTCATACAGGACACCCAGTTTTGTTTTGTCTTATTTTGCCTTAGGTAGGTGATCTATTGTTTCTCAGTCATTAATAAGTGCTTTGGATTATAGCTATGGCTTTCCAAGTGGATATAATGCCTTCATTTCTACTGTCATCCACAAAGAATTGTCTTTTTCTTCCCCTAAAAAATTCTTCTAGATTTCCTCCTCCATCCAGACAAAATATTCATTTTTCAGGATCTTTCTGATTTTTCATCCTAATTAAGCCCTAAGCAGAGATGCATGTTGCCACCAACTTTCATTAGCAGAGAGGCGTACCAAACATTGGAGATAACTGTTCCTCTTAAATCCAGAAACTGCTACCAATTTTTTGTTTGTTTGTTTGTTTCAAATGACTTCGTTGGCTTTTGGGGAGGTAGGGGTAAAAAGCAGACACTATCCAAAATGAGGCTTGCAAGCACACTGTGGCTTCCCCATCTGTCAGAACAAAATTCACAGGAATTGCTGATGAAACATTTTCTCATTGAAATTTGCGGTTAAGATGAAGTGAGTCCCACTGTGAGGAGCTGGTTTACTTTACTTTAGTGGGAGGGCCCTTCTGTTTGTTTACACTGGCCATTAGAATTAGGTGTTAAGTGCCCGTAGTAAAGTACAGACAGTATGCTTACTAGATTAAGATCTTAAGTTTATTGTTTAAAAGAGCCCTTTTTATTGTTTCCTCCTGGTGTTGCAAAGGTTTTGATTTTTTTCACTGAAAAATATTTTTGTTTTTCAATGATATGACTAGCAGATTAAAAGATTCAGATTCTAAAATACAACCACTACAGAAACAGAGTAAAAAGTAGAAGCTCCCCTCACCTCCTTGCCTCCCAGCTCCCAGGTTCACTTTGGTCTCCCTCACAGTTGAGGATTTAGGCCACGGTGCTGAGCTTGTTTCTGCACATTTAGAAGTACGTGAATTTTAAGCTTTTTAAACTGCAGTTAAATTTTTTTCCCACTAAACAATATGTTTAAAATTTCTTCTTAATACTGTCTAATGTACATCGAATTGTATGTTCTTTGGTGAAAATGATGTCTGTGGTAAATATCCTTGAGTTGTACATCTTAATTAACTGCTGTCCTTGTTTTTTGAAAAGAAATCAAAGGCTTTCAGTAAGTGCTATCAAACAGTTAGGTAATTCTAAGCAAAAGCAATGAAAGTTGACATCTGGTTAGCCTATGTTACCTTTCAGAAGATAAAAATACAATTTCTTTTAGGATATTTGAGATACAGGGAATAATTTAGTGACTTTCACCGGGTGAAACCTCTGGACAGTGGGTCAGAGCCAGAACTTGCCATAATTGTTGCAGTGGTTTGAATGGCACTCACTTAAAAGATAGGTCCATTCCGAATGCACTTTATTTGAAATAAGGGTCTTTTCAGATATAATTAAGGTAAAGAGCTCAGAATAAAATGCAAACTGCATTAAATCTAATGACAACCATCTTTATAAGAAACAGCAGAGATAAAGGTGACTGGAAGGAATAAAAGACAAAGGTGATGACTAGTGCTCCGTTTCCAACAGGGCAAGAAACAATAGACACCACCAGACACAGAGGCAGAGGGGTGTCTTCTAGAGCTTTCCATGGAATCACTTTGATGTCAGACTTCTAGCCTCTGTAACTGTAAAGAAATCATTTCTCTTTTTAAAGGCAGGGTCTTGCCATGTTATGGTCCTCCTGCCTCCCCAAATTTTTGTTGTTTTAAGTCACCAAATTTTGATGGGACCAGCAGTTGGTGTAATGGCTATGTTGCTGAACTCCCGTTTAGTCAACTGCAATTCGAATCCCAAACCCGGTGGCTGAAACTCACGCCGGGCGCATGTGCGTACATGCCCAAAATACTGAGAGGAGAATGGAGGAGAAGGGATTACAGCGTGGCCATCCCCTCTGGGGGATGATTTTTTGCTTTCTGTCTCTCTGTCTCTGTCTGTCTTTCTGGCGAGCACATGCGTCCTGTAACAAAAACTTCTCCAAAAATAAAAGAAAGAAACAATAAGACACCAAATGTAGAAATGATGTGGTTTTATAATTTACTCTGTTGTTTCTTAATGCATTGAAACTAATTTCACAATTCAACAATTTAGATAGGTGTTTTGTTTTGTTTTGTTTTTCACTTTCTTCAGTTTCTACTTGTTTAGGTAACAACAGATCAATGTTTAGTAATAAACCTTCACTTGAACTACAAAGGAAAGCACATACCACAAAGGGACCCAAATCAGCAGTATATGCCTACAAATCTCTGATAACTGCTTGCAGATTGGCAGCTCGCTGGTTACTTGACATGTCCAATGTTGCTATTTTGGTCTCAAGGAAGTTCTCCCTTTCTTCACCAACTTTAATTTCACATCCAGTTTTAAATAATTCAAGCATTTTGGTGATGCCATGGCTGATAGAATTTGGAATAAGCTTTCAAAAAAAAATTTTTTTTTCAGTTTCTTCCTTAATGGAGTGAGCTCAGACATTATTTCTGGAACAGCTACATAAAAGTCTGCATGAACTTCATCTTCCAAAGTCTACTGAATCAGATTAGTTCCTCCAGCAAACGCAGCTCCATTTTCTTCTGCTATTTCAATTTCTGAGGCATTCCCTGTAAATACTGCAACTTTATTAATTTCTGAAGTGAATGGGTATGGAAGACTAAGAACACTGGAAAATGGTTCCAATTTTTCTTCTTTCCTAGTGCTATATCCAATGTCAAATCAAGATAAATACCTTGCTTCAGATTAGTAAAGTCCAGAATTTGAAATTTCTTAAGTATGTGAATAGCTTTCTCCACTTCATATATCTGCCTTGAGTATAAGCATTTTAGACAGACATCCTCAGGTTCACCTTCCATGTGAGATGTGACTTTATTTTTTTCTATCTCATCTTTTTTTTCATCTGATGCTTTTTCTTTGACACCTTTTTTTTTTTTGGTAGGTTTTGTAGCAGCAACAAAATGTCTGTTGGTCATCTGAATGCTTAGAGAACAAGGATAAAGAGATATTTGATAAACCAACTTAGAAAAACTAAAAACTATGTTTTCATTTATTTATTTATTTTTAGAGAGAGGTTTTTTTTTTATTATAGGGCATGTGTGTTCATCAGACAGACAGAAACAGAAAGACAGTATGCAGGAAATAATCCCCCGGGGGGGATGATTACTCCACAGTCCCTTCTCCTCCATTCTCCTCTTGGGATCTTGGGCATACAAGCACGCGCACCTGGCGTGAGTTTTTTTAAGTCATCGAGTCCGAGACTCGTTGAGAGTCCAGCAATGTAACCATTATGCCATCTGCTGGTCTGGAAAAACTACGCTTCTGATGATGTATCAAGTCTATACTGAGACATCCTATGGCCGCCGCCATGTTGATCATTCCTGATTGTCTGAGTTTGGTTTCTGTAACAGTCTCTAGGTCCCCTTTTTGGAACAAATGGACTCTTTACTTTTTCTCATTTCACAGTAGTGATAAGGATACCATCAAGTAATCCTATTTTTCTATCTTGTCTGGTTTTAATCAAACATTTTACAAAATTTTATTTTATCTCATCTCTTAGCATAGCAATTACATTTCTTTAAAAAACCTTTAGTGGTTACCAAAAGAATTTGCAATATACGTTGTCAGTAATCTAAGTCCACCTGCAAATAGCACTGTACCACGTCACACGCAGTGTGGCTGATAGATGAGGATATCTCTCATGACATATCTGTCATTTATCTCAGTGATACAGCATACTCACCCAATGCATTTTTATTATCATTACTTTAAGCAAACATTACTTTTATATAATTTTAAAATAAGAAAAATACTGCAAAATATTTTATTTGACCTTCATTAATTCCTTCTCTGATGCACTTTTTTTCTGTGTATAAATCCCAGTTCCTGACCCATAATTTCCCTTATACACAGAGAACTTTTAAAATTACTTATCATTAAAAATGTTATTATTATTATTTTTTTGCAGTTTTTTGCTCCAGGGCATGTGCGCTCGCCAGAGAGACAGAAAGCAAGAAATCACCTCCTGGGGGGGGATGAGGGGTGGCCACGCCGCAATCCCTTCTCCTCCATTCTCCTCTCAGGATCTTGGGCATGCACGCACACACACCCAGCGTGTGTTTAAGTCATCTGGTCCAGGACTTGAACCGTGGTCGACTACGTGGGAGTTCAGCGACATAGCCATTACACTAACTGCTGGTCCCAAAAATGTTATTTCCATTACAGTGTTTTTGACTTCTACAATTTTCTTCTGATTGTTTCTTAAAGTTTGCATTTTTACTACCATTACCCATCTATCTTGCATATTGTCTACTTTTTCTGTTAGACTTCTTAAAATATTAGTTATAGCTATTTTAAATCCTCTGTCTCATAGTTCCAAAATCTGTGTCATACCCAAAGCTCCTCCTGATTCTTGCGTTGTCCCCTCAAACTAATTTACTTTAATCTTTTAGCATACTTTATAGTTTTTGTTTAAAGCTGGGCATGATATATTTATTGGATAACAGAAACGGAAAAGTAGCCATTTACTGTGAAGTCTGATGTTCATATGGAGAGGAGTTGATGTGTTTGATGTTTTCTGCATCTGAAGGGAAAAGAGACCTTGATTTCCCCGAGTGTCCTTGTTTTTTATCTCGTCTACTAATTTGGGAAGTCCCTTAGTACTCCTTGTCAGAGAGAGTTTAAATCTTGTGGCTCTTATCATTGTGACCTGCTATTGTACTGGAGCCCTGTTAATCTGGTGGTAAGGAATAGGGTGGAAACCACTTCTTTCATTTTATAATTGAATCTGGGTCTTTTGGTGAGCTTGTGAACCATTTTCCAGTGTCCTTAGTCTTCCATACCCATTCACTTCAGAAATTAATAAAGTTGCAGTATTTACAGGGAATGCATCAGAAACTGAAACTATATTCCTGGGATGTGACCTGGGATGTGTGTCTTCACTCTCCCCAGTTGGGTGAAATAGGAATGTCAGAGTGAGCAGGTGGGACTGGCTCTGGTAAATCTTTTCCCCAGAAAAGATGTGAATAACACTCAGGTAGTATTGTATGCCAGTTACTCTTCTTACCTTCCCACAGCCGGAGCCATGACTGTTCTTTTACTGTAAGGACCCTGTGCGCTGTCAGAGATAAAGCCCACAAAGTGTGCTGTCTGGAGACAAAACTCTTGCAGCCCACAGGAATTTCTAATTCCCAGATAGTGTTCACTGAGCCTCCTAAAATTCATCAAAATTACCATTTAAGATGGGATCAGCAGATGGCATAATGGTTACATCACTGGACTCCCATGTAGTTGACTCAGTTGGAGTTCTGGACCCAGTGGCTTAAAACTCACACCAGGCACGTGTGCGTGCATGCCCAAAATCCCAAGAGGAGATGGAGGAGAAAGAATTGTGATGTAGTCATCCCTCTGGGGTATGATTTATTGCTTTCTGTCTCTGTCTCTCTCTGTTTCTCTGATGAGTGCACATGCCCTATAGGCAAAAATCTTTCTAAAAATAAAAAAAAAAAATTACCATTTTAATGGTTCAGTTTATGGCTTTTCTAGCAGTAAACACATCAATCTACATGAGACTCTCTGGTCTTTACCTGTATTTGCAGATTTGAGGGGTTGCTAATTTACCCTGCAATCTCAGTTCTCCAATGTATCCATAAAATATTATACATTTGGGGGACCAGCAGGTGGCATGGTGGTTAAGGCGCTGGACACTCCCACATGGCCCACCTCAGTTCAAGTCCCGGACCTGGTGGCTTGCTTTCTCACTTTCTCTCTCTCTTTCTGTGTCTTTCTCTGGTCAAACTAAAAATAAATGAATGAATAAATAAAGTAAAATAAATAATTATTTTAAAATATTATACATTTGCTTATCTTTTTTGTTCTTATTATTTTCAGAATAAGAGTAATGATTTCTAAGTTTTTTAAATTATTTTATTTAACTTTATTTATTCATTCATTTATTTATTTCAATTTGACCAGAGAGGGACAGAGAGAGAGAGAGAGAGAGAGAGAGAGAGAGAGAGAGAAAGCATGCCACCAGGTCCAGGACTCAAACCACAGTTGGCCATGTGGGAGTCCAGCACCCTTAACCACCAAGCCACTTGCCAGCCCTGATTTCTAAGTTTTCTACATAAAACCACCTTATTTATTTCTTTAGGTTTTTGTCATAGGGCATGTGCACTCACCAGAGAGAGAGAGAGAGAGAGAAATAGAGAGAGAGAGAGAGAGAGAGAGAGAGAGAAATCACCTCCCAAGGGGGATGGCCATGTCACAATCCCTTCTCCTCCATTCTCTCAGGATTTTGGACATGTACACACACATACCTGCCATGATTATCAGGCCGCCAGGTTTAGGACTTGAACTGCACCGCTGGCCATGTGGGATTCAATGCCTTAAGCTCCACGCACCTTCTGGCCCCATCTAATTTAAGTTTAAAACCCAGATTCTTTTTCTGGATATTTAAATGGCACCATCCATAGATCAGTACAGCCTGGCTTATTGTTGGGCTGAACTCCAAGTAGAAATATTAACTCTGTAGAAATAATAAAATATTTCAGAGTTCCTATTATTATCATCTCTTCCTTGAAGCTTTCTTTAAAGCCTTTGGCTCACACTGAGATCACCTTCACTGAATATAAATCTCTTTTGTCTTTTTCTCTCAATTTGTATTTAATCAAATACTACCTAGTAGTACATGATTATTGTTCTTGGATGAATGAACTGCCTTTTAAAGTATAAATTTTTTTATGGGACAGTATTTTATACAATGACTCTATAACTAGTAGTGATTTCCTGAGTGTATATTAGGTATATGGGAAATACTTATTAAATAATTAAGGTAGTCCAGGGATTGCATTATTATTATTATTTTTGTTCTGGTGTTAGTGAGTCTCCATCAAGTTTTCAGAGTGGAGATATGCAAAGGTGAGCACAGTTCACAAAGGCTTACTGTAAGGACAGATGGAAAAGAAAAGAGGAGAGGTTAAAGCGGCCACATATTCGGACTTCATGAGTAGCTAGCCCATCATTCATTACTAGTTTAAAACACCGTAATAAACATAGTCATTCAAAGTTGGTGCAATTGGGACCAGCAGGTGGCATGGTGGTTAAGAACTCTAGACTCCCACATGACTGACTGCGGTTTGAGTCCTAGACCTGGCAGCTTGCTTTCTCTCTTTCCTTCTCCTTCTCTCTTTTTCTCTCTCTCGCTCTGTCCCTCTCTGGTCAAATTTAAATGAATAAATAAAGTTGAAATAAAATAATTCTTTTAAAAAAAAAGTTGATACAATTAACCAATAGCAGTTCTGCAAGTCCTCCACATGGGCGACTCAACTCCTCCATCTTGACTTCTCTTCCATCTCCTTTCCCCTTGATTAACTATTGTGTTACTCTTTATAGGCTTTATTATTGACTGCTTAACTTATTTAATAAAGATTTAGTTAGTACTATCAGAAAGATGGCAGAATAAGGAGTCCCAAGCCCCACAACTCCCCACAGAAAATCCAGTTAGCAGTTACCCACAGATGAGAACATCTCTGTCAAATGCCCAGTGCTTGGCAGGAAGCCTGAGGCACCTGTGGGAACCACAGAACCAAACAAAGACCAGAAGGGTGGGTAAGAACAATCGCCTCACTGACTGCATCACCCCTTCCCCCGCCCCGTGTTGTCACAGCACCACACAGAGAGGATGTCCTGGGGCTCACAACTTCTACAGTGGGAATGAGAACGAGAGGCGGACATCTAGTTCCTCGGGCGTTCCAGACACGTCTCAGGAATCCCACTCTGATCTCACCTTATAAGGAACACAGAGCGTTATGGCACAGCTAGAGCATCTCAGGCTGGGGGGAAACAAAGCATGGAGGCAGAGCTCACCGTGATCACCTGCAGGTCTTGGTGGTAGCTCTGTGTGCCGGCTGTGCTGCCCAATCAGGGTGCTACTGATATCAGAACCTGCCCACAGAGCTGAGCTGAGCCGGCCCCTTTCAGAAGTGGTTGGGACTCCCATTTGGCTTGAATCCTTAAATGGCTAGCCTCCAGGCTCAGCCTCGAACCTTATTTCAAAGCCCCACTCAGGGACAGGGGACTCTCCTCAGCATAATTTAGCAAATAGCAAAGGCTAGTTCTGCCACTCAATGGAGTTTAAACATCACTTAATGTGGTCTCAAAGGTCACTCCAAGATCCTGCCCAGGGGAGAGATGACCACAACAATTTGTTCTTGTAAAAGCAGGGGCTATTTCTGCCATACCCAAGTCCTGTCCATTCAGAGCAGTGACTTAACCTAACCTTAGGGTCCAACCTGCAACCCTCTGCAATTGCAGGCCTCAGATAGCAACACCACCTGACCCAGGAATACACACTGTAGCCTGGCTTAACTGGAGCCAATTGCAGTGCTCATCCAGCAGATAGGACTCGATGGTCTCACCTGAGAGGAGAACCCAGCCAGCAACCCCACCTGAAATCACAACAAAGACAGAGGTCCAGCTATAGAGAACTCAGAAGCAAGCTCTCCCTGTCTGGGGCCAATTACCAGCTGGCCCATAGAGAGTCGCAGACTAGACTAAATAGGGACGTTCTGTTCCTGCCAAAGAATAACTGTAACAGGTAGGAGAGTGGGCTGTCTGCTCAAATGTGCAGGCACAAAATCAATGACACAGGATTATAAAGAATCAGGAAATCATGACTTCTTTAAAAGAAACTAGCAAAGTTTGGTCATGGGCCCTAAATAATTGGAGATTTATGAAATGATAGAGAAAAAATTTAAAATAGAAATTTCTTTTAAAGAAATTCAGAGAACTATAAGAATATACATATAAAAACATGACTCCTAGTGTTGTGCATAGGGGGTCAGAGTCCACACAGCTGTCAATAGTTGAAATCCTAGTCCCAGCAGCTTGAAAAACATGCCAGCTGCATGTGTATGCATATCGAAAATCCAGGTAGGATGGAAAAATGATTATAGCGTGATCAAGCCCCATTAGGGGGTGCTTTCTCTCTGTCTCTCTCTCTCTCTCTCTCTCCCTCCCTTTCTCTCTCTTGCAAACACATGTGTCCTCTGACAATAATAATTTAAAAGAATGTTTGAAGTAATATATAAAAATGAGAAGTTGGGCAAAAATAAATCTAAAAGATGAAGAATCACTGAATTGAAAAGTAAATCGAAAGCTTCAACATTAGACTTGATCAAGGAGAAGAAAGAATCAGTGAGCTTGAAGATAGAATATTTGAAATTATCCAGTAAGAGGACCAAAAATAAAAAATTAAAAACAACAATGAGAGCCTATAGGAGTTATAGGACACTTTCAAGAGATATAATCAAATGGATGTCCAAGAAAGAGAAAAGAGAGAAAATGAACCCAAAAAATATATATGTATAAAATAATGGCTGAGAGACCAACAGGTGGCATGGTGATTAAGGCACTGAACTCCCACATGGTTGACCACAGTTCCAGTCCCAGACCTGGCAGTTTACTTTCTCACTTTCCCTCTCTCTCTCTCTCCTCTCTCTGGTGAGCACACAGTTAAATACTAATCACAGTAAAATAACAAAATTAAACAAATCATTCTTTAAAAAATAATGGCTGAAACTTTCAAAATTCAGGTACAGAAAATGCAGAGATTGCCAATCAAATTCAATCCAAGAATAGTTCACCAAGGCACATAATTATAAAATTATCAAAAGGCAAAGACACTGGCCAGCAGGTGGCCTGGTGGTTAAGACACTGGACTCCCACGTGGTCAATTGTGGTTTGAGTCGCAGACCTGGTGGCTTGAAAAAGCACAGTGGGGGGACCAGTAGTTAGTGTAATGGCTATGTCGTCGGACTTCCATGTAGTCGACCACAGTTCAAGTCCTGGACCTGGTGGCTTACTCACACCAGGTGCATGTGTGTGCATGCCCAAGACCCTGAGAGGAGAATGGAGGAGAAGGGATTGTGGAGTGGTCATCCTCCCTGGGGGTGATTTCTCACTTTCTGTCTCTCTGTCTCTCTCTGTCTTTCTGGTGAGCACATGCGCCCTATAGCAAAAACCTCTATTAAAAAAAAAAAAAAAAAAAAAAAAAAACTAGAAAAAAATGGGTCATCAGGAAATCATGATGCATTTTGCATAAGAAAATATGTGATGACTTTCCTGACTACCTAATATAATAACAATAAAAATCACCACAAAGAAACATATTACACATAAGAGAGTCTGAATAAGACTAACGAATATCTCACCAGAACCCCTGCAGGTCAGGAAAAACTGAGGTGATACTTTTCAAAGTGATGAAAGAAAAAAAAAATTCCAGCCAATAATACTCTAACTGGATAAGCTATTCTTTAGAAATAAGAAAGTTTATCGCCACTAGGCTGGCCTTATAGGAATTATTAAAAGAAGCTCTTTAAACTGTATCAAAAGACTACTAATTAATAACATAAAACATGAAAGTGCAAAAGTCAATGAGATAAGTAATATAAAGTCAAAATCAAAATATTATAGACTAAAATTGTGTTGTGTAAAAAATTTTTACCTCTACTACAGTGATTAATAGATAAATCTGTTAAAATAATCATAGCTAAAATTAGCTGTTGGGAATACAAATTACAGAATGATGTAAATTTTGACATTAAAAACAAAGTGTACATGTAGGAGGGGTGAAAGTGTATAGTTGTTAAATGAGATCAAAGTTAAGTTGCTATCAGTTTTAAATAGCCTATTTTCAGTAAAAGCATATTATGCAAACCTTGAGGTTACCACAAAGCAAATATCTATAGTAGAGATATAAAACATAAATACAAATGATAAAAAGCATCCCATTAAGGAAAATAACCAAGTCACAAAGGAAGACAGCAAAAGAAGAATAAAGAAACATAATATACATAAGACAACCAGGAAATTAATTACAAAATATGGTAGTAAATCCTTACCTATCAGTAATTACTTTAAATATAAATAGATTAAATTCTCTAGCCAAAGGTACAGATGGACCAAATGAATGAAATACACTCAGAGTTCAGCTACATCCTGCCTGCAAAAGACTCTAATATTGAAGGACACACACAGACTAAATGCGAAGGGATAGAAAAGGATAGTCCCTGCAAATGGCAACCAAAAAGAGCAGGAGTAGCTATATTCACATCAGACATAATAAACTTTAAGTCAAAAACTATAAAAAGAGACAGAGAAGGTTATTATATAATGACACATGGGACAATTTGTCAAGCGTATATAGCAACTGGAAATACTCACCCAACACTGGAGCATGTGAATATGTAAAGGAAATATTAAAGGACCTGAAAAAAGACTTAGATTGTAATACAAAAATAGTAGGGGATTTCAATATCCCATTTTTAACAATGGAAATGTCATACAGAAAGAAAATTAATACACGAATGTTGGACTTAAACTACAATTTAGATCAAATGGACCTAACAGACATGTATAGAACATTACATTCAAAACAACAAAATATCATTCTTAAGTGCATGTAAAATATTCTCTAGTATACATTGTACATTAGACCATAGAACAAGTCTAAACAAAATTAAGAGGATGGAAATTCTGTCGACAAGCTTTTATGACCACAGTGGCATGAAAATAGAAATCAAAACAGAAGTACTTTGGAAACTGAACAAATACATGAAAATTTTAAAATATGCTCCTTGAATAACCAATAGGTTAATGAAGAAGTCAAAAGAGAATTTAAATATCTTAATGGAAATGATAATGGAAATGTAATGTATCAAAACTTACATGACGGAGCAAAAGTTCTGAGAGAAAAATATACAGCAATGAATGCCTACATCAAAAACATAGAGAGTAATAAAGATCAGAGCAGAAATAAATGAAATAGAGAATAGAAAAAAATTTTCCAAGTAATCTTGAAAAGAAACAAAATCAACAAACCATTAGCTAGACTAACAAAAAAGAGAAAATACCCCAATAAATAAAATTTAAAATGAAAGATGATAATAAATTACATCTGAGGTCATAGAAATACAAAGATCAGGAGAGATTAATATGGATAGTTATAAACCAACAAATTGCATAAGTTAGAAAACAGATACATTCTTAGACACATACAACTTATTACATAATGAAGAAATTTCTATTGCTTTTCTATCTGAACAGATTCAATAACAAGCACACAGATCGAATTAGTAATAAAGTCTCATTAAAGGAAAATACAGTATTTGATGGCTTTGCCACTGAATTCTACCAAACATTTGAAGAGCTAATATCAATTCTTCTCAAACTCTTCCAAAAAATCCAAGAGGAAAGAATACTACCAAAATCTATTTTTTTTTCTTTGCTATAGGGCACATGCATTCGCCAGAAAGACAGAGACAGAGAGACAGAAAGTGAGAAATCACCCCCCTGGGGGATGGCCACACCACAATCTCTTCTCCTCCATTCTCCTCTCGGGATCTTGGGTGCGCACACACACACACACACACACACACACACACACATACACACACACACACACATGTCCAGCATGAGTTTAAGTCACCAGGTCCAGGACTCAAACCATGGTTGACTACATGGGAGTCCAGTGACATAGTCATTATGCTAACTACTGGTCCCGACTACCAAAGTCTTTTTAGGGTGTCTGCATCACCCTGATGCCAAAGCCAGACAAAGACATTATAAGAGAAGAAAATTCAGGCCAATGTCCCTCATTAACAAAGATGCAAAAATACTAGAAAGCTGAATTAAACATTAGACTAAGATTATGTGCCATGATCCAGAGGGATTACCCTAGGAATGCACGGATGATTCAACATATGCAAATCTATAAAGATGATACATCATACTGACAAAATGAAGAACATAAACCATATGATTGTCTCAATAGATGCAGGAAAAGCATTTGAAGAATTCAACAGCCTTTTATGACAAAACTCTCAAAAGATTAGGTATGAAAAGAATCTGTCTCAACACAATAAAAGCCATATATGACAAGCTGACAGCTAACATTATACTCAACAGAGAAAAGTTGAAAATGTTTCCTCTAAGATCAGAAACAAAATGAGGATGTCCACTCTCACCACTTCTATTCAGTGTGTAGTACAGGATATCCTAGCCAGAGAAATAAGGCAAGAGAAAGAAATAAAGGTATCAAAACAGAAAATTAAGGAAGTGAAATTACTGCTGTTTACTGATAATCTAAACTGATATGTAGAAAGTCCTATAAACATCACCCCAAAAAAGGTGTCAGGAATAATAAATGATACAGTAAAGTTGCAGGATATGAAATCAACACACAGTATCACTAGCATTTCTATGCATTAGCAATAAACTATCTGAAATAAAATAAAGAAAATAATCCTTTGTAAACAAAGGTTTTTACAATGACTGCAAAAAGCACTTAGTAATAAATTTAACTGAAGAGGTAAACAAGCTGTACAATGATATTTATAAAAATTTGATAAAAGACAGTAAGACACAAATAAATGGGAAGATATGTCAAATTCATGAACTGGAGAATTAATATCATTTAAGTCTATACTACCCAAAGTGATAAACAGATTCAAGGCAATCTCAATGTCATTTTTCACATACATTGGAAACACAATCTTAAAATTCGTATGGAACTCCAAAATGTCTCAAATGGCCAGGGAAACCTTGAACAAAAGAACAAAGCTGGAGGCATCACACCACTGAACTTTAGACTACATTACAAAGCTATAGTATTAAAACAGTATAGTGCACTCTAGGCTGCAAGCTGCACCAACCAACTTCCACCTCAGTAGTTTCTCATGCTGCCTCCCATGTCTCTGAGGGGTAGACTCTTGTGTCTTCTCTGGACCCAGGTGATTCTATCCTGAAGAAATCCATCCACTCTGTGGCTATGATAGGAGTCCCATTCTTAAAGGGACAGAAAAGAAAAGGAGTGGAATATGGTCCAGCTGCCATCAGAGAAGTTGGCATGATGAAAAGCCTCTCCAGTTTGGGTGGCCACCTTTGGAGATAGAAGTTTTACTCTAGTCCTTAAAGATGATCTCTACAAAAATTTGATAGTGAGTCCTCCTCAGCAGGCCTTGCCAAACAGGAGCTGGCTTAGGTAATCAGTAAAGCAGGGTCAGGTGACTCCAACTGTGTCAACAGTTGAAGGAGACCACAGCCTGGTGGTCGGTACCATTGCTGGCCACGCCTGGCACTATCTAGACCTTTGCATCTGGGTTGATGCCGATGGTGACAACAATACACTCCCTTACAACTTAGTCACAAAATCTCCATGGACAGCCAGTTTCCCTTTTCCTCACTGAACTACAGGACTAGGTACCACAACTCCCAGGATTTTCCTGGATTAAACCTTGTATCTCTTCCCCAGGTATCACGTGCATTGGTTTAAGAGACATGGACCCTCTTGAAAATTTTATCGTAAACAACTGTGCCATCCAGTGTTTTGTTTTGGTTTTGTTCTTGTTTGTTTTGAGAAACATTGATTGACTTGGTATCCAGAAGGTCAGATATTTAATCTGCTGATTGACAAGAGACAAAGGCCAATCCATCTGAGTTTTAATATTGATGCATCTGACCCTACACTGGCTCCAGCCAGTGGGAGGACTGAGCTGTGGAAAAGGTGTGTATGGTACTGAGGAGATACGTAATACAGGGTTGCTGTCAGCATCAGGTCTTGTTGATGTCCGTCCTAGGTTGGCCACTTCAGAGGAAGAGGTGAAGGCTGTGGCTAGCCTGGGAATAGATGTGATTGCTTCAAGTTTTGGTCAGACAAGGGAAGGAGGACACCTTCTATTACCAACTTCCTACTCCCAGTTCACCAAATGAATAAGAGAATGAAGACCGTGTAAGAATTTAGGAAATACTGTGCACTGACACATTTTACAATGGCATTCCAGAGTTGCAGAGCATTTGAGAGGACAGGTAATGAATGGTTGTCTGGGTCGTTAATTGCCTTAACCAGAACATTTGCACCTTCCCGCAGTTGTAAAATCTCAATTTTGGTGACCTATACTATAGTACATGCATTTTGTTTTTTGTTTTTGCTTTTGTTTTTCAGTTCACAGAGCATTAATGTGTTCTAGTACTATGTCAATTTAAGTAAGTCACAAACAGCGTTTATTACTTTGGTATAACAGCATATTGGTCTAATTGCTGTTGCTTCACATTTAAGTGGCTTTCCACCTCTTCTCACAGTCTGGCTACACAACGCATCCTGGAACTGTCAGCCCATAGCAACATCATGCTGGATCCACATTCCTAACACGGTTCATTCACAGGGTCAAAGTCCTGGTCTACAAACTCTTCCCTATAGGAAGTTCAATGTTTGTGGAAAAAAGCCTCCCAGGATGACTACCTCCAGCACAATGCCGATGAAAAGCAGCAACTTGGTTGTCATTCTACAAAGAGAAGCAAGGTGAGGAGCAGTCAGAAGTCTAATACCTTATTTAATTCTGTTCTTCATAATTTGGAGTTTGATCTGGGGCCAAGGTTTGATACTGTGAGGCAGTATGATTAATCCAGCGTGTTTGATCACAAAGCCACTTAGCAAGAAGTACTTGCCTGGTTCTTTAGCTGAGATGTGACAACTTATAAGGTTCTTTAGCTGTAACTTAAAGATAACATCGTCTACCTCACAGAAATGTTGAAAAGTAGGATAGTACCAAGTATGTGTGCATACATACATACATATATATTAGGTTGCTGGGAAATCATGACAGCTTCTTCTATGTTTTTCTATGCAGAAATGCATCATGACTTTCCCAACAACTATAGTATCATACTGGCATAAAAATAAGCACATCTACATAGAAGAGAGACTAGAGAACTAACAGAGAGAGTTCCCAAACAAACCCAGACATTTACAGTCAATTGGTTTTAGACAAAGGGACCAAAATACATAGTAAGGAAAGGGCAGTCTCTTCTATAGTATTAAGATAACCTGAAATCTACATGCTAAAGAATAAAACAGGACTCTTATCTCTTACGAAATATACGAAAATCAACTAAAATGGAATAAAACACTTCCATTTAAGACCTAAAACTATAAAACTACTATGAGAAAAAAAAAGATGAAAAAACCATATAAAGAATCTTTAAGAAGTTCATGGAAATTGTATAATATAAAAAAAAACTATTCATAAATTTCCATTTTGGGCATTGAAAAGATAAAACCTCATACTTTCATTCCATGTTTCCACAGACTTTTAAAAAATATTTATTTATTTATTTATTTAAATTGATTATAGACCACATGAATTCACCAGCAACAGTGAGACAGAGAGCGAGAGAGAAAGTGAGAAAGCAAGCCGCCAAGTCTGAGAATCGAATCATGATTGGCCATGTGGGAGTCCAGCACTTTTGCCACCATGCCACCTGCTGGCCCTCCACAGATTTTTTGAAGTCCTCTTGTATGACACTGGTCTGAACAAATGTTTTGTTTGTTTGTTTGTTTGTTTGTTTGTTTTGGGTATTACTCCAAAAGCTCAGGCAGCAAAAATAAGAATAAGAAAAAACGTATGTATAGCAAAAAAAAACAATTAAGAGTGTTATGCCATGGAATGGAAAAAAACAAACAAAAAACCACATTTGTAAGCTGTATATATGGTAATCGACTAAATTTAAAAATATGTAAGGAACTCAAAGAACTCAACAATAAGAAAGTAAATAACCATATTTTAAGATAGGTGAAGGACCTGCAAAGAATACTGACCCAAGTGGTAGTGTCATAGTGCACAACTAGACTCACACAGGACAAGTCTAGGTTGATGTCCTGTAGCCACCAGAGATTCCAGGTACATACTTCCCATGGTCTAGACTGGCTTTAACAGGTGTAGATAGCAGTATGGGGTCCCTGTGGGGGTTGTCCCTACATCATGGGAAAATGAATAAGCTTTAAAAATTCTTTTTTCTTTTTTCAAAAAGAAAACATTTGGGCCAATCCTGTGGCTAATGATTAAGGGAACCAATCTTTTGTGGCCAACTACTGTTCAAATCCCACCTCAGTGGCTTGAAAAACACACTGGGCATGTGTACTTGTGTGCCCAAAATCCCAGAGGAAAGGAGAACTGGAGGGGATTGCATCATGACTATGTCTGATTGGGGTTAGGGCTGTTTCCTCCCGCTCTCCATGCCTCTCTGTCTCACCGTCCTTCTCTGTAGAGCACATGTACACTCTAACAACTAGAGAAAAAAAGTGGACAACATACAGATGCCCAACAGATACATGTAACAATGCTGACTATCACTAATCATTAGGAAAAGACAAATTAAAACCACAATGAGATATCACCCCACACCTGTCAGATGGCTTATTTTTAAAAAGATGAAAGATAAAAAGATAGCTAGTGTTGGTGACAATATAAAGAAAGTAGATTCCTAGTATATTGTTAGTGGGAATGTAAACTAATATAGCCATTATAGAAAATGGAGGTACCTCAAAAAAAAACTAAAAATAGAGTTGCTATATGATCTAGCATTCCCACCCCTGGGTACATATCCAAAAGATTTGAAGGCCTGTTGAAGAGATGCCTGGACTCTCCTGTTGACTGTAGCATTGCTCGTAATACCCACTCTGTGTCCATCAATCCATACATGGATAAAGAAAAGGTAGAATATATACACAATGGAATACTGTTCAGTCTTTTGAAAGAAGGAAATTATGCCAATGCAGCAACATGACTAAGCCTGGGAAACCTTACGTTAAGCGAAGTAAGACAGGCACAGAAAGACAAACGCTACATGTTCTCACTTACATGTGGAAACTAAAAATAAATAAATAAAATCAAACATATATTTATAGAAGCAGATTGCAGAAGGGTGGCTACCAGAGGAGGCTGGGGAATTGAGGCAATGAAGTGATGTTGGACAAAGAGAAGAATACTTCAGTGAGGGGGATAAATAAATGATAAGTATTTGAGGGGATAGATACGTAAATTAGCTTGATCGTATATCATAGCATCACTTCATGCTCCATAATATATATAATTATAATTTGTCAATGTGCAATAGAGATACATTAAAAAGAGGAAAGATTTAATAAGCACTGCCTGTGTGTTATACATTTGGCCAGGCTTTAGGGATAACGGGTGCAAACAATAGTTTCTGCACTCAGAGATTACAGCTCAGGAAGAAAGACAAGAGTGTCATACGATGAGTGTCATGATGGGGGAACCTGCGGGCACTATGGGAACACATACAAGAAGTATTTAATCCCAAATAGCTGGTCAAGAAAAGTTCTGGAAGTAATACCTGAAATGAGAAGTAAATGGAAAGGAAGACTTTATCAGCAGGGCGATGGTGGTGGTCTTTGTTACCAGCAAAACAGATACCACACACCGTGGCAGAGAGAGCACCCAGGGTTGGGTTTGATTAGAGTGTAGCATACAGGATGCTGAGCAGGGGAGCATCTGGTGGAAACAGAGAAAGACAGTGCTCTCAAAATAAGTAGAGTCCAGCTTATTAAGTTGTTTTAATCACGTGGATATGTGTGAACTTTGTCTTAACTGTCCCTAGTGGGGAGGAGGCTCTGAACCATAGAAATAACATGATCTTGTTGGCATTTTGGAAATCTGACTGTGAACAGTTGGAAAAGGTGGAGTAATCATTGACAGAAAGTCACTGCTTATTGAGGAGCTCTACTAGTCCAAGAAGAAATGCTAGGGCAAAGAGAAAGAACAGATGTGAACAGGACAAAGGGAGAAATGTTTAGACATAGAATTGCTAGGGCTCAAGAGTGCTTGGAGATGAAGGGCGAGAGGTGACTGGCCAGCCCTGTGGGGTTGCCTTTGCATCAGCACCTGATTCTCTGGTCCAATCAGTTGTGCTCAGGGTGGTAGTCATGGGTCTACACAACACCCGTGGGTAAGGAACTCCTCCGAAGGAAGCTGTGGCTATACCATTCTGAGACTTTGCATGGCCTGTTGGCTTCTGGCTCCCACAGGTGGAAGGAAACCAGGAGATTCCAAAAATAAATATCTAATGAGGCTTCTCTGCCTCAAGAGCAAGGGAAGAATTTAATATGAGGGTAAGTAAGAGCCTGGCTGAGGAGGGAAGAAGTAGCAGGACATCACATAAATGGTCCCCAATTTACTCTTGCCCTTCCTTGAGATGACATGGATGGGTGAGGAAGACCCATGCTCTCCAGGCTGATCTTGTCTGCCAGTAGGTGGGTGTTCCTTTGTGGAGAGCCACGGGAAAACTGAAGTAATCCTCTTCCTTCTTACTCAAGTCCTGATCTCTAGGCGTTCCCTGGAAGGACATGAAAGTCACACTTCTCTTCCAGACCAGGGCATCCCTTGTGCTCGCGGCTGTTCCCCATGGACTGGCTGGAAAAAGCTAGTTTTCAGAGCCCCAATAGTACCCTCTTATTCCTTCATCGTCCTTCTGTTATAAAAGCTTTCATTCTAAATAAAGCTATGTTATCGGCCTAATTATTGTGTGAATCTGAATGAATACAACATCCACCACCAGCAAGCCATGCTTTTGTGAATAGGTCCTGGTGGGTCACAGGCCGATATTCTTGTGCTATTATGAAACTATTTCTGGTGAAACAGAAAAAAGAAGAAGAAGAAAACCTGCTATTTAAAACAGCAACTACCTTCTAAGGCGGACAGGGGGGCGGATCTTGTTAAAAATTTCAAGGGAGGCCCAGCTGCTCTGGAGCACTCTGCTAAAACACTACACCTTGCAGATTAGGACTTCATGAGGGCCAGCGTTCAATTCCCAGCCCAATCTAAAGGCCAGAGCCAGTGGCGTGCACCCACAATCCTAGTGACTCCAGAGGCTGAGGCAGGAGCACAGCATTAGGCTGACCAGGGTAACATAGGAATAGGAAAACCTTGTCTAAAAAACAACTGGGCATGGCGGTATCTGGAGTCCCAGATGGGAAGCTGAGTCAGCAGGATTGCAACATGGCAAGACTCTATCTTAAAAACATCATCATCGCTCTTTGCTTTGTCTACTCCAAAGATGAAGACCATTCTCAGCAATCAGACTGTCGACATTCTCTGGGACGTCAACATCACTCTGAATGGATGCACAGTTATCGTGAAGGGCCCCAGAGGAACCCTGTGGAGAGACTTCAATCACATCAACGGAGGAGCTCAGTCTCCTTGGAAAGAAAAAGAAGAGGCTGCGGGTTGATAAATGGTGGGGGGACAGAAAGGAGCTGGGTACAGTTCGCACCGTCTGTAGTCACGTACAGAACATGACCCAGGGTGTGACGCTGGGGCTTCTGCTACAAGATGAGGTCTGTGTACGCTCATTTCCCCACTAGCCCCATTATTCAGGAGAATGCGTCTCTTGTTGCATTCTGAAATTTCTTGGGTGAAAAATACATCCGGAGGGTTTGAATGCAACCAAGTTTTGCTTGTTTAGTACCGCAAGCCCAGAAAGACGAGTGGATCCTTGAATACAACAATACTGAACTTGTTTCAAATTCAGTTGCTCTGACACAGCAAGCCACGCCAGTTTAAAGTAAGAATATAAGGAAATTCTTGGATCGTATCTATGTCTCTGAGAAGGGAACAGTTCAGCAGGCTGGTAGGTAAGATCTAAGAGTTCTCCAGCTACAGTAACAAGCCAGACAACTTCTACGGCCATTATGTGATATTTTAAAGATAATAATAAAAGACAACAATTGATTTGAAAAATGAAAATATCATGATCATCATCATCACCACCATCCTCCTCATCATCTCAGGGATTCTTCCAGTCTCATGTGTTACTAGTGTCGTAGACTGCAGTCTCTGCGGGCCTGGAACTCAGTGTTGCGTAAGAATTAGAGAGAGCTTTGTTCTGTATTATAATACGAAAAGAATTCAGAGTTCATAGGTAGAGGGTAGATATGGGAGAAAAGCGAATGAGGGAGAGATGGGAAGAAAGATAACAGAAACAAGGAGCCAGGAAGTGGGTGAGAAGCCTACACAGTCCACACAAGGGGCACAAACTTGAAGCTTTTTTCATGGGAATGTGATGACAGCAGCTTAGGGCAGGAATGACCAGCATGCATTTATTTGTAAGTGAGCAGTTCTGCAGTAACCTCCATACTCCACACCCCTCGGCATCATCTTTTCAAACTTTTAGTAAAGTCTAATATATAACATACATGTATGGGAACACACAAATGGCAAAGTATTGTATGTTCGGAACATGAAGTAATCTATCAACTGAACTAATGTAATAAGCACCAGAGGTCAGCATCAGAATACAGACCTCAAGGGGTAGCAGATGGCATGGTGTGTAAGGTGCTGGACTCTCACATAACCAACTGCAGTTTGAATCCCAGACCTGGAGGCTTGCTTTCTCACTTTCCCTTTTTCTTCATCTTTCTATAGTGAACATATGTGCCCTATAGCAAATTAAAATAATAATGATAAATAAAATTAAATAAATAATTTTTAAAAATAGGATACAAACCTTAGAAAATTCATGTAAATCCTAAGGTAAGCCATGGACCTCCCATAACTTGTGAGATGGAGGTTGAGAAAATTCTCTTGAAAGAAGAGCTACCTTAGCTGAACACTTGGCTACATTAGCAGTGACCACCCCCAGCAGGCATGAACTCTGAGAAAGTAGAACGAACATTTTTGTATAAATAGATGAAAGTTCTAAATCAAGTCAAAAACACTGCTAAATGAAATACGTTATAAAATCTTATCTAGCCAAATATTTCTTCAGAGTATTAAAACTAAAGTATGTGCCAAGTCAAGCTTTTTGGGTTTTTTGTTTTGTTTTGTTTTTAGAGAAATTTTTGCTGTAGGGCGCATGCACTCGCTGGAGAGACAGAGAGACAGAAAGCGAGAAATCAGCCCCCAGGGGGGATGACCACACTACAATCTCTTCATTCTCCTCTCAGGATCTTGGACATGCACACACATGTGCCTGGTGTGAGTTTAAGCTACTGGGTCCAAGACTTGAACCGTGGTCGACTACGTGGGAGTCCAGCAACATAACCATTGTGACATCTGCTGGTTCCACCCAAGTTGAGGTTTTGATACGACTGAAAGTTCATAAAACATTAAAAATGTTTGAGATGATCTATAGTTGCATGTCTGGGTGTTTTGTTTATGAAAGGGCTATATTTGGAGAAGAAGTAAAACAGGCACAAAATTTGTAAACTATATATTTATTCCAAGAAACTTATTTTTCCCTTTATTTTAGAAAAATCACTAATTATATTCTTTTAATAAATATTTTCACGTATTTGTCTTATTGAGAGCAATGCCAAATTACATAATTTTCCTTGAGTCATTATGGTCTTGGGATAGTTTTTGCTAATTTCAATTTATAGAAAATTTGCTTTTCTGAGGCAGTAGCAAATGGAACTGACAAGAAAAATGTTTAAAACAATATTTAAAGCTGGAAATGAACCATAAATTTTGCCTATTATGTTCAAACATTGTAATAGAGTCAAATATAATAAATTACTTTATCACTGAGTCGGTTACAAAATATTTAAATTTCATAATGTAAATTGCTATCTCTTAAATCACATTTTTTACTATCTCTAGAAGCAATATCTAGACCCACACAGTATTACTTAAGTTGTTCTTTCTATGCTTGAATATCATGAAGTCAAAAATAATACTATCTCCTTATCTCTCTTTAATTGAGATTATACCAGTACCTCTAATGAACATAAAAATTGTTTGTATAGAAGTTAGTACCAGAATTTTTTATGTACGAATCCTTTTGTTCAGAGTTGCGAAAATTCTCTTTCAAATTCTTTCTCAAGTTTCTTCTGTTATTGGGATGTCACTTTTTTTGCATAGTTTATATGCAGCTTCTTTTGACTTAGAAAAACATTTTCTCTAAAATTTTGAGCAAATCGTTATTTACCCTCTTTTAAAGACTTATTTGATATTGGTGGTGGTGTTCATAAGCTTTTCATAACATTATTAATAGCAAGCAACATTTCTTAACAAATGACTGTGGATAACATCACAATTTATCATTTATATCAGAATTTTCCCTTGTTTCCTTTACCTCTCTTAACCTAAATTTAGTGATATTTTTACAGAATTTAGCTGGCATTTCCTGTAGATGATAACAATGGTTGTAAGGTCAAATTTAATATGCCTTTCATCAAAATATTTCATTATTTGGTGATCACAGAAAATATTATTGGGTTTCTTGGCAAGTCATGACATATTTTTCTATCTTTTTCTTTATAAAAATACATCATGACTTTGCCAACAAGTCAATACATGTAAACTGAATTATTTGAAAGAATGTTACATCTATTGGTGCAATTAAACCATGCAATAGATATGGTGCCAAAAAAAAATAAACTGCCAAACTCATAATTCCAGAGTTCAATGCCTATATATTTGCCAATGTGAAGAATCAGTGCCATACTTTTTGAGAATTATGCATAGTATGTTTTCCACAGATAGCTAAACCTAACAGTAATATGCATTTTTAACACCATGAAACATTTCTCAGCTGCCACATGCAACCTGTGCTAGTCAGTGAGTCTCTGTGGAACCACAAATTGGAATGCAAAGAGGAACAAGAAAATGGACAATTAGCACTACTGGGACATGATAATCTTTTATACGAGAACCTGCTGCACTCGTGTTATCTGAGAGGACAAATTTGATGAGTTAATTAATTTGTGTTTTTTCCAGTCCTAAGAGCCTTTGCATTCAAACCTATCCTAGGAGCTATGCAACTCATATTGCTGCAACTGGTCACCTTTGTCGTATTTGGACACAATCACTTTATATTTTGAGGACAAAGGATAAGAGATATAGAGAAGCATTTTTCAGGGGAGCAAAAGGTTAGACTATGTGTCTTTAGGCCAGCACTGAACACTGGATCCCAGCAGCAAAAGCACCACTGTTTTTTCATAAACTCATTTTTTACTGTGTTTGTGATATATGAGTTCCTCTCAAACATGGGACCTACAGAAGGATCCCTTTGCCCAAGTCAAAGTGTGTAACTGACACTAGCAATCATCTTAAATATTGTCATGGCAGTAAAGGGGCATAAGCTTAGTTTATTAGTATGTATATTGGTGATAAGAACTCATATTTCCTTTTGGCTTGATCAACAGGTACCAACAGCCTTATTATATATTCTGAATTTCAATCTCCTTTCTATTTGTGGGCACTTGGAACTCTTTTTTTTTTTTTTTTTCTTTTTCTCCTTCTTTGGTTAAAAACAAAAATCAAGTTTGGGTCTGGGAGGTGACATAGCGTTTAAAGCACTAGACTCCACATGGTTTGAGCAAGACTTGGTGACTTGCATTCCCGCTTTCTCTCTCTCTCCTCTCTCTGTTGTTTTGTGCTCAAATTAAAAAAAAAAAAAAAAGATGATGATGATGAATAAAATTAACTAAAGTAATTCTTCTAAAAAAAACAAAAATCAAGTTTTTCTAGTAACTTCACCTCCCCTGGGCTATGTCCGGGGGCATGGTATTTTCTGTTTGGCCAACTTGGACTACATGCTTATGACAGTCATGAGAGAGTTGGGTTCCCTCACGTGTTGGACATGTGGTACATGTTGGCCCATCAGAGTTGTCTCTCTGACCCTAGACATAATGATTGGTTCAGGGAGCAGCACATGGCCCTCTCAGAGTTTTTCAGGGATTGATACAATCTCCAGAGTTCTAAGCTTCACAACTTTAAGTACTGAAGATCACATAGGCCAAACGACGTCACCAGCTATTTTAGTTAAAGCTAGAGAATGTTTATCTGGAAAGAAAAGAAAAGAAAAGAAAAATCCAATACAGAAAAACAAGAAGCAAGAGATTGAGAGAAAGAGATTTGATATCATTTGAACTCCTGGATTCAATCCTGCCCATTGTTGATTTCTTATTTATAAGAACAAACTGGGAGGCCAGCAGGTGGCATGGTGGTTAAAGGTGCCGGATTCCCACATGATCCCAGACCTGGCAGCTTGCTTTCTCGCTTTCCTTTTCTCTCTCTCTGTTTCTCTCTGATCAAATTAAATATTAATAATAATAACAAATGGAATAAAATAAATAAACATTTTTTTAAAAGAACAATCTTGGACCAGCAGTTAGCATAATGGCTATGTCGCTGGATTCCCATGTAGCTGACTGCGGTTCGAATCCCGGACCCAGTGGCTTAAACTCACATCAGGCGCGTGTTTGTGCGTACCCAAGATCCTGAGAGGAGAATGAAGGAGAAGGGATTGCAGCGTGGCGATCCCCCAGGGGGTGATTTCTCACTTTCTGTCTCTCTGTCTCTCTCTGAATTTCTGGCAAGCACATGCACCCTATAGCAAAAACTTCTCAAAAAAAAAAAATAATAATAAAATAAAATAAAAGAACTATCTGGGACCAGCCGGTGGTATGGTGATTAAAGCACCAGATTTTTACATGACTGACTACAGTTTGAGTACTGGACCTAGTGGCTTGAAAATCACACCAGGCACATGTGCATGCGTGCCCAAAATCCCAGGAGGAGAGAGGGGGAGAAGAGACTGTGGCATGGCCATCCCCTCTGGGGCATGATTTCTCCTTTCCCTTCTGTCTCTCTCCTGTGATCACATGCTCCCTATGGCAAAAGCAAACAAACAAACAAACAAATAGTCCAGTCAGAGGCATGGTGGCTAAGGCATCTGGATTCCGCATGGCTGACTGAGCAGTTCAAGGTGCAAGCTTGGTGACTTAAAAGACTCCAGGCACATATGCAAGCATCCCCCAAATCCTGAAAGGAGGGAGAGATGGGGTAGAAAGGATTCTAGCATGGCCATTTCCCATGGAGGGTGCTTTCTTACTTTCCCTCTCTCTCTCTTTCTCTCTGGCCAGCACACACAGCCTCTAGCAAATTTAAAAAAAAAAAAAAAAAAAAAAAAAAAAAAAAAAAGTATAGTCACTTTGTTGTTTCTTATCTAGTACAGGTTAAATTTCATCACTTATAACCAAAATGTTCCAAATAATGTGCAATCTTTCTCCCATTTGCTTCTGGTCTTTTTCTTTTATGTACTTCAGCATTTCAGCATGACTTCCTTCCTCATTCAAGTTTCTGTGATATTGAATAAAAGAGTAAATAAATTAACATTGACTTACAGTTTCTTCCCTACATATAGAAGCATTTATGATGTCTTCTGCCATTTATTACTTTGATATGTACATTATTACCTTCATAATTACAATAAGAAAGTCTGAGAGGGGCTCTTTAAACAATTCATGGTGGTCAACTGTGGTTCAAGTCCCAGACCTGGCCTAGCTGCTTGCTTTCTCACTTTCTCTCTCTCTCTCTGTCTGTCTCTCTCTGATGAGCATGACTGCCATGTAGCAAATTTTAAAATAAAAAAAATAAATAAAATTAAAATAAATAAATTTTAAAAGAAAAAACTATGCATGGATTTCAAAAATTTTCACACAAAAATAAACTCTTTTTTTTTTTTCTTTTTTTTTTTTTTTTTTTTTTTTGGAGAGGTTTTTCGCTATAGGGCGCGTGCGCTCGCCAGACAGACAGAGAGAGACAGAGAGACAGAAAGCGAGAAATCACCCCCCAGGGGGGATGGTCACGCCGCAATCCCTTCTCCTCCATTCTCCTCTCGGGATCTTGGGCACGCACGCACACGCGCCCGGCGTGAGTTGTAAGCCACCGGGTCCGAGACGCGAACCACGGTCGACTACGTGGGAGTCCAGCGACATAGCCATTACGCTAACTGCTGGTTCCCAAAAATAAACTCTTAATTTCGTTTTTCTGTGAACTTCTTGAAACCTGCTCACCTTTGCTCATGAAGTTCATGTTTCTTGTCCAGATCAACAGCTAGAAGGAACCTCAGCAGGACCCAGAGCCTGAAGAGATTGACTTCGAAACTCGTAACTTTTGGGACCAGCAGTTAGCGTAATGGCTATGTCGCTGGACTCCCATGTAGCTGATCATGGTTCGAGTCCCGGACCTGGTGGCTTAAACTCACGCCAGGCGCGTGTGCGTGCGTGCCCAAGATCCCTAGAGGAGAATGGAGGAGAAGGGGTTGTGGCGTGGCCATCCCCCCTGGGGGGTGATTTCTCGCTGTGTCTCTGTCTCCCTGTCTTTCTGGCGAGCGCACGCACCCTATAGCAAAAACCTCTCCAAAAAAGAAAAAAGAAAAAAAACTCTTAACTTTCAATTCACCTCTCACTGAAGCACCAGTAATAAAAACAGTGTTGCTTGAGTGTTTGCTTAATTTAGTTACCCCAGATCAAGTTCTCTCTGAGTTTCCTTTCTCTTCCTGATTCCATGACTCTTCTTGCCAATCATACTTTTCCATTTTTTTCTCTCCAAAAGATCATTGATCTTTCCCCCCTGTCTGCTAACCCATTCATTTCATGATCAGCGGCTCTCAGATTCGCCTTTCAAACTTCTTAGTCTTTTTAGGATCTTTCTTAGTCTCCCAGCATCAAGTTCAGATCCCAGTTCATGGAAGACTGCAGCCTGTGGACACATGCAGGGGAATTCTTTGAGCCATTGGTTACGTGCCTCCTGTCTATGTAGAAAGAGCTGCTGCATGGGCCTGAATCTTCCCTTTTCTAGAGGAAATGCCCTTACTCCTCAGTTCTTCCTGATAAACATATTTCATCTAGTTGAGGGGAGTTTACGCAGTTATAGTCTTATGAGCATAAAGATCTACTTCCTTAGGAAGATTAATTTTTATTTATTTATTATTTATTTTCTTTAGACAGGTTTTTGCTATAGGGGGCATGAGCTCGCCAGAAAGACAGAGAGAGACAGAGAGACAGAAAGCAACAAATCACCCACCAGGGGGGATGGCCATGCCATAATCCCTTCTCCTCCATTCTCCTCTCAGGATCTTGGGCACGCATGCACACATGCCTGGCGTGAGTTTTAGGCCACCGGGTCTGAGACTCGAACCGCAGTTGACTACATGGGAGTTCAGCGACATAGCCATTATGCCAACTGCTGTTCCCAGGAAGATTAATTTTATGTTCATTTCCAAGACAGCAAAGGGGGAAAAAGGAAGAAAGCAAAAAGATCAGTGATGTTCTATCACAGGAACAAGACATGAGTTTATCTTGGCCCTTATCTTAATGTACAATACTTATTTGTTTATCTCTATCAATAGATACTACATTCTATGAAAGCAGAGATACTTTGGTTTATTTGTTTTAAATGCTCATCAAGAAACCCATGTACCTGGGATTATGCACACAAGCTTTAAAGTCAGACTAGTGGGATCAGCAGGTGATATAGTGGTTAAGATGCTGGACTCTCAAGTAGCCAACCTAGGTTCAAGTCCCAAGCCTGGCAGCTTAAAACTAATGCTGGGTGTATGTGCATATGTGCCCAAAATCCTGAGAGGAGAATAGAAGAGAAGGGATTATGAAGTGGTCATCGACCTTTTGGGGGTGGAGGGTGGATGATTACTCATTGTCTCTCTGTCTCTCTGATGAGTGCACACACCCTATAGCAAAAATTTCTAAAAAAATAATAAATAAATAAAGTCAAACTAGTTGAGTTCAGAATCTGAATCAACCACACACAGGTTCTATGGTCTTAGCGAACCATGTTATTTCCAGAACTTTCTATTTCCTTATCTGAAGTGGGGATAATAGTCATTCCTATCTAAAATAGTCATCATGAAGATTAAATGAAGTAGTCTATAGAAAATACTTAGCAAAATGACATTAAGCACTAAAAAATGCCTATGAAAGTTGTTATTACAAGGTCCTCAATAAGTATTTTTAAAGATATATTTATTTTTAATTTTTTATTTATTATCGTTATTCTTCAATTTTGACCAGAGAGAGACAGGGAGAAAGGGAGAGTGAGAAAGTCAGCTGCCAGGTTCGGCACTCGAACCGTGGTGGGCCATGTGGGAGTCCAGCGTCTCAACCACCACACCACCTGCCGGCCCCTCAATAAGTATTTTTAAATGGATTATTTGCAGGCTGAGGCCCTCACTATTCTTGCCTCTCACCTCTTCAGGCACACTAGTTTAATACCGTCCCCCACATTCAACCAACATTTCAGATAGGACATGACCAGTAAAAAGAAAGAAGGAAGGCTGACCTTTTGCATAGTTATCTTTCTCATCTAATCTGAGGTTGTCTCATGGTGAGAAAGTCTTGCCAGAACCTTGAAGCCATTGCAAACATGTATCATTTACCAACAACTTGCTCAGGGAAATCTTAGCACAGAAATCAAGAAGCAACCAGGTTGGAATCTGGCAGTTACGGTGATAGCTCTGGTTTCAAAATGAGCCGTTGACCTGTGGGCAGATTAAAAGGACATTGTCTCCTCAGTGACCCAGGGAGACAAAGAAAATAACTCTGGAATTGCGGTTGGGTGGAGGGAGAACAAAAGTTACAACTGGAAAGCAGGATGGAGATGACAATGAAGAGTTGTTTTATATATCGGCAAATGCCAAGTTGAGGTAGTAAAACTGTACTTAGAATTATTCATCCAGAGATAGTCTGCATCTTGAGGCATTGCAGATTGCACCGAAGTGTCTCTGTACTCTGAGCAGGGCTGTGGACAGGGTGCGCGGGAGAAATGATGAGGAGGGCAGTAGGCCCAGGGGCACCACCTTGGGAGCAGTGACGCCCCCTCCCCTTATGTGGTGGCAGCACCAAGTGGCCACAGAGCCTGCTGTCTGGGAGCTGCTCTGGGCACCTGCTTCACCACATGTTCACAAAAATCATGTGCTTTTACCAGCCCAGATGGACAGCACCTATCTCTGCGCCAACACCACGAACTTGTGGGCACGGAGAGGCAGCCAAAAGGTTATGTGCTGACTCAACTGTAACTGTGGGCCTGTGCCCTGTCACTCAAGTAAGCTCACTTCTCCATACCCTTGACTCTGCTCTCTGTGTGGAAATAGGCCTATACCCCCAGGCATTCAAGGGCAAAAACCAATATATCCTCTCCGGAAGACCTATCAGGGACTAAGCCAGGATAGCCTCCAATCCACAGAAGGGGCTGTATTATTTTAAATAAAACTTTCTTGGTGACTGAGACCTTAAACGTGCATAATAAGGATTTGTTTAAAGAATTGACTTATGAGTTGGTTAATTAATTAAAAGGTTGATTCTAAACTTAGTTTTGGGGGTTCATAAGAAAGATTTAGGCCTGTATGAAATCATAAGGTTCACCCATTCTGCCAAATTCAAACTTTCTTGAGAAAAAAAATAATACACTCTGTGTAAATCCTGGAGCTGTATGCATCCCAGTCATGTCTCCAGCCGGCATTTCAAGACAAGTTAAAAATAGAAAGTAATTAAGGAAGTCTTGTTTTTTTATTTGACTCTCGAAGAAAATTTAAGGAAATCCCATTCAGAATCCACAACTTTCCTGGCACAGATCAAATGTCCCATAAACAGCAAATTTTCTTATGTTATCATTATTATTATTTTCTATCTATCCTTGTTTAATTTTGCAAGCCCCCTCCCCAGGTCCCTCTATCTAAAGGCGTTTTGTTCCAGTACCCTAAATTCCTTTTATGAAAGCTCCTGCCAAAGTACACATCTTATCTGAATCACACAGAAAGCCATTATCAGCTAGGAACACAGCTTAAATTAGTTTATCAGATTGGCTTCAGTCACTTAACAGAGACCAAAGTAACAGAACCTTGGAACCCAGTAAATAAATAGTAGTTTTTGAACCCCCAAATGAAGAGCATTCAAAGGGGATGTGTGCAAAAGGCTTAAATTTCCTAGTCTATAAAAAGACAAATACTTTAATGACTAGAATGGGAAAAACAACAATCCATCCATAGTAGATTAAGTTTCTTTTTCACACTGAGAAGAAGTGGCCACTTTTAAATGTTGTGAATGTAAAAGAAGATACATTCTTGGACTTTCTATGTTATAAGGCAAATGCTGTATCACAGATGAAGCAATAAGGTTCAACTTTATGTTATCTTCTATAAGAAATACTACAAATCAAGAGTGTATGTATCAGAGCTAATCAGTGGTGTGGGTGGTTAGGGCAACTGGATTCCACATGGCTTACAGCATAGTTTGAGTCCCAGACCCAGCAGCTTGAAAGACATGTTGGGTATATGTGTGTGTGTGGCCAAAATCCTGAGGAGAATGGAAGAGAAGGGATTGTGGTGTGTCCACGTCTCCTGGGGAGTGATTGCTTACTTTCCCCTTCTTTCTCTCTTTCTGCCTGTCTCAATCTAGCAAGCACATGTACCCTCTAGCAACACCAAAATAATAATAATAATAATAATAATAATAAAATAAAGTTTATATATAGCATTGACCTACAGAAGAAGTTCAATTATTGAGAAATACACCTTGACAGAAGGTCAGTTCATCAATGAACAGAAACTTTGTAGCATTAGCTTTAAGAACATCCACCCCTTTATTCTAATTTCTATAATCACTAACTAGTTTCTGTTCTCCACTTTGCTAATGGTGTGACCTTAGTCAAGTCACTAAAATTTCTGAGGCATTTGTATTCGTTTTGCTAGAGGGTACATGTGCTTATCATGGAGAGATGGAGAGAGAAGAGAAAGCAGTCACCATAGGGAATGGGCATGCCACAATCCCTTCTCATACACTCTCCAGCCCTTCAGTATTTTGAGTATGCACATACCCATACCCAGCCTGTCTTTCTAGCCAGCAGGTTTTGGACTTGAAGCATGGGGTTAGCCCAGTGAGATCTGGCTTCCTTAACCCCCAGATCATGGAGCTGGTACTGTCATTTGTAGTTTCTCTCTCAAGCAGAACACATCACTAAGAAGCTACTATCAAGAGGCTGGTCCCCATTTTTAAGGCTTATGCAATATACATCCTTTATGTTTATCCATGTTACTGTCTCTATTTGCCTTTAGTCTGGGCCAGTTGGTATACTTCAGCAGGGCAATATTATCATTCATGTCAGAGGTCGTATTACAGTTCATGAAGAGCTGTTATGCTAGGAGAGAGGCAGAGAGTCATGTGATCAAATTATGAGCGGGGGGAAGATGGCGGCTGTGCTCTGCAGCAGTGGGGACCATGGAGCCACTACGCAGCGAGCCGTTGCCCAAGAAGGACATTATCAAGTTTCTGGAGGAACACAGTTCAGATTCATGTCTCGCAGAACATAAACTTCTAGGAAACCTTAAAAATGTCGCCAAGATAGCTAACAAGGACCATTTGGTTATTTCATATAACCATCTTTTTGAAAGCAAGTGTTTCAAGGGTACTGAAAGTATAAGTAAAGGATATGAGCAAGTCAAAAACATGAAGCTTAATGAAGATAAACCCAAGGAAACCAAATCTGAAGAGACTCAGGATGAGGGTCCACAAAATACACAAAATCTATTCTTTTTTTCTTTTTTTTTTTTCTTGGAGAGGTTTGTTGCTATAGGGCGCATGCGCTCGCCAGACAGAGAGAGAGACATAGAGACAGAAAGCGAGAAATCACCCCCCAGGGGGGATGGTCACGCCACAATCCTTCTCCTCCATTCTCCTCTCGGGATCTTGGGCACGCACGCACACGCGCCCTGCCTGAGTTTTAAGCCACTGGGTCCGGGACGCGAACCGCGGTCGACTACGTGGGAGTCCAGCGACATAGCCATTACGCTAACTGCTGGTTCCCACAAAATCTATTCTTAAAAAATGAGATAAAACCAGCTTTCCTAAAAAGGGAGATGTTGTTCACTGCGGGTATACAGGAACACCACAAGACAGGACTGTTTTTGATACTAATATTCAAACAAGTTCAAAGAAGAAAAAAAGTGCCAAGCCTTTAAGTTTTAAGGTTGGAGTAGGCAAAGTTATCAGAGGATGGGATGAAGCACTTTTGACTATGAGTAAAGGAGAAAAGGCTCGACTGGAGATTGAACCAGAGTGGGCTTATGGAAAGAAAGGACAGCCTGATGCCAAAATTCCACCAAAAGCAAAACTGTTTTTTTTTTTTTTTGAAGTGGAATTAGTGGATATTGATTGAAATATCAGGTCTTCAGACCTAAAGACATCAACAACAGTAAACTTGGCCTTGAAGAAAGTTATACCACAAATTAGAGCTTGTTACTACTGTAAAGGAAGACTCAACTGGAAAATTCAAGGAGTTAAAATTTGTTCGTAACTTACCTCAACTTTTGAAAAATGTAAGTCCCTAAAATCTGAAATGTTTTACTACAGTTATGTAAAATATTGGTTGAGTGCTGTTTTTCCTTTTACCTCATATTGTAAACTAAAAGGCTCAATAAAAATTTATCTATTATCTTGGGAGGGAAGTATGGGCTCAGGAGCCAGGCTGCCTGGGTGTTAGACCTTCTACACTATTTTCCAGCTGCATCACCTTTTTATAGTTGGTGCTCCAGTGTTGCCAACTAGAAAAAGGAGATGGGGGGGGGGGGGGCAGCAGGTGGCGTGGTGGTTAAGGGCACTGGATTCCCACATGGCCAACCATGGTTCGAGTCCCAGACCTGGTGGCTTGCTATCTCATTTTCCCTCTCTCTCTCACTCTGTCCCTCTCTGATCAAATTGAAAAATAAAGTTAAATAAAAAAGAAAAGAAATAATCAAAATCAGATTTTTGTAAATAAATAAATAAATAAAGGGATATGGGCCATCTCAGTGTGCAGCAGTAACGTGCTGCTCAAATGATGTCAGATCCATATGGGAGAGCTCAGGTTCAGTCCCCTGGTCAAACAGCACATGTGCATGCCCATGATCCTGGCTGTGGGTTGGGGGTAATCGCAGCATGAGATCTTGTTGAAGGTGCTTGTCTTTCTCTTTCTCTCCCTCCTTCCTCTTTCTCTCTCTCTCTGTCTCTCTGTCTCTCAAGGTCATGAAATAATAAATGAATTTTTAAAAACAGATTGTTAAAAAATGAGGGGTAGGAAAGATCCAAAGTCCTTGCTTCATCGGGGTACTGTGAGGACGAAATGACTGGATACATTTCAGTGTTTCAGACAGTTGCACAGCCCTTAGCAAGCACTGGGTGGCCATTAGCTCCAACATTAATTACTATCATCGTGCCCATTGATCTTCACAAGGCTAAACTGGCCTTTCCAATGACCCTTTATGTGAAACAAGTAGAGGGTAAGACGACTTGCGTTAATTACCAAAGGTTACCCATTTCAGAAGAGTCAAGTGCTGAGCCTGGACCCCAGCATTCTAATTTCAAATTCACTGATCCCACGCACTGTGCTTCCCCACTGAAGCCGAGGGAAGCCGAGGGCTGGAATTTGACGGTGGACTGGTCTGATCAGCTTCACTCAAGCAGAATGCTGCCTTCGAGGTTAGAGCACACCCCAGTGCCCAGCTAGCCATCTAGCTAGTCTTCAGCACAAGGGTCTGCGAGCAGAACTAATAGCAACAAAACTCCCTGTGAGGGGCATGAGCCAGCTTAGTATCTCCCCCCACACCCCTCAGTGTTCTCTCTTTTCACTCGAAAGAATGACTCTCTTCTTTTAGCAGCCACATTATTGTATTGATTTCTCCTCCATAGCATCATTCATTTCCCAGCACGCATTCTGGCATTCTGCATACTTAGCTTACCTTCTCTGCCACACTCTTCTCTCCCTGAGTAAGCTGTTGATGTCTTATCATTTTGCACCTGATGATGGACTCTGTAAGTATCTATTCACTGAATGGAAGAATAAATGAATGAATGAATGAATGCACACTTGAAGTAGTTGGGATCAGAATCAAGCTCCTGCTGAGAGAGGTGATTTCATTCAGCTCAAGTACATTTTGAGTGGCAGAAATTATACCTGGCACTGTACCAGGCATTACGGGGGATCCAAAACATATGTCACAGTCTCTTAAAAATGTTTGGACAGGCGAGACTTATATTCATGAAGAAATTATGCCTGAGGGGGGAAAAGGAAATGATGTGAGAGTACTGGCAGTCCTCAAATTAGAATGTTCTTCCAAAAAAAAAATTCATTTTAAGTTAGTGGTTTGAAGTTTGGAGTACATCTACCTATAGAAACACTGTCATAAATTTCATGGTCTGTTTCCAATATTGGTCCACTAGATTTTGCAGCAAAAGTCAAAGATGGGAAAGGCTTTAGAAATTTTTCCGGTCAAACGTTTTCATTTTACAAAGAGACAGGGTGACTTTCTCAAAAATCACACACTGAGTGAACTGACACTAGAACTCTCATTATAGTAGCATTTGGTACTAATGAGAGTAAAAGCAATCATTATGACAGTGTATTGTACTTAAATATAAGAGGACTTCAAATAGTTTGTGCAAAAGTGGAATTAAAGTTTAAGTTTATTTTGGTGCAAAAAAAAAACCCATGCAGTTTTTTCATAATGTGTATTTCTCATGAACTTTTGAAAACCCTTCATAAATACCATCAATGGCCATAATGCAGCATACACTGGTCAAATAAATGCCTTTTCCCCCTAGCTGGAAACCCAGGCATCATCCTCGACTCCTCCTGCTCTCCTTTCTCTGCTGGTAGTTACACCCTGCTGATTTTACTACCTAGAGATTCCTCTGGTCCATGCCTTCCCCTCATCCCTACCATCATTATCCTATTCAGGCCAATTTATCTCTTATCTGACCAATTACAGCCACTTCCTAATTTCCTTCCTCAAGCCCTTTGTTTCAAGAACCTCCAAAATAATTTACCTAAGATATCTAAAAAGCAAACTTGGTTCTCTCATTTCTCTGTTTAAAACTTTATGCCTGTATTCATGCTGGGAAGGTTCATTTTGTATGCTGTGGAGATGCACAGTGATTAAATGGAAAAAAAATTAAAAAGTAAATAAAATAATAAAAACTAACTAAATAAGTAAAAATGATAACGAAAGTAAAAACAAAACCAAAAACACCATCCCTAGGAGCTCACATTGCCTAACAGACAAATGCAGGATCCCTGCCTTGTCCTGCTGTGTTCTCCAGGGGCTGGTGCCTCCCGGCCCCTCCTGTTACTCCCTGCTGCTCACTTCCGCTACCACCTGCTGTCCCCTGTTCAGACCGTGCTCCTCCATCTCCCTGTGCTGGCTCGTGTTCTCCCCTCTGCCTGGAGTCCCCACCCCCCTGCTCTCCTGCCCTCTGGTAGCAGAGGTATCCATCTCCCTGTCTCCAGGTTGCTTCCGTCCCTCCCCTGAGCAGAGGTGCTTGGGCTCTTTATTCACTGGATGATGACAAGAGAAAATTCAAAATAGTCTTTCCACTACTTTACCCGGTGACTGGGGATTTCCTAAAGTCTCAGCATCTCCAGGAGCATCACATGGGTGAGTCAGATGGGAGAATTCACAACGTATGTGACGCGTTGTATTGACTGAAGAATTGCTGACATCTGAGGCAGAGAGCAGATTGTATGCAGTGCCTCTGAGTGCCCAGAGGACAAGAATGGACAGCCACCTTTGGGAGGACTTCAGAAGCATTGTTGCAATGACCTCTATGTCTGGGCAGCCTGTACTCCTATTCGCCACCATGGCCTTTCCTGGCTGCTCAGTCACCTGCCTGACTGTGTACATGGCTTTCTCCAGACTCAGAACACTGATTTTTTTTTTTTTTTAAGTAGATTTGTTAATTTCTTCTTCTTTTTTTTTTTTAGAGGTTTTTGCTATAGGGTGCGTGTGCTCGCCAGACAGACAGAGAGAGACAGAAAGTGAGAAATCACCCCGTAGGGGGGTTGGCCACGCTGCAATCCCTTCTCCTCCATTCTCCTCTCGGGATTTTGGGCACGCACGCACACGCGCCCGGCGTGAGTTTAAGCCACCGGATCCGGGACTCGAACTGCGGTCGACTATGTGGGAGTCCAGTGACATGGCCAGTATGCTAACTGCTGGTCCCTGTTCATTTCTTCTGAGAGAGAGAGAAGCAACCCAACAGTCTCCAGCCCCAGTCCACTCCTGGTCTCTGCCAGCCCAGATCATGGGCACAAGTACAAGCATGAGTGTGCTCAGGGGGCCCTGGGATGCAAATCCAGGCCTTTCCATAGGAGTCTAGTTGAGCCACCGCATTCCTCCGACTGGTCCCCTGATGCGTGTCTTCTTCTGTGACTCCCTCTCGTCTCTCTTCATTTTCCGATAAAGGTTGACTCCATCCTCCTTACGTTATAGGGCTGTTGCTTGTTGCTCATACATTTACTCAATGGCTTATTTACAGATGATTATTTTTTCTCCTTTTTTAAAAAATGTTTTTACAGGGGAGAGCACGAACACAGTCCCCCACTACCACAAATTATGCAATCGAGTTTCCTACATTTGGGGAAATCGCAGGGTTAGCACATCCAGTGTGCAATGGATAAGCCTTCACCCTGGGAAACCACCTTTGTGATCATGGTATCTCCCCTGCCAGGTAAATATATATTTACAGATTATTGTCTGGGCCATCCATAGGTACCTGCCAATTTCCTTTGTCCATCTTTTAAAGCCAAGGCTGATCACATATCCAGTGAGGACAGGTGAGATTCATTTTACATTACAGTGGTATCTCCCTATTAAGAAATAAGTGAATAACATTATTTTTCATAAGTATTTTTAAAAGAATTATTTAATTTAGGGGGACCAGCAGATGGCATGGTGGTTAAAGTACTGGACACTCCCACATGGCTAACCATGGTTTGAGGCCCAGATCTGGTGACTTGCTTTCTCACTTTCCCTCTCTCTATGTCTCTCTCTGGTCAAATTAAAATAAATAAACAAATAAATAAAAATGAATTTTTAAAAAGAATTATTCAATTTAATTTTATTTATTATCATCATTTTTTAAATTTGACCAGAGAGAGACAGAGAGAGAGAGAGAGAAAGTGAGAAAACAAGTCACCAGGTCTAGAACTCGAACCACAGTTGGCTATGTGTGAGTCCAGTGCCTCTCATCACCACACCACCTGTGGGCCCGAATGACATTATTTTTAACAAGATGTACTTGCCAAGCTTTAGGACTAACTCGGGGACACGCACACATGCTCTGACTCACCTGTGACGCCCTCCGCCATGTTACAATGCAGCCAGAAGCCTCAGGATGCTGCTTGCCATCCTCAGATTTCTCGGCCTTCAGAAGTTGCCGTTCAATTGTAGAAGAACGCTCCAGTTTCTCTATGGAGATTGGATTGGAGGGGAGCAAGAACGGATGTGAGAAGACTAGTTAGGAGGTTATAGACAAAGTCCAGACAAGTTCTTATGGTGACTTGAATCAGTGTGGGAAGCATGGCGAGAAGCTCCCCAAAAAATGTTATTAAAGTTATTTAATCTGCAAAGGCCAAAATCAATTTCGTGGAACCTAATCATAGTAAAACTGATGCAACATCTCTAGGAAGGAGATATTTATTCAGTTAAAATAACAATAACAATAATAATAAATAATAGTGCCTCTATTATGTTCCAGGCCCTAAATGAACATCTACAAAGATACTATATCTCATGGTGCTTATATTTTATTTGATTGCTGATCACATGTTTCCTTCTCCTCGACAGTACATAAAGAACATCAGATGGTAGACTGGACTATTACTTCCTATGGGACCAGCAGTTGGCATAATGGCTATGTTGCTGGACTCCCATGTAGTTGACCATGGTTCAAGTCCTGGACCCGGTAGCTTAAGCCTCACACCAGGCACGTGTGCGTGCATGCCCAAGATCCCAAGAGGAGAATGGAGGAGAAGGGATCGAGGTGTGGCCATCCCCCATGGGGGGGGGGGGGGGGGTGATTTTCCACTTTCTGTCTCTCTCTCTCTGTGTCTTTCTGGCAAGCCCAGGCACCCTAGAGCAAAAAATCTCTCCAAAAAAAAATTAAAAAAAAAAAAAGAAAAAAGACTAGATTATTACTTCTTAAAATTTTTTAAAATAATATTCTGACTTAGAAAAGCTTAATCAAATTAGCATCCTCTATAAATATAGTATCATATTGGTTAGGTGGTATTCTCTTAGGAGGGTCCTTCAAAAAGTTCATGATAAATGGAATTGAAGTACAAGTTTATTTTGGTACAAATTAAATACATGCATAATTTGTTCATAATTGATATTTTCCATGAACTTTCGAAGACCTCTTTATGTGTGGTAATGTTAATTCTTTGGACGTGTCAACTGCAGGAGCAAAAGAGGCCTTGAACACCCAAATAAATTCAAGCTTATGCCATTTTCTAATAGGATAAACTTTCAGAATCACTTACCACTTTTGTAGACTGATCTTATAGTCTAGAAAAGGAAAGGAGGGAGGGACAAATTGACCAAGCATTTCCTATGAGTCATAGCAATTGACTGGACCGTCCCATTTTCTGCTTCCCTAGATGGGGGAGGTAGGCATTACCAAGCTCACCTCATACAAGACAAAACATTACTCAGACGTTCTCAGTGACCTTCTCCAGGTCCTCACATACAGGCAACCTGATCTGTTGTGACCCAAAGACATGGAACAAGCTTCTATCCCCGATGACACTGACAGCCATTCCCCTGAATAAGAAAGAAACAGGATCTATTTTCCTGTAGAAAAATATGAATAAATATTCCACCCACCATACTCTCGCAATGCCTTGCAGAGTCAGAATAATGAATGTAAATTCCAGCCTCTATAGAACCACTTTGACAACTGTTTGGCAGAATCTGCTAAAGCTGACCCTACAATTCCACAGTTAGGTGTATACCCAGAGATATGTACCGATAAGTTCACTCAAAGGCGTGTTGGAGAATATTCGTTGCAGCGCTATCAATAATCACTAAAAACTGGAAAAGGCCCAAACATCCCTCAAGGGGGAAAGAATAAAGCATGGTGTATTCAGAAGACAGAATACTACATAACTATGACTGTACCGAACAAGTATGTAGGAATGCCACCAGTGTAATGCTGAACAAAAAAGCCAGACAAAAAATAAATGTTGCATAATCCCATTTTTATTATGCACAGAAGGATGAATTTCTGTGGTGAACTCTTGGTGATGCTTGAAGGATGTGGCATTAGTGCCTGGTAGGGGACATGAGGAGGCATTATGCAGGCAGGTCATGTTCTATTTTATGATCCGGGTGCTGATTTAATGAATGCGTTTTGTCTGATTTTTGTCTCAAAAATCATTGAGCCAGGGCCAGCAGGTGGCGTGGTGGTTAAGGTACTGGACTCCCATGTGATTGTAGTTTGAGTCCCGGACCTGACAGCTTAAAATTCATGCCCGGCACGTGTGTGTGTGTGTGTGTGTGTGCTCGTGCGCATCCAAAATCCCAAGAGGAAAATGGAGGAAAGGGGATTACATTGTGACCATCCCCCCGGAGGATGATTTCTTGCTTTCTGTCTCTCTCTGTCTCTCCGGCAGGTGGTGCATACACCCTATAGCAAAAATCTCCCTCAAGAAAAAAATAATAACTGAGCTGTCCAATTCTTATTTTGTACTGTTGTGTCTACATATTATACTTCAACAGAGAATTAAAAGGCACACTTAGTTCCACATTGCTGCTGACCAGAAGCTACACTGACAAGCAGATCGCTCCCAGTCCCCCCGGGCCTGGCTGGTGCCTCTCTTCTGCACCCTGTAACAGACAGAGCAATATCTCCATCACTGCACTCACCACTTGCTGTTTCAAGATCTCTTCTATGGCTATTTCCATCACATCTGTGAGTTTCTGAGAGCAGGAGCTGACGTATTCATCTTTCTATTTCTTATCCCAATAACAGGATCTGACATAGAGTAGATGCTCAGTAAGTTACTGTTTCGCTGTAAAGCACTGCCTTTCTTTGATGTCAGGAGTAAACCAGAGAGCTAACTCCTGCCTTCAGGGAAGTTATATCCAATTTAACCTTGATTCTGCAAACAAGTGTTCTTTCCTGATGTGAGAGGCAGATGGGGCACAAAGAATTACTATGTAGATGAAAAATAAATAGAAATATACCCAGCAAACCAACATCAACAGTTCAGGTCAGCTGAATGACCAGTCAGAAGTGTGACGGTTCAACACCAGCCGGAGGTCTATGACAAGAAGCCCACCGGGAGCCTGGGTATTTTGTGTTCTCTCCTAGAGTGGCAGCTGAGGGACACTGTGGAGGAGTGGCAGGAACCCTGACTCACAGCACTTGGAGTCAGATACCAAAAGGGTCCTTAGCAGATACTCTGTCCAAGGAACTTCATGTTAAGTAGTAATCCTACAGTCTAGGTAACAGCTTATTTAAGTAATATTAATACTCTGACAGAGTCTTAGGCGTGTATGGAGGATGTTTAGAATAGGGACTCTTTCAGGAACTTTTATTCTTACAGGGGAGATGAGGCAGACACATGTGCATTTGGCACGTTCATATCTGTCTCATCTCTTTTCTCTGAATTGCAAAAATTGGCAGAGAGGCAAGATCGAGTGGTGATGAGGGACTTCAACTAGCAGGACATCTGCTGGAAGTCTCCTACAGACCGTCTGATGAATCCTGGCCTGGCCTTGCTGACAACTCTATCTCTCAGTAGGTAGAGAAAGCAATGAGGGAAAACTACCATTCAAGACTTAATTATCACCAGTGAGGAAGCCCTGGATAATGACACATATGCGATAAGAAACTGGCAGGAAAGCAACCATAGCATTTCTGAAAACTAATAATAAATGCTAGGGTAGCCCCTTATTAAAAATAAAATATGGCAACCATCTCAACTCCTTTTCGGAAATAGGTAATGTATAAATATATTAATTAAAATATTCAAAATAGTGAACCCCAGATACTAGGAGAGCAGATTTCTAAAAGTTCGGAGCAAATGATTATGATCTTGCGACCCAAGATGCAAAATCAGAATGGAACTCCACTCTAACGGAATGGGCACTTCTAAGAAAGGAAATTCAAATAAAATAATCATGAATCATCCTGATAAAAAAGGAGAAGGCAGCTAACAAAACCCACGGGGCTTCATAAAGAGCTCTTTGATGAGCTCAGATAGAATAAAGACCTGCACGAAAGATGTAAGTAGGAGAGCGTAACTCAAATCCAAAATGCACACAGATCCGTAAGGACAATGGCAATTTTAATGCACAATATTTACTGAGGACTTACTGTGTGCCAGGCGTTAGTCTCAGTTCTTTTATAGATGTTAACTTGATGATTTTTCGGAAGCATACAATAAAATAGATGAAATATTTATCTTCTTTTTATAGATGAGGAATCTAAGAAGCGAAGTGGTTAAGTTACTGGCCCAAAGTAAACACACACACACACACACACACACACACACACACACGCCAGTTAAGTAGCAGAATTGGGATCTGAATCCAGAAAAGCTGATCTGAGAGCTGACACTCTTAATTCCTCTGCTCTGCTTCTCTCCACTTGGTGATATTTCTCAAGATGTCATGTGGCAGGTTAGAGCATAATCCATAGCTCTTTGGCAAAATAACAGTTTCGAATAGCTTTTAAAGGGGATATTCTGTGTAAAAGGAAGAAGAAATAATGGGAAAATATAATGATGGTAAAATGGGAACAAATGTCAAAAGGAAAAAAAAAAAAAGACAACCCTGTGAAACTCTTATTTTGTTGACATTTTCCCCAAAGAGGAGGTTTTTAAGTTGGGAAAGTTGTCATAGAAGCCAAAGTAAGAAGGACAAAGCTTTGTAGTGGCTCTAAAATATTAGCTGTCCTGGGATTTAGGGATGCTGGCTAGAAAGAAAGTAGGACCCTCTGTGGTGTGACTACGGCGTAGAGGTTACGTGTCCGGGGGTAAAGGGCAGCAGTCAGGGGACCCGAGGCCCTAGAGACCATTCAGTCCAGCTCTTAACCCCGTTTTCCTCCATAAATCTACTAGCGTGCTCAGTTCTCGATTCACTATCTTGTAGGGAGTGTTGACTAGTCATCAGAGGAATAAAACTGAGAGTAAGGAGTAGCCACTGTGCTCTCAGAGGACCTCCAGAGGAAAGGGGCTGCCTCGTGGCTACAGGTGTGGTGTCCACGTGGCACTTCGCGGTTATGAGGTGCTTTCACGTGTGCTATCGTCCTTGGTCATACAACCTTCTTCAGCAGTAGAAGCCCCAATCTCATTTAACAGACGTTTAGAGGAAGAAATCAGCATTCTGGCAGAGCAGGAACTGAATCTAAGCCTGTTCAAAGCTCTGCCCGCCATGCCATGCTCCCTTGTGGTCGCTGTCTTCAAAGATCCAGAGGACAAACAGGTCCAAGACGGATTAGGCCTGTTCTCTTGGTGCTGTCCGAGCTCTAAAGGGTAGAGAGTTCTCTAGCTCCCCGACCTGATTTACAAGGAGCTGAGAGGATGTCATGGAAGGTTACTGCACTGACTTGAGGGTTAGTCTTTAAGCCCCGCAGTTCCCAGACTTGTAAACTGAGGAGAAAACAGCAGCAGGAATACTGGGCTGTTGGAAAAGTCATGTCACATTTTTCTGTGTTTTGCTATGCAAACAAATGCATCAGGACTTTTCAGAGGACCCAATAAATGGCGGATGAACGTGAGATTAACAATCTGGACCACCTGCCTTTTATCAGGTCATTAAGAGAAGGAAGCTGAGAGAAAGAGTTGTCTACTCCATTGTCTTTCTGTTTCTACACTAAAAAAAGAAAAAAAAAAAAGTCACACATCGGCCACAATCCACGGAACATTCTTTGGGAAATGTTAGATTAGAGAGATTTTAAAGTTCTTTCTAATTTTAGAAGTTGTAGTACTTCAAATCATGTTCTGGTACTTAAATCTTGAAATCCAACTCTGTGCCAAGCAATGTGTTCGGTTCTTCATGTGCCAGTCAATTTAATCCCCCAAATGACCCTATACCACAGATGTTTGCTAGCAGACTTTTACCGGGGACTGAGACCCAGAAAAGTGCTATGATTGAGCTGTCTGGCTTTAGGGCCTTTGCTCTCAATGACTGCTGTAGACTGAATGTTTGTGTCCTCTCAAAACGTATACATTAAACTTCTATATGATGATTAGGAGGTGGAGCCTTTGTGAGGTGAGTAGGTCAGGAGGATTTGGAATTAGTCCACTTATAAAAGAGTCCCTGGGGCCAGGCAGTGAAACAACAGTGGCATAGCTGGATCTACTGGGAGGGACCCAGGGTTTATGAAGCAGGACCACCCCGTGCATGCCAGGTATGCGTGCCCATCAGGCTGACTGAGACTAACAATGGATCACAATGTGTGAAACCAGATGCGGAGTGCCTGTCTACTATCTATCTCCTATCTCTCTGTCTCTGTCTCTCTCTCTCATGGAAAAAGAAGGAAAAAAAAAACAAAAAAGAGTTCCCTGAAGCCTCCCTCACCCTTTCTACCATCTGAGAATACAGTGTCAAGACAGCAGTCTCTGAGCCAGGAAACTGGCCCTGACCAGACTTTTGATCTAGGAATTTCTAGACTCAAGAAATAAAGGTTTGTTGTTTCTGAGCTATCCAGTCTGTGGTATTTTGTTACAGCGGTCTGAACAGATGAGACAACAACTCTGTTACATGGCTTCTCTTATTAAATATTAATAAAATATTTCAAGGATCTTTATGGACTCTGAGTTCCTAGGTCTATACATTTTTAATTTCCAAATCTCACAATGATAGCAAAGTATCTCTACTCCATGGAACCACATTAATAGGTATTTGCCAAATACCCACTGTGGTTCAGGGCAGTAAGCTCAGGGCTTACCAAGGTGCACCAAAGGTATCTACTGACTTGTTGATCTGCAAACTCATATGGGAGCCTTTGGATCTACAAAATTTGTAAAATAGTATTCTCATTTACTTTGTATGCTGTCTGAGTATTAAAACACAGGAATCATCAGGAAGAAGAGTCTTTTTTGCTGACTTAACAACCCAAAGAGACTAAGTCCTGATGCTCTGCTGCTTCTCGGACTGCTCTCTGTGCCAAGGGAAACAGCAAAAAATAGGCCCATCATTCTTATGGCTGAGTAGTATTCCATGGTGTATATGTGCCACATTTTTTTAATCCAGTCATGAGTTGTTGGGTACTTGGTTTGATTCCACATCTTAGCGATGATGAATAATGCTGTAAGACACATGGAGGTGCAAGTGTCTTTCTAACTGAGCCTTTTCCTGTCCTTTGGGTATAAACACCAAGGAGTGGGTCCTATGGTAGTTCTATTTGTAAATTTTTGAGGAAAAAAATTAAAAATACAGGTTTGTTCTTTATTTCCTGTGTTCTCAAGCCCTGCTGACCATCTGAGCCTCCAAGACCACACTGGTTCCCCTTTGGGTCTTTCTGAGCCCCTTCACCAATAAAAAGCTGCTGGGAAGAACCCACTGTGAGCCCAAGAGTTAGAAAGGCTGGTTCTATGTCAGGTGAAATGGGGGTAATAAAGTCACGAGGAAGAGATTGAAAAGGGACTGGGAGCCTGATACTTGACTTCACAGCTTATATTCCTGTAATACTCTTCTTATCATCTGCCCACAGCCCTGAGTGCCAGAAGGCTGTGTGGTGTTGCACTGCCTTTGGGACAGTGAAAAGGCATGTAACATGCTGAGAACAGCCAACCAGCAGAGTTGTTATCCATGAACACAGCAGATGCGGCTAAGCGGCTGCCACGCCGAGTTTTGAGGATTTGGGCTCCAGTGAGGTTGGCGAGCTGGCCTTGCTGCCAGTCATCCTGCCCCCTCCGGTCAGAGCTCAGTTTTCCTGGGTTCCTTCAAGCCCTGCCCTTCTCCCCTTCTTGGGACACTCACACTCACTCATCCAGCATCAGGGCTCAGGGACTGTGGGCGGGTGAGAAGGAAAATGAGAAGTGCAGAATCTATCCATGACAACCTGAGGTGGCAATAATCACATTTTCTTGAAAATTGCCTGAGAATGAACTACATGTTCTTGCATGGATTTGCAAACATATGCAAATGTATGGAAATGTGCGACCCTTTTAACTGTCTTCTCCATCTGGCTGTGGCCTCTTGCAGTGCGGCCAGAAGGGGGAGGCTCTAGGTGGTGGATTCCATCCATTTCTCCCATTGGGCTGAGAGGGTAGCTGGAGAAACACATCCTTTGCTCTCTGGGCTGTTTTTCTCCCATAGCAGGGAGGGATTAGTCCCCTTATGAAAGAGTCCCTGGGGCCAGGTGGTGAAACAATTGTGGCATGTCTGGATCCACTGGAAGGGGTCCTGGGTTTACATTCCAGGGCCACCCTGTGCATGCCAGGTATGTGTGCCCATGCTAGGGCAGCTAGGTAGGCTCAAAGCCAATAAATACACATATTTACATATGGCTTCGATTCTGTTTGTTCTGCTGTAGAAAAGGCAGACTGTCCATCCCAGTTCCCTTCTTCATCCTCAGGTCCTGTCATCCCACGCTGGCCTCGACCCTGACTGGATAACGCGAGCACACTGCACATCACTGAGTAGCACAGTGAGGTGGGACCCTTCGCCATCCCTGAGCCTCAGCCGGCATCTGTAAAGCAGGAAGGCAGAGCTTCACTCACTTTAAGGTCTCTCCCAGAAGCTCAGATCCAAATGTCTCAAATTTATGATGGCAAAATAGCAACAGGGCTCTGCTCTTATGACTCATCACCAGCTGGATGTAAAAGGAAGGAGCCGGTGCTCTTAACTCATTCTGGAGCACAGACCTGGGTTCAAATCTTAGCTCTTTCTGGTTCCTAATGGATCGTATTTGGACAAGTTGCTTAACTTCTTATTAGAGGGCCCCCATTTTTTCTTTTATAAGGAGAGTGCATCAGCCCACAAGGTTTTTGTGGTTAACCTCTATTCTCCATGCATGCATTAATACACCCAGCAGACATTTAAAAACACATTATGTGTCGAGCACTCAGGTGGGTTCTAGAAATCAAAACAGAAGAAAGCCATTGATTCTGTCCTTAAGAAACCTGGTCTTTGGGATCAACACACAGGACAGAGATGAAATATCACAGACTAATAATTATGCCAAATGTGCTTGGAGAGTACAGAGCAGGCACACATAACTCACCGCTCTGCCTGCAGAGATGTGAATGATGTGTGCAGGAAGGCATTGACCAGTCAAGGAGAGGCGTTGGGAGCTTTGCAGACCAATAGAGCAGCCCCATGCAGGAGCAGAGGCCCAAGAGAAGATGCTTGCTCTGGGGCTACTTATCATTCATTACCTGTGGAACTTAGTGTGGTGGGCGAGGCTGCCAAGGCAGGTTTTAGGAAGGTTAGAGAGGACTTGGAAGCCACACTAAGGTTTGACTTTACTCTGGGACGATGGGAAGGCAGTGGCACTTGGAGGAGTGATGTGAATAGACTGGCATGTTTTAAGACTCTCTTTGGCTACAGGTGGAATTGTTTTGGGTGAGCCAGCCTGGAGCCTGGGAGGTCCATTAGGAGTCTGAAAATGCTAGCTCCTGTCTCTGTCTACACTAGAGAAGCTGGATCTGAGTAACCCGGGCCAACATTCAGCACTATAGACCAGAGCCTCTCCTTAGCACAACTTCAGGGCAGGTTAAGGTCTGTCTTTGCCTCCCAACCCTAACCCTAACCTCTGATCCTTTTATCCATTTGGTTCTTGTTCCTTTGAAGCTGCCTGTTTTTCTCCTGTTGCTCTTGTCTTCCTTGTGGTAATATTTCTTACACATTCACTTAATGTAGTGTTTATTATTTAATTCATCAACCATCTTAGAGAAATATCTATGCTAAAAGAGGAGCACAGAGAGAGAGCAATATTTACGGGGGAGAGAGAGACGTCTAACTGCAGTCATCTCAGGCAGAAGCAAGGTGCGTGGGTGGAGAAGGGACTGGGCAACGAGGTGTTTGCAACCACCAAGTGCGGACAGGCCTGGCATCTGGCAGTGGGGCAGCATGGCTTCTGCCTGAAGGACATGGTGCCCAGACACAGTGTGGCAGTAAGAGACAGCGTGTGTCTGCTTGCCCCGTGTCTGTGGGTGCCTGGCGTGAGGCCTCATGGGCACTGCCAGCCTGAGTGGTCTCTGTGCTGCCAGCAGGGAGTGCTGATTTCTGCCTCATGGCGTGGCCGGCTTCAGGCAGCACCGCCCCACTCAGTTCTCATCTGCTGCATGTCCTTTTCTCAAGGCCACCTTCTCCGGAGGTCCCTCCCACCCAGAGAAACAGAAAGAAAAAAGATAGAAAGGCTGCGTTACCCACCACACTACCCTCAGGCCTGTGCCGGGCGGGAGAAGATCTGAGGAAAGCCTGCAATTCTGGGGCTGACAGAACCTGGGGTAGAATGGAGGGTATTTCTAAAACAAGTGTTTGTGCAGAGCCTGCTTCCAAACACATGGTCATTTCTGAACGTTAAGGTGGAGTCAGGAAGTCAGGGAGACTGGAGAAGGGAGAGGTTCAGGGAGCCCAGGCTGTCCACTACTGGGGGAGGAGCTGGGGTGGGGGATGTGAGACCCTGGCTGAAGACAGAGCTTGGGTTGAGTCTCCAACAATGTGGAGTGCTCCTTGAACTTCTGTGTGCCAGGAAATCACCGAGGGAGTGCTGATTCTGATTCACCAGCATGCATGGGGTGGGATCCGGGGGGCTGATATCCCTCACGCTCCCAGGTACTGCTGATACTCTGATCCATAACCCATCCTTTGGGTGCAGTTCGTAGAATATGCGGCATCAACATATTTTCTTTCTTCTTTTTTTTTTTTATTTTTTTTCAGTAGAGAGATTTGGCTATAGGGCATATGCACTTGCTGGAGAAACAGAGAGAGAGACAGAAAGTGAGAAATCACACCCCCCCCCAGGGGGCATGGCCATGATGCAATTCCTCTTGGGGTCTTGGGCATGTATGCACAGGCGTCTGGAGTGAGTTTTAAGCCACTGGGTCCAGGACTTGAACCACGATCTACTACGTGGGAGTCTAATGATGTAACCATTCTGCCATCTGCTGGTCCCTCAATGTATTTTCGATGAGGTGAGGGAAGCTCAGTGGCCACTGAGCAGACCAGTTTTCCCTTTGACTTTATGATCCCACAACAATTAGAATCGTCTAAAGGACACCGTATTCTAAGGTAAAGCGACCATGGAAGCAGACTGAAATGCGAGCACCTTACGGTCTCTAGAATAAGGTTGAGTGCTGTTGGGTACTGCAGAGGAACCACTGCATTTTGATAACTCAAGAGCATTTTATGGTCTGCTGTGAATAATACTGTAATGCAGCAGAAATAAGCCCAAACGCCAGCAACGTGCCCACCAACAGCCCCATTACTATCACAACCATCGCTAGGGGAGAGAGAGGACCTCCCACCCCTACGCAGTAGGAGCTTTCTCTTGAAGGAATGCTTGCTTAGCTATTAAACACTATCCCAGGCAGATTCTGTTAGCCCTTTGGTCCCAGGGCTGAAGGAAGATCCTAGGACAAAGGTATCCCAGCCGTTTCACACCCACATGTTACTTGCTTTTATAGGAACCTACATTTTGGTAGAATGGCCCCACAGGACAACAAACATTTTCCCAAATGGTACTGCAGTATATTTTTCCCCAGCTCAAACTCATTTTACATCTTCCACATCTGTGGGCTCATTTCATCTTTACCTCAGACCTGCCAGCTAGTCAGGCAGGTGTCATCCCCTTGGAGAGCTTTTTGCTCTAGGGTGTGTGCACTCGCCAGAAAGACAGAGACAGACAGAGGGACAGAAAGCGAGAAATCACCCCCCAGGGAGGATGGTCACGCCGCAATCCCTTCTCCTCCATTCTCTTCTCGGGATCTTGGGCACGCACGCACACGCGCCCAGCGTGAGTTTAAGCCGCTGGGTCCAAGACTCGAACCATGGTCAACTACGTGGGAGGCCAGTGACATAGCCATTATGCTAACTGCTGGTCCCCTGCTTTCTTTTGAATGCAGAGACTATCGGCTGGTAAGTGATAGCTCAGAATGCATGACCCTAGTTTCACAATGCAACCCAGTGCTCCATCTAGGCACCTCTATGATATGTTGTCTGTATTTCCAGGGAATTAAAAATGATTCTCGGCGGGCCAGCAGGTGACGTGGAGGCTAAAGCGTTGGATCTCACATGGCTGAATCTGTGGTTCAAGTCCCAGACTCTGTGACTTGAAAATAATGCCGACACATGTGCATGCATGCCCAAAATCCTGAGAGGAGAAAAGGAGAAGAGACTGTGGTGTGGTCATCCCCCTTGCTGGGGTGGATGTGATTGCTCACTTTCCTTCTCTATCTCTCTGGCAAGAGCAAATGTCGTATAGCAGAAAAAAAATAAATAAATAAATAAAAGATAAAATAAAAATAAAAGGACTTTGGATACCAGGCCTAATTTATGGCCTGGTATCCGGAAGTTGGCTTCCTTGGTCTGTAAAATTGTATATCCCCTTAACTCACTTCTTTCTAGAAACAGGGCTCATCTAAGAGAAGGCAAAGAGGGGGAGGGGAGCTTTGGAACGAAATTCCTGAGTTCTGCCAGTTCTATTGTTTAATGTTAATTCCACGGATGAACTTTCTAAAACAGGTGTATTTAGGCTTCTTTAATTTCTTTTCAAAGGGCCCCATCATCCCTCTTAGAGCTAATATTAGCAAATTCTCTGGCCAAATCTGAATTTGGAAGTGGGAGCAGAAGTGACAGCTTCTGACCACTAGAGGGACCCCAGGCACCAGTTACAATTTTTCTGCAGCAGTTGGTGCCTGGAATACGCACCTCCTGGAGAAATTCAGGTCAGGTGCGTATCTGGCTAGGAATTCTTTCACTGTTCGACAAACCAGGCCCTGAAGATACAAGCGTACCTTAGTTCTGAACCAGAGGGATTTAATTCCAGAATCCTAGCAAAGAGATTAAAAACGATCACCAGTAGGACTCAAATACAAAAATCAAAGGATATGTATTTTAGTCCAGTTCTTCCATTTAACATATTATCATAGGATTACAGAATCTCCTAATCCAAAATATTCTGATTAAGAATATCTTGGATTGGGGACCAGCAGATGGCATCATGGCTATGGGCTATGTTGCTGGACTCCCATGTAGTCGACTGTAGTTCGAGTCCTGGACCCGGTGGCTTAAACTCACGCCAGGCGCCTGTGCGTGCATGCCCAAGATCCCAAGAGGAGAATGAAGGAGAAGAGATTGTGGTGTGGCCATCTCCCCTGGGGGGTGATTTCTCGCTTTCTGTCTCTCTGTCTCTCTGTCTTTCTGGCAAGCACACGCATCCTATAGGAAATAGGGCGCGTGTAGGATTGAAGCAAGAACTATTGAACATCACTCTCCACTTGATTTTGGGGTGCTGTCAGTTTGGGAGAAAACCCCTGATTGAACCTGACTCTATCCCAATAAATGGCACACCCTCTACGACATTTTGATAATTGGTTGCTGTCAAGTTTGACTCGTTCCTATGACCATGAACTCGTAACTCAGATGATTTCTACACTCTTACTCTTTTCCTCTTATTTGTGCCAGCTCTTCTCTCTCGTAACAGAACCTGTAGTTTGTTTGTTTATATGTCCAATCTCAGCCTTTCATGTTAGTCTCTAAACTCCACAAGGGCAAAGCCCACATGTGATATGCTCACCACTGTAAAACAAGAACACAGAACATGCTACAGTGTTGAACACGCGGTGAGCTCATCTATGTGTCCCCCTGCCTCCCTCTCCCCCTCTTTCCCTCCACCTCTGCTGTTCCTTCCCTCCCTTCTGTTTACAAAAATATCACAGCCCAACCCTGTGGCATTGATTTAATTGCGGAAAGCTCATGGAGTCAAAATCAGCTGTTCTTCCTTCCCATCCAATGTTTCTAGTACTAATGCTTTTCTCATGGCACAACTCTTCAGTTATTTGAAGACAGCAATACACATATTTTCTCTTATTTATTTATTCATTTTTTGAGAGATTTTTGCTATAGGGTATGTACACTCACCAGAGACAGAGACAGAGAAAGCGAGAAATCACCTCTCCAGAGGGGATGGCCATGCTGCAATCTCTTCTTTTCCCATGTCCCCTTGGGATTTGGGGCACACACGTACATGCATTGGGCTTGAGTTTCAAGCCACCGGGTCTGGGACTTGAACCTCGTTCGACTACGCTTTAACCACTATACCACCTGCTGGTCCGGTGGTGTACATACTTTCTACACTTTGCAGTACCCGTCTCCTTGCCCCCTCACTCCTTTAGCTCTGTACCATGGAGGTAGCGTGGAATCTAGATAGTCATGATTTTGCTCACCCTTCCCCCTCCTTTAAGAGCTCGAGTTTGTCAGGGGCTCTTTTCACAGGCGGTACCCAGAGCTGAACCTTCTGTTCTAAATATGGCGTGTCCAGGAGGAGTGACGCTGTGCCCGCCCTTGTCCTGTGCACTGCGTCTCTTAATGCACACTGAGTCTGCATTAGCTTTTTGGCTACCACACACACTATTGAATCATCTTTAGCCTGTGGCCAAGTGAAACCTCTGAGTCTTTTTATTTTTTTGAAAACAAGGATTTCTGTTGAGCCAGGTCTCTTCCATCCTGCTTTTGTGCAATTGATTTTTTAAAATGCAGATGTTGCATTAATCTCTATTAAATTTTCTTTCATTTCTGCATGCACATTTGGTGACCTCTTACCCCTCTGCTCCTGGATCTTCCCCCTATCAATCAAACAGGTATGTGAAATCAGAACCCTGCTCTGGGCTTGAAGGTGATGACAGGGAGAAGAAGCACGGCCATGTCTTTTAGAAACTTCCGGGCTGATAGCCGAGATGGTCCACTTCTTCCTCACCCCTTTCTCAGGTCACAGGCAGGAAAGGGCCGACTAATTTGTAAAGTGCTTTTACAGCCCCTCTCCTCCGGGTAATTGGCTTTCGGTGAGTTGACTTCCAGAATGCACCACAACCACCTTGGAAAACTGTGTAAGGGCAAATTACACAGTTTTGTAATTGAACCTTCAGTCTTGAACCGTCCCTGCGTCTGCACATAAAGAACATTCCTGAATGTGACAGAGAGATAGGAGGACACACTGACTAGGGCCTTTGTGACTTGCTGCGGGTGTTTGACTTGACATAAAAGCCTGGTGTGAGAAGTCTACCTGACGGAAGGCTTTGTGGAAGTTCTGTGTGTCCTGGATTCTGAGTGTGTGCAGCGTTGTTTAGGTGGGGACCAGGAAACTCTGAGACCCAAGGAAGAAAGGAAGGGAACGAGAGGGTGCCCAGTGGGCCCGTGGAGATGTGGCTGCCTAGAACCATGTCTGATGTACTCCCATGTCTTCCAGTACCTGTCACAACATCCTGAGTTTAGTAAGTGCTCACAGATCTGTCAAACCAAGTGATATATGTACCTCTAAGTGCCTTCAAGGGTTAATCTGATCAGGTACCCGAAACTGCAGAAAGATAAATTGTCACCAGGGGGCGACAGAGGCCAGGCGGTGAACAAAGGAACCAAGGTGGGAGGTGGGGGGCACTAAACTGATACAGGAGGAAATAGGAGGTAAGGGGTTGGACAAGGCTTCCTGCACAAGGAGAGTCTGAGCCCTCTCCTGAATGGGATGAAATCTGAGGAGGTGTCTGGACTCCGAACTTGATTCTCAGCTGATGCAGAACTTGGTCTCCTAGAACTCTGGGAGCTCTGTGATTCACTTTCCCTCCAGCAAAGATGAAAAGATAAAAGTGATGGCCCTTCCCAGCTCTCCCTGCTGCCCGAGGGAAAGAAGCATTGGTCCTCCAACATGGTCCAGGAGCAGTCACAGACTGGACATCTGTATGACAGTCCTCCACCTCTCCAGCCCCCACCCTGTCGAAGGACATGGGAGATACCCTAGAAGACTTAAGAAAGGGTCAGTTTTCTGCAGCAATTATTCGCTTGCCTGTACTACTTCTCCACTAGACCGTGAACCCTCCAGTGTGGAGAAACATGCTTATTAATATGCCATTAATTAATTTATTTATGTATTTAGTCAATGTTTACCGAGCTCCGACTACGTGCCAGTCACAAAAGAGAAAATGTTCTTCCACTCTTGGAGTTTATTTTCCAGTGATGGAAAGGAGGCGTAGACAGGCGATAAACTGGTAAACAGATAAATGAGTAACCAAGACAATTTTAGTGTGTGATAAATGCTACAAAGGAAGCACCACAGGGGGTTGGTAGAGAATAACTGGGTACATGGGGTGGCCAGAGCTACACCTCCTTGGATTTCAGGGAAGGTGAGTCTGTAAGGAGATGATATTTGCCCTGAAACTCCAAGGTTGAGAAGGTTCTTGTGGTCGTGTAAAGGCACAGGAATGAAAATTCAGGAAGGAAGAGATGGTAAGTGCTAAAGTAAATGAGAAGGAAGACCAGGCTTGAAAAGTCCCTGAAGGGACCGGCAGGTGCCGTGGCGGTTAAGGGTGCTGGACTCCCACATAACTGACTGCGGTTTGAATCCCGGACCTAGCGGCTTGCTTTCTCACTTTCTCTCTCTCTCTTTCTCTCTCTCTCTCTCTCTCTCTCTCTCTGTCTCTCTGTCCCTCTCTGGTCAAATTAAAATAAATAAATAAAGTTAAAATGAAATAATTCTTTTAAAAAATAAGTTGCTGAGCAGACAAATCCAGTTAGGCCACAAAAGTGATCTCAACATTGTTTTTGGCTTGCAAACATACGCAAAACTTCAGTCATTTCTGGTAAATGCTGATGTTAGAAATAAAAATTAATCCCAGCCAATCATAAATACGACTGGATGATGAGGAACTTTTCAACACTGTCCTAAAAGAGGGCAATTTTTCAATTACAAACCAATCATTTTGCCTCTGCATTTTCCCAATAAATATTTGTCTTTGACGATTTGTTATTGGAACACTTAAGCTCTTTCAGTCTGGTGTTTTGCAATTCATGAGCTGCTTACTCAAATAAACTGTTTCAAATTTTATTATGACTCGGTTTACTTTTTTAAAAAAGACTTTTGCTGTAGGGCATGTGCAGTCACCAGACGGTGGGAGGGAAAATGAGAAATCACCCCGCACCCCAGGAGGATTGCCATGCCACAGTCCCTTTTCCTCCACTTCCCTCCTGAGAGTTTGGGCACACATGCATGCCTGCCCGATGTGATTTATCAAGCCACCAGTTCCAGGACTCGAACTGGGAGCATCCATGTGGGAGTCTAGTGCCTTAACCACCATAGCACCTACTGGCCTCAACTCGATTTACTTTTATTTTCTTTTGAGAGAGAGATTGTTGCTATAGGGCATGTGCACTCACCAGAGAGACAGAGAAACAGAAAGGAAACAAGAAACTATGTTCTACTTAGGAAAAAAGCACAAACAATTACCCTTGAGCACGGCAAGGGTGGAAGGAGACACATTATCTGGGGGGTCAGTAGGAGTAGGCATCTTTGCCCTCACACATGGTAGGAGAAGGGGTGATGAGAAAGTTGAGCCTTTCATGCTAGAATCTAAGTTTGCCAACAACTAGACAATGCATTAGAGAAGTAGGAGGACTCAATCCTCTCATGTATAAATATACGTTTAAAAGGTGCCCTAAATCTGAGTGTGGCGTGATGATGTTTGGTATACCCCCCCCAAAGCCATGTCACCGAATTTTCTCCAATCAGTGTTCTAAAGGTGTGTCTTGGGGATTGTCCCTTTGCTTCACTAGATAGTTAGAAGAAAGATGAAAACTAGCACATCTTTGGCTCAACTGATTTCTAAACACCCCCACTGTATACGTGCCCTACAGCCCTCCTGCCCAAATCACCTAGAAGATGTCTAGAGATGATTTGGAAGGACTTGGACTTGTTAATTAACCTAAACAGTCACATTCGTCTGCAAGGTGCATTATTGTTAATTAAAACCGCAATTCTCCTTGTGCCCAGACGGCGGGCTGCTGTTGTCAGAATAATTAGATAGCATACGATGGTTTTCATGCAAATCCCTGGCAATTAGAGTGGGAGATGAATTGGGTTTGAAATCCCAGTGAAGTTCTCAATCAGGATCCCTCTGAGGGTGGCTCCAGGAGGACAGTGCTGATGAGGCTGGGGGACAGGGAGACAGGGGTGGACAAACGGGTATAAGCCCGGGACATTTGTTTCCCAGCTCCTCCAGGAGGGGTCCCAGTCTGCAATAAATGAGCCAGAAGCATGAATATGATGTTCAAGCTTCCCTCAAGAAGCAAGTCTTCCCCTTCAAAGAAGCAATGCAAATTGACCCTCCTCGGGGCTTTATGTGTTCCCAAGAGCTTGTCTCCCTGACTCTCATCTCCCTGAGAGGATTTTTTTCCTTTAGCTAGAAGGGCCAATAACTCATACAGAGCTAAAGTCCCTGCCAACCCTAAGATTAAATTCTTAAGGATTCTAAGGAAAAAAAGATTTGTATTCCTAAAGGGTTGTAGAAAGGACACCAGACTCGACTCAGACCGAGTTTGGAGTGGTGGGTGGCACGCAGTGGGTTAAAGGGACATGGGTAGCAGGTCCCCAGCAAAGCTTTAAAGAAATAACTGAGGTCACAGTTAGTCTTAAGGAAGATGCTCCACCTGCAGCATAGATAATAGCAGGGAAAGGCCAGCCCCTGAAGGGATGAGGGCAGAGCTGGCAGGGGTGGGAATAGGGAGGAGATAACAGTGGGGTTGCTGTCTCCAACCCACTCTGACCTGTTATCAGCTGCAGGCTTCTGCCTCTGCCTTTCTTTGTGAGGGATGAGATAGGCACCGAGCTATTGCCAGGAGTCAGGGGTTCTCTCCAGCTGGACTGAGTGAGGAGGGATTTCTATCTGGAGGCCCGAGGTAGGGCAGATAAGACAACCCTGGTGGTCTTAAATTAAGCCTCTCTTGCATCAGGTTGACACTGGAAGATTCACTGAGTCAAACACACCCTCTCTCCCGTCTCCCAGAGGTCAGCTTGCAAACCCAGTGCCTTGAAGGGAGAGGGGCAACCTCTGGAAGGACTGAGGCAGTGGTGGAAGGTTGAAGGGGGAGATCTGGAGAGGAGACTGGAAAGGAAATAGGAGAAAAAGAAAACACTCGGGCACATTCATGAACTGTGCGTTTGGAGACCTGAGCATCATTTAGGTTTGTAAATTCTTTCCTTTTTCTTCATTTTTTTCTCCTTTCTGTTTCAGAACATCTCTCGCATCTCAATTGGTCCTTATAGCCCGCCTTTCAATTTACAATACACCAATCAGGAGCTAACCTTGTAGTTGCTAAGAGACAGAGGTGGGAGATTTAGAGGCTTTGTCAAGGCGCCCACCCAGGAAAACTCCCCAAGCCTTTCACATCCCCCTGCTAAGGACATTCTAACTCATCCCTCTTCTTTTTTTTTTTTTTTTTTTTTTTTTTTTTTCCCGCTCTCCTGTGTATCCCCAAACCCAGAGAGCCAAGCAGAAACATTTTAGGGGAGAAGCCAGATATAGTACACCTTTGAAAAATGGGAAGATTGCAGTTGGATTCAAACAAATGCAAAGTGCCTGCTCCAGCTTCCCTGGCCTTTGGTGGGTTGGAAGGAGAAACCCTTTTTCATTGTTTTGGTGGCCTCTTTGGTGAAGGGTGAGTTTGTTGTTGGCAGTAGAAGTTGTGCCCCTTAAAACGAGGGATCCCCCCTCCTTGTCCCCCCATCATCACCAACATCTGGTTGAGTAGAGACTGAGAAAAAGCCTCCGTGGTCACAGTGAAGCGGCCAGAAAATGGAGGGCATATTTGGAAGATATTGGCTATGGTGTGGAAGGTGGAAGGAAAGATGTTTGTGGGGAGAAAAGTTTATTTTAAAAGCTGAGGTTTGAAAGGGAAATTCAGGGGATTCCAAGCCAGAAGATGAATTAGATCAAGGTCTCCCCCTTTAATGCCTCTCCCTCCCCCCGTCACAACTTCTTGATCTTTCCTTCTGTCTATACATCTTACAGGAGAAAAAAGTAGGCATAAAAACCAAGGTGAAGAAAACACATTTGGGTTAAGGAGTGAGTCATAAATCCTGATTCCAGCATCACAGAACAGGGGTGGGGCAGCGTGAAGTGGGGGTGGGCCCGTGAGAAAGGCCAGCGCACATACACACGCAGGGGTGTGGTCCAGACTCTGGCTCAGATGCAAGCACACGTGGACACATGCTATTGTATGCATACATCTAGCAAAGATGTGGGTTCTAACAGACCGAGACACAGAGAAACACCCACAGGAAGTAGTGTCTTGCTGAGAGACCGGGAGAGATGACTTCCAGGAAGTGGCTTTTCAAAATACTTTGTACATTCTTTGAACTAAGTGGCATTCTCCAGGATGCTCCTTCCACTCTCCCCACCACCACCCATCTCTAAACCAAGCCAAAGGGGAGAGGAAATAGAGAGGGAGGCTGGGTAGCTCAGGCGGGGAGAGGCGACGTTGCCCAGGGCTTTATCTCCACGGCTCTGTTTTTCTCTCCCCGCTTTCTATTCCTATTCTACCTACTCTGTAACAGCTTCTCTTCTTTCTTAGCCAATGCTTCCAGTTTTTTGGCTTTCATTTCCACGTATGTCGTGAATTCTCTCCTCTTTCCCCTTGAGATGGCAGTAACCTCACACTTCAAGAGAACATCTGTGTGCCCCAGGATGTGGGCACGTCATTCCCTTTCTCCCAGACCAGCTAGCAAAAGAAGCTGGCAGAAGAGGCTGGTGTGAAATGTCTCCCTCTCTCCACTCTTCTTCTTTTCCTCTCTATCCCCACACAAAATAAAAAACCACTCACTTCGCAAAAGCAGTGTAGACTTTAATTGAGGTTGACAGGTGGGAAGAGAGCTAGGATTTGCCTCCGAGGGTGTCTTGATGAGACCATCTTGCAGGGAGAGGCTGGGAGGAAAAGGAAGTGCGGGTGGCCTGGTGGCAGAACAGGGCCAGGAGCAGGGGCCCGGCCACGCAGTGCAATATCGCCAGAGCTTCAGCCAGGTGCAGCAGCACGTCCAGAGCCTGCTGGGCCAGACACGTCTGCAACAGTAAGACTCTGGCCCTCACTAGGGAGTCCACCACCAGAAGCACCCCATGAGGCCACCAGAAAATAAACCAGATCCACAAGATATCAACAGAAGGTCCTGGCCCCCTGCCCAGTGCTGTCATCAGCCCCTTGGCTCCCAGCAAACCCAGCGGCAACAAGACGAAGATGGCAAAACAGACCACAGTGTGTGTGTGATGCAAAGGCCCCGGGCCCCAGCTGGAAGTCATGGTGCAGTGTCCTTGAGAAGAGTTGCTGTCCAGGGCAATTGGCAATCCTAACAGTGCGGCCACTCCCCAAAGCCCCACAGTGAGCCACAGGGTGTGGCCTGAGACCTGGCCTGCACCCTGTTTGGGGGCCAGGCAGGCATGGCATGCTATCAGCAGAGCCTGGGCAAAGGCTGACCCATACCAGGTCCCATAGCCCAGGCTGCAGAGGGCGGTGCTGTGGGCACTGCTGTGCCCTCGTGCCAGGATCGGCACCACAATACTGAACAGGGCGCTGCCCACAGCCACCTGCACCAGGACAGGCCAGCCAGGGCAGAGCCGCCAGCGAAACAGAGGTCTGAGAAACACGAAGAGGACTGCTCCACTGGCCAGGACGCCCAGGACGCTGGAGAGGACGAAGAAGGGCAGCGAGGAGCTGTCGAGCAGGCTGCAGGAGTGGCAGGGGGCAGCGGCCGCCAGGTCGGGGTTGTCGTAGTCCACCCACGGGCCAGAACTGTTATCGTCAGAGGAGTAATTCCAGGAAAAGTTTTCCAAGTCGAGCTGACTTACATTCTCGCCACTGGACACAGAGGGCCTCACCTGGAGGACAGACCAGAGGGAGCCATCAGAGCACCTGGTGACCACGCTAAGAGGCTCCTGGGAACTGCGGGGACGGTGGGAGGAGGGGAGGACACAGCGGGAGCATGGGTGGGGAGAATGGGGCTGCAGGGGTGGTGAGGAAGAACAGAGCGGGGAGCCTGCCCAGGGATGAAGTCAATCAGGAAAGCCAGGGGAGGGTGGTGGAAGGGGCTGGAGGGGCAGGAGGGCAGAGGGAAGGGAAGGTGTGACCTGTACAAGGGAGCTGGGAGACGGTAGAGGAGGAGGGAGGGAGATGTTTTTAAATGAGAGAAAAAGGAGGGGAAGGAATAGGAGATGAGGAGAGAAGAGCAACAGCACACAGGCCTGAGGGGCAGACAGAGTAGGGAGTGGGGCAAAAGGGTCGGGGGCTGTGGCCTGGTGCCCACACTTACCGGCTGCAGACAGTTCCCCATGGCGCTGCTGGGCTCAGGACGGGCAGAGAGGGCTGGGGCGGCTGTCAGAGGCTGTGCTTCCAAGATAAGTGCCCAGGACCAGAGAGGGTCACGGGGCGGGACAGCATTCCGGAAGCCCTTGCCCCACACCCACTGCCCGCCTAATCCTCAGGCCTGCCTGGGGCACTGGCCTGGGGCTTCCTGTTTTGAGGTAGGATCTGCCTTGTGGGGGCTACACTCAGGAAAGGAAAAAGGTGGGGACCCAAAAATGGGCTTTTTCCCAAAGGTGAAATACGGGGGCTTTCCAGAAAGTAGAGCTTTTTCAAGCACGAGGAAGGAAGAGGGGGTCAGGGGTGGCTTGTGAGGCGGAGATAAGAGCAGATCTGGGAAACTGGGGTGAAAGGGCCATGAAGACTCTCGCTGCTCCCCCATTCCCTTGAACCTGATCCAAGGAACGCCGGTTCCAAAGCTCTCCTCGGCACCACCAACGACAACGCAGCCTCCTCCACGAGGCTGCTCCACACGGGAAGGTTCCAGGTTTGCCTCCGGAGACCTCCCTGAGGATGGCCTGCACACGGGGCTGGCCGAGGCTGGAGGTGAACTGCAGGACCAAGGCCCTGCTGGGGAGCCCTCTCCCTGTCTTTCTCTCTGCCTCTCTTGCTCATGGACGAGATAAACTTTAAGACTATCATAACAGCAATAAAAATGATCAAAAACTAAAAATAAAAAAGGCACCATGTTGGTGGGAAGACGTGTCAGAGGTGCTCATGACTGGGTCTGTCTAACGTGAGAGGGGTGTGTGTGCATGGGCTCCTTGTATGTATCAGACTGGGTAGAAGGTTCCTGCTGTGTGTGCGTGTGTGCACGCGTGTCAGTGTGCACACGGCTGTGCTAGGCGGTGTCTGTGTGTGTGCTGCTGTCTCTAGGCCTGGGTTTCCGTCTGAGAGGAGGGAGGCTCTGGGGTGGCTGTCAGGGCTGCGTAATGAAGCTGCTTCAGGGAGTGATTGGGCATTTGCCTTCCCACCTATGGGCACAGGGAACGCCTTTTCTATACGAAGCACAACACATGGTCTGACAAGTTAAAGTGGGCTCTGGGGGACAATGGACGGCATATTTTAAAATGGGACTGTTGCCCACTGGGTAATCTCTATTCATATATCTGTTGGGGGACATGAAGGCTCTGGAACTGCTTCGCTGGGCTGGCATCTTAGCAATATGCTACGTTCTTGGGGGGGGGGGGGGGGGGGGCGGGGGGTAGAGCTGCCTTTTCTCTTCGGCCAGCAGCAAGACAGGACATCTATCTACCCCGCAGGCAGCTGCTCCTAAGCCAATGCCTCCTCTCTTCGGTTGTCCCTTTCCCCAGCTGCTTTCTGAGTATCGCTGCTGCTCTGTCACCTCTGTGTGTGTGTTTTCTTCCCAGCCTGGACCTAGGGAGGAGTAAGCCATGGAGTATTCAGGTCAGAACGATGAGGTCTTGAGGGCTGATGGGGAGACCGCTCAGTGTTCAAGAAAGCACGGATGTTTTAAGGCCCTGCTGGCAAGGACTGTCTGTCCTGTTCACAGAAGGGTGTTTGGGGCAAAGCATCCCAGTCTGAGTGCAAAAGGACGGGTGCCTCGCAGGGCTGTGCCCCTTTCGTGATGACACCAGCTCACGTGTTAGTTCAACATGAGCGGGGCTAGAAAGTGAGGGTGGCGAAGGTCCCCGAAGCCCTCCTGTGCTGTTGACGGTGCTCCACCTCCGTGTCCACCTTCAGCGCCGCCTGGTGGAGGGCAGGGGAGTAGTCAGACGCCCCGACCCGAACACGGGAAAGCAAGGGCCCAGCAAAAGGGGCTGAACACTCTTATCTTCTTTGGAGAGTTATATTGTTTCCATACACGGATGCCCTTGGGGCGGCGGCATGGAGGCATGGCATGGGACATGCCCCCCCCTTGAGGTGCCGGGTGCCAGGGATACCAGAAGGAGAGCCCTTATAGCCAAGCATCCCAGCGGCAGCGAGAGCAGAAAGGAGGCAGCCGAACGACACGGATAATCCAGATATATTGAGGGCGGCCCCTCTGAGATTAGCACAGGAGAGTTAGAAAGATTATAAAGATACACGGCCCCTCCCTGCTCCCGTCCCCACCCACCCACGGACAGACACACACAGCACAACGGCCCTTTGCCCCCCGCCCCCCGTACAAATATGGCTTCTGTGTAATATGGACAGAGTGGTTCAGCTCGAAGAGGAAAAGTCATTTTCCCAAAAGCGGGTGCTGGGAGACAAGGAGCCCGAGTCCGGGGCCCCAGGCTCCCTGGCTGCTGTAAGAGGAGGGGGCCCTGGCTCCGGTGAGGGGCTGCCTGTGGTGCCCAGGGCCCTAGCCAGCAGGTGGAAGGTTCGCAACGTTTTACCTGAACTGAAGGGGGTGGGCAGACTTGCTGGTGGCCGCCCCGCTCCACACGCCCGTCCAGGGCAGTGAGGACAGGCTGGAGAAGGGTGCAGATGCCAAGGGCATCCTGGGTCTGAGGCGGGGCGGGCTGGTTAGACAGGGAGGGTGAGCAACCTCATCTCCACGGCAACCAGCTAGGGCCAGAGAAGGAAGACCAAAAACCAAAAGCAGCCCTCGACTCACTAGGTACACACTGACTGTGGGAAAAGATGTGGCATGGGTCACCCCAGGGGCAGTGCCGGGGGAGGCCGGAGGGGTGCATAGCGAAGGCTGTGGCACTGGCTCCGTGGCTCGGCTCAGAGGGTGGTCAGGGGAGGGCGGATGCGCCGCGAGGCAGGGGGAAATGGGTCGGGCTGAGCAAAACCCAACCTGGACTCCTTTCTCCAAACAGATGGGCATCGGGGGTGGCATGGAGAATACCGGGCTGCAGCAGCCCAGGTGAGGTACAAGCCCGGACCAGGAATCGTCCACCCCAAAGCCCTCCTGCGCATACCCACAGCTCCGTCCACCTGCCGGGACCCCTGGCCCTCGGCCCTCCTTCTCAAACCCTCCCTCTGCCTCTCTCACTCTCACACACACACACACGTTCACAGGCACAGACACGTACACACACAGTACACGTGCACGCAGGTTCACATTATTCCCTTAGTTTGGGCAGGAAACAGCTCAGTGCAGTGAAGCTCCTTTTAGTATTTTTGTCGTTGTGTCTGCCTGGCTGCTGAGGGAGGAAGGCCCGAGGGCTGGCATGGGGAACGGGGAGAGGACACGGGTGGCACGAGAGGGGGAGAAGGAGCTGCTGAGCAAGGCCATGGGAGGAATGGTTGCCGTGCAACAGTCCAGGGGGCATGGGCGAGCGGGAGGGTCCCCCGCAGGGGAAGCAGATGCAGTTCAGGCCCAGAGCAGCACCTCTCCTGCAGCTCCTGGGGCAAGGAGGGGCGGCGTGCCCTGCTCTCCCCCAAGGGAGCTTCTTGTGAAAGGCCCTGGCTTCATTCACGGCCGGGGGCATCTCCCCACCCTCCTCTCCAGGCCTACTCTTCCTCGCAGCCACCCACGTTCCTCCCACGTCGCAGCCCTGGGTCCTGCGTGGCTGCGTGCCATGTGCAGGTCACTTCTCCTTAGGGCTCCCCCGTTTACCCCGTCCCACTGCGACGGAAGGGGATGTCAGGGTGGCACCTGCCTCCCTGTCCGTAGTTTGAGGTGCATGGCTGACAGAGGAAGAGCCACCTCAGCCCCAGCTCAGGACCCTCTGCTGCTGGGTTCCTGGAGAAGTCTGGGAGCTGCTCTGCTGTCGTGAGTGGATGGGGAGAGGGCTGGTGAGGACCCCCACCTCCAGAGCGGCCCTGCTCTTCCTTACCCCTCCACTTTCGCTCTCCTCCTAACACTCCAGTGTTTTCTGCTTTCCTCACCCCAGGGCTCCTGCCTCTCCAGCCTGGAGACGGATTTGATTTGGGATTGTTACAAAAATAATAATAACCCAAACGCAGAGAAGCCACGGAAAGGGCTGAGGGCACCCCTCCCCTCCCCCCCGCCCTCCTCCCTCCCCATTCCAAACCGAGTACAAAACCGCACCCAAAGCAGACATTCTGTACAGGGGGGTGGGCGGGCTGGGGAGCAAGCGGGAGGGGCGGCCCTGGGGTCGCTCTGTACAAGTCCGGGTTGGTGACGGCCCCAGCAGTCCCCACGGGGCCCCTGGGGGGCGCAGAAGGTGGGTGGGCGCCCCTAGATGAAATATTCCTTCTTGTCATCCCCGCCTGACTGCCCGCCTTCTGCATTGATGATGGCCGTGTCCGCGTCCGGGGCATCGTCGGAGCCCTTGGCCTCGTGTGTCAGGTAGGTTCCTGTGTGGAGACAGAGGCTCCTCCTTTCAGGAGCAGTTTCCCGACCCCAGGCCCCTGCCCACGTTACCACCACCCACGTGCACGTGGCTCGTGGCAGTCTCCTCTCGCCTAGAGCTTTCTTTCTTCCACCCCACCTTACCTCGTTTGCGTTTGCTGCCAACTTCTCTCCCCTGACCACACCCCCACATGAATAATATATCCTCCCCTTAATTAGGCTCTCATCTGTAACAGGCAAAAACAGGAATAATAAGGTGCGTGTGCGTGTCCAAGGTGGCGATGGGGGAATGGCCACGTCGGTGTCGTGAGCAATGCCACCGAGACGTGGCTTCTGCCTGACCAGATCGCAGTGGGGCTGCGAGCTAGACGTGGTGACAGTGCAGGAATCTAAGCGGAAGGATGAGGCAAAGGCGAGAGAGAGATGGCGTGGACACGGAGGGGAGGTTTACAGAAGAGACAGGGAGGAGAGAGAAGAGACGAGATGGCGCAGGGGTGAGGAGGAAGGAGATGGAAGGTGAAGGAAGGAAGGTGATGCTTCGCAGAGAGGAGTGCGTGGAGAGGCAGCCCCAGCAGCTAGCGGGGACTCCAGAGGCAGTGGAGCCCAGGCGCAGGGCTGAGTGGGAAGGTTTGATTTGCCTTGAATGATCAGCAAGTGACAGGCTTTTGGGCGGGGCTGGCTGCATGGTTTTCCTTGGAGCACTGCGAGGAGCTGGGGAGTCGCCAAAGACCCTTCTGGCAGCCTGCTCCCCCCGCCTGCCCTGATTAACGCCCCTCGTCCCTCCTATGTTCTCTGCATGCTTCTCTCCTGCCTCTGACCTTTGTGCCGGATCAAGTAGTGGCCGAGGAAGATGAGCAGGATGAGCAGCAGGAAGACGATAAAAGCCACAATCCCTCCGATGATGGCGTGGTAGGTGCTGGAGGACGAGGGCACCGGGCTGGGGTCTGGAGGGAGTGGGGATGCACAGTCAGATCTGGGAACAGCCCTTACCTTCCGCATCCCGACCCAGCCACGCACAGTCGCACATGGCAGGGAGCGGGCGGGCACTCTCAGGATGGAGCGGTGTCTCGCAGCAAAAAGACCTTGTTTTATGCTCTAGTTGTTGGTGCCTTGCACGGAACACACAGTAACTGTTAAAACAACCTGATGAGCGCATACGGGGATAAGTAAGTCTACCCATAGCCAGCCCATTCAGGTGAGTTTTTGGCACTGCAGCTTGACTTTGGTCAAAGATCCTTGCTTTAATACCTGCAATCTATCTTTCCTTCCTTCCTTCCTTCCTTCCTTCCTTCCTTCCTTCCTTTTTTCCTTCTCTCTCCCTTTCCTTCCTTCCTTTCTTTCTTCCTTTCTTTCTCTCTTTCTTTCTTTCTTTCTTTCTTTTTTTTTTTTTTTTTTTAATTTAGGGTTTTGCTATTGGGCTCATGTACTTGAGAGAGAGAAAGAGAGAGAGAGAGAGAGAGAGAGAGAGAGAGAGAGAGAGAGAGGAAGTGAGAAATTGCTCCCCAGGGTGATGGCCATGTCAAGATCTCCTTTTCTCCGTTCTCCTCCTGGGATTTTAGGCACACACACATATGCACCTGGCGTCATTTTCTAGCCACCAGGTCTAGGACTCAAACCATGGTCGGCCATGTGGGAGTCCAATGCCTTAACCACCATGCCATCTCCTGGCCCTTGTTTTTCTTTTCTTTCTTCTTCCCCCTCTCCTCTCTTTTTCTCTTCTTTCTTTCTTTTTCATTGCCAGAGGGTGTATGGGCTCCAGAGAGAGAGAGTGAGAGAGAGACAGAAAGAGAGAGAAAGCAACCTTCAATGGGGCATAGTCACACAGAAGTTGCTTCTCTTCCATTTCTCTATCCTTTTCGCATTTTGAGCACACACGTGTGCTCAGCATGTTTTTCAAGCTGCCAGGGCTGGGATTTGAACCAAAGTCATCCAAGTGGGATCCAGCTCCATTAACCACTAGGTCATGGAGTCAGCTAATTGGTTTGCTTCTTTCTCTCTCTCTCTCTCCCTCTATTCCTTCATTATTTCTCTCTCTCTGTCTCTGACCTCTGGGTTTCCATGTTCTTTCCCTATCTCTTGCACCCTTTCCCCCCATCTGCTTGCTATTCTGAGCTGTCGCCTAGAGGGGGCATCTCAGTCTCCTCAGTCACTGCCCTGAGATCAGATAAAGAGCAGCGAGAAGCTGACAGCGCCCAGAATTAAGCACCCTGACAGTACTTTCCAAGAGGGGAAGGGTTGTAATCCCGTGTAAAGGACAGTGTTCCTTCTTGGCAAGGGCGTTTAGTGATCTAGTAAACCTCGGCCCTCTAGCCTGTCCCAGCAAGGAGCTCAGGACTCGACCTTCACTGTGCCGCCATCAGAGGTTTGCAGGAAGGACACGGATGAATTGTCTGTGCTCCATAGTGAACACAGAGGATAGATCCCCACAGCACAGACTGGCAGGGACACACCAGCCACTGTCAGGGGCCCGAATATCTGAGGACAAGTGTACGGGCCCAGGGCATAGCTCCTTCGTACCCAGAATTGCATCAGCTATAGATGGAACTCTCCCACCCATGGGAGAGCTGCTGTTTTTCTGTCGGCTCAGCTTGAGTCTTGATGCCTCATTGATTCCTTACATATCTTGTCCTTCCTACCTTATGTTTCCTCAGGCTTGACTGGGCCAGCTTTCTAGTTCCTTGCCTGTCTACGCCTTATTTGAAAAGGAAACATTTGTGCTTTTTTTTTTAAGCTCTCCTTGGGAGGGAGAAAGAGGATAAGCCCAGGGACTCGACGATGTGATGGGGTGGATGTGACAGTATATTGGGGAGAAGTGATGAGTACACCCACCATCTCCCTCCCAGGACGTGTGTAAGACACGGTCTACACTAAAAAATCAGTCCTAGATAATTATTCCAGAGGCTTGCAAGTCCCTTAGAAAGGCACACGTTTCTTCATCCAAAATGATCTCTAGGGGCATTAATGACAGACAGGTCTGTCTCTAGATAAACTACATTGAATTGTATTCACTTAGGCTATCCCAGGAAAAAGGTGCAGTACCCCCTTCCACCACCAGGCGTCGGTACTGAAAGCAGGCACCCATCGAAAGGACTCTGCCTGGCGTTTTAACACAGGGCAAAGGGCAGATCAGCAAGATACCAGCCACAGAGTACAAGAACTTTCTCTCCCTGCCAATCATCGTCAGAGTTGGTCTGAAAAGATCTGGGGGCAGAGGCCAGACCTCAGTGCATTGTCCTTGCTCCTGGCATCCTACAAAAGATTTGTTTGTTACGCTGAGGCAGCTCCCACATGCTGAGGGCTGCCCTGGAGTCGGAATCACCCATCCAGACATTCTGGTCCCAAGACCTCAGGCCTCTTATCTCTGGGAGGCAGAGCTGTTTCTCTGCCCCCACTTGCTTTAATGAGCTCTTCAAGGAGGGAGACTCTCATGGCTTCAGACAAAGCACTTCTCCTATGGGGGAAGGTTTCTAAGACTTTCTGGCAGGATCCCCCTACTATTGGGTTCTTCAAAAACTCCCCTGCCAACTCCCCACAAAGGGGTTTCTGTACTAGCCTGTCACATCTCCTGACGCTGGTGTTGTGGTCACAGCTTTGAGGAGAACTTTAGAGATGGAGTACTACCTAGTCCCTCTTGGAGACAGGGTGTCTGACTGTCTCTCAGCATAGCACAAATTTATCTCTCTTCTGCCTGGACCCAGGTCCAAGGTGTACCCAAAAGGGGAGGACAGGAGAGACATGCATCCCACACCTCAGTACAGGGAGAGCGACTGGGGGAATAGCCGGGTGGGAAGGGACACAGGACACCTGCATCTGAGAGGCACGGGGGCCTTTGCATGCACAGTAATTATTTTCGCTGTCAGGTGAGTGCAGGGGGCAAAGGATGGCGTCACTCAGCCAACATTGCTAAACAGATGCGGATGACAGCCCACCCTTCTCTTGGTTTTTCCTGTTATACATTCCAGAGCGAACCACGGCCCAAGTCCTTGGGCCTCCCAGTGGCGAGCTGTTATCCTTTTACTCCACTCCAAATATGGTGCTAGAAACAGGAGTGTAAGATGCGCAGAGGAGGGAGGTGCCGCAGACCCGAGGGGCTCACCATTGACATTGAGAGTGTAGTAGGCCTTTTGGCTGCCCATGTTGCTGGTGGCTGTGCAGCCGTAAATGCCGCTGTCACTCTTGTTGAGGAAGGGGAAGATCAGGGCACTATCCTGGGTCATCTTCAGGGGTGGCACACTGCCCTCCTTCTCCCACAGGTACTGCTGCGGTCTGTGGAAGCAGGCAAATTACAGGCGTTCAGAAAAGCAAGTGTCAGGGAGCTGAGGGAAGAGGAAAATTACTAGGAGAGGAAGGCAAGGGCTGTCCGATGAGGCTTAAGAAGTTACAGTGGCCAGAGAAACTGAGCTGCCTGGAAGCAGGGAAAGGGACTCCTCGGGGCTCATCCAGCAGAAGGCGGGGACTTCCCAACTTGTATTTTATTGTGACTTGGCTCCTTATGGGAATGCAGGGGGCTAAGCTAGTGAATGGGCACTGCCCACCTCTGCTGCTTTGCAGGAGACAATCAGAGGACGGACGTTGTTGGACAGAGTCAGGGAAATGGAAGGCTCAGCTCAGACAGTGCAAAAGAGATGGGGAGGAGACAGGAAGTGAAGATAACAATCTGAGAGTATGGAGGTGTACAGAGCCCAGAGGACGATGTGCTTACGCTGGATTGCCATGACCCTCACAGTGTAGCAACAGCTTCTGGCCCTCCCGGGGGTGGGGAGGGTCTGGCCTGATCTTCACAGTCGGTGTGTCTGTGGAGAAGAAAATGGTGTGAATGCAAATCTCTCCACTCCATTTCAAAAATCACCTGAAATGTGAAGTCCCCTAGCTACGCACAACTTCTACTCCTAGATGTCTTACCTGAACGGCTGTGAACAAAGACCTCCCTTCCACTACCTGTGTGAGCAAAGATTGTTATTGCTATTGGATGTGTGAGTGACTTGAGTTGCTACCTCATATTCGGACTCTGGAAGGTCTGTCCTTGGTGGGACCCTCCGGGACATCTTAACAGAGAGCCGAGAAAGGGAATCAGCAGTTCCTCTGTGCCTAGCCAAATGCCCAGCACAGAGATAGGATCTGACACACATTTGTGAAGAACAGACAAACCTGGACTTGCCACTTACTGAGCGGGCAACCTCTTCATTCTCTCTGCTCTGCAAGGGAGCTTATAACTGGAAGGAACACTTGGACACAAAACATCATTTTGAATGGTCAGTCAAAACGAGAAGTGAGAGCTTTGAAACAGCAAAAGATGGGGGTCATATTTTGGCTGCACAAAGGCATTGACACACTAGAGATGCACTCTGCAAAGGGATAATGGCATCTGCCATGGACGCCGAAGGGCCGCTTAGGAGGCAGGTCCAGATGGCCGCTTAGAACAATACAACCAGATGCTGGTTTAGAACAACAGATAAAGAGGCTGAGCTTCCCCTAAGGACAGAGCCAGCCTTAACAACCAGTTAACCAACGTGTTTCAGTCAAATTACACAGGACAAAGAGAATCAGGCCAGGTGAGAGAATAGGGCTCCATGGCCATAGAAACTTCTAGCAGAGTGCCTGGAGGATAGCATTTGTTGACTGTCTGCTGATCACAGTTGAGCCAAAAGGCTCCCTGGAGAGTAACTGCCAGATGGCCTGGTATCTGACACAGGAGTCTTTGGGGCTCAGAGATGAAATGACCTTCTTTAGCCAGGTCAGGGACCAGGACACCAGGGCAAGAGCCCAAGGCCAGGAGCCTCCTGTTCAGAATTAATTAGAGAAACACCTGAAGTTTACCAAGTTCTTTCAATACGTTGTTTCATTTATCTCAACAATAACTCAGTGGAGTAAGCAGGAGCCATGGAGAGAAAAGACACTTGGATGAAAGCAACACAACTAGGAAGTGGTAGCATGGTGGCTAGAATCCAGGTCATCTGTCCGAAGATCCATAGTTTGACAGACAGATGCCACCCCAAACCTACCTCGTGTGGAAGTCCGAGTAATGGGCCTAGCACTGAAGTTCAGAAGCATCCTCAGACCTGGGTCTCCCATAAGATCAGGGCATTAGCTGTTTTAGAACACTGTCCAATTTTTAGGTAAGTTAGGGGAAGAAATACATTTGTTTATAACTTTTTATCTTCTGCCTTTGTACTTTATTCTTTTCCTTTCGGTTTCTCCACCCAGAAACATTACTTTTGAAAATTTCCCGATTTCCTCAGTTATGAAATGTCCAAGTGTCCAAACTTCCTCAGACGTTTCCTGTCAACATCGAAGATAAATTCCAGAGGGGATGAAGGCCCTTGGAAAGGTGAGGCGTTGTGATTGCACCAGTGGCTATTTCAGAATCCCAAGAAAAATCATGGTGCCAGAGAAAATGGAGGAGGCTTCAGCAGTGAGATGATCTGGGGATAATGATGCCAGGGAGACTGTGTCTCCCTGCCACCCATATTTTCTTGAAGTCGTAGAGCGTTAGACCGAGAAGAAGCCTTAGTGATCTCCATATTCTGCCTCTCTTCCTTTAGCAAATTAAGGATCGAACTCAGTGGGGTAAAGTAATTTTCTTAACATCACACAGCTATCAAGTGGCGGAGTGCAGACTGGGAAGTATGTCCTGGGACTCCAGATTGGCTCGTTACCACTGCAGTTCACAGTCTGCAGCTTATACCCTAGCTGCATCATGCCAGCCTAGCATAATGTACCTAGTGGCTGATTCACTTACATTTGGGCTTCATCCTGCCAGTGGCACACTTTTGTAAATAAAGTTTTATTGGAACACGGCCCTGCTCATTTGTGTACATACTGTGTGTGACTGCTTTGCTGCTGCAGCAGCAGGGTTGGAGAGTTGAGACAGAGACCATGTGACTCTCAAAGCATGCACAGTATGCCATTAGGCCCTTTATAGAGTTTGCAAACCCTTGGCTGAGTCCTGCCACCACTCGTCTCATTTTTCAACTGTCCACTGATCTGTCATGTGACTTTACATACAGTCACCTGCACTTTCTTTCTCCCACTTCCCACCTCATACCTGCTCCTTCCTCAACCACCCCCCCCCCAAGCCCATGACTTACATAAAACTTCAATGCGTTGAGAAGTGGATCTGTCAGCTCCCTTTAGAGATTCATGGTTCACGGAACACACGATGTTCGCCCCGTCATCCTCCCGGGTAACCTGGAAAGTCACTGAGCTGCTCACAGTGAAGGTTTTACCATTGGGATCTTCCCGTGCTTGGGTCGGTTCTCCTGGAATGGTGAAACACACACGCATGCACAGATGCAGAGTGAGTCCTGACAGGTATCGGGTGGGCCCCACTGTAGACATGCAGATGATAAGCCTCAGCCTAGACAACTTAGGAAGTCGTGAAATGGATATGCACACCAAGGGGAAGGTAGGCCCCAATGCCACACGCACACAGTGCACAGAAAAGAGCTGTGAGTTCTTTCCCTTCTACGCCATGCCTTCTGTACACACACGGACACATGGATGCCTCTCTGTCTCTTCATCTGTTTCTCCCTCTCCCCCAGCACCAGCTCCTCCTGTAACCCTGCAGCAGAAGGCACTCACCACGGAGTTCTTGGTCACCCTTCCTCCAGGCGAGCTCGGCTGGAGGTTTGCTCCCAGAAGACTGACAGTTGAGGGTGGTTGTCTCCTTTTCCCGTAATGATGATTTGTAACCACTGATTACGGGCTTCTGTGGGATTCCTGCCATGGATAGGGGATGGCCAGGGTAGGAAGGAGAGGCACCGTGAGCCCACACTTCAGCTCTCTTTGTGGAGATGGCCTCTCTGGAGGTCAGGACACCTGCGTTCTACTTTGGCTTATGATGGGTAGAAGACTAGAGAAAGCATCTTTCTCTTTTACCTCCTCCCTGAGGACCAGAAGAAAAGACCAGGGGGAGGAGATATGGTAGTGGGGGGATACACCATACCTGAGATAGTAGATGTGACCCGACACTCCATAGCACAAAGGGTTGGCTATGGACACAGTGTGAGGCTCAGGGAAGTAAAGAAGGAACATGAAATACGGGATGACGATGAGAGCGTGTAAGCCACGGGGACACTTGTACAATTACACATTGCATGCACTTCTCAGGGTTCCTTCACACGGTCTTGGGAGGTAGATGGAATGGCCATGATCATCCCTCCATTAGGAATTTCGGCTCAAAGAGTAAGAGGGTTGTCCCAGGTCAAACAGTAAGTACAACAGAAAGGATTAGAACCAATTCCTCTTTGCATTTTAGCCCACTGCAAGGGAACACAGGCTGAACTTTCCCCAAAATATTTGGAGCATTGCCCAACTCCAGGCTGCTTCGGGGGCCCACCTGGGGAGCTTTGTTTGCAAGGAGCATGCTATGGGGCCTCACCAAGCACAGTGACGAGGGACTTGGCGGTTCGCACAGGCATGGTGAAGATGGAGCAGGTGTACTCGCCCTCATCTGCCAGGGCCACGTTGCTGATGCTGATGCTGAGCTCGTGGGGCGTGGAGCTAACCAGCTGAATCCGATTATCTCGAAGGGCTGGGGAAATTGGGAGAATTGGAAGGTTTTTACTGGCACCCTTCGTGTTTATTTTCCAAACCCAGGCCAGCTTCTTTGGGGGAAGGAAGCAGTCTAGCATGTTGGAGTGGTAAGGAGAGTGGGAGAACTGCTCCTGGGTTTGAGCTGTCTTTAGGTCCTCAGTCACTTTTCTGGGCCATTGGACATAGCAACCAACAGATACTCAGAAAAGTGGGTAGGATCTTGTACATTTCCTTGTGAGATATCTGGGCAATACTGACACCAGCTGCCTGCTAGGGTGCCTATGGGGTGAGGTCACTCAGGGACCCTCCACGAGTATGTATGCCCTAGCTCAGAGCTGTACCAGTGACGTTTTTCTGGAAACAGATGAGGAGGCTATGGCTTGTTGCTTCTGCAATTGGCATAACTGTGTTTCTCAGCCTCCAGACTAAGGGACAGCTCCCCTCGGGCTCTGCAGTCCTTTTTCCCAGCCTATGGTTCCCAAGAAGAGCAATAACTCATGGGATACTACCTCTCTTCTCCCCAAAATAGAGAGTCTGCTGGGCAGGGTTAGACCACTGCAAGGAAGAGTCCTCATGGTCTTTCACTTGGCACTTGAGCACAACGGTGCCGCCAGCCACCACAGTTTCATCAGACGTCCAGGGCTGACTGTCTGTAGGAGCAGAGCAGGGTTAGTTTCCTGAGGATCCCTGAGCCCTCCACCCATCCATGTCTGAGCCCAATCCACTTCATTTAATTCAGGCCGTCCAAGGCCCTGGTATACACAGGGTCTCTGTGTACTCTTAAGGCTTCATGGGGAAAGGGATAAGGGTGGTGGTGGTGTGGGGGAAGACAGACCTTAGTTTTTTCTTGCTTTCAATATACAATAAAGCAGACAGTCACGTGTTGGAAGCTTGCTGAAAGAACTGACAGGGCCTTGAACAGATAGAGGAATAAAAGCACCCCAGATCAGCACATACGACTCCGTGGGTATCTTTCTGATATGGCTCTATCACTCATCTTAGGAAACACACGTACACATCTGTCACTCTGGGTTTTGCCTTCCTGCCACCACCTACACGTAAGAGCAGGAATGGCGGAAGCAGTTGTGATTAATAACCCCAATTCTTAAATGGGGAAAAAACCAAATCAGCCCTTCGGGTGTACATTCGTTTACACAGACGTAGCTGAAAAAAACTGTAAAACAAACAAATAAAATATTGAAAGTAAAAAACTGAAACATTTGAACATACTTTCCCATTCTTCTAACCGTAACTTCCCCGCCATCATCAGGCTCCTTGATACAGTCCCATTAGTATTCCTATTTCCCGGCCCCCAACACACAAACCCAAACCACCCTCCTGGTACCATTTTCAAAGAGTGACTAACTGGGACCAGCAGATGGTGTAATGGTTATGTTGCTGGACTCCCACATCGTCTACTGAGGTTCAAATGTTGGACCCAGAGCTTGAAACTCAAGCAGGGTGCATGTGCGTGTGCTCCCAAAATCCCAAGAGGAAAAAGGAGGAGAAGGGATTGTGACATGGCCATTCGCCTGGGGGCTGATTTCTTGCTTTCTGCCTCTCTGTCTTCCTCTGTCTCTCCCGAGAGTGCATGTACCCTATAGCAAAAGCCTCTTCAAAAAATAAAATAAAAGAAAGCGTGACAAATTAAGGTTTGCCCTTTAAGGTGATAAAAACATGTCTTCTTGCCCCTCTCTCCTTACATAAAATTAAACAAAACAAAAGGACTCACAAGGTATCGTACGGATGAGCCATTTGAATCCCAGTGCGCCTTCCAGTCAGGCCTTGCTATGAGCTCCTGAGACTCTGGGACACCTGCTTCCTCCACCTGATATTGTTCCCTGTTCCCACAGCATGGGTTCTGATTTCCAATATCGATCCCCTCACCTTCAGAACTGACTCTCTGATCCAATCGTGCTGATGTCCACAGGGCTAATCTAAAATAAACAGCGCCTCCCAGTTCTGCATCTGAAACAAGCTCATCATCTGTTCTATGGTACCAAACCACTTAACCAACATTGCTCATCTCTGCGTACATAGGCAACCAAGAAACCTACTTCTCCTTGGGTCATCAGAAAAGTCATGATGCATTTTTTGCATAGGAAAATACGTCATGACTTTGCGGGTGACTCAATATATGCCCTGAACACTTTAAAAACAATCCCGTCTTCCCTTTGTTACTGACCTTATTCCTGCCCTGATTATTTCTTCCTTCTTGGTCACCAGAATTGCATTTCCAAGAAATCGACAGCGAGCACTCCCAGCAGAGAAGCATCTCCAAGGAGTGGAAGTGCCTGAGCTAAAGTCTGCGTCAAGGATCAGCCATTCATGGTGGTTATTTCCAAATTGGAACACAAAGCCTCGTGGCTAGTTTTAGTGTACAGAATCATAAAAAAATTAGAACTGAGGGAGATCTTAGGGATCACAGAGTCTAATTCCCTCATTCCACAGATGTAGGCAATGGAGGTGACATGATTGCTTAAGATCATTCTAGAAGGTCCGGCTGGGACTACAGTGCCATACTGTCTCTCAATGGAGGGCTCTTTCAAATGGAATTCTTCTCAAGTAATCACCTAGCTTGAGAATTAAAGCTATGATTTTGAGTACATTTGGAAGTCCTACCTTCCTAAAATCTCTTAGCGAAGAAATTGGGAAAGCTGTCATTTGCCATGGCTATACACCTGTCTTTGACTGGTCAACCAGGTGTCCCTGGTCCCTTTCCTTTATTGTGTCTTTCTAGGGCCTCCTTTTTTTTTCTCAGTAATACATTCATTTCAGTTTTGGAAAGAGGTGTTGGTCATACAGAGATCTCTGTCGTGGAGTCGGGGGGAGAAGGAGTGGATGCAAGAGAAGTTGGTGGTTCAGAACTAAGAACTAAAATCAAATGGAAAGAAGAAAGAGCTGTGTGGTAATGGAGGGAGTGAGAACATAGAGTGAAGGCACCATGAGTGGGAGATGATGTGAGGATGAGTGGGGGACTGAGGGACATTGAGATGAGGGGCCTGAATTCTCACCTGGACTGGCCAGCATGTCAGGGCTGCTCCAGACTGTGGAGCTGAGGGCCTCGTCGAGCGGAGCCAGAGTTCCCAGCTCCAAATCCTGCTCCTGCCAGTAGCCTGGGGAGAGAATCTCCATCAAGGATGAGCCCTACATGTTCGCTGCTACAGTTCGGGGGTCTGCGTCCATTGTGGAGGGTGTGGGAGAGGCTAACCCCTGTGTGAAGTAGGTGTACCAGGATCCCTGAGAAAAGGTGGGTTTCTCACCAAGGGGCGAAACTAACTGGAGTCCTGAAAAAGGACCTGCACTTCTCTGGCTGGGTGAATTAAAGGAAGGTGCTAAGTTTGATCAGTCAGTCGTGTAAAGTTAGAACCAACAAGACTTCGCGATCGTCCAGCCCAGTTCTCCCACTTCACGATGAGAACAGTGAAACCCATCACGGTTAAAAGCGACTTGGTGAAGGTCACTACAGAAAAATGAAAGCTAACCCAAGATGTTCCGTTCCTTTTCCAGGATTCTTTCTGCTGTACCATATCATCCACTAAGAAAGGTTTCGCGCTTAATCCTGTTAATAAACCTGTAAAATAAGCACACTGGCATGATCATTCCAATTCTGCAGAGTGGAACAGAAGGGAGTGATGTCCCCAAGGTCATACAAATAGAAGAACAAGGACCAGGAATCAAATGCCTGATTCCAATCCAAAGCTCTATTTGTTTCAAGGTGAGAGAGACCTCAGTACTGAAGAAAGAAACCATGTTTAGAGCTGAAAGTCGGACCATGCCTTCCCAGCTTGTTACTTCCAATGGGTATATGCAAATCCCCCTTAACTCTCCCCACTCCACTCTCAGTCCTAATAATCGTGGCATCACCCACTTTGCTCCTTCCCTGACACACCGAAAGCCCTTTTCTCTTTAACCTCAGAGCCTGAGTCACCACCTCCCTTCCTAGTAGGTAGCCCCTAAACCCATTCATGAAGGTCTGTTCTCCAACCCAGTCTGAAGAGGCAGAGGGACAAAGAAACAGGCAGTGTGAATCTATTCAGGGTCTCCCGCCAGAGCGCCTTGAAGTAGCCAATCACATGCGCAAAATGCAGTGAGGTCACGGGCTGCTGAGCAGAGCTGGGAGCAGCTATGTGGACTGACCCAGAGGTCCCAGGAGAACGTCACCAGCCTTCCCAGTGCGCTCGTCTGTGGGAGAGGAAAGGACAAGAAGGGAGTGCTAGAACCCAGAGAGGGTGGGGGTGGGGGTGGGGGTGGGGGTGTGAGACTCAAAAGAGAAGTGGGACCTGAGCTTCGGTTCTCTAAGGGGATGGACCAGGGAGAGAATCGCCAAATCAGAAGACAAGGGAGAAAAGGGAGGGGAGGAAAGGAAGGGGGTGGGCACGAAAAGAGGGCTGGGGAGAGAAGAGGGAGAAAAGGAAGAAGGGGGTAAGGAAGGAGACAGAAGAGTATGAGAGTAATTTCTAGGAGATCTGAGAAATTACATTACTCTGTACTCAAACAAGATAAGTGTCAATGCCCAGCTGGGGATGGGAGTAAAAGCAGAGAACACAGAAAAACTGTATCAGGTAGAGAGAAGTAGGCAGAGAAGGGTGAGGAGAAGCAGGAAAGATAAGGATGAGAAGGACAGGGGGGGGGGGGCAGGGACGTCAGATTTAGCAGGAAGACTCCCCCTGGGTGCCGAGCCCCTCAACTTACAGCCTTCTGTGGACATGAACAATGGAGGCAACCTGAAGTTGGTGAGTGTTTCATATTATTTTTCAGGTTGTGTCTTTGTGGGTGTGCTGTGTCAACACACAGCCGGACATCAGATTGGTTGTGGTAACACGCGGAATGGGCGGAGGGACAGGGAGAAGCCAGAGAAGGGTCAGTGCTCAACCCTACAGTATTGGTACCCCATGCACAAAATAAACACCTCACAGGCCTTTGCTCGAATGGGAAATAATCCTCTCATATACCTTGCTACATAGGACTTGGAGTTTGCAGTGTGGATTTTCAACCATGCATTCATTTAATCCTAAAACAACCTCTAAAGATAAGCAACTACATGTAATCACTTTTTAAGATGAGGTTCAGAGATGCTCAGTGATTACCTAAAGGCACCCAAATAGCACGCCTCTCAAGAATCCTTCCTCTCTCTCTGGCACTTCTCGCAAAGCTTTTTCGATAGTTCCTCCTTACAGCATTTTAGAACACTGGATTGTGATTTACTTGTTTAGTTATCCATCTCCTCATCTAAACTTGGAGCTGGTTAAGAGCAGGAGCTTTCTTTTATTCATCTTTGTGTCTTTAGCACTGAGCTCATAGTGGCTCTCGGTACATTTAATTGGTTCTGGTTATTCATTCAGTCACCCTTGTATATTGTCAATCAGGCAGAGCATGTATTATGTCCAACAGCATGGGCTTAGTCTTCACTTTCCTGCCTCTTCTTTCATCTGTGCATCTTTCTGCATCCTCATTACTTTTCTCTTTGCTTCTATTTCTTTTATCTCTCTCCTCCTCCTGCAATTTGCTGGTATGTATATATATATATATTTTTTTTTTTCCTGCATAGAATGAATAAGTGAAATGATGGCATAAGTCATTCCAACTAAACTGAATTGTTCCAATAAAGAGACTGATAACAAATAACCTCTGATAAATCGCGTAGTTGGGACATGCATGATGTATTGCCTTTGTAGTGGTACGGAGAACTCACTCTGGCTCGTAGTATTTTATGAAACTGTTTAAAAGGTGACAAGGTTTTTTTTTTTTTTTTTTTTTTTTTTTTTTTTAATTTCCCCTGAGAGTGACATTTCTCCCTCTACTTCTCAAATGTACTGAAGAGGCCATGTCTCCTCTTGAGAATTGTTTGTTGATATGCCTGAAAGTTTTCTGGCTGTTTTTACAAAATTGTAAACTTCTAATGGTAAGTGCTGAATGACCGCTTCCCTGGGAGCAGATGAGTGATTACGATGCTAAACATGAATAAGTAGCAGAAAGCATATGTTGGGTTGTGAAAGGCTTGGTCTTGTTTGGATTCAGATTGTGTCAATCACTCATGACGTCAGCAAGGATTCCCTCAAGGAATTTGGAATGCAAAGAAAATCTACAGGGCATGATGGGACAATATGAACGTCAAAGTTGAAACCATACAATTTCTGCTCGGGACATTGGGATGAGCTGCTGTCACCTCGCCCGACACTGAGATCATACCACCATTAGTGAGGGCAGGGCCCAGGCTGCTCAGGTAAACCATGGACAAAGAGAGCTTCAGACTTGTTGGTTGTGCTGTTTCCTCGCTTATGAACACCCAGCGCTGCTCTGGTGCCTGCAGATAATATCCAGAGGTAGCCTGGCCCCCAGATCCTGTACAGTCTGATGCAATCTGCCCTTCAACGCTGTCTATGCTCTACTTCACTCACCCCATACTTGACACAGGAAACTACTTGGAATTCTCTCCATAAATGTTTTCTTGAATCCACTTCCTTCTCTGTAATAACTCTCTAGATAATGCCCTTTATCCAGCTTCACATGCGTAAACCCTAACCATCTTTAAAACCTGCTTTGTGTGCCACCTCCTTCAAGGAGGCTTCCCTGATTGTCTCAGGTGGAAATAATTTCCCATTTGTTTGGGGTTACTGTACTTGGCTTTTCTTAAATTATGAAGCACTTTCTACTTCTGATGGCCATTTGGCGTTTTTTCTAAATTACAAAGATGTTTTACAGATAGGATTGATATCTGTTCTGGCCCTGATACACCATATTGCACGTAAAAGGTATGTAATAAATGTTTGTTTAGTAAATGAAACTGACACTGAGCATCTTCTATTGTGAGAACTATGCTCAAAATCTGTCATTACTAAAGAAACAGCAAACCAAACAGAATGGGAAGAAATAGGCTGAGGATGAGGGTAGACCTTTCACAGACCGACACTCTAGAAATCTACCAGAGGAAATTGATATTTACCAACACTTCGTACATGTCAAGATCCAAGTTAGATTCTCTATATTTGTTATTTTAGAACCAGCTTTTAGTAAGTTTTGCACACGTGCTAAAGCTGGCTAAGGGAAGTTCTTTATATGACACATCTAATAAGTATTGGGATGGGACAGATTTTTCAACCTAAGTATATATGACCACAAAACCCGAGCTTTCTGCACATTTTGCTACACTCCTTCTTTCTGCAGAAGCATGCACCTTGTGTGTGGCGTGGTGGGGTTTGCCTGCTCACCCTCAGCATGATAAAAATAATGGTGTAGCAAGTTGGAAAAAGTTGCTTGTGGTGGTGGTGGTGCTAGATATGTACCCACTGGATTACACTTTCCATTGGATTTCCTATTGTGTCTTCGTCTATACCTTGGAGGCCATTCATATATTCCTAAGTGCCTTACAATGTGGGACTCCAGTTAAGAAAGCAATAGATGCTGTCTAGTTAAAACTGATCAAATTCTCTCACATTTTCATAGTACTCTAGCACCTAGCTTAAAAACTAAAGGATTATCTTCTTGTTTGCCCTCTGTTGCTTTGGGGGTTTCTTAATTGTTGGTTTATTTACCCATGGGTTCTAGTATCTGTAGGATTCCTAGCATTTTTAAAGTACAGAGTAGCCCTTTCACCCACTCATTTCCTCCTGATTGATTGCTCATATTAAGAGCAGCAGAGGTGGGAATTGGGCCTTACTAATGGGCCTCTCCAAAGCATGCAGTGGCACCTATGATTCAATTTTTCACTCACACCACAGGCCTTGCACATAGTAAGTGCTCAATAAGTATTTACTGAATAAATAAATGTGTGACTCAAACAAATAAAAATGTACCATGTCTCCAGTTTAAGTGACTTGTAGAGAAGTCTGCACATCTGCTAGTATGACCCCCGATGACTTGGCTTGTGTATTTTCTCTGCCCTGTCTAATTTGGGAACCAACATGTATTGGCCTCAGGACCATACACACGGTCACAAGTGCCCATTTGGGATGGTACGACAAGGGTACAGAGCTCTCGCTCAACTGCTGCTGACTTAGCCACTGCTCGGGTCCAGATCCCCACTCCCCTGACGGTAGAGAAGCCAGCTCCCTGAGTAGGAGTTGATGATGATGGTGATGGTGATGATGATGACTCAGCATTTCTCTAACTCCAGAGTTAAAAATACTGTTCATCCCAGCCTACTTGTTATTCCTCACGACTGCCATCACAGGTGGGTGGCGGAGTGCTATCTCCAAGAGAAAAACATATTGGGGGTTGTGGCCCAGAATACTGAAAAGACCCAGTTTTAGAATGACTTGTCCACACCCATTGCTAGGCTCCCTGACTGGACGATCGCACTCTGATTTCCCCCCGACCCCTGCTTCTTAGTGAAGGCTCGTGGACCTCTGGATCGCACAGAAGCCCGGCCATGGCAACAGAAGTCAGAACTGGAACTCGGCCCCTGGTACGTTTCCTCATGCTCAGAACCCCATTCTCCTCTGACAGTGGATGTCTGACTGTGTGGTTGAAGGAACGGGACCAGTTCCATCGAAATCCTGATGTAGATGATAACTCCAACATTTGGGGGAGTTGCTTTGACTTTCGTGCACAAAATCCTCATCCAAAGGGACTCTTTGCACTGAACTTCCCACAGTTGTTTTCGGCCAGCCTACATGATGGCACGTTTGCTGAAGTCCTAGTGACTGAGATGTGATGGTCTGAGTATCAAAATATCCTCTTACTTCCTGCCCTCTTTTCCATTTTAATCTTGTCCTCCCCTAAGTTTCGAACTCTCATATCTATGATATTGCAGTGCGGTTTAGACAGAAGCTGGGAGGGGAGAGATGAGGATGATTCTGTCAGCTGGGACTCTCTGTCTTTTCAGTGTATTTCTTTCTTTTTCTGTTGCTCCCCAGAGAGGGCTTCTGTCCCCTCCCAGTCCAGAGAACCTCCTGAAGGATCGCCTTTGCTTAGTCAGATGCGCTCCAACTCACATTGGCTTGAGAACTTCAGAGCTGTCATGCTTCACTGCCTCTTCCTTTCCCGGAGCTCCCTGTCTTCCTCTTCCTGGCTGGGCTGTGGAGACCTTGCTCCTCCTTGTTCCCTCCCTCTATTATTTCTGTTGCTGTCTGGTTTTCCCTCCTGGAGTCTTGTTTATCATGCAGCCTCTTGAGCCCCAAGCGGGTACTCCCTCCTGGCTTTGATCTAGTCTCCTAGGAGGTTCGCAGGATAGAGAGAAAGTAGACGGTAAATAGGGGTGATAATGGACTCTTCACAGTAATAAGTTCCAAGCGCACTGATTAGCACCTTAGCTTGGCAAAGTCCAGGCCAGAAAGCCAGAATTTGGCTCTACAGGGCCCTATAGGATTAGGTGATCCAAGAGGTGTAGGTTCGGGAGGGGCCTTCCCCAGCCTGGGCTCGCAGGTTTACTATTGAGCCTTGGCAGACATCTTTCAGTTCCCATCCTAAGGAGATTAGAAATAAAAGGCTTTTGTTTGTGGGGCTGGAATGGTCTGTGGCTAGGGATGAGAAGGGAATCTCTGGGGCATTTGGCTTGCTTGCCTGAGGTGGGTGAGAGGGTGGGATTAAAATAAAAGCTTCTCTGGGTGTTAACCCTCCATTCCACGGAAAATAAAACAAACCCCCCAGTTATTTCAAGCATTTTCCCATAAGTACATTTTAAGGAAAAGGTATTAACTTTGAGATGCCATGAATAAATATATGCACATCTTTCTGAAAGCCCTGCAGTGGATTTGCATGTCTGCTCATTTTCTACTGACCTCTAATGGCCAGCAGTGGTTATTCCTAAGATCTTTTGATCCTACTAGACAGAGGATGGGACTGATGTCCTTTCTGATTCCTTGCTGCCAAAGGTCAATAATTCCTCTTCTCTCCTGATTACCCCTTATTCTGCATTCTCTTATACCTCCCTTCCATGAGTTTTAGAAGCAGAGACTTTTAGAATTGACAAGGATCCTAAGTAGCAGCCAGTCCAACTCTCTCATTTAGAAGATGAGGGACAGGGACCACCAGATGGCATAATGGCTATGTCCCTGGCCTCCCACATAGTCAACTGCAGTTTGAGTCCTGGATCTGATGGCTTAAAACTCATGCCGGGCAACGTGTGCACACATGCTCAAAATGCTGAGAGAAGACTGGAAGAGAAGGAATTGCAGCATGGCCATCCCCCTGGGGGGGGATGATTTCTCCCTTTCTGTCTCTCTCTGTCTCTCCAGCAAGCACACGTGTCCTATAGCAAAAATCTCTCTTTAACAACAACAGCAAAATAAATAAATAAATAAATAAATAAATAAATAAATAAATACAAGGGACCAAGGCTCAGAGAGGTTTAGGAGGTTGAGCATAGTCACACAGGCAGTTAGGGGGACTATGGTTATAACCCCAGTCTCCTGGACTCACTGTGGCTTTATAGCAGCCCATATGGGCTAGCTAATTCAGAAGCTGGGTGGCACCAGGGTGTACCACCCCCCTCCTTCTCCCCATCTCCCTCTGTATGGCAGTGAGGATCCCCAGGACCTCAGACCTCAAAAGGAATAAGTCTACTAAATGCCAGGCGGGTGGGAGAATTTGGGAGAAAATGAGGATGGAGTCCCTGAAGATGCAGCACGACTGCACTGGCAGATTCTGGTTTCCACCGAACAGGAAGCCAAAGGGCAAAAGCCACTTCTATGGCCCCAGGAGCTAAAAAGGGTGACTCAGAGGACAGGCCACATGTGTGTGCTGTGCCTGGGCTTGCTGGCTCCTGCATGATGGAGAGCTGTGGGAAGGCTCACCTGCTTGTGCTGTGGGGAACAGGGGCTAGAAGAGAAGGCAGAAAAAGCAGAGGAGCATGTCCTATTCTTAAGCTAGAGAGAAATCTGGAGGCAGAAGTGGGCTTGTGGTAGGCTGGGGAGGGGGGGCCCTCAGAGACTTAGTTAAGATTCCGAGGAGCAGAGACTGGGAAGTGGGTGGCAGAGAAGGAGGTGGGGACAGCTGTTGCTTTGATTTGCTATTGAGTCAGTGTTCTTGGTGCATTAGCACTGGGAGGGAGCCCTGGGCTGGCCCCCAACCAAAACAAGCCCCTCTGTAGCCAATACTGAGTTACGGCAAGGAGAGCAGCCTGCGGGAGACTGAAGGAAAGGGGCTCTGATTCCAAAAGAGCCCCGCTCTTGCCTTGGCTTTTCCTTTTAGGACTGGGCTGTGTGTTCTGCAGGCATGCCTAGTGCCCTCTGCGAAGAGCCTGGGATGGTGGGATTAGGCAGAGCGTAGGGACAGCTAGGCCAGAACTTCTGGAGAACAGGGTCTGTGTAGGTACTGACCTTCACCAGGTTTTTTTTTTTTTTTTCCCTCCCCCTAGATAGGCCTTTAAGGCTGGGATGCTAACTGTGTTTTAGGAGCGTTGTTTATCCCATCTCATTCACTTCCCACTGTGATCACCTCCTTAGGCGTCAGGACAGGTACAACTTTGTCTGAACTTATCTGTCCCCTTCAACCAGAGAGAAGGATTTTATGCATTTACCCTAAATGTATTCTACTGCTTTTATGCATACGTAATAGAAATGAGGAGGGAAAAAAACCTCTCCATGTTAGGAAAGTATTTGGGAAAGGACACATAACAGAATCAAAAGCAGAATTCAGCTCAGCTCAGTGAAAGTACATGGGAAAACACGAAGTGGAAATGGGCATGAAAGCCCAGGAAATAAGGGCGTAGAAAGAGTTGATTCCCTGAGGGTGAGAAAGCTCAGCCCGGGCGGTGACGCCCTGCCTCTGTGCACGCTCTCTAGACCTGCGCCAGCGCCTCGGTTCCTGTGTGAGCACCTGCATGGATTCCCCTTCTCAACGGGACCTAGCTTATTCTCCTCTGCCTCTGTGATGCCCCTTAGATAGTTCGGGCTCATGGCTCAGTGTGGTGGGATAACAATGCTGTGGAAAAGTTTAATTTGTTAGAAGTCAGGCAAGAAAGCATTTATCTCTGCTGGTCCTGATTTTCCTGACTTGTTTTTACTGTTTCTCTTCATTGGATGATCAGCATCAGGGTGTGGATGACAGGTTCAGGGCAATGGTTAGGAGCATTACATGAAGAAAAATGTGTTCCGCTCTGCACACTCACACTACTCCAATCTCCCCAATTCCCCCCTTCTTCACTGAGATGTAGTCTCTTCCCTCACTTGAAAAAAAAAAAAGAAAAGAGAAAATCTGTATTTTTTCAGAGTGGCACATCATTCACATTAGCTTCACTTTGTGCCTTCCTGGGAATTTAACTCTTCCATGAAACAGACATGTTTTACCAAGTCTACAAATCTCACAGTTCCCCAAGGGGCAAATGATATTGCTCTGGCTGGAGCCAGCAGGTGGCGAGGTGGTTCGGGCACTGGACTCTCACATGGCCAACCAGCTCAAGTCCCAGACCTGGGAGCTTGCTTTCTCACTGTCCTCTCTTTCTCCTCCCTCCCCATCCCGATCAAATTAAGAAATAAGAATAATTAATACAATTAAATACATATTTTTAAAATATTGCTGCTCTGACACAAAAATCTCTTCCTTTCTTCTTAAACCTTGACCACGTGTCTCTTCCTTGATACAGAGTCCCATGTGATGCATGCATATTGTCACCTGGTTACCCCGTCTTTCCCTCAGCTTGTAGCCTTCAATACACACACACACACACACACACACTCACTCACTCACTCACACACACTGCACTATGATCCTCACTATTCATATCTCTTTTTAATTTTTTCTGACATAAACACACAGATTTTTCTTATGACCCAGATACAGAGCCCTTCTCCATGCCCATATTAATCAGAACTTCCAGAAAACCATATGGCTTAAATTCAGACATTTTCTGCAAAGCAGAATTCAGGCTCTCTCTTCTGTTCACACTCCCCAGGAGGGGGCCAGAATCCTCTCCTCCCCAGGGCTGAGGCTCAGTCCATCTGTCACTGACACTGGACTCCAGGGCTTGGAAACCAGGAAAGAGTTGGCATGAAGCAGCAGTTGAGGATAAATAAAAATATGGGAAGCCCAGGGGCTTAGTGACGGTGGTGTTTATATTTCTGTGAGATTATAGGATAGAGATGAGGGGAAAACCCATGTCATCGTGTCTGGAAATATTTTTTTCCTTAGGAAGTAAAGCTCTAGTAAGAATGAGTGAATGGAAGCGCTCCGCTGTCATTTTCGCATTGGCTGGGGGATGAGTGATGAGGAGCAGATGGCAAAACTGGCCCCTCATTTTTTTACTAAGGGAGAACTCAGCCGCAGGCTGTTCAAACACTGACCACCATCCTAAATCCCAAGTGAGCTGTCCTTGATGTACTTACTGGAGTCCGACTGGCATTCCAAGAACTATCAGGTATTTAAGTCGGAGACTCAATAAACCAGTTCACCTTCAGGAGATTTTACCCCGTGTGAGACTTTGGCTGGAATTCTAGCGTCAGAACTGGAAGCAAAGAGCCAGGGCATAGAAGACAAACAGACAGGAAACAGGGGTCTGCATATTCCCAGTGAAATCTGGTACCAGTCCTCCATCCTACCTTGCCAATACCCAGGACTGTCTGAGGGAAAGAGAGAAGTGACTGGCTAAGATGAGTGGCTGAGACATCGGCCTCCATTCCTCTTTCTTTTGTTTCCCCCTGGGGCAAGGTGATGTCCCTGACCCTCCTGACCCTGAAATGGAAGTAAATGAGCTAAAGGTGCTTATAATTAACAATCAATACACAATTAGTGCAAGTCTGTCTGGGGGAAGGGGAGTTACATCCTTAGAGAAGACAACATTTTAGTTTGTTCTTGAGGCTCCTTGTCATTCTCCTGGAGGCCTCTGGAGAAGGACAGAGAGGGTGACACCCCGAGGTGAGAGTTCACACAGAAGGATGATACACGTACTGAAAAACATGTTGGAATCTCAGCATTTCAACTTTTTCTGAAACATGTCTACTTTCTAAAGGAACGGAGGGCTCTGCGAGAAGAGTACATGGGAGATACTCCAGCTGTTGCTGTAACCCTAATTCTGTATTCCTGAAGGCTCACTCATAGAGATTAATAACTCCCATTACCTGTCCTTGAAGAGTGAAGTTTCTCCTTCTTTCAAATGAGGAAAGAAAGAAAAAGGGGGTCCTAGAAATTCGTTCTGGGAGCCTGCCTCTCCAGCTAGACTGCTGTAGGTCATTCAGAAGTATTCATTGTTCTATGAACTACTGGGCTGAAGCTGACACAGGAAAATCAACATTTAGGGGAGGAGCAGCTTTTATCGTTCTGATGTGATGAGGGGGGCAGGCTGGCTATTCTAAGTCAGACTGGGGTTGAGCATCCTCAGCTCCTCACCACACCTGACATCATCAGTGCATTGCCAGACATCCCCCCAAAGCACCAGAGTCCAATTTAAAGAGGCACCTGTTGGAATATGAATAAGGGATGGTGGCCTCTGGGATGGGACAGTTATATTTAAGATTAGAGTTCTGCACGCGGAGGTTGTAAAGGTGGAAGAAATGAGTCGGGGTTTTCATATTTGTTTTCTATGTCTCTCATTTACTGGATTCCTCCCTCGTCTATTCTGATCACCCACTACTCTGACTTGTTTCTGTATTTGCTAAAGATGAAGGAAAAGAGAGAATGAGATCCATGGTGGGACAGTGAGAATTGGTGATAAGGCTTAGCGTGCAAGTGGCACATGCTTATGCATTGAGTAACACTCACGTTGCATTCCACATTCATAGTGTATATATAGTTATTGTAGAGGAGCAATGCCGTTGCAATCCAAAACACGACTCTTTGTAGCTCTGTTTTTAATCTATGAGTCCAGATATGACAAAACATCCCATCCTTTTTGAGGCCATTTGAGATCACTATAGGCCTCATCTTTTTGCACATCTCAAAAAATACTTTATTTTTAAACCTGAGAATGACTTGCTTTTCTGTCCCCTTCCTATGGTTGATTAGGTGCCCAGGAGGAGTCCCCATGTCTTTAGCTCAGGGTTCTCCCCACCCCACTTCCTGGTGGGACAAGTCAGGGACCATAACCAAGATGTTATGGTGTTTGGAGTGCGGGAGGGAGAGGCCGGCCCTGTTCCAAGGGCCGCACTGTGGACAGTAAAGAGATTATGAAGCTCGGAGGTAGAGCAGGACCACGGAGAGCAACAAGAAGAGCCTGGCGTGTCACTGCCAGGGGTTAGCACCATGGAGAGCTCAAAGCACAGGTACAGTAGTTCCTTCCACAAAGAACCGGCGCTGGAATCAGGGCTTTAGGCAGCCAACGGGCAGGCACAGAACTTTAAAGAATGGACATCAGGGTTTCTGGTTAGGGCCGCACTACACTCATCAAATCCTCTGCAAGGCCTCCCAAAGTACTTTGATCTATCGGACACACACACACACACACACACACACACACACGAGAATGGGGTAAACACGAGCACCACTACCAGATAAGAGTTTGTCAACACGAGCACCTCTGTAACTATGTCAAATCCCAAGACATGTGTGGTGATGGAGAGAGTTTTCCTATGCCACAACTTACGATGAGTAAAATTAGGTTTATCTAATTAGGGAAACAATCTCACAGAGCTTGTGGCCCCTCAGAGACCCTGAGAAGGGGGGAACCAAAATGTAGAGTATTGGTTGGGTCATGGGTAGAATGCCCTTGTGTACCTCAAGTTGCTGTAAATCATCTAGAATTAATCATATTATACTTGAAAAACAGGTATGTGATCACACTTAAAAAGAAAGACTCAGGACTCAGAGGCCTCTGTGTTCGTTATGAAATTTGGTCACACTCTTTAAGCTTAGAAACGTTTTGAGGAAGGGAGAAAATGGTTCTCTGGTCAGTACTTACTGCTTCCATGGAAAATATAGAGCTTTACTGAACCTCTGTTGTGCAAAAATCTCAACAGCTTCATGTGTTCAAGACTCTTGAGAGTCTGGCTTCTCAGTACTAGAAAGGATGAATCTCCTTGTCATATATAACAGGATTGGATTGGGTTTTTACTTGGGTGGTTATAGGAGCCCTGAGCATCAGCTGGTTCTGGCCTTGTAAAGAATCATCTCTATTGCTGATCCTAGAGGCAGAGACAGGTCTTTTGCCCGGAGACTTGTTCTTCTCCATTTTACAATGACATGGAGTGTTTATCCTTAATTCGGCCGAGCTTTTAGAGACCTGAATCTTTTTCTGATGGCTCTCGTCTCCAGGCTCTCTTTCTGCTGCGTTGTTTCTCTCCAGGTCTCACAGGCATCCCCATGGAGATTGCTATTCTCAGAACTTATGGGTGGGCTGTGAGGTCATGACCCCGTACAGGAAAGAAAATATTCCAGTATATAGGCCTATAGCTAATGGTTACATGGAAAACATTAAATTCTAACAGGAAAAAATGCAAGGAGATAGAATTATTGAAACTTTCTTATACTCTGGATTTTTCATTTAGTAGTCAGTGAGGAACTGGTTCAATTCAGTTTGTTTTCAAGGGGAGTCTGGAACTGAGATGAGCACCCTAAGAGAAATTCCTTTACTGAGAATTAAATGGCAAAAAAAGGATTGTTGAGCCAGTATACAGTTCTGCTGAAGTAGGAAACAACAAAGAGCGTGACTAGTCACAGCCCCCTAGAGTATTATTTCTCTGGTGATAACTGTGAAGAGTTTTTTCCTAGCAGGTAACTTAAGGAAAAGCAGCTTTTGATCCCATTCTACATATTATTTGGACCGCAAGAAAGTTGTAACAGCAAGGAGTCCCCAAATCAAATCTATGCATTGACAGAGCAGTGGCACGACTACCCAGCCCGCTGTTTCAAAGTGACCGGAACACCAAAACATGCCATCTGTGGAATTTGATGGCTGCAGAACTATGAGTCACTGCCTCCAAGTGGATAGTGAGCATCTCCAAAAAGGCACTCTGGAAATTAGATTTGGACTTCCTTTCTTTCTCGGTTGGAAGAGGAAGAGAGAGTGTAAGGGTAGTGAGTTGGCTCATTCTGCTGCCATGGGGCGGATTTTGACCTGGGTAGCCAAACTCCAGGCTGCACCTTAAGGATTAGAGAAGAGCGGAGAAGCCAAGAAGAATGGAGAAAGGGGCTATGGGTCTTCCTTCTCTGTCCCCTCAGATAAGAGAAATTCTCCTTTTATCTGGCTTACTTGATAAAAGGGTTTCATATAATTCCTATTTTAAAAAAGCAAGGAAACCATTGCTCTAGAGGAAATGACTGAAAACAGCAGCACTGCTCTGACCTAGGGAGAGCTCAGGATAGGATGTTTGTCATAATCATGGGTTACAGTGTGAGCTCTACAGATAGTGGACATCCATCTGGTGTGCAGCCTTTCAGGACATGCTGATGCACATAACCTAATCAGAATATCTTCTGTCTTAAACGGGTTCTAGCCTAGATTGGGCCTCCCATCAGATAGACTGGTTCTTCAGGAAATTAGCTACACTCTCCTATACCAATATCTCTCATCTGATCTCAAGTTTTCTGTGCCAGAAAAATGCACATGTCTAAAGGGAGAGCATATCCTTCCTAAGAGTTACAGCTGCAACTAGGCAGCTAACAGGAGCAGAAACAGAACAGTTACAGCTGCAGCTAAGAAGAGAATCAGGGTGGAGTAGATCTGCCAAGCATATCTGTGGGCAGTGCTAGAGTGAATGCCTGCTGGACTTCTCCGGCACATTGGGCATGATCTCCACACTGGGCACCTGGCCAGGGGGCTGCAGAATGGATGGCCGTGGACAGAAGGTCATTGGGAAGGAAAAGATATTCATGTGTGGGACAGTGCAGTACAAGGCTAAATTGCTCTAACCTGGTCAGAAGCAAAGCAAAGCTGTCCACCCATCAGACTCTACACTAAGTCAACTCAAAGAGTTCTGGGAGGAACATGGGTAGGAAGAATCCAGAAAAGACTGGCCACTGTATTGAGTGTCTATCTGCTCACCAGAGAGATGACCACAGTATGAATTAAGTCCACAGGCCTCATAGCCCACCAACCTGGAATTGCCAACTCTTGCCAATACATTGGAAAAATGTGAGGAGAGGCAAATGGCAAATTGGGATTTCTTAACTGTTCTTGAGCTTTTAACCACAGCACTCAGGTATCAGTTGCTTGCCTTTCTCCAGCATTTCAGTCCCTACCAGCCTTATGAAGCTTAAAAAAAACATGCTGTACTCCAGGAGTTATATGCCCCAGTAGCAGATGACAGTTGTTTTCCTTATTTTATGTGGAAATAGCTGCCCTGCCACAGCACCCTTGACCACTCAAGCATCAGTGTATTCAGATTTCCTGTCCTTAAACCTTCATACCACATCTCTCCTCGTTTTGCTACAACACTTCTAGTTAAGATATGTATTGCCCAATTCCTTGCCCACGGGCCTCAGGCCAACTCAGCATTACTAGACCTACTTTCTACCTGCTTCTGGTCATATACACACCAGCTTTCAGGACCACCATCCATGAGCTTGAAAACTGTGCGCCTACCCCTACCATCATTATTGGCCTTCTTAGCTCTTCTTAGAGGGTACAACCAGTTTAAGATAGACGATATTGTGATTATGTCATGAGCGTGTCCTGAGATACTGCACACCAGACAGATGTTCACTAACTGCAGAGATCACACTCTGCATATTACAAGAAAAGTGACGCTTTATTAGTCTTCCTTAGAAGTAGAACCCTCCTCTTTATCTCCCACTTCCTGCCTCTCTTCTAGAACCTCCCCAGGCAAAAGTTACTGCCTTCCACTCATTCATTCCAAATCACTGCTCTGAGACATATTTCTAAATATGGGGACAGGGCAACTTTCTTTCTCTCAACTTGCAGGCTGGACCACCAAGTTAAGGATCAAGAAAGAGTAATAAAGTTGGTGGAAAAGACTTGGCCAGCATACTGATTTGCTCTCATCTCCCGTGTTTACCTTTTAGAGGGGAAGAGCTCACAGCTTTCTGGGCTGACATCTTTCTCTGTTTTTAGGATCCAGCCTGACACCATCAATTTCCATTGCCGAATGATGGCAGTTCGGGTCACACTTGCCTCTCTTTACCTGAGCTAGCAGGATGGGAAGACCAGAGGCTGTGGTTGAAGTCAAGACCTAGTGGGGGGTCATCACTGAGCCAGCAACCCCTCTTTGCTTTGCACTTAGCCTGCTCCCCGCCAGGACTCTGCTCACTTTTTCAGAGTAGAGTCCTTTGCAATCCTCTGGGCAAGAGGGATTCCTCCTAGAGGAGAGGGAGGGGCTGCCCTCTGTTGACTCAGGCAGGAACTCCCTTTAGGGAGTTTGATGGGCCGAGGGTGGAAAGAGTCCGCCAGCCAACCAGAGGGAGGGCATCCCCCGGGGTCTCCACACCGAGGGAAGCTCCTTTATCACAGGGAGACAGGGCTTGGGGGAGAGGTCAGGCGAGGTGGAGCTGTAATTCCTCCAGCACCCTGGCTCTTTGCCTGCATCCTCGGATGAAGAAATTCTCTACATCATCCTCCCCAGTTTCAACCCCTCCCCTCTCCACCTCCGCCCCGCCCTGTGCCCATCCCTGCTGGCCACAGGGTCCATGGCCCAGGAGCCGCTTTTCGTTTCTCCTTCCCTGCGGTTCTTTCTGGTTTTTACTTGGCATCTGGCCGGGCGCAGCTACCACCCTCCTCCCTCTCCCCACTTCCCTTTGCTCGCGAGGTCCTGTCCCCCCTCCCCCCTCTCCCACCCCTCCCCTGACAGGGGCGGAGAGAGAATGGAAGATGCATTCCTTCAGTCCCTTCACAGCCTGCTTCTCTCCTCCGGACCGAGGCTCTGAGCTGTGGCTCCCTTCCTGGTCTCCCCACAAACTGCCCCCATGTCAACCCATTAACCAACAGTAGCCTTTAAGAAGGTTGAGGTGCCCCCACGGCTCTGACCTACATAGCCGGGCCCAGGCCGGGAGGGGCTCTTCCCCAAGTCCCCTCACCCCTGGCCCCGCCTCCCCCCCCCCCTTCCTTCATCTCTCTACCATTACAAACCAAAGAAGGTTTGAGTTCCAGACTGGGGCAAAGGGTCTGGGTATGCTATACCCTACCCCAAATTTGGGAAAAATCAATGCTTCCTCCAGGAAAGCTTGGGGTTTTCCATGCACCTTTCTTCCAAATATCTTGAATCTTCCTTTTACCCAACCTCCCTCCTCTACCCCCACGCCACCCTCCTCCGCTTCTGTCTGGGTTTCTTTTCCCAGCTTCTGCCACCGCTAGGGATCTGGCCATCCAGGGCCCCCTCCGCCCTGTGTTGTTGTTTTGCTCCAAGGAGAAGCCCCCGTTCCTTGCTCACGCCCCCCTCCACAGCCTCACCCAGGCCTCCTTCTCTGCCCACTCGGAGCTCCACCGCGGGTAGGGGGGCGGGCGGGGGAGCAGGAATGTTTGCATACAGCAGTTTGGGGGATTGCACTGGCTACCCAGCCCTACAGACACACATACACAAACACCCGACACACGCCCTTACCGAAACAGCGACAAATCTCACTCCGCCCCCAGCACACACTGACACACACACACACACACACACACACACACAGATACTGACACAGAAACGCAGAGCCAGACACCAACACAGACGCGCACACCCAGACACACACAGACACACGCACGGACAGCAACACATCCAGACCCGCGCTGCTCATAATAGAAACCAACCCCGAGATCCAAACCCCGGGCGCACACGCAGACACACACTTGACGGTGTACACAAGAGGGTGCACACGCCGGCACACCCCACGATCCACAGAGACAAGGATGCTCAGACACAGACACAAGGGTATTAGCAGCGGCCAGGGACTTGAACCCCCCGGCTCCAAACAAAGCCAACAGGCTCCCTCCACCCGACTCCCCACCTGATCCCCCACCTCGGGTCACTCGCCGGCTCCCCTGGCACCGCCCCCTCCCTCACTCACCGTCCTGGGAGAGGTTGGCCCCGCCGGGCGCCCAGCAGCAGGCGACGAGCAGGAGCAGGGGCAGGGTGGAAGGGGCCCCCATGGCGCTTCCCGGCCGGCTCCCTGGCTGGGCGCTGGCAAGCCTAGGTCCCCAGGGGCTGGGGGCAGGGAAGGGGGAGACGACGACACAGACCGAAAGGGCGCCCCGGAGCCGCTTCCGAGCCCGGGGCCGAGGCGGGGACCGGGAGGGAGCCGGCGCTGCTGCAGTCGCCGGGATTAAATAGGGCGCTCGGAGCAAACCATTCGGCTGGATGTGGAGGGGGGGGTGACAGGGGGCTGGGCTGGTCGCGGGGGGGCCAAGCTGCCGCATTCCCCACTCCCCCCGCCTCCCACACCCCCTCGTGCCTCAGTGGTGCCTTCCACCCGCTCCCCCGGGAGCTCCGCCAGCCGGGCTCGGGTGTGGAGCGGAGGGAGGGAGCTGGCTCAGCAGTGGGACCCCGCGCGCACCCCTCTTAGGCTCGGGGTGGAGGGAGGGGAGTCGGGCAGGGCCTTGGGCCAGCTGGCGAGAGCGGCCACTGCAGGCCTGGGCAAGGGCGTGCCCACTAGCCTGAGCTCCTCCAGCCCCGCCCTCCAGCCCCTGGAAACTGGGGATCCCCATAAACCCTGGGGTCCCCCTATCAGTGTTATGGCCAGGGGTGACTCCTCAGTGGGTAGGTACCCTTACCATTCTCCTATATGCCAACATCTTAGTTCCTCTTACCGGAGTCCTTAGTTATGTGTCCAGCGACAATTTGTGGCCCCAGGCAATCTCCCCTGAAAAGCATCTTTCAGCAAACCCCCAAACCATGGGAGCCAATATCTCCTTCAATTTCTTGTCAAAGAATTACTCACCCTCCCTCCGAAAGCCTGATTTCACCTCAGAGTCTTACCCAAGCCTGCTTAGAAATTCAGTAATTTTCTTTCTGACTCCTCCCTATTCTATCCGTTAATCGCCCCCCCCTCCCTTCCAAGCCATATCGTTACTTGACTTCTTTCTTAATCTTTCAGAGGACCTTGTCCTTCCTTCTCAAGTCTCAGTAAGATTCCTGGGTGAATGGTCTGACTCACAGACCCTCTTAAGGACCAATGCACCTGTGACTAACACAGCCCTTGTCCCCAAGGCCACATATAAGATGGATGAGAGAGGCCTGGTGTTTGCATTTGCTCTTGGCTCAAGAGTCCCAAGTCCCTGGTGTTTGCTGTTCTTCGTGATTGAGTATCTCTGGAAGAGTTTTGGTACAACTCAGAATCTTTCTGAGTCAATTTTGCTGAAACCTAGCTTTTGGAAATAGATTTTTAAGTGGTGGAATCCTAGAGTCAAAAAAATGTTTATGTATATTCTTCGAACATATCAGAACTAATTCCTTAGTTACACAGGTACAACTGAGTCCCAAAGGAAGTCAACTAGATTACCCAAGATTATACTGACAGTTAATCTTAGAAAACACAAGTGTTGGCTAGGATATGGAACAATATAAATCTAGAATGTCTTCCAATCCTGTGAGGCGAATACTATGTTCCTGGATAAGGAATTCAGGTATGTACTGTCTAGCTCCTGGACGCATCCTCTTACTGTGCTGATGACTGTCACTCATTGTACTAGTCCTTAACGTTTAGATAATCTTTCCCCCCTAAGAAAAGGTCTCTCAGCCCTCTGTGATGTAGTTAGTGTCTGCGTCATCTAGGGCAAGAATGTGGGAAGTATTTTGTAACCAATAAAACCCTCTATGAATGGCAGTCAATGATGTAGAAGCTAAGAGAATATGTTCTAGGGAGGTCCTTCAAGATGGTCAGGATGCTGCCCCATGATTTTTCTTGCAATGTTCCAAGAGTTCATAGGTTTTGGGAGAAGAGCTCGGTCTGCCCTTTGAACATATCTTAAATGCTTGGGTGGAATTTTGATCATTGTTGGTTGTCTGTCGGCTCGTCATGACATATCTCAGTGACTTCAAACCATTTTGCCTTCCTGGGTTCTCAGACGCCTTGAAGTTTCTGGTAAGTAAAGATGGAGGGAGGAGTGCAGTTGAAAGAGGTGGATACCTGGATGTAAAAGAGAGATGACACCGGGCTAGGAAGGAGGGGAACAGAGAGTCAAGAAGAAGATTGACTTTCTGACCAAGGGGGGATGAGGGAGGCATGATGTTAGCTATGCAGACAGAAGGAAGGAGAGGGGATTTCAAATCAGCTGCAGAGGGGGAAAGATCAGGCTATCCTAGTTAAAGGGTCTTGGTAGATACAGAGTATTATCTCCAGCCAGAAGGAACCTAAGAGATTACCTAAGTGGGCTTAAGAGAGGGCAGGTTAATGGAGGGGGAACAAAGAGGAGTGAGAGTACAGATGGGGGTGGGGTGGGGAGGCCAGAACGTGGGATTATGTCCCTGAATCCTCTAATTAATCATCTTTTCCATCTGCTGCTCTGCAGTGATCCCCTTCTGCCAGTCCCCCCTTAATTCTCTAATGATTGCCGACCTGGCCCCGCCCTCTACTGTAACTGCACGAGATGGGAACCAAAGGTGGGAGGAAAAGAGAAAAACTGTTTTGGAGAGAGTATTAAGAACCAGCAAATGAGACTGGAATGCTCTTTTCCTACTGGCTCCTCTTCCCTTTTCTGCATCATCAGCATCAGTTTGGCAGCAGTTTAGGCCCTGGGAATAGGAAGCAGTCATTGGCTTTTAGAATTATAGAATAAAAAAGTATTAGAGTTGTAAGGGACCTTCAAGATGATCTCATTAGTGCCTCTTGTTGAACAGATGAAGACAATGAAACTCAGAGAAGCTCAGTAAGTGACTTTCTCTGTCCCTTCAGCTAGCTGGAAAAGGGGTGCCAGGATTAAATGGCAGGGTGCAGATAGCACCCTTGGGAGCAAGAAAGATAAGGAGAGTCGTTCCCAGTGTCCGAGGGCAGTATTCACTTTGAGGAATTCCTCACTCCCACACGTCGAGGAGTGCAGAGGTAGCTTCTCCTACCATCCTGCAGAGGTCCGCATTTGGAATAAGCATGCTGATGTTCTTCTTCTATGTGCACTCAGCATCCAGTGGGCAGGCACCCTGTACACTTAGAAATAGGGTTTTGCAAAGAAAGATTTACCTACAAGGATTATCCCCATTCAGAAAATAGGTAAAACAAAAGGTGCCCATGTTGGACTGTGATCTCTATGGTTACTTCCCACTCTAGAGTGCTATGATATGCCGTGTCTGTTTCCCAGAGATGTGTCCAAAGTCTGGAGTAGGTTGTCTGTGGGATTCCTGAGCTGATGGCTACAGGGAACACGGGGTGGGGGTGGGAAGGGGAGTGGAGAGAAGGCGGGCACTGCCTCCTGGATGCCCCTGTGCACTCAGCAACAGCCTGGGTAGCTGGGGGTGTGGAATGTGGTGCTGGCACTGATGCTGGGCTGGACGCAGCTGTGTGGGCTCTGGACATTCCTTTCCCCACGCTGAGGCCGGAGGGGAGAGGGAAGGAACTCAGCCCGAGTGGGGTGAATTTGATTTACTCATCTGGGAGAGGATGATAGCACCTGTCGGGGGGAAATCTCAGGAGAGGACTCCGTCTCCATTCCCATTCTGCTCTGCACACTAACCCCTCTCCTCCGCGTGACTTTATTATTATTATTTTTTTATATCAGTAAATTCTGCAAAGCTTCCCACATTGCTTTCCTCTTCAATTTTCCACCCAACTAAACCAGTACTCCTCCTACTGCTTTTTACTTCTATTATCCAATTTTAATTAACCCCATCCTCAATAATAACCTCTGTATGCATTTTAATTCGAACCTTAATTGAATTCTAAGTTCCATCCTAACCCTAATCTATTACAGACTCCAACTACTAATCCTCATACAACCCCAATTTAATTGCCAATTTTAACCAGCATCTTAATTCTGACTAGTTTAAAGCCAGAGACTAGGAGAGCAACTTGCACGTACTAAAAGTGATCGCAGGTGCCCTTTACCGAGAGCCGATCATGTGCCAGCCAGACCTTCTGCTCGGTACTTTACGTGCACAGCGTCTCATCAAAGTACCCAGAAGTACCCTAATGTGCTTGAGATTATTAGCTCCCTTATAATAAGAGGGAAAAAAAGGTTTAACAAGATTATTTAATTTGTAAATAGTGGATCTAAGTCCAGGTCTGCTTGACCTGAAAGCCTGCGCTCATTCTTCTTTGTGCCAACAAATACCTTTTGATTGACCTCCTCGCATTCGAACTCAGACGGGCTGAAATGACTTCTAAACTGCCGAATGTCTTGAAAGCATGTTATTATTCTATGTCTATATTTTAATCAACAGTGGTACAACATAAAAACCAACCAAACAAAAAGGCTTAAAAATCTCCCTGCCCAGAGACCCCATTGACACTTTAAAACATTAAAGCAATTTACTTAGAATATGGAAATATTCAACTACAGAAAGAAACAAACTGAAAAGAAAAGCCTCCTTCTCCTTCCCGGAGTCGCCATATTGTACAGCCCCAGGGGGTACCATTGTAATTGGAGTTGTGCATGGCAGCCACGGTGCCTCCCACGGCTTCGCGGAACAGCAGAGAAAGTCAAGGTAAATATCTCCCAAATTAAATCACCCTTGTACGTATATGACTGGAGCGTGAGACTCGAGACAATTTGAATTGATGATTAGCAACAACTATTAAGTTATTAAGTTAATATGCTGTTAGTATATTCTATTCTACGTTCTTTACATTTATGATACATTTTAATATTCCACAAGGCCTCTGTTCAGTATTCATTACCCCTATTTTGTAGATGAGAACAGCAAGGTTTGAAGAAGCACAACGAGCGGCACAAGAGCACAAAGATGGTGAATAGCGGATCTGGGTATCAATACAGATTTTTCTTACCCCCAAATCTAACATTTTACGTTTGTTTATTTTCTTCCATGAGTGAGAGAGTCACAGAAAGAGAGACAGAGAGACAAGGGGTTCCCCCCAAGAGGACCTCGATGCTGCCATCCATCCCCCTCTGGCCCTAGACCATGGGCACACGTGTCCCTGGATGTGAACCCAGAACCTGCTACCACGGGTCAGCCTTGCCAAGTGTCTCGTTTAGTTGCTACATTGCCGTCAGTCCTCTCCAGTCTAAATTTGTCACCGTTACACTCAGCCAGGAAGACTTCTCAGAGAAGAGGTCATTCGAGCCTGGTTCTGAAGGACAGAAGGGGAGTTGCTTCATATTAGAAGAAAGGATGGCCTTTGGGACTGATGGACTCCGATCGATATGGGAGGAGACACTGCAAGGAGAAAGGGATCTAGGTAACTGGATTACAGAGCGAACCGAGTGAGAGGTAAGAAGGGAAGGGGAATAGAACAAATAGGAACAGAAACCAGGGACATTTTTTGCGATAAATTCAGGAAAATAAAATCATGTCATAAATATGTGTGTCACTATTGCTCCAGCTACAGGCTGATTGATGTATTATGGAAAGACAGTAGACACACATAATCATCTGCAAACAAAAACGCACATTCTCACTTACATGGGTATCTGTAGCCTCTCCAGTGAAATATTTCCGCTTTCCTCCCCTCGCATTCGTGCTCCAGCAGTATCGAATGGCTTGCAATTTCCCAAACACACGATGTTGTTTCATGCCTCAGTGTCTTTGCACGTACTGTTCGGATACCTGGATTGCCCATCTCATTAAAACCTGATGAAACCTGTGCTCATGTTCATCCATCCAAACTTTGATTAGGTGTCGTTGCCTCTGTGAAGCCTTCTCTCCAGAGATAATCACTCCTTGCTAGGTGTAAGCACTTATTGAATGTATACCTTCACTGTTACACTTCTTTCCCTGTGTTGCAATATGTCTTCATGTTTTCTCTAACTATGCACTCTGTGAGGGCAGGATGGATATTTCATGACTCGCATTCTTTCCAGTGCGTAGTGTAGAAACTGAAAAACAGTAGATTCTCAGTTAATTCTTATTCTAGCCAAAATATTTGTTTATAAATACAACAGCTTGGTAAGCCATTTCTTTATCCAGAAGCAAATGTGTGCATATAGCCACACTTCATTGGCATGCTCTCTGCAGGTATGGCATATACATATATAAACTTACATATCATATTCATACAATGTATCTAAAATAAAGCCGTTGATTCTAATACACATCTACAAATATTTTTATCCACTTAGTCCAGATATATTTTGCAATTCTTGGAATAGACTTTAAAGCCACATCCTTTTGCATAACCTCAGTTATGGAAAATTTTCCTTCTTTGAGGCTGGCTTTGAATTTTGAAAACAGCCAAATGCCTGTGAGATCCTAGCCTTATGGATAATTACGTTGGTGTAATGTTGAGTAATACATAAAACAAGATTTGCCCAAAAGGTACTAGTAAATGGCTTAGCGATTGACTTACGTATTGGTTCTTCTTTTTCCTTTCTTTCTTTTTCTTTTATTTATTTATTTATTGCCATAGGGCATGTACACACTCTGGAGAGAGACAGAGAGAAAGAAAGTGAGAAATCAGTCCCAGGTTGGATGGTCACACCATCGTCTTTTCTCCTCCAATCTCCTCTCAAAATTTTGGGCCTGCACACACACATCTTCCACATGATTTTCGAGTCATGGGGTCTGGGAACTGAACCGTGATCGGCCATGTGGGATCCATCTTCTTAACCTCCATACCACCTGCTGGACCCATGTTGGTTCTTAATGTTGTATCTAAAGAGGAGTTCTAGAACATTTCTGAGCTGTGGCATTCTGGTCTATTTGTTTATATAAACAAAATCAAACAGGAGTTTTTTTCATTTTTTGTTTTTGTTTTTATTTGTTTGTTTCCCTTTTCATTTTGATAGAAGATATGTGTGTTCACTGGAGAGACAGAAGAAGGGAAAGAGAGGGGAAATGAGAAAGCATCCTGCCCCCCATGAGGGATGGCCATGTTGCAATTCCTTCTTCTCTATTTCTGCTTTTGGGATTTGGGGCAGGCACGCACACATACCTGGAGTGTGTTTCAAGCTGCTGGGTCCTGGACTTGAACTCCCACAGCTGGCCACGTGAGATTCAGCTACCTCAATCATCACACCACCAACTGGCCTTCAAACAAGAGTTTCATCATTTCATAATCACCCCTGGTGAACAGATACTTCTTTATAAGATACACTAAGTTGTATGGCCAGAGCAGAAGTCCCTGATTCGTTTACTCATTATAGTTTACTGAGTTTCTATGTGCTGTGCACAATGCTTGATGAAATTAGTTGTTTTGACCTGGATGTTTTGTTACAGCCTATGAAAAAAATCTATAAACTTGAAGCTTTTTTTTTTTTAAGTTATAAAATAAAATGTCCAGTGGGTTTTTTTACTCCATGCCTAATTCTCACCCTATTTCGGAGCCTTATTTTATCTGTGGAAAATAATCCGAGGAATAGGGTTAGGATATTATTCAGGGATGGAAAATATTGGGTCATCAGGAAAGTCATGATGCATTTTTGCATAGAAAAAATATGTCATGACTTTTCCGACCACCTAATACTTGGAAATTAAGATCAGTCAGATGGTAATTTTTTTAAATTATAAAATGGGAGTGGATGTTTAAAATAATGCTTCAATAAATGTCAATATCTCTTGGTCACTTTGAGAATACAAAGATGGTTAAGTCATGGATCCTGCCTTCAAGGATCTTATGCTCCTGCAGGAAAGCTAGGCTTGTGAACACACAATCCCTCCACCAGGTGGTAACTGCTATGATAACGTTATACATAAGGTGTGCTGGGAGCAGAGAAGAGGCAGAGATTAAATTTGTGCATAACCTGAAGACTAGGAGTTGACCTTGTGTAAAAGGGATGAAAGACATTACGAAAAAGGGAATAGCATATGCAAAAGCAGTAAGGCAGAAAACAGCATGGTCAGTGGTGGCTAAATTGTGAAAGGAATTCATGCTAGAGATTGCTCTTTATTCTGCAGACAAGGAGTCATTCAAGGGTTTTAAGCAGGAAAATGTCAGTGTCAGATTTGCATTTTAAAGCGATAACTCTGGCAGTGGTGGATGGATGGATTGGAGGATACACATCATTTGATGCAGAAGCCTGACCCTTCGGGGGGCCACAAATCTAGTAGCGTGACATTGAGTGGGCCCCACTGAGTGTGGTCCTGTCTGAGATCCTATGGGTGAGATAAAGATAACATCCAGAGCTCTGTTATAGAACCCAGACAGCCATACATAGTGTGGCAATTCTTTAGGACACACAGGTATGAACAATGGTGCAAGCTACATCACGTTTGGTAGCGTAGAGGGTTAGGCATAATGACCAACTGTCCTGGTTTTCCAGGGACCGAGGCACTTTGGTGAGAACTTTCAGTCTAAAACTGGGTAAGTCCTGGTTACACTGAGATGGTTGGTCACCTTAGACAGTTTCTGGCAGAAACATCCTTCGCTCAGTAGCATCCGTTACCCAGACCATCTCCCTGGCAACCAACTGGGAGGTCACGTCCAGGGCAGATTGGAGGGGGAGGAAAGCTAAGTGAGTTATTTTCTGTTTGAAGAGAGGGTAGTGGTAGGAAGGGGTAGGGGGTGGTGAGTCAGGATAGTGAATCCAAGGGAATGGGAGGAGAAAGAAGAAAGACTAAATAGGAGACAGAGGTTGGAGGCAGTTTCTGGTCTAGGATCCCACCTCCACTCTGAGATCTTGGGATCTCTCTGTTAATAAGGACTATGGCAGGCTCAAAACAATAAGCATTACAAACGGTGAAAGCTCATCATTCAAGTATAGGTTTCATATGTTCCTATCTGTGTTTATTCATTTAACATTCATAGAATGCCATTATGTACCTGGTGCTTTGCATATGCTGTATTATTTAGTCTGTATGCACTGTCCCAGTAGGTAGTACTACTCTCATTTTTTGGGGTGATAAAAATGAGGCTCAGGAAATTTGGTGACATCTAAAAGTCACACAATAACTGGTAAATCTGAGATCTTCATTTAGATGTGTCTCTAAAGTTCCTGGTCGTTCCAGGAAACCCGCATACCCATCTGTGCCTGACGGAAAGAGTTACCTGGGGGTATCTGTTAAAAATAATGCAAGTCGGGAACCAGCAGTTAGTGTAATGGCTATGTCGCTAGACTCCCACGTAGTCGACCGCGGTTAGCGTCTCGGACCCGGTGGCTTACAACTCACGCCGGGCGCATGTGCGTGCGTGCCCAAGATCCCGAGAGGAGAATGGAGGAGAAGGGATTGCGGCGTGACCATCCCCCCGGGGGGTAATTTCTCGCTTTCTGTCTCTATGTCTCTCTCTGTCTGTCTGGCGAGTGCACGCGCCCTATAGCGAAAAACCTCTTAAAAAAAAAAAAATAAAAAAAAATAATGCAAGTACCCAGGACATTCTAGTTCTGTAGGTTAATAAAGAAGATTCCTGACATTAGTGCTAACAAGCGCTCCCAGGTGATGGTGGAGCCCTGACAATCGTGAGAAATAACATAGCACAGCCTGCGTCTCCTGACAAAGAGCTCATTGACTCCTAAGGGAACCGGATGTGTAAATAGCTCATTAGAATACAGTGTGTTCTTAAAATCAAAAAATAGGAGAGGATTTTAAAAGTTCATGAAAAAAATGAAACTAAAGTATAGGTCAATTTTGGTACAAGCATTTTTTTTTTTTTAATTCTGTGCATGGTTTCTTTCTTTTTATTATTTATTTATTTATTTTAAGAGAGATTTTTTGTTATAGGGTGCATGCAGTAGCCAGAGACAGAGAGACAGAAAACAAGAAATCACCTCTCGGGGTGATGGCTATACTGCAAATCCTTCTCCTCCAGGCTCCTCTTGGGATTTGGGGCATGCATGCACACATGCCCGGTGTGAGTTTTAGGCCACCAGGTCTCAGACTTGAACCAGGGTCGCCTATGTGGGAATCCAGCAACGTAACCGTTACACCATCCGCTGGTCCCCATGCACGGTTTTTAAAAATACTAATTTTCTTGAATTTTTGAAGACCTTGTGTATCACTGAGTCTTTTAACAAATAGTTTTTCTTTTTTTTTTTTTTAAAGTTTTTGCTATAGGGTTCAGTGCTCACCAGAGAGAGTGACAGTGAAAGAGAAAGTGAGAAATCACCCCCACAGTGGGGATGGCCACGACACAATTTATTCTCATCCATTCTCCTCCTGGGATTTGGGGCACATATGTACACACCTGGAGTGAGTTTCCAGCTGCTGGGTCTGGGACTAGAACTGCAGTCAGTCCTGTGGGAGTCCAGTGCGTTAACCACTGCGCCACCTTACTCTCAGCCATTGCTAACTTTCTAACATCCTGCATAATCTGGTGCTTGACTATCTCTATGACCTCTTGTGACCTCATGGTCTGTTTCTGTATCCAGCACGCTGAGCCTGTGCCCACACTGAACCTTCGTGTTGGCCAGTTGTTCCAAACTGGAACACTCGTCTTCTCAGTGCTCAGCCATTCGTGTAGTCACATCGCAGCATCTTCTGGAAAGGCCTTCCTCTTTCCTTACAGTCACTTGTAATTTTCTGCTATTTTCCTAATAATTTATCTTTTGCTACTTATTGTCTGTATTTCTTTTCACAGTACATGTAAGCTTTATGAGAAACCCTGTCAATTTAAAAAAGAAATCTATTCATTTTGGAGCCAGTAGGTGGTATGATGGTTAAGGCACTGGATTCACATGTGGCTGACCTCAGTTCAAGTCCCAGATCTGGTAGTTTGCTTTCTCACTTTCCTTCTCTGGTGAACTTATGGGCCCTGTAGCAAATTAAAAATAATAATAAATATAATTTAATAAAAGTTTTAAGTATATTACTTCTGAGAGAGTGAGATGGAGAGGAAGAGGATGAGAGAGTGGAGAACCCTTGGGGGTTCTTTACACTGCAATCCACCCCTAGTCTCTACTCGCCTGGTCATGGACATGTGTGTGCCCGGCAGGCTCAGGGGGACCCTGGAACTTGAATCTGGGACCTTTCCCACATGGGTCTAATTGCTTTACTCCTGTGCCACCACATGACAATCCTGATCGATTTCTGTTGGAAAGGATGTATCGCACATAGCAGTGCCTGGCACATACCAGGTGCTCGTTAAATGTTGGCGTAATGGATGTGTAAAGAACACTCACTCATCGAGTTTGGAGAAGAGTGTTTGTATTCTTTGATTTTACTATCCAGAACTTTTGTCTTAGGTCCAACCTAAACCTCCCACTGCCATGTAAGGATTTTCCCTCTGGTTCATGAAAGAAGACATCTCTTTCTTTTTATTTGCCTCTATATAATGTCCCTCTAGAGACTTGAAGACTCTTATTAAATTGCCTCTCAACCCCTTGTACGTTAGGTGAAATGTCCTAATTTTTAGCCTCCTGCCAGTTCTTTTTATCATTTCAGTCCCTCTTGACTGATCCTTTTCTTAGATAGTTGAGTTCAAGACAGGTCCCGGTAGGTGACTAAGGCCATAGCTGATGGCTATGAGTTGGACATGAGATGCTATTCTAAGCCCTCTTGCATGCTTCTTGCTATTCTTTATTTTTAAACAGTCTTTTTAGCCTCACAGTCAGTTTATGGTCCATTTTTGTCTTAAGATCTTTTCCAGCCCCGGCATTCCAGAGCTTGCTACCACCAGAGTAGTATTCCTTCATTCACTGACAGCTGTCGAGGGTTGCCACAAACCTTCCAGTCCCAGGGCTTCTTGTGACAAGTGTGCATGCATACCCTGTGCATCAGGGTGTCACTGCTGCTGTCCCTGGGGATAATCGGAGACAGAGGCAGATTCATCCAGAGTGTTCTGTGAGTGTGAAGCTGTGACTCATTTTCCTGTGGACCTAAAGGCCCAGGAATGACTGTGTGACCTGTTCTAGGAGAGGTAGCCATGCTGTGTCCAGTTACTAGGATCCAGCCATGACTCACTGAAGAGGCGATGCAGATATGTTAGAAAGCATGGATTATGAAGTTGGACTTGCCCGGGCTTAAACACCCGCTACTCACTTTATTTGATATCAGTCTTTTCCCTTGTTAAACATTAGACATGATTATTGTCTGTGTTGTAGGCTTGTACTGCAGATTATTAAATGAGAACTTTTACGTACAACTCCCCTCACAGAGCTCAGTACGTGCTAGTTACCTTTTTCTCAGCGTCTCCTGGGAGCAGGGGTGAGGAATGCCCCTCTGTGTTACAATCTTGTCCTGTGCTCATTGTCTGAATATAAAGTATTCCTTGGCCCCGGTGCCCAGTTCCAGTACTTCTCACCTCTGCCTTGGTCTACCTCTGCTCAGCTTGCTCTCTGCTTCCCTCCTGCGGCCACCGGACCTCTCGTCATTCCCAATCCTCTGCTTCCTCGCTGTGGTGGTTTTGCTGTAATGCAGCCTCTTTCTTACCTTCCTGGCAGACCCAGCTCTCAATCCCTCTGAGTTTTAAATACGAACATAACCTTTTTTTTTTTTTCAGTTTAATTTCAGTCTTCTCAACTAGTATTATCTTGGTCCTTCTAGCCTGTCCTTATTCCTTTTTAATATTTCCTTTTTTTTTCTTTCTCTTTTTAAAGAAAGATTTTTGCTATGCCTGCACACTTGTCAGAGAGACAGAGACAGAAAGTGAGAAATCCCCGCAAGGGGGGATGGCCACACCACATGTCTTCTCTATTCTTTTTTGGGGACCTGGGGCATGTGTGCACATGTGCTCGGGGTGTCTTTTAACCCACTGGGTCTGAGACTTGAACCACAATCTACTATGTGGTAGTCCAGCGATATAACCATTATGCCATCTGCTGGCCCCTTAATATTTATTTCACTTGACAGAGATTCTGTAGAAAACGTCTTTCATGTTGAGTTTGGACCCAGGAGTTTTCAAGTTTCAAATCCCATGGTCTGTTACCTCGTTCGACACCAAATTCTGTCTCATGAATGCCAAAAGAACAGTACATTGATGTAGGTTATAGGGGCTGGCAAGTGGCATGGTGGTTAAGGGCACTGGACTCCTACATGGCTGATCACAATTCGAGTGCCGGACCTGGTGGGTTGCTTTCTCACTTTCTCCCTCTCTGTCCGTCTCTGGTCAAATTAAAAATAAATAAATAAAGTTAAATAAAATAATTCTTTAATTGTAGAAAGCTCCTCTTTTCTCTTCAAATGCAAATCTCTTTTAGTTAATAAGGAAAAATGCATTCAGTCTGCCTTGCCTGAGGGCAGCGGTGGATCTTGGACAGACCCAGAATGTCAGTGTTTCAGCATGAGGGACGTGTGGGTAGAGGGTATGCCTGCTTTCTCCCGCTCAACTGAGTAGCACTTCGAGCACAGAGAGGAAGAGTAAGTACATTTAAGGCAGAGAAAGTACACCAGTTAGTTTGAAAACCTTGTGGAAGAGAATCAAGGGAAATAAATTTGGCCAGGTGGATTTAAGCCAAATTCAGGGGGGTAGGATTTGAATACTAGACATTGAAGGGCTTTACCTTTATCTCAGCATTGGTTGAGAAATTTCTTTTTTTTTTTTCTTTGAGAGGTTTTTCCTATGGGGCGCGTGTGCTCGCCAGACAGGCAGAGAGAGAGAGAGAGAGACAGAAAGTGAGAAATCATCCCCCAGGAGGGATGGTCACGCCGCAATCCTTTCTCCTCCATTCTCCTCTCAGGATCTTGGGCACGCACGCACACGCGCCCAGCGTGAGTTTAAGCCACCGGGTCCGTGACTCGAACCGTTGTCGACTACGTGAGAGTCCAGCGACATAGCCATTATGCTAACTGCTGGTCCCAGTTGAGAAATTTCTACAGCAGGATGTTATATTCTAAAGCAGGATATTATGACTGGCTTGGTATTTAAAGATTAATCCTTAGATTCCTGATTTGCAAATTCAGTGCCATATTCTGTTAAATCTCAGTAAGGTATTTTATAGAATGTAATCAACTTAATCTAACACTCCCTTGGAAGATAAAGCAAGAATAAATAACCATGATCTTTTTTTGAGAGGTTTTCACTATAGGGCGTGTGCATTCACCAGAAAGACAGAGAGAGACAGAGAGACAGAAAGCGAGAAATCACCCCCCAGGGGGGAAGGCCACGCCGCAATCCCTTCTCCTCCATTCTCCTCTCAGGATCTTGGGCACGCACGCACACGCGCCCGGCGTGAGTTTTAAGCCACCAGGTAAGGGACTCAAACCGTGGTTGACTACATGGGAGTTCAGCGACATAACTATTACACCAACTACTGGTCCCAATAATCGTGATTTAAAAAAAAAAAAAAATGTGTGGTTGTGTGTCGGGGAGGATTTTTCAGTATCCTAAGCTACTTTAAAATTATGGCAATAATGAAATATTGGCAGGAATACATGAATAGACCCATGGGACAGAAGAGAGTTCATAATTACAAACCAACTTGGGAATTTAGACACTAAAAAGAATACTACCTTCATTATATACTCTCTATATTTTTAAGTGTACTCATGTATTTCTTCCATGAGAGAGAAGCACCCCCGGTCCTCATGCCATGAGTTACCCGAGCCTCCGCTGGCGTGGATTACAGGCCTCGCATGTGTGCCAGGGTGTACACGGAAGCCTAGGAGAAAAACTCAGGACCTCCCCACGTGTGTCCTGCATGTCGGAGCATCACCATTACTGTCAGCTGCTGTCTGTACACTGTACTTCTCAGTGAGTCAGGGTTGGACTGTTTAATGCTATTAGAATAATTGGTTATCGGGGACCAGCAGGTGGTGTGGTGGCTAAGGCACTGGACTCTCCCACGGCCTACCTGGCAGTGTCCTTTCTCACTGTCCCCCTCCCTTCCTTTCTTACTTTCCTCATCTTTCTTTCTCTCTTAGAACTTTAATTCTGAGAGAGAATTAATTAAATAATAATAATAATAAATAAATAAAATAAATCTTTTTTTTGAGAGAGATTTTTGCTATAGGCTGTGTGTGTTTTCTGGAGAGACAGAGACAGGACAGAGACAGAGAGACAAAAAGAGAGAAATCACTCTCCAGGAGAGATTAGTCATGCTGCAATCCCTTCTCATCCATCCTCCTTTGGGGATCTTGGGCACACATACGCACGTGCCTGGTGTGTTTTAAGCTACCAGGTCTGGGACTCGAACCATGTTCAACTACATGGGAGTCGGGCAACATAACCATGACACCATCTACTGGTCCCAAAGTAAATAAATTTTTAATAAAAAGAATAATTGGTTATCTGTCTCTCAGCTGAGGTGGGGTAGATGTAGCCTCCCTTATACTATATGCAACACTATATTTCAGCTGGACTATTCATAGGCCAAAGTTTATTTAAAATTTAAATAAAATATTTAAATAAAATTTTTGACAAAACATGTTTAAATATAGAAAACTATGTTTATTAAAATTTTTTTAAAAGAACTATTTATTTAATTTAATATTCTTATTATTTTTAAATTTGCTATAGGGCATGGACACTCACCAAAGAGAGAAAGATAGAAAAAGAGAGAAAGGGAAAGTGAGAAAGCAAGCTGCCGGGTCCGGAACTCAAATAGTGATCACCCACGTGGGAATCCAGTGCCTCAGCCACCATGCCACCTGCTGGCCCCACAGAAAAATATATTTAATATTGGAGTGGGAAAGACTTCCTAAGCAAGACACAAAATGCATAATCCATAAAGAAAAGGGCTAATGAGACCAGCAGTTAGCGTAATGGCTATGTCACTGGACTCCCATGTAGTCAACTGCTGTTCGAATCCTGGACCCAGTGGCTTAAACTCATGCCGGGTGCATGTGCATGCGTGCCCAAGATCCCGAGAGGAGAATGGAGGAGAAGGGATTGCGGTGTGCCCATCCCCCCTGGGAGGTGATTTCTCGCTTTCTGTCTCTCTGTCTCTCTGTGTCTTTCTGGCGAGCGCACGTGCCCTATAGCAAAAACCTCTAGGAAAAAAAAAAAAAAAGAAAAGAAAAGGACTAAGATTTACTACATGATTTTAAAAATTGATATAATTGTAGATACCATAGACAAAATTTAAAAGTAAGTTACAGACTGAGAAACTTTTATTTACAACATATATATCAAAGTATTAAAATTGATAATATGCAAAATATCCAACAAACAGACATAAAAAAGACAAACAATCCAATAGAAAATTGGGGAAAGATGTGAATGGGAATTTTTAGAAAAAATACTGTCCAATAAATATCTGAAAGATTGATCAACTACATTTGGATTTTGAGAAATGTAAGTTACAGCACCAAAGAGACCCTAGTTTGTTGAAAATCATCAAAGAACCCATCAGATTGTTAAAATGTAAATGATGGATAATATCCAGTGTTGGCAAGTGTCTGAGGGAAATAGGTACCTTCATATATTGTTAGTGAGAATGTAAATTAGTGCAGCCTTTTTGGAGATATTTTGGCAGAATGTATCAAAATTAAAAATAGAAATACCAGCAGTGCTCTTTCCACAAATTATGCTATAGATCTACTCACACGAGTGCCATGATTTATGGACAGTGATATGTATTGCATCGTTTTTTCCAGTAGTGAAAAATTGAAAACAACCTAAATATCCATCAATAGCGAAGTGGTTAAATAAATTATGCTATATCATACTTTGTAGTAACGCATTGCAGTTTTAAAAAATGAGATACATTTATATGTACCAACATGGAAAGATAGCCAGGACAAATTAGGTGAAACTACAAAGAAAATATACATGCTGTGATCTCTTTTGTGTAAAATGGGAAAAACGCTTAAAATACATGCTCGACGTTATATACACATATGTGTGTTTAAGGAAGTGAATGGTTACTTGCAGGCTGTATGATCTCAGACAAGATATTTAACCCCCTCCAGATAGGAAACAAAGATCTGATTATGCATGTTTCCCTAGGATCCTATATTGTGGGGATTAAATACATTGACCTATTGAAAGTTCTTTGAGTAATGCCTGGCACAGAGTAGGCACTTGATGAGTGTTTCTATGGTTCAGAAATATATTACACTTGGGAAATTATTTTCTGGAGTGGGAATAAGATTTGAGACATAAAGAGGGTCTAGAATTATTTATATTATATACTTCATATTTTTATAACAGTCATATGTTTATGCATTTAATAATTAAAAACAAAAAAATTCAAAAGCGTGTTCTGACAAGATTAGCTAAAAGATTATTACAGAAATCTAGGAACAAAATAAAGTGGTCCTGAGCCAGGACTGTGGCTTTCAGAACGGAAGTCACATTTGGTGTTGCAAATGTGGAAGCTGCATTTGGAGTTTGTTCTGGGAAGGAAGAGAGAGGAAGAAGGCAAGGACAGCTCTTGTTTTCAGCTTTGAATGACTTGGAAAGTGACAAAGGAAAGAAACAGTGGAGTCAGGAGAAATTTTCCTCATAGTACTTTGGGGGTAGAAAAAACGTGGTATCTTAGTTAGGGCAGATATAACAGATTATTGTAAACCAGATGACTTAAGCAACATGTTTATTGGGCTGTCAGAAAAGTCGTGACATATTTTTCTGTTTTTCTATGCAAAAACGCATCATGACTTTTCTGATGACCTAATATTTCTCACAATTCTGGAGGGTGGAAAGTCCAAAATCAAGGTGGAGGACTGATTTGGCTTCTGGGAAGGGCTGTTTTCCTGGTTTGCAGATGGTATCTTCTCCATGTGTCTTCATGTGGTGGAGAAAGAAAGTATCCTCCTTGGGTCTCTTATAAGTACATTAATTCTATTTATGAGGGCTCCAAGTTCATGACCTAATTACTTCCCAAAGGGTCAACCGCCACATATCATCACATTCTAAGTTAGGGCTTCAACATAGGAGTTTGCAGGAAGAGACACACATTCAATCCACAGCAATTAGTTTTGCTTGAGTCACAGTGAGTTTAAGCTGATGGGAGCCCATCTAACTGGAAACACATAGTAGACTGGATATAAAAATTGGAGCTCTAAAGAAAACAAAATGTTCTTTGCTAAAAAAAAGAAAGTATTTACTAATTCATCCATAAGTGAAAGAGAGAGAAAACACCTCTGAGAGAATCTTGATGTCTCCCATCCCACCCACCCAGCCTTGGCCAGCCCCGGATCATAGGTACCAACTTGCCTGGCATGTTCAGGGAGGTAAACCCAGAACCTTTCCATTTGTGTCACCCTCACACAGTGCTGTGTTTTACTGAGGCAGGACCACCAGTCCACTGAAGTTGAATGTTTTACCGCTTCGAGGCAGAGCTACAGATAGGATCTACAGTTCTCAGGTTTCATATGAAGAAGTCCTATTTAATATTTCCATTATAAAAATTAAAAGCTATGGTATTACGGAGTGATCTCTAGGTAGAAGAGACCTGTTCTAGTGGTTTTGTTTACTTATTCGTTTACTTCAGTAAACATTTTGAGCAGTAACCACGTGGCAGGCACTTCTCTGACTGTCCAAGGTAGAAAGAACTGACATTTCTTGCCTTCTGGTAGGAGACAGACATGTGCAAAATGGACTGTATGACAGGGTGCTTGGTGCTCCAGTAGCCACAGGCCAAAGTGCAGCAAATGGTGTGCAGAGGGATGTGAGCCAATTTGCTTAGGGTTGTGGTGGATGTCAAGGAGGACATCACGGAGATTGAGCTGAATCTTGGAGGAGGAGGAGAAGTTTTCCAGGAAGATGGGAGGGTGGGGAGAACAAAAGGGCATTCCAGAAAGAAGAAACATTGCAACATACAAAAGCATTGTGAAACCAGATTCTTTTGTTTCTTTCTTTGTTTTCCTTCTAGAAATCTTGAGTACTTTGGCATTGTACAATATAAGTTGGGATGAAGACCGAGAAAAATAGTTAATGAAGTTGAAAAGATGGACAGGAATTAGACCATAGATGACCTTTAGGCCTTTCTTTAAGCAGCAGGGAAATATTGAGGGGTTTTAACTTTAAGAAAAATGACAATCGCTCTCTTGGTGTGACAAATGATTGAAGGGAAGCAGTGATGTTTTCAGGTAGACAAGGAAAGCGTTATCACAATGGTCCTGGTTGCAAAGGATGAACTCTCTGAACTAAGTCAAAGCAATATGAATGGAAAGTGGAGGGTAGATTTGAGAGTCATTAAAGGGCAAAATGGGTGGACTTCAGAAGCCAATTAAATTTAGTGGATAGGGATGAAGGAGGAGTCTTGGCAGACTCTAGGTTTCTTTTTTTTTTTTTTTTTTGGAGAGGTTTTTGCTATAGGGCGCGTGCGCTCGCCAGACAGGCAGAGAGAGACAGAGAGATAGAAAGCAGGAAATCACCCCCCAGGGGGGATGGCCACGCCGCAATCCCTTCTCCTCCATTCTCCTCTCGGGATCTTGGGCACGCACGCACACGCGCCCGGCGTGAGTTTAAGCCGCCGGGTCCGGGACTCAAACCGCGGTCGACTACGTGGGAGTCCAGCGACATAGCCATTACGCTAACTGCTGGTCCCAGACTCTAGGTTTCTGACTTAAAAGACTGGATGCCTAATTTTGTATCCCCAATACTGCTTTTATCAACTCAATCTTCTCCTCTCAGTTTACTGTTATGTAGCCAATTCGATTTCTGAGGTTCAGATCTCCATTATATCTTACCTTGACTACTGCAGTAGCCTCCTCTGTGCCCTCTTGAAATTACCCACTACACAGCAGCCAGCGCGATCTATCTAAAATGCAAATCAAATCGCAGTTCTCCCTCACTTAAAACCCTTCACTGCCTCCGCAGCTCCTGCAGGATTAAAATCAAGGGCCTTAAACGTACATATGAAGATCGCCAAGATTAGATCTTTGCAGTCACATCGTCTAGTCCCTTCCTGTCTGGGACTTTGGATTTCAGTAGCATTTTATTCCTTGGAGGTCCTTACACAAGTAAGATGGGTTTGGGCTATATTTTCACTCTTGCTGTCCTCTTTCTGTGTGTCTTTTCTCGGTTTCCCCAACACGCACACATGTGCACTTGCATGTACACCCTCCTCTGTCTCTCTCTCTTTCTCTCTCTCTCTCACACACACACACATACACACACAAACACACACACACAAATAGGAGAGTCTCTTTCCACATAGCAACCTCTTTGTTTGCTCTGGTTAACAGCTGTTCTTACTTTAAACCTCAGTTTCGGTCGGCAGAAAACTTTTTTAGATTTCTCTGGCTGGAATAGTTGACCCATCTTTCATTTTATTTATTTATTTTGTCAGCATGCTGGACATATCCCTACAGCAGAGCAACTTTGTTTTATGATTCTGCTCCTTTTTCCTGTTCTGTGACTTTGTTAAGGGCAGCTATGGTGTCACCATTAACTTTGTATCTCCAATACCTAGCACATTTCTTGTTACGTAGTAGCTGTGTATGGGTTTGTAGAATGAATACATGGATGGGGGTTGGTGCTGTCATTAACTAAATTAGCCGATGGTAAAGCACAAGAGACGTATAGAGAAAAGGAAGTTCAGATTTGTACATTTTGCAATCGAGGTGCCTGTGAGTCATATAGATACTATAATAGAAAGCCTGCTGAGTATACCAATCTGAGTTTCATGTCTGATATCTGATTTTAAGGTGTAGATATGGAAGTTTTCAGATCATAGTTGACAGCATTTTCTCTGGTGCCATTTAAGACCACCCAGGAAGAAAATATAGAAGAAGAAAGTCAATGCACATTTTTAGCAGTGTTTTGGACCACATTCCACAAAAGAAATTATTTTCCAGTTATGACCCAGGCCACATGTGCCCATAATATATCCATTCTCATGTAGCTGAAATGAAGATTTCATAAAACAATACACGGTCTTACTCGAGGGTGATACCCCTGATACTTTCTTCTCCTTTTTTAATTCTATCCTGTCCTATCCTATCCCATGCTATCATTTTTTTTTCCCTCTGCTATTTAATAGTATAAAAATACTGCTAACATTCTGACTTGTAGTCTGATAAACACTGCTCTTTGAAACACTAATATTTAAGGACAAGGAGAGGCTGGTAAAAGACTGAACAGGAGAGGCCCAGATATAGGAGGTGAGGAGGAAGAGGGTAGCTTATGTCACAGAAGCCAGAGAAGTGGGTATTTTTAAAAATAATTATTTTATTTAACTTTATTTATTTTATTTCTTTTGATTTGAGCAGAGAGGTACAGAGTGAGAGAGACAGTGAGAAAGAGAGAAGGAAAGTGAGAAAGCAAGCCACCCAGTCTGGGACTCCAGCCCTGGTCAGCCATGTGGGAGTCCAGAACCCTTACCCAACACGCCACTTGCTGATCCTGAAGTGGGTATTCTTAAGAATGAATGTGTGGTCACTGATGTAAATACTGCAGAAAGATGAGGCAACTGGTAAATATGACAACTAGGAACTTATTAGTGACTTTAGTGAGCACATTTTAGCAGCAGCTAGATTGAAGTCAATTGAGGGATGGGTCAGAGGACGGGGAAAAAGCCTGAGCATTATTAAGTTATTTCTTTTAAAAATAGAGACTGTCAGGCGTTAGTCTATTAGATTTTCCCATCCCTCATCACTCATTCTTATGCTGCCCTTCCAAGACAGGTATTATGACATGTATGTGGTTTTTTTTTTTTTTTTTTTGGAGTGGTTTTTACCATAGGGCGTGTGTGATCGCCAGACAGACAGAGACAGAGAGACAGAAAGTGAGAAATCACACCACCACCCCACCACCCCCACCCCCCGGAGGGATGGCCACGCCGCAATCCCTTCTCCTCCATTCTCCTCTCAGGATCTTGGGCACACACGCATATGTGCCCGGCGTGAGTTTTAAGCCACCGGGTCCTGGAAGTGAACCGCGGTTGACTACGTGGGAGTCCAGCCATTACGCTAACTGCTGGTCCCGACCTGTATGCGGTTTTAAAATCAAATGAGTAATCTGAGTCTTAGAGTGTATAGAGGTGCCCACTATCACACAGTAAGTTGCAGGGCTGGGCTCAAACTCTGGTCATTTTGACTTGAGAGTCTGCAGTTTTACCACTGGATCATAACTGTTAGTCTATTCCTGTAATGTTGAATAAGTCATTTAATTCCTATGGGCCTGAATTTACTAATCTATGTAATTACAGATGGAGAGGGCTGACAAAAATTATAGACTACAGAAGTACAAAAAATAAAGAACAAACATTAGCCTCTTCACATTATCAATTTAATCTTCCAACTAGTTTTTATAAAAATTTATGTCAGTAATAAGAGCATCCAGTAAAAATTTAACTGATGCATAGGTTAAAAGAGACTTCATCATTTTTAAATCATTTTCCATTTTGAGTATTATGCGATTTCAGGGAGAGGCATGTATGTCCCCTCGAGAGAGACGAGAGAGGGAGGGAGAAGTGAGAAAGCACCCTCCACGGAGCACGGGCATGCTGCAACCCCCTCTCCTCCATCGCCCCCTCCCCTGGGAGCCCCAGGCATGCACAAACACATGCTTTCCAAGCCCCTGAGTCCAAGATGCCAGCCACACAGTGGGACATATGGGATCTAGCCACCTCAGCTACCATGCCATGGGCTGGCCTTAGTCCATCCTTGTAATTTTCAGACTCATCAGTTACTACTGAACACAAAGCATTGTTCTCTTCCCCTCCCACTCCTTCCCCGTACTCTGTGTAGAGTCTATATTGGAGGATTCGAGGACAGTTCAGTAACACTGTGGTAGGATAAAAAGGACACTGATTAAGAGTCAGAAAACTTTGAATTGAGGACTGTGATTGTGAATGACTAGCTGAGATCTTGAGCAAGCGATTTTATTCATGTTTCTCAAGATTAAGGCTAACTGAAGGAGAGTGAGCCACCAAAGAAGAGACCATAGAGAGCTCACTTATTCACATATTTAATGCCACTTTTCCTCTTTCCTCCCTCCCTCCCTTCTTTTTTCTCTCCTTTTCTCTCTTCCTCCCTCCCTTTCTTCTTTCCATCCTTCCTTCCATGAGAGAGAGAGAGAGAGAGAGAGAGAGAGAGAGAAACAGAGGCAACAGTCTTAAGGGGCTCAGCATTGCGATCCACCCTCAACCTCATCTGGTCCCATGTGAAGGGTACACATGTGCCTGGTGTACTCAGGGAGGTCTCTGGACACGAACCTGGAACCTTTCCATGTGGGTCCACCTTGTGTCTTACTGCTGCTGCACCACTGTCTGAGCCCCCATATTCCTTTTAACCGTCCTAATCATTTACTCCATGCTGTGGCCCTTCTATTTTTTTTAATTATTATTTTTTAGAATTTTGCCACAGGGTGCTTGCACTCACTGGAGAATGACAGAGGCGGTGAGAGGGAAAGTGACGGGGAATGGCCATACTGCAATCATTTTCCTCCAGTCTCTTCTTGGGATTTCAGGCATGCACATACACGGTCCAAGCATGATTTTCAAGCTGCCAGGTCCAGAACTCGAACTGCAGTTGGCCATGTGAGAATCTAGCTCCTTAACCTCTATGCCACCTGCTGCACCCCCAACCCCCGTTCTATTCTATTTTTCTTTTTTTTTTCTTTTATTTTTTTTTTTGACAGGTTTTTTCTTTAGGGTATTTGAGAAGTTTTTGCCTTAGGAGAGGGGAGAGACAAAGACAGTGAGAAGGAAGGTGAGAAACCACCCCCAGGGAGATGGTCACACTGCAATTTTTTCTCCTCCATTCTCCTGGGATCTTGGGCATGGACACACATGCACCCACCATGAGTTTCAAGCTTCCAGGTCCAGGATTCGAACTGTGGCCAGCCATGTGAAAGTCCACTGATGTAACCCCTACACCATCTACTGGCCCCCCTCCTGTTCTGTTCTTTTATTTATCTATTTATTTATTTGAGAGATTTTTTATTATAGGGTGCATGCACTCACTGGAGAGAGACAGAGAGACAAATCAAGAAATCACCGTCTAGGGGGCATGGCCACACCTAATCCTTCTCCTCCACTTTCCTCTTTGGATTTTGGGCATGCATGCACATGCACCTGGCATGAGTTTTAAGCCACCGGATCTGGGTCTCGAACTGCAGTCGGCCATGTGGGAGTGCAGCAATGTGACTATCATGCCATCTGCTGGTCCCTCCTCCTGTTCTATTCGTAATGGCACTCAATACTCCCCATGATTGCAAAGGTAGGGCATGGGGAGAGACTTGGGAGACAAGTCTCAGAATGGGGGCCGTCTGTGGGGGCAGCTTTGCCGGAGACCTGCCTGGAGTGCTGATAGATGGAAGTCAGCTCTCTGCTCCATGCTCAGTCCAGCTCTGCCGCTTACAAGCTGAGCGATTTGGGGATGCCACCTATGTCTTGGATGAAGGTTTCTTTCTGTAAAAGGATCATAATAATCACTCTCCCTGCAATCTAGGATAAGCCTGATGATAACGGAATGCTCTGCTCATCATCACCTTAATAAGGTTTCTTAGAGTCACAGACACTTAGTAGGAAGAGGGCTTGGAAATTTAGCTACCACCTTCTGAAGAAGAAGAAATGAGCCTAAAGGAGATAAGCTGACTTCATCAAGGTAAATCCTCTTCCTTGACCCTGATGGCTTCAATGTGGAAACTGAGTATTTTTTATTTTTATTTAATTTAATCTTATTTTTTTGGGGGGGGGGGTGGTGAGAGGTTTTTGCTATAGGGTGTGTGCGCTCGCCAGAAAGACAGAGAGAGACAGAGAGACAGAAAGCAAGAAATCACCCCCCAGGGGGGATGGCCATGTCGCAATCCCTTCTCCTCCATTCTCCTCTCAGGATCTTGGGCACGTACGCACACACGCCTGGCATGAGTTTAAGCCACCGGGTCTGGGACTCGAACTGCAGTCAACTACATTGGGTGTCCAGCAACATAGCCATTACGCTAACTGCTGGTCCTGAAACTGAGTATTTTTTAGACAGGCTTTAGAAGGGCCACTCCTGTGTCATCAACATTCACTGTTGTATAAGGCCAGACTCCGGGGTTTGACCCTGCAGTGTGTGATCTGTCAGACAAGTTCCTGTGTGAGGACGAGGTTAGTCTCTGAGACTGAAACTTTCACAGACATGTGAGGGATCTTCCAAAAGCTGGTGGAAAACATAGAATTAAAGTATGAGTTTATTTTGGGGCAAAACTATTTTGATATCCATCCATAGTTTTTTTATGGTACACATTTTCTGCACACTTTTTAAAGACCTCACCTACTTTTTTGTTTAACTAAACTGCTGAGCAGCAAATTTGAATAACTTTGCCAGTAGAGTGAGTTTTCCTATGTTCACCTCAAAGCTCCTTCCAGGGTAATAGGAAGTGGAGTCAAGACAGGAGAAAAACAGAAAAACCCTATGTACTCATACTATTAGGCACAACCAATGTTCTCAAATCCCTTGGCCTATAACCACACATTTACTGACCCTTTAAAGATCGCTTTTCTAATTCTTTGGCCTCTGCCCAGAGTAGCTGGCCCTTTAAGGGTCAGGGGCCCCCTTAATGGCTGTGAACATTAAGGAGCAGTTGTCAGCTTGTCCCCATGGTAACTCAGTGCCCTGGGGATTAGCAGGGTCCTATTGTGGCCTCTAGTTTTAGAGCTGGCAGTGCAGAGTCCCAGACAAAGAAGTGAAACAGACACAGGTGTGTTCTAGAGCCAGGCAGAGGCCAACACAGGGCAGAAGGGAAGACCCAGCAAGTCATTCTGAGCAACCTCGGGAATGAGGACCTGGCACCACATGGACTGGGTGCAGAGAGACCCGAACAGGTACTGTGGAACAGGTACTGTGGACGGCAGGCAGGACTGAGAGGCTGGCGGGCGAGTGAAGAGGTCTGGAGAGTGAAGTCTGGAGGAAGGGAAAACAGGGCCTGCAGCGGACAGTAAGTAAGACTCCGAGCCCAAGCACCAGTGTAATGGTAGAGGCGTTTGGGGGCCTGGGGACGGTGGCTGAGGGGAACAGAGGAAAAGAGCAGGGGCGCAATCTAGGGGCCACCAGGAGCAGTGCATCTGGACAGCGGCGTCTGGAGTAAACAGATCTCAGGGCAGAGAAGCATGGATGGGGCCTCGCCCAGAAACTGAGCATTATAGGCAGGGACTAGATGGTTAAAGCATTCAGAAATGCCAACTGTGGAATGTGGGGGAAGTGAAATGGACACGGACGAGGTGAGGACAGACGGGAAAGGGATATTTTAAAGCAGAAAATGACTAAGGGCTACGTGCCCCGAAGAAGGCAAACCTGACGGGACTAACAAGAAGAAAATGTAAGAAGATAGGACTGGGAGGTAGCACTGAGCGCGTGAGAGTAGTCGCTTGGGTTCGAAACAGGCATAGAGAGGGACCAGCAGATGGCGTAGTGGTTATGTCCCTGGAGTCCCACGTAGTTGACTACAGTTGGAGTCTCGGACTCGGTCGTTTAAAACTCATGCCAGGAGCGCGCGCACGTGTGTGTGTGTGTGTGTGTGTGTGTGTGTGTGTGCCCAAAATCCTGAGAGGAGAATGAAGGAGAAGGGATTGCAGTGTGTTCATCTCTCCTGGGGCGGAGGGTGATTTCTCACTTTCTGTCTCTCTGTCTCTATGGTGAGTACACGTGCCCTATAGCAAAAATCTCTCTCTGGAAAAGAAACAGGCATAGAGAGGGATCAGCATATGGCATAATGGCTATGTTGCTGGACTCCCATGTTGTCGACCACAGTTCAAGTCCCGGACCCAGTCGCTTAAAACTCATGCTAGGTGTGTGTGTGCCTAAAATCCCAAGAGGAGAATGTAGGAGAAGGGATTGTGGCATGGCCATCTCCCCTGGGAGGTGATTTCTTGCTTTCTATCTCTATCTCTCTGCAGAGTGCCCTTGTCCTATAGCAAAAATCTCTCTCAAAAACAAAAAAAAAAAAAAAAGGAAAAGCAAAGAAGAGAAAAAAAAGAAAAGAAAAGAAAAGAAAAGAAAAGAAAAGAAAAGAAAAGAAAAAAGAAATAGGCAGAGAGCCCTAAGTATAAAGACAGTAAAGACAGTACAGGGATGGGTTGGCAAGTGGTGTGGTAGTTAAGTGTGCTGGACTCCACATGGCTGATTGTGGTTTGAGTCCCGAACCTGGCAGGTTGCTTTCTTGCTTTTCCTCTCTCTCTCTCTCTCTCTCTCCCTCTCTGATCAAATTGAAATAAAGAAGTAAAGTTAAATGAAATAATTTTTTGAAAAATATAAAAGAAAGTATAAAGAGTTGAACTGGAAATTTAGTACCAGGATTTTGCTCACTTACTGGGCGGTGAAGCAGAGAGCCTTTCCTCTATTGTATTCAGCTACAATGTTCTTAACAGAAATGTCTGAGGTAGTTGACTTACAAAGAATAGAAGTTTGCTTGGCTTCTGAGTCTGGTGACTGGAAAGTCCAAAGGCATCAGGCTGACCTTATATTACATTACCACATGCCTGACAGAAGCAGAGAGAATGATGGGCGTATACAAGGAGAGAATCCTGGAGGAAGCCATCTTCCTTTTGTGGTGACTTACTCTCGTGGAGACCAGCTCCTTCTCATGAGAGCTAGAACTCACTTTGTCTTACAGGAGAGCATTAGTCCATTATGACAGAGGTGCCTCCATGATGCAAACACTGCCCACCAGGCCTCACTTTCTTAAAGGTCTCACCAGTTTCCAGCACCATTACACTGGGGATCGAATTCCAGAACATGGGGGACAAAAGGTTGCATAGTGATTAAGGCACTGGATTCCCATGTGACTGACCAAAGTTCAAGTCCTGCCTGAACCTGGCAGCTTGAAAATCATGCCAAGCATATGTGTGTGCTCAAAAGCCCTAGAGGAGGAGAAGAGATTGTGATGTGGCCAGCCTTCCTCGGGGGCAGTTCCTCACTTCCTCTCTTTCTGTCTCTTTCCAGAGAGTCCACATGCCCTATGACAAAACCCTAAAAACCAAAACAACAACAAAAAATTCTAGGACGTGTACCTTTGGGAGAAAATCTATAAACCATAGGCCCTCCCACCCCAAATTCCCCCAAAGATCTAGTGAAACTTGACAGCCTAGTGTCCTTCCAATTATTAAATGCTGCTAGTTTCCTCATTCTTCTTTACCAAAAAAGACCTACATGTCCTTGGAGACACACGAAAATTCTCTAGACTGCTTCCTGGAGAAGTCTGGCAGAGGTAGGAAAGAGGCAACCAGAAAAGGGAGTTTTTTTCTGAAGACTCTTCACCATCCCTCAGCATCTCTTAGGGGCTTGACCTCTGTGAGCTCCACTGGGACCTTCCTTGAGTCAGACCATTATCAAGACAAAATGGTTCTGGGTCTGCTTTCGGGAAGGCTTGAGGGCCCTGGCTAACTCAGCTGGACTGGGCTGTACCTGCAACAGGTTCTGAAAATTGGATAGGTTGATTAAAAATTGTTGCTCTGTGTTTGTCTTGTTTTGGCTTGATTCTCAGTCTGTTGTCTCCCTTCCTTTCTCTTGGAGGATAGGAAAGGGGGTGAGGACACAAACGAGCAATCTGTAGGCAGGTTCATGGGCTAAGGAAGATGGGAAGTAGGAAGTTTGGGGGAACATATATGCTTCATTAGATGGTTAGAACATGCATGGGAGGAACAGAGCATGGGCCAGAAACCCATGAGAACGAAATGTCTGGAAAAGAATGAAAGGGCTTTAGCATTTTAGCTATGTCCATTTGACCCTTCTTTAAGGCTTAAGGGGTTACAGACTGAACAGCAGGTCTAGCACCATAGATATGTCATTGCAAAGTATCTTTCCTGGCCTTCCTGGGAGGTGCTCGTGAAAGAAACGAGTTGCGCTGACTCCTACTGGGTGAAAAAGTGAGAAGGAATTGATAGTAGGTGGGACATGAGGAGATGCATATGGGAATCACAGTATATGTGAATTAATAAGGTGTCGGGTTGCAGGGGCTGGGAGATGAAAGCATAGTATATGAAGACAGTGCAATTTGAATGACTATTTCCCTGTCTTATTCCATCTAAGATCCCTGAGCATTTAAATAAAACATTGACTAGCTGGTTGAGGTAACTTTAGGGAATCTGAGTAAGACCACAGGCAGATGTGGGATTTAATTGTTTTTGTTTCTGGACCAAAGGGAATTTTTTTGGCATTTATTATATGTATCCCGGCAATACTTGATGAATGAAATAATGTATGAACATCACCAGCCTGTCTGTAGGGTCACATAGTGGTATTCAATTAGAGGCATGAGTAATGTTTGAGTCACAGATCTTTGGAGAACTAAATCAGTCTAACATTTTTTTGGAAGGGGAATGTACTTAGCTCCTTAAGGGTTACATAAACTTGAATGACATATACTTAGTTGAAAAGAAGGAAAGAACTTTGTCTTCAATTATTTTGAGTAGCTTAACCTCATCTTTTCTGCCTCTTTAAAATTGTATCTTTATTTGGTTTCCTTTTTTAAAAAATATTTAATTTTATTTATTATTATTGTATTTCAAAAATTTGCTATAGGGCATGTGTTCTCACAAGAGAGAGACAGAGAGACAAAGAGAGAGAGAGGGAAAATGAGAAAGAAAGCTGCCGGGTCCAGAGCTTGAACCACGGTCGATCATGTCAGAGTCCAGTGCCTTAACCACCATGCCACCTCCTAGCCCTGTTTTCCTAGTTTTAGAAAAGTTTAGGTGCTGGGATCCCACATGACTGACTGTGCAGTTTGAATCCTGAACCCTGTGGCTTGAAAAACACGCTGGGTATGTGTGCATTAGTGTGTCCAAAATCCTGAGAGGAGAATGGAGTAAAAGGGATTGAAGCATGACCATTTCCCCTTGGGGGTGGGGGGGTGATTTCTCACTTTCTCTCTCTCTGTCTCTAACTCTCTCTAGTGAGTGCATGTACTCTATGACAAAAATCTAAAAAATTAGTGAATTATCTAATTAAAAATATTTATTTCTTCCATGAGAGAGAGAGAGAAAGACAGAGAAGCATCCCCAAAAGGGTTTTCATGCCACAGTCCACCCCAACCTCAGCCAGCCTGGATCTCAGGCATGTGCATGCACACTTAGCATATTCAAGGAGTCCCCTAGTCATGAACACAGGCCCTTGTCATGTGGGCCCAGTGTCCCAGAGCATTGTGTTATTGCTGTGGCACCATCTGGCCCTGATTATTTCTTTCTTTATTTTTAAATTGAAAACCTAAACTGGAGACATTATTCACACTATCAAGAAACTTGGTCTATTCATATACAATAAAGCAAAACAATGATCTCGGAGAGATGTCTCTTATTTGGGGCGAGGAGGGAAAACCTGGCTGAAGTCCAGAGTATTTTTGTTGATATAGTATAAGAGGTCCTAGGAAGACTCTCATTGGTGGGGAGTATTTTTGGTTGGAATGGAGAGATCTGTCTGGGTTGCTAAAGGGAAGTTAACTGAAGGGTATTTAAAGGAAAGGAAGCAACCTGGGCAATAGAGGTGAGAATTTTAACTCATAGAATAGAGGAAGGAGGGGACAAACACGTCCCACCATGCAATTTCAGCTAACCTTTATCAGTAGCATGTATTACCATCTCCAGTTTATAATGAGGAAATGGAAGATCAGACAAGTTAACTAATCTTCTCAGCGTCTGAAAGCACATAAGCCGCATGCCTTGTTATTGAAGCTGGGTCTTTTAGCTTCCAGAGCTGTGGTCTTTGTGTAGACTTGGAAAATAGACACTTTATTTGGTGGACAGTACCATTAATTCTTTCTTTCCTCCCGCATGTTGTCATCGTCGTCTTCTTCTTTTTCTTCTCCTTTTCCATTTAATCACTGTACATCTTCGCAGCACACGATATGATTTTTTTTTTTTTTTTTTTTGGAGAGGTTTTCGCTATAGGGCACGTGCGCTCGCCAGACAGACAGAGAGAGACAGAGAGACAGAAAGCGAGAAATCACCCCCCAGGGGGGATAGTCACACCGCAATCCCTTCTCCTCCATTCTCCTCTCGGGATCCTAGGCACGCACGCACACGCGCCCGGCGTGAGTTTTAAGCCACCGGGTCCAGGACGCGAACCGCGGTAGACTACGTGGGAGTCCAGCGACATATCCATTACGCTAACTGCTGGTTCCCACGATATGATTTTGCAAAGCATATATGCTTTGCATGTCAGTCAGTGCAAAGATATTACCGTATACGTCATCCTCAACCGATAATTTTCCATTGTGTCTCTGTTAAACGATTTTTTCCTGAGCACCTCCTTTCCACCCATCGCTATTGTTATTATTACCTTGGGAATTAGCTATAGTATCCTTGGGGACAGGGGACATTCATTATTTATCTTTCAATCTATCCCCAGCACCAAGTAAGAACATTGCAAACAGCAAATGAGGCTCCTGGAGAGGATGGAGAGCTGGGACTCTTCATTCAGGTTGTGGAAAATACAGGTTCTCTTTCTTTTTATTATTTATTTATTTATTTAGAGAGATTTTTGCTATAGAGTATGTGCGCTTGCTGGAGAGACAGAGAGACAGAAAGTGAGAAATCACCCACCGAGGAGGACGGCCACGCCATCATCCCTTCTCCTCCAGTCTCCTCTCGGGATTTTGGGCACACACACACACACACACACACATGTACCTGGTGTGAGTTTTAAGCCCCTGGGTCTGGGACTCAAACCACAGTCGACCACGTAGGCATTGAACGCTGTAACCATTATGCCATCTGCTGGTAATGCATGCTTTCTTAAGAGGCAGTGAAGCTTTGGGCATAACTAGGGAACTAATAGATTTCTTGGGAGTCAGAGACAATATCTTTTTGAGGAGCAAAGAGAAAGAGAGAAGAAAGAGAAAGAGAGACAGTGAGCTTCTCTATCTAAGAGAGCATTGAGCCCGAGGCTGGCAGGGAGATACCCTGAGTCTAGACTTCCTTTGCCCGTGCAGCATCCAAGCAGTCCATGGCTGGCTCTTGAACTTCCTCTTACACGTACATGACCAACTTGACCAACTTCCTCTTGACCAACTCCTGACCAGCATCTTGTTACAATCCACTCACTCGGAGCAATTCAATTTCTGACTAGCATTCAGTTCTGTGTGTAGGTTCTTGAAGTTTTCTAGGGTAGATGCGGTAGGAAAGACCTATTCTGCCGTTCCTGGTTTTAGGGTCATAATATACGCAGTTCCCCCTCTCTGAGTCACTGTCTCTGGGCCCTGTATAGATAAGCTATAGAGGAACACCTGCCTTTCCCCAGGCATTAATGTCACCTGCGTATGTCCCAGGCGTGACTGAATCATCTTGGTTGCAATTGCTACCAGGACTCTTCCTTGGGGTTATATGAATAGGCAGAGAACCGTGAAGTACTGCGTTTCAGCCTTAGGGCTCTTAGAGTCAGATGGGCCCTAGAGATGTTCTAATGGAGACATCTCATCTAGTCTTATTGCTCCTGGACTTGGCCGTCATCTATTCTCACAGGTTAGAGAGAACTGTCTGGAGTTATGATTGAACTCTGGGGACAGTGTCCAGAGAGCTGTGAGCCCTGGAAACACAGCAAGGGAGGAGAAGGGGAGTCTGAGTCTGAGGTGGTGAACACTGAATCAAAGTCTAGATGCATTTGGGGTGTTGAGGCCAATGCTCCTGATGTGTCTGGGGTCCAAACTGAGGTGGAGATGAGGTAAGAAGGACTTAGATTAGACACGCAGAAGAACTGGCACAGGGAAAATGATAAACAACAGCGATTATAGAAGTGTCCAGGAATCTTTTAAAATTACGAGCTATTTTGCAGAACTGCGTATGGGCCTTTAAATACAGTTAAGGAGGATGGTCGATTAGATAGATTAGATAGAGTCAGATGCCTTAGTAAGCCCAGACAGCTGAGAAACCCCACTCTTTAATTAGGCAGCCCTGGGAGGAAAGAAGGGCAGGCACATGGGCCTGGGGAATGTGGGGCTGAGGACGCTGGTAGGTTCATAAGGGCTGCCTGGGGACCATCTGTATTTCCTCAGGGAACTGCTGCTTGTGTCCTCCTCGTATTTATACGTGTACACACACACTCTCCCTTCCTTCCTCTCACACGCACTCTCAACAGCATTCCGCCTCTACTCCCATCTTTAATCCTAGTGAAGGAACATCACATCAGCCCCCCACCCCATACCTCTTCCCCTGGGCTTGTCAGATACAGATTGTAAAGCCGAGAACCTGACCAGCTCCTGGAGCCCAGCTGCTCTGCCGCTCTCTGCCGCTGTCCACGGTTTCTGCACAGAAGCGGCTCCTTTGTTTCTGGGATCGAAGGTTTTCCTGAATCCCCAGCCTTGCCCATCCCCTGGCTGAGAATAGCTGGACCAGGATGCAACCACAGCAAGGGAGAGGGGTGGAGATAGAGATGGCTTCTGCTTTCTCTTTCAGGCTGGGTGTACTCCGCTATATTAGCATGAGAATAGAAATATTTCTCCGGATTCTCCCTTAGGCATGGAGAGGGAAGGAAAGCAAAGGCTCTAGCTCTGTTCTTCATTCTTCAGGGATTGTGGGACTGGAAAAATGACCACTGTCTCATTCCTCCAATCCTCTGAGGACCCCAGGACCCATGGTATTGAGAAACGCTTTGATGGAGCCGGCTGGTGGATCTCCACTCCAGATTTTCCAGCTGTCCCTGTCCCCCCACCGCTCAGAGAGCAGGATGCTGAGATGGCTCGGTGATGCAGAAGGTATGTGCTTTTTCAGTTCTGGTGCTGATGCTGTGTGTGTGGTGAGGTCTCTGTGGCGCAATGGACGAGCGCGCTGGACTTCTAATCCAGAGGTTCCGGGTTCGAGTCCCGGCAGAGATGGTCACCCGGCAGGTGCCTCTTTTATTTTGAATGCTGTTATGCTAAGTTGATAATTTAATTTATCTCTCCCTGGAGGCTATAAGGGAAGAGGAAGGAAACTCTTCTCCTTGGAAATCCTGGACCTTGTCTTCTTTTCTCTGCCCTCCGCTGTGGCTTTTCATTGTCTAGTGAAAGCTCAGATGTCTGTCACATCTCTACTCAGCTCAACTGACACAGTCTTTGAATTTTTTGCTTTATAGAATTGGTACACAGTGACAAAGAGGCCAGGTCACAGGTTTGGGGACCACCACGGTTTCCTCCCTTTACCCCTGAGAACACGAAAGGGCAGATTGTTTCATATGCCGATGAGAAATTCCCAGCTCTCCTCTGAGGTGACACCCACCTTGACCGAGGTGTTCTCGTGGTTCGGAAGACGGATGGGGTTGTTCAGAGGATAATTTCTTGCATCGTCTTTGTCAGCTACACTTTTGCATTCCTAGAGCTTTTTACGCTACGGCTCATCACTCACTTCCTCCTGTCTCAGGGGAAATGTAATCTATGATCTTTGTCTCAGAGGAATAAGCCACACGGAAACACACTAATTACCACCAGCAAGTGGGATGGGCTTGTCCCCAGAAACTCAAATGCTCTCACTATAAAGTTTGAACCCTTTTCTGTTTATGGAATAGGAATTGAGAATTGTAGCTGAGTATTATTTTCATAATTTTTGATTTCCAAAAAAGCTGTACTCTCACCTCTTCTCTCATCCTGCATTCACTTCTGCTGTCTTTCCCTGTCTCATTGAATGGGCCACATTTAGCCAGAATGGGCGCTCGATCGGATTGGGATGTATCTTGAGTTTCTATTTTGAGTTGGTCTGGCTCTCTTCCTCGCTTATTGCTGCTTCTAGCCTAGTAGCTGGAGGGAGCTGCCCCGGCCATGCACTGACCTCCACCTCAGATGAACCCAGGAAACCTGAGCAGAAAGACACCTTTCCTCCAACTGCTGATGTGAGTCATCATCTTCACGTGGGACTAGGGACAGGTGACCAAAGGACGCAGCTGTGCAGTTGTGCCCTAAGGAAGCTGGGGTGGGCTGAGGGGGCATTTCACCTATGGAGTTCACCAAATAATGCTAATAGGCGGGGAGTTGATGGGGCAGACAAGATAATTCTGGAGGGAAATTGATAGCTTATCCTTCAAAATGTGCGTGTTTTAAAGTAAATAGTACTTAACCCCCCTGAAATTGTTTTAAAGCAGAATAGTACTTAAAAGAGATTCAAACTTCTTACAGTAAGAGCCAATGTGGCTTCACTTTTCTGGGTTACTTTGGTGGAAGGACGATTCAGGTATTAGCTATCTCCTACCAGCTCCATGGACATGCTCTTTTGGGAACACTGGTGGGGACCAGAAATTCTCAGGCATCCCTCTATAGGGCATTTTGTTTGTTGATAACTCAGTCTACCCTAGATATTTTTCCTTAGCCTTTGACCTGAAAGGAAAAGTTCATGTGTGAAGTTGGAGGAAGGGCAGATGAGGGAGTTCAGGGAAGAATTGTGTCACATTTTCAACCCTAACCCAGACCACTACCTGCATCTTTCTAATCCCCCTGTACAGTACTTTTGATACAAGCTGCTCAACAGCAAGAATTCCAAGAAACAAGGAGGTTGTCCCTCTACTGTTGTTAGTGGTTAGGGCAAGCATGTAGGTTCATGCTGGCCCATTCTGAGGTCTGCGCTTTGCTATGGTTTGAATGTGTGTCTGCCAACATGCATGTGCTGAGATTTGGTTTGATGGTATTAAGTGAGTGACGACATAATTCAGCTATGTAGTTGAGAGATGGGGCCTTTGGGAGGAGATAAGGATCAGGGTAAGGGCCCTTGATTGGATGCTTGTGGGTTTATAAGGAGATACACAAGGACACAGACTCAGACGTGTGTGCTCTTGCTCCATCTTGCTATGGGACGCCTTGTGGCACCTCAGGACTCTGCGGTATCTACCAGTACAGAGACCCTCACCGTATGCAGCCTCTTGGCTTTGGCCTCCCAGACTGTGTGCTAAATAAATCTCTTCTTTTTAAATTACTCAGACTCAGGTATTTGTGTTGTTAGTAACACACATGAATAAAACACTCACTGCTAGAAGCTTTCTAGGAATAACTATCAGACTTCATGGAATTGTGGGGTATTGAATTGGGATTTAAGTGCTTGATCAAGGTATGCTGTAGCCAGCCCCTGATCCGAGGCTTCATGCCAGTGGGAATGAGAACTCACATATTTATTTATTTTTATTATTTATTTATTTATTTACCATGTCTACAGCAGAGTACGTGCAGACCTGCGGGAGAGAGAGTAAGAAGGAGGGAGGGAGATGCACTGCTGACAGCGTCTCATCATGCCATGATTTCCCTTCCCAACCTTCCGAGTCCTCAGGGTCCTGGGCACCTGTGGGCGAGGTGGGGATCCACAGTCACCACTGGCCACGTGGTGTCCAGTCCTTCAGGGCACTGTGTGAATGCTGTGCCACAGCAGCTGGGCCAGAAATCTACAGTTTAAATTTAACCCCCAGCCCTGATTTTAACCTGTCATTTCTGTCTCCTAACTTAGCATCAGAAGACCTTGGTTTGAGTTACAGCTTTGCCAAATTGTTAACTATGTGAACACTAATTTGCTTATTTATTTTTAGCTTTCCAAAGAATGTGAAAATGGATAAAAAGTTCATTGTAGCTCTATACAAATGGATAGACTTATGTCAGCCTTTTTTATTTTTTTCTTTTTTAGAGAGAGAGATTTTTGCCATAGGGCGTGTGTACTTGCCAGAGAGACAGAGAGACAGAAGGTGAGCAATCACTCCCCAGTGGGATGGCTATGCCACATTCTCTTTTCCTCCAGTCTTCTCTTGGGATTTTGGGCACACACGAACATGTACCCGGCATGAATTTTAAGCCACTAGGTCTGAGATTTGAACCAAGGCCGACTATGTGAGTGTCCAGCAATGTGACCATAACACCATCTGTTGGTCTCAATTTATGCTAGTCTTTTTTTAAAGTTTATTTATTTATTCCATGAGTGAGAGAGGAGAGCAACAGAGAGACAGCATCCTCAATGAGGTTCTGACGCCATGATCCACCCCCAGTATCAGGGCCCTAGACCCTAGGCACACATACACTTGACGTATTCATGGGAAATCTCTGCTCACAAAACTGGACCCAATCCACGTAGGTTACCCTCACAAAGAACTATGTTTTGCCACTGTGCCATTGTCCAGCCCCCAAGTTATGTTAGTTTTTAGTTGCTTTTCTCTCTCTTTAAGCATGTGAGAAAGGTGCCTGGTCATACAGCAGGGAAATGAAAGGGTCTGAATGGTCAGCCCTTGCTGGAATGTCCTGGTTTGCTGTAAGGTATCTGCTGGAGCTGATGCTGACCTGTGCTGCCCTCAGAAAGAGGACAGATTGGACTTCTCTAGCTGGTGGGGTCTGTCCAAGGGCAGATGGTCCTTCTATGCCTTACCTAGGGGACTTTGACTCAGCCAGGTAGGTAGAGAGGGACCTGCTGGTTGTTCCACTAACAGAACTAGACACTTTTGTTTACTCAGACATTGCTCAGCCCTAACTCCCTCTGGCTCTGAGCAGTGGTGTTTTGGAGACTTGCAGAAAGATATATATTTTCTGCATAGGTAAAACCTTTTCCATATGCAATGATAGTTTTCTTTTTAATACATGAGGGATAATTTATAAATATAATAATTACTATTTTTAAAATATACCCAGAATATAAAATAGAAATAGGTGATTTTTATTTTTATTTTTATAAAGTCACTTTGCTGTAGGACTGAAATGCTTCTTAGCTGTGAGAGCTAATCATTAATTGTGAAGTATGCAGGCAAGATATGTCTTATTTATCATTGTATGCTCAATGCCTGAAATATGGTAGGCATTTGATGGATATATTTGGGAGAATTAATGCTGACTTAGATTGGCTATAAATTATGTAGATAGGAAAGAGCGAGATTCCTCTTAGCTCCCATGGAGTAGGCGCACGGGAGTGTCTTCATGCATTCATTCATTTTCTGAACAAATATTCATCAAGCACCCTCTCTGTGCCATTTCCCATTATTCCAGGCACTGGGATACAAAATAGTAGCCTCCATCTCCCTTATGGAATGGATATTCCCATGACAGAAGCAAGTGGTAAACAGGTCAATAAGAATTATAATACATTTTAGGTAGAGATTTGTGCTACAGAAGAATTTAAAGGATGATGGGGATAGAGGGCAATGTGGAGAATGGTGGTTGTGGAAAATCTCTTGCAGGAGGTGACAGAAATGAAGACCTCAGTGAAGTGAGGGAGGACAATGGGACTTAGAGGATGGACATTCCAAACAGAAATAGCAAGAGCAGCCTGAGGTGGGCCCCTCAAGGGTCAGAGTGGCAGAGTGGAAGGAGAAATGGGGATATGGGCTCAGCATTTAGAATGGGGCAAGCTCATGTAGGGCAACTCTGCCTTGTTAAGTCAAGCACATTCTCAATTTTCCTCCATCATCCTGAAATGAATTTCATAGGTAACATAATATTTCTGTGCAGATAACTAAATCTTAATTTTAACAGAAGAAATAAAAGGAAACAAATTTGCAATAAAAAAGTATTAAAGCAAATTGCTCTAGGATACATGGGCTCACTGGCTCATTGAAGAGACAGAGAGGGGGGAAGTGAGAAATCACCCCCCCCCCACACGGAAATGGCCACACTGCAATTCTTTTTCTTCCATTCTCCTCTTGGGATTTTACACAAAAATGCACACATGCCCAGTGTGTTTCTTAAGCTGCTGGGTGCTGGGCTTAAACCAAGCAGTCGCCCATGTGGGATCCAGTGCCTTAACCACCATGCCACAGATGACCCCAATAATATGTGTTTTAATATGTGTACACCACACTAGTAATCTTGTATCTATATGAAGAATCACCTTGACTGCACTAGCTACATAGGCAGAACAACAGGCAAGCTGCCTTGCTGACTTCAACATCATGAGGGGCCCAGTCATGGTGGCACACATTGCTAACACTCTGTGTTCAGCTGGGACCACATGGGAGGCACAGGTTTGATCCCAGTCTGTGAGGGTATGCATCGTAGATACAGGAGGCAGTTATCAGCATGCCTCACTAAGTACTCACTGGAGCTCGGCTGACACATGCCTTAATTACCAGGGGCTCCACAGATAATATCTGTGGGGCATGGGAAACATCTTGACCCTGGCTAGGTCATGTGATGCCTGTTCTTTATAGTGTTTATGGCTTACACATCATCCTCTTTGATGCATACTCAGACAGCCTTCCTTGGAGTTGCAGAGGAATAGCATAAGTAAACTGACTTGACCTATGATACATGATAGGATACACATGATAGTAACATGGTCGACAAACGTCTACACTAAAGTCCTTATCTCTAACTGTAAAACTTCAACCCTATCCTTGAAAGCTTGCAAACAGTTCAGTGTGTCTGGTAAAATGTATAAATAAAGAAGCTCAGCATAACTGAGCAGCGCAGCTTGTCTGTGTTCACCTGCATCTCTGCTTCTGTGTCTTTCTTTCCTTCCTTTCTCTAACTTTCTTCTTTCACAGGACCAAGCCCCTACAGAAGATGCCAACAGTATTACCATCCAGAGAGATGTTACCCTGAAGCTTGTTGGCAGACGCTGACAGACTGGTGCTGAAACCTGGGATCGATTCCCAGAGCTCCTAGATCTTATGACTGGTGGGCTTCCCTATACCCTGGTATACTTGTTTTTTAGTGAGTGAACGAAAGTGTTTGTGGCTCCACAGTGGTTTTACTATGGAATCTGACTGGGTTCTTCCCTGTGGTTCTGTGGAGATTCTCATAGGGTCTTAGGGTAAAATCAGACATTGAGGGCCTCATAACCTCCCTGCACGTTTGATCTGATGGAGGATTTATAGCCAATTACCAGAGCCAAGAGACTCCTTAAAGTTTCTCCGGTTTCACAGCCAGGTGGACACCCAATTGCATCTCTCCCCAGAGAGATCCCCTTTGTTTGTCTTTGCCCAAGTTCTTCACACAGCAACGTTAATGCAGCAAGTTCCATTGCCACTTCAAGTGATAAGTAAATGACCAGGCAGCCCCTCTGCCCGCCACCCTCCCCCTCGCCTCCCAGCTTGGCTCCAGATTCCTGTACTATTGCTACTTTTGTTTTCACTTCAGTTGAGCTCAAATTCTCAAAAGAATTCTTTTAAAAGGAGAGACAAGGAGTTCCAGCAGCTGAGGCAGCAGGAGGAGCAGTAAGGTTTATCCGCTCAACTCCGCAAAATCTCTAGGCGCGGCCTCTCAGACACTCAGCACGCACCCTGTCCGCAGCCAGGATGCCCAAGAGGAAGGTCAGCTCAGCCTAGGGGGTAGACAAGGAGGAGCCCAAGAGGAGATTGGCGAGGTTGTTTGCTAAACCTGCTCCTGCAAAAGTGGGGAGGAAGCCAAAAAAGGCGGCAGCTAAGGATAAATCTTCAGACAAAAGAGCGCAAACAAAAGGGAAAAGGGGAGCAAAGGGGAAACAGGCTGAAGTGGCCAACTGAGACACTGAAGAAGATTTATCTGCAGAAAATGGAGAAACTAAAAATGAGGAGAGTCCACCCTCTGATGAAGCAGGCGAGAAAGAAGTCAAGTCTGAGTAATATCATACACCATGTCTTATCAATGGTCCCTGTCTCCCTTCTTGTACAATCCAGAGGAATATTTTTATCAACTACTTTGTAAATGCAAGTGTTTTAGTAGCTCTCGAAACATTTTTAAGAAGGAGAGAATCCCACCTCATCCATTTTTTAAGTGTAAATGCTTTTTTTGAAGAGGTGAAATCATTTACTTGTTGTTTATTTTTCAGTACAACCAGAAAACAGTGGGATATTGACTTATAGGAGGCTTAACAATCCATAGGTGGGGGCAGGTGGGTAGTTTTTATATCCTAAATACAAAGCATACTAAATGGCAGTTCAGAGTCACAGTCATGCATTTAATGTGTCTTGAATATTTTAAATTACTTCTATTATATTTTTTAGTAGTATTGTTTCCTAAAGAAAACCACTCTTTGATTGTTGCTCTCCCTGTCAGAATTGTGTGCCCTCTGTAACATCTTTGGTCGTGGTAGTCCAGTTTTCCTAATCATTTTGTTAATGTGCTGTGAAAGATTGGACATTTGAAGTATGTAGTGTGTATGATACTAAATTGTGATTTGGTGGGACTTACATAACAGCTTTCAACATTCGAAGACAGTGGTTCCTGATGTTCTCTTAAGGAAAATTTTTCTACAAATTTGAAGCTGGAATGTCACTGGAATAACTTAAAAAGAATCACTATACTTGGCTTTTTAAATTTTTGGTACATATATTAAGAATTGGGTACAAATTGAATTGTCTGTACTGATCCTTGACACAACCAATAAATCTCAATTACAAAAGAGAAAAAAATTAAAATAAAATAAAAAGGAGAGACATGCTCCTTTTGCTTGGAGCGACAAGGAGTTAATTTGAGATTAGAATACTTTGCCTCCCACAAGGCTGTAGAGGTTCTTAGCCATTTACTTCAGTTTACTTCTAGAGAAGTTCGCCAGACAGGTTATCATAGAGAAGATTTTGCCATAGAACTGGTAAAACTTCTCATAGTTGTTTTATATCAATCGCCTTTCAGCTGCCAATTTGAAGGCAGAGCCTTTTGGAGAGTTATACGTAGTTTTCAGTCCATCCCTAAACTGGGAGTTCAGACAATATTTAAAATCGCCTTGAGACAGCTTTGCTGGCATTTGATCTCAAAGATTAAGGATAAAATAATTGTGTTTTTAAACTGGCAAAGAAACAGCTGGCTAGCATACAGAATGCCGACATACTGAGACCCACACTCATGGATAGGGCTATAAGGTGTACCATCATCTCTGTGTAGGTCCCGGGGTCTCCATATGGGGAATCAGCTTTCTCCCAAGAGAGTAACTTGTAGAAATGAACTTTGTTTTTTTGCTGGCACAACATAATATACGGTTTCCTCTAGAACTATATCTAAAATGTTTTAAGAAATTAACTTATCGTGCCCTTAGTAAACTGAAGAGGGCTCCCTCCAAATTGAAGACTGGGACAACATTGGTATTTGCCTGCATATAGAGCCTCACACTTCTATTAAAATTCTTCAAGCTTGGCACTTGTGCCGTGGTGCTATATATTTGTTTGGAACTCCTCCCACATTAATGTCAGAAGAAAACTGTCCCAAGAAAGGGAAAGGTTAACTCCTGGTCCCTCCGCTTCTCCTTGTCCTCCATCTCCTCTTCCTCTGACAAACGTCTTGTGTCCTCTGCTGACTCTCTTTTGGCACCTTCTACAACTTCCCCTCCTTTTAAGGCCATTAAAAAACATGAAACCTAAGGGACATATTATCAAGGATTATAAAGAAAAACAAAAGAAGCCTTCCTCCAAATGTAAACTCTGGGGTAAAGGCTTTCACTGGGCTAATCAGCGCTCTTCCACTGACGTGTGGGGAAACCCGATACTGGGCACATCTCCAGGTAATGACCCGAGGAGGTCTCACGCTCATCCCAATCCAACCCAGTAAATTTATGACTCCATTCATGCTACAGCTGAGAGTGCTGGCATACATGTAATTGTTCAAGAGGATGTTTCTTTACATCTAAAAACCAGACATGTTTAAAACTTAAAAACTTCAAAATACAAGACAGCCTGTGGTGACCCTGCAGCTCCCTCCCCATAGCAGCTTAGCAACTCTTAAGGACCCTGTAGCCCTGATAACAGAACAACTCTGTGCTTACTGAATTAACCCTTTCTCATCCCTACAGTGCTTGGAACTTTTTGTTCATAGTCAATTGCTTTGCTTGATGCCTTCTAAAGTATCTTTTCAAATGATTAAAATCTTAAACTGTTATTAGTAAAAAGCTAAATTTACAATGAGTCAAAAATTCTCATAAATAGTAAAGTCCTCCATATAAAGTTAAAATTCCCAGATAAACAAAAGAATAAAAAAATTGGCTTTGACAAGCCTAAAATAATACTTAAAAATGACAAAAAAAATACTTCCTTATCTAATTAATCAGAGGTAACAACTATCTCCAAAGACAAATTTATATAAAAAAAAGAGAAACAAGATAGAAATGAAACAGTAAGTAGGAAAGAGATGTGGAAAGAAAGAAATGGGTATAAAGATATATTTGTGGTAAAAAAAAAAGTTGAAAAGAAAGAGAACATTTCAATATTAAAAGAGTTTTATATGGTAAAAATTTTTGTCCTAAAGTAAGATGGCTGAATTTTTCCAAAATAAAAACAGTAGAAGGGGGCAAATAATCAAAAAATAAGACATATCGCAAAAGGTTTCAGTTATGTCGAAAAATGTCTGGAGGAAATTGTAAGAAGTTAGAAAGTTTTCATAAAAAGATGTATATACGACAGATGGTATCTAAGGCGGCCATAAAATAAAAGGCCACACTATTTGGTGTTGAAACAGTCTAAAGAGACCTAATTTACTAACTTAAAGTTTGTTAATAAAGCAACCCTCTCCATAATTTCTAAAACAAAAAAGGAGGAATCTAGGCTCCCCCCCTCATGCTGCCAAATTGCATTCTTTAACCATATTTAAATTGAATCATCTAAATTAAACTTTTTATTCAAAATAACATCAGTGGAATACTACTTAACAACAAAAAATTTTCCCAAACAAAAGTCTCTTTTAAAATGCCAGCAGATCCAACCTGGCATGGTCCAGTTCCTCTAATAACCTGGGGAAGAGGGTTTCTCTCTGTGCTTACTCCTACAGGTCTGGTTTGGATCCCCTCTAGGTGCGTATGACCTGCACACCATGAGCTGATACCAGACGCTGAGAATAAGAAATGGAAGAAGCCAACTGAAGCTAACATCAACATTAGGAAGACATCAAGACCTCGTCCAACGACACCCAAACAATGCTGAAAAAGATGAACAGAGAACTGACCCAAATCTGTTTCTTGTCATGTGTACAAAACTTACTGTAAACTCTATAATATTTTGGTACATCCTGATAAACTTGTTCCTGTCTCTTCCACCATTTACCACCTTAAACAATTATTCATTGGAGCTATATTTCTGTTGATTGTTCTATTAACCACTTGTTGCTATATTCATGTATTACCCTTGTGCATCTCATGGTTTCAGCCACCTCCTCCTAAATGGGAGAGAGTCACATTGGCTTTTAAAGCAAGAAAAGGGGATATATGAGGGTATGCAGCCTAGTTACAGGAGGCAGCTATCAGTATGCCTCACTAAGTACTCACGGGAGCTGGCTGACATATACCTTAACTACCAGGGGCTCCACAGATAATATCTGTGGGGCATGGGAAACATCTTGACCCTGGCTAGGTCATGCGGTGCCTGTTCTATATAATGTTTATAGCTTACACATCATCCTCTTTGATGCATACTCAGACAGTCTTCCTTGGAGTTGCAGAGGAATAGCATAAGTAAACTGACTTGACCTATGATACATAATAGGATACACATGATAGTAACATGGTCAAAAAACGTCTACACTAAAGTCCTTATCTCTAACTGTAAAACTTCAACCACATCCTTGAAAGCTTGCAAACAGTTCACTGTGCCTGGTAAAATGTATAAATAAAGAAGCTCAGCATAACTGAGCAGCACAGCTTGTCTGTGTTCACCTGCATCTCTGCTTCTGTGTCTTTCTTTCCTTCCTTTCTCTAACTTTCTTCTTTCACAGGACCAAGCCCCTAGGGCAGACGCCAATGTTATTATTATCCAGAGAGATGTTACTCTTTTTTCTTTTTTTAATATATATATATTTTTTTTGGAGAGGTTTTTGTTATAAGGTGCGTGCGCTCGCCAGAGAGACAGAGAGAGACAGAGAGACAGAAAGCAAGAAGTCACCCTCCAGGGGGGATGGCCACGCCGCAATCCCTTCTCCATTCTCCTCTCGGAATCTTGGGCATGCATGCACACGCTCCCGGCATGTGTTTAAGTTGCCGGGTCCGGGACTCGAACCGCGGTCGACTACATGGGAGTCCAGCGACATAGCCATTACACTAACTGCTGGTCCCAGAGAGATGTTACTCTTAAGCCTGTTGGCAGATGTCGACACCAGTCCAACCTAAAGATCAGGTGTGGTGGCCGGTACCTATACTCCAGCAACTCAAGAGGCTTTGGCAGGAGGATTGCAAACTCAAGACTGGGTCTAGGTAACATAGTAAGACCCTGTCTAAGAGAAGGGCAGGGTGTGGTGGTGTGTGCCTGGAGAACCAGCTAGGAGGCAGGAGAATGTAGTAAGACCTTATCATGGAAAAAAAAAAAAAAGAAGAAGAAGAAGAAAAAGAAATCACAAGGGATGCCTCGACCAGATTTTCCAAACTGGTGAACATTTTTTGATACATTTTTTATCAAAACAGAGCAAATCTTGCAAGGTATGACATTTGTTTTTTCCTGAAAACCTTAGGAAGTTTTAAATCATGAAAAAATAAAAGTCTGTATTTATATGTAGAAAATGAGTTAGGCACTAGACTCAGATGCCAACAAATAAGATTTTAATAGATCATTCAGGAGGAACACACAACACACATCAGCTCTTTATATAAGATGCTCTTGCACGTTGCAGGACACATACATAAACCCCAGGCACCACTCATCCCCACAGCTAGCAGTGCCCCCGGTCATTATGACCGCAAACCAGCTCCCCAAACTCCCAAACCATTTAAGAGTTGCAATTCCAGCCCCTGCTGCAACAGCTGACTTAGGGCTTATGGTGAGGCTTTCCTGCATATTTTGAGAACTATCAGTGGGTTTGAGCAGAGAATAAAGGGATTTGATTTCTATGTTAATAGGTTAATTTTGGCTGTTGGTGGAGGATAGCTGGGTTAGAGGTGCAGGCGAGATTGTAGGTCTGCAGGGCCAAAGGCTTTTAGAAGAAGCGGAGTGGGGTGCGGTGGTTTCCACCAGCTGTAGAGGGTTTCATAAAACCTCCACCTGCAGCAGTGATTTATCATCTCTGGAAATCCAGTCTGGCATGGATCACTTACACTTAGTCTGGGAACTACTTATTTTTATTTATTGCCATTGCAGCGGTTATCCCTGGTGAAAAATGTTCATTTTGCTTATATTTAAAAGCCACAGTAAATAGAACTTACTTCCCCCAGAACACTTGCTCCTACTGTTTATAACCTTAGACGTTCCCGTAAATTATAATGGAACAGAACCAACTATAAACTTCTCTTTGTCTTCCTTGGGGGTCAATTGGAACTTTTTACTCCTGAGCTGGTGATATTGTTCTGTGATGATCCTTTTGAGAAAGTGAATGGTGAGACCTGGAGTATTATGACAAGGGAAACTGAAAATCTTGAGCTTAGTATAAGAAGCAGCTTCATGGAAATGACATGGACCTAGGTTTGAATCTGTCTTGCTGTTTATCTGTGCATGCACTAGGTCTATTGAAGCGTCAGTTTCTTCATCTCGGAAATTATCTAAATGACACCCTCTAGATTGAAAAAAAGATTTTGTCTGGAGACCTTCCTGAGTATGCCAGGTGTGCACAACCATGCTCTGGGGCTGACTGAGGCTCAGAGGGGGCCACCCCCTGCTGGGGTTGACTCTGTCTCTCATCCATGGAGTACATCAACTTTTGAAAATATTAAAAATGAATTTGTGGTCCCTGATTATCCGCTTAGAGATGAAGGTGATGGAAGTAGTTCAGCATTATTTAAATAGATAGAAACTTGATAGGGTTGAATGAATACACATTCACTTTCAATGAATGTTTATTTAATCCTTTTTTGTGCTAATCGCTGATGAGCAAAAATAGAAAGATTATCACACAAATACACATACAATTGCAACAGTGGATGAAGGAGAGATCCCCAGAGAAAAGGAAAGGGGCAGGGGGAGTTGACTTTTTCAGAGAAGGTCAAGGCAAGAGTCCTCCAGGAAGTATATCTTGACTTGAATCTGAAAGAATCAGAAACAACTGGGCAAAAAAAAAAAATAAAGAAAAGTGCCGTCTAGACAGAGGAAGAGCATTCACAAAGGTCTTGTGGTGGGAGGGAGAATGCTCTTTACAAAGGTCTGAAAGGAGGGTTTGATCTGACTGCACAGACTAGGGAGAAGGGGCTATGAAATGAACTTATGAAGACAAGAGGCAGACCCCATAAGGCCTGACAGCCCCGAAAGGAATTTTTTTCCCTTATCCTCAAAAAAAAAAAAAAAAAAAATGGGAAACTGTTGAATGGTTTTAAACCAAAGAATCACATGATCTGCCTTGCATTTGGGGAGAATTATTCCAGCTGCAGCTCAGAGACTAGAGTGACAGGCTGCCAGAAGAGATGCTGGAGCCCATCTTACCACCAGTAGTTCTTGTGAAAAGTGCTGTTAACTTGGATTAAGTGGGTGACAGTGGTGGTGATGGTAGAGATAGAAGCATATGAGTTTTAGAGACATTTATGGACTATAGCACTCAGATTTGTTGATGGATTGCAAATGTTACCGAAGGGGAGCTGATGGGAATGGCTCCAAGATTTCTGGTTTGCATACCATTCACTAAGGTAGGAAACCCTGGGAGACTACATAGGTTTGGGAAAGAAAATAGTGAGTTTGGGTAAGCAGTTGGTGCTGTGGTTAAGGTGATGGGTCCCACATTGCAGGCTCTATAGTTCAAGTCCTGGACCTGATGGCTTGAGAAACACATTGGGCACGTGTGCGTGTGTGCCCAAGGTTGAGAGAGGAGAATGGAGGAGAAGGGCTTGTGGAGTGGCTATCCCCCCTGAACATCATTTTTCCCTTTCTCTCTCTCTCTCTCTCTCTCTTTCTCTGGTGAGCAGACATATTCTCTGGCAAAAATCTATTTAGAGAAAAAAAAAAACAGAAAAGGAAAAAAAAAGCAGTGAATTCAGTGGTGAGCTTCAATTCCGAGGTACTCTGAAAATGTCCAAGAGAAGATACTATGAGTGTATGAAGTTGAGAGCTGATCAGAGTCTGAGCTGATGACTTTATTTGGGGCTCATCAGCAAATTGGTGGATTTAATGTGAACACACGAATGAGCTTGCTATGTGCCCCAAAAGTGTAGAGTGATGAGAAGAAGGGCCAAGAATGAACTATGGGAACCCTAACATTTAATAGCAGAGTTGAGAGAAGGTGTTAAAGAAGTAGTTGCAGGAGAGGTAGAAGAGACATCAAAATTTTGTAATTTCTGAAGTTAAGTTAAGGGCATGCTCAAGGAGGGACTTGATTGAGCATTTTGTGCTATTAAGAAGTCACAGACTACGATAATTAAGATGCATCCATTAGATTGTACGACTTGGAAGTCATTGATGAGAGCTTTTTTTCAGAATTATTTAATATTATTTATTATTATTATTTTTAATTTTACCAGAGTGAGATAGAGAGGGAGAGGAAAAGTGAGAAAGCAAACCTCCAGGTCCGGGATTTGAACCACACTCAGTCACATGGGAGTCCAGCACCTTAACCATCATGCCACCTGCCAGTCCCAGAGAGGTGTTTTTTTTTTTTTTTTTTTTTTTTTTTTCTGGAGTATCAGGGTAAACACTAGACTATAAGAGACTGCAGAGGCCATGAGAAGTTAGGAATTCTAGAGAAAATATGTAAGCAGCTCTTTTTTAAAAAATATTGATTTATTTTAATTCCATTTGTTATTATTGTTTTTTAATCTTACCAGAGAGAGACAGAGAGAAAGAGAAAGGGAAAGTGAGAAAGTAAGCTGCCAAGTCTGGGACTCAAGCTGTAGTGAGCCATGTGGGAATCTAGCACCTGCCTGCCCCTCGTAAGCAACTCTTAGCACTTTGGCTGAGAGGGATGAAGAGATCTGGAAAGTATGAGGAGATAAAAAAAAATCTCTTTTTTGCTTTTTTTGATTTTAAGTGTTTAATTATGAAAAATTACAAACACAAAACTAGAATAGTATTATGAGCATTTATGCACTCAACTTTTAGTTTCAATAATGATCAACTCATGGCCAAACTTGCATCTCCAGGTCCCCCATTTAGTTGTTTTGTTTCGTTTTGTTTTGGTGGGAGACACTTGAGGTTACTTGAAGGCCATTGGGAAGGAAATCATTGTGAAGGAGACAATGAATAGTCAAGAGAGAGAAAGCATAAAAGATAGTCAAGATTTCTGAGACTGTGAGAAAGGACTAGGCCACAGTAGTCTCCCCTTATCTGGGCGCGTACTTTGTCCAGACTCCACTGAAGCCCTAAAACAGCAGGTAGTCCCCAGTTCTATATATACTGCGCTTTTTTGATCTGATAACAAAAGTGACTAGCAAGTGGCTGAGGGGCAGGTAGCGTGTGTACCGTAGATACACGGGACACAGGACAGGGAGGGGACTCATGTCCTAGGCAGGAGGGAGCAGGACTGCATGAGATTTCATCTTTTTTTTTTTTCTTTTTTACATTTAACCATTATACTCAGAATAGCACACAACTAAAAATCTACAAATTGCTCATTTCTGGAATTTTTCACTTAATATTTTCAGATGACTTTGACCATGAAAAGTCAAACCGTGAATTAGGAGGCATCATTGTGTAGAGTGCCAGTGAAGGATCACCTATAGGTAGTCTGAGGGCACGCACCTCCCTCGCTATTGGAAAGAAAGAGGGCTGGATGTGCAGATGCCGAGGGGTCGATATTTCAAAGATGGGAAATTTTATCTGATGGTGTTGGTACTCGCAGCTCCTCCTTCTCCTCTGCCTCTTCCTCCTCCCTTCTTTTAGAGTAAGCAGTTATGTCATGACAGAATAATTGGGAAAAATCCAAGGTGTTGAATGCTTGAAGAGAGCACAGACATTTGGATTAGGTATTGTGGAGAATAAGGGAATGATGAAATATTTACGAGGCAGTGTTTAGAGCACATTTGGAGGAGATGAACTGGCTCTGATAAGTAGGTGCAAATCATGTACATATGCATCTATGTTTGCAGGTCCAATGTGTCAGCATTTGCTTTCATAATGGTTTTGTTACTTCACTCTTGAGTGGATAAATACGCCCATGCATGTGTGTGTCTAACAGAGCACGGGTTACATAATCTCTTTACTGTGTGGCCAGAACACAAGGAGGTGATTTTAATCCTTAAAATACAGGTGTGTCTTGAGTCCTTTGTCGCTCATGTTTTGTATGAATTGGTTCAGGGCGCCACCTGCTGGAAAACTTGCTCAGCATCGCCAGCCTGGCTTTTCTGATGCAAAGGTTAAAACCTTCATCTTCTGAGAAGTCAGTGTTCTGCATATGGCATTTTCCTGTATGAATTATGTTTCGTTTTACAGATATTCTTACTTTCTACATTTTTATATTAAAATAGAAACATTAAAATGTGTTATTTTCTGATTTAATTTTGGTCTTCCAAATACCACATCTATCCTGTTGAAATGTATTTGTTAGCTGGAAACCATATATGAAAGAAGAGAAATAAAATGTCAGATTTTTATCTGCAATTGCATAAAAAAGAGGTAGATTTTTATTTAGAGAGAGATTTTTGCTATAGGGTGTGTGAGCTCACTGGAGAGACAAGAGAGAAAGCAAGAAAACATTCCCCCGGTGGGACAGCCACACTGCAATCTCTTCTCCTTCCATTCTCCTCTTGGGATCTTGGGCAGGCATGCCCATGTATCCAGTGTGAGTTTTAATCCATCGAGTCCAGGACTTGAACCATGGTCAACTATGTGGGAGTCCAGCAATGTAACCATTACACCATATGCTGGTCTTAAAAAGAGGTAGATTATTAGCTAAAAGTGTATAGAATACAGGTAATCCAAATGTACAAATTAAGCAATAATTTATTTAGCAATCCCTCAAGTTTATATTTTGTTGTCTGTCTGCTTCCTATCCCAAACTATTCTCTTCCAGGTTCTTCAATTAACTGTGTATTTCTTCATGGTTCCCAAGCTAGTCTCTCAGAAAACTCATCTCCTATAAATGATTGTTTATCTATAGTCTATTTTTTAAAAGAATTATTTATTTATTTATTTATTTTACTTTGATCAGAGAGAGACAGAGTGAGAGAGAGTGAGAGTGAGAGAGAAAGAGAGAGGGAAAGTGAGAGAGCAAGCTGTCAGGTCCAGGACTTGAACTGTGGTCAGCCATGTGGGAGTCCAGTGCCCTTAACCCCCACGCCACCTGCCAATCTCTCAATAGTCTATTTTAACTTGAGGAAAGCACCCACTAAAGCCTTCTCTCTAAGGTCTTGAGGTCACAGTACTAAACTGTTCCTAATTTCTAGATTCTCATTAAATATTTTTCCCTTTACATTTACTCATTCTCTGAGACAGTTCAAGGATAAATCATTCTAACTATTGCTTCTCCTATAGTTCAGTCAATAACTCTTAATTATGATCATTATATCTATATAAATTCAGCCATCATCCACACAGAAATTAGAGAAATGTGAGTTTAAGTATTCCAAATCACTCCCCAAGGAAAATAGCATTCGTCAATTTACTCCCACAGTATTCATGGATGCCTGCTGTAGTCAGGAGCCTCGAGAGGTGCTCTGGACATCCACAGAAGCAGGCAGGATTCTGGTCTTTATGGAAGAGCTTGCTGTCCAGTGGTACACAGACATCCTTAAATCACTCAACACGTTTTGGCGAAGTCACTGTTCGAAGTACAGGGATCCATGGAAGATCTGGAAGAGCGTCATGAGGACGCCAGGAGGAATTATCAGTAAGCCATGAAGGAAGGGGAAAGGGAAGAGCAAAACCTCTCAAGGTAGGCAGGCTGCAAAGCTGTAGCTCAACGCAAAGAGTTAGATTATGGACGGGTTAATTAATCTTTCAAAGGAGTTTGGATTTTATCCTAAGAACATATACCAACTAATGAAAGACTGTAAGTGTGTGTGTGTGTGTGTGTGTCTGTGTGTGTGTCTACATTCAGATTACACAAACTGTAAAAGTTATCCAGTTAAAACTTGGAGAATGGCTGGAGGTAAGCCAGGTTGGAGACCAAGTTAATACACACAGTAGGGCATTGTCTTCTCTGAGGGCAGAGGAGAAAGAGAAGAGAATGAGCCTGGAAGGTATTTAAGATACTGAATGGACAAGACTTCCTGGAAACTCACTGGAAGAGGTTTAAAACAAACAAACAAAGAAGACTTCAGGATAACTCCTGGCATCCTGCCTTGAGCAAGTGGGTGAAGGAAGTGCCATGCAGTGAGTCGGGGAGTACTGTAGATGTAGTAGGATTGCCCGGTGGCCGGGGAAGATGAGTGTTTCTTCTTTGGACATGTTGAATTAGAGGTGTCTAGAATGTACAAGCGGGCACGTCTGCTAAGCAGCTAGATATATGAGCCTGGAATTCTGAAGAGAAATCTTGGCCAGAGATACAAGTTAGGAATGATCAGTCTGTTCAGAGTAAATCGATGCCTTGGGAGTGGTCGATATCTCATAGAATGGAGAGTGAGGAAAGAAGAATGGTGAAGAAGGAGCCCTGAGGAGCCCATCATTTAAGGACTTGTTCAAGAAGATAGCCAGCAAAGAGCGGCCAGAGGTGCAGGAAGAAAGCCAGAGGGCTGGGGCCAGAGCCAATGACAAAAAGCTTTCCAAAAGGGGTGAATGTGCAACTATGTGGACTGTTGCCAATAAGAGCTGATGTTTCCTTTTGAATTTAGGAGCAAGGTCTTGTCAAAGGCAGATGCAGGGGAGTGACAGGAGCTGTCAGTGGGTTCACAAGTCAGTGGGAGGTGGGGAAGTAGAGGCAGTTAGTGCATACAATGAAAATATTTCCTGAGAAATAGAATTTAGGGATGGGGTGGGGGCTGGAGGGAAGGTGATAGGTAAGGGAGCAATGTTGCTTCTTTATTTTTGGGGTAGAGAATGGTTGAGTGTATCTAGATGCCTTTGGAAATTATCCCACGAGGAAGGACTGAAGGAACAAGAGAAGTCAATAGGAGGTTAGTTCCTAAGAAGGAAACCAGAGACTATAATATTGTACTGTGGTTATAATGAAAATATATATTGTGCCTTTATTTAAAAAACTCTATTCTAAAGATGTATTATATTTGATTTTGCTTATTATTATTATTTTAAAATGTGACCACAGAAAGACAGAGAGAAAGAAAGAGAGGAGAAGTGAGAAAGCAAGCCTCTAGGTCTAGGATTCAAACCGTGGTCGGCCATGTAGGAGTCTAGTGCCTTAACCACATCACATTCTCTCTCAAAAAATAAAAGCACTGTTTTGTAAAAGGTTTATTTATAGAACCAGCAGGTAGCATAATGGTCACGTTGCTGGACTCCCACATAGTCGAGCTCTGCTTGAGTCCCGGACTTGGCAGCTTGAAATTCATGCTGGGCACATGTGCGTGCATGCCCAAAAATCCTGAGAGGAGAATGGAGGAGAAGGGATTGTGGTGTGCCACCCCCCAGGGGTGATTTATCACTTTCTGTCTTGCTCAGTCTCTCTGGCAAGTACATATGCCCTCTGGCAAAAATCTTTCTTAAAAATAAAAAAAGTTTATTTATTTTTTTCTGAGCGAGGAAGAGAGAGAGAGAGAGAGATGATACAGAATTGGCTCACATGATTATAGAAGCTGAGAAATTCAGACTCAAGGGAGCCAATGGGATGGTTCTAGTCTGAGTCTGCCTCTGAAGCCAGGAGGAGGCTGATGTCCCAACATGAAAACAGGCGGAGAGAGTGAATTCTTTCTTAGTTCTTTTTTCGATTCAGTCCTCAAATACATTGGTTGAGTATCATCCACATCAGGTAGGACAACCTGCTTTACTCGGTCTGTCGATTCAAATGTTAACCTCACCCAGAAACACCCTTCTGGACATACTCAGAAATAATGTTCAACCAAATATCTGTGGCCCAGTTAAGTTGACACAAAAACTAACTATCAAATACGTCTTGATTACATGTAGTCTTAAAAATCAATAATAGGTTAGAATGAAGAGATGAACCACATTATTTCTAAAAGACCTTCTGAATTTTTTTTTTTTTTTTTTTTTTTTTTTGGAGAGGTTTTTCGCTATAGGGCTCGTGCGCTCGCCAGACAGACAGAGAGAGACATAGAGACAGAAAGTGAGAAATCACCCCCCAGGGGGGATGGTTACGCCGCAATCCCTTCTCCTCCATTCTCCTCTCGGGATCTTGGGCACACACGCACACGCACCTGGCGTGAGTTTTAAGCCACCGGGTCTGGGACGGGAACCGTGGTTGGCTACATGGGAGTCCAGCAACATAGCCATTACGCTAACTGCTGGCCCCGAGATCTTCTGATTTTAACTCCTATGCTTTCTTTTTTGTTGTTGTTGTTTTCTTTTTTATTAAGAGAGGTGGTTTTTTGTTTGCTTTTTGCTATAGAGTGCATGTGCTCACCAGAGAGGCAGAGAGAGACAGAAATAGATAGAAAGTGAAAAATCACCTCCCAGGGGGGATGGCCACACCACAATCTCTTCTCCATTCTTCTATCGGAATTTTGGGTATGCACATACAAGTGCCTGGTGTGAGTTTTAAGTTGCTAGATCCAGGACTTGAACCACGGTCAACTACATCGGAGTCCTGAGATGTAACCATTTTGCCATCTGCTGGTCCCAACTTCTGTGTTTTAAAGTAGAATTCCAAGCCCTTTGGGTGAAAAGAAACATCATATTAAGGTTCTTCTTAACTGCATATAACATTAAGAATAACCCTGATAAATCCACAGGTGATAGACTAAAAATTTTATTATACTCAGCTTCTGGCTAATAGCATCTTCCTATCGCCTTCTCTGTTTTGTTATTTTCCCTCTAATCATAAAGATTTTGAGACAGCATTTGTAACAGTTTAGCCTCGGGAGTTTCTGTCTCATACACACTGCTCTAGAAGTTTCCTGCACAATAGGACCTCGTTTTAGGGTTGTGAAAGCCTGTCTTCACTGAGCACAAAGTAGATGATATTCCAACACTGCAGCAATCTTCTTTCAGGGGAGTTCTCAGTTAGGTTAATGTTGCAAACGTGCACTCAGAGAATTTGTTTCAGGTTGTTATATTTGCTGGAAATATGTACATTTTCCCCTTTACTTATAAGGAAAGAGGAGGGAGAGAGGGGAAGGGTACCTCTGACATGGTCTCATTGCCATGGTCCTCTGGCCCACACTTTCAGCTATCCAGGACCACAGGTGTGTGAGCAGCCTTGCCTGGTCTGTTCAGGTTGATCCAGGGACCAAACCCTGGCCTCCCCTGCAGCCCCAGCCACCACTCGGTAGCATCTCACTGCCTGCACCACTGCAGCTGGGCCCCTGAAATATGTACATGGTAAAGGTGGACTGAATATGTCTTTTAAAGTAGGTGTGTTCAAGAGAAACAAAGACAATGTTTCCTAGAAGTAGAAGGTTGGAAAGAGGTGGTATTTTGAAGGAGACAGACTTGTCTAGTTTGGGGAAAAAGAAAAGAGAGTGTCAGCAGAATACCAAGTAGAGCCCTTGGTTTAAACACTCCTGCTTGGAGAGTTAGCGAGGAGCCGTGAGAGTTGAACATCCCAAGTGTTTGCTCCACTTGGGGTGCTCATTTTCTGTGTCTTCACTTGACAACGGATGTCTTCTGAGATCCCAGTTCCTCTGTGCAGCCGCCTTTTTTTTTTTTTTTTTGAGAGGTTTTCGCTATAGGGCGCGTGCGCTTGCCAGGCAGACAGAGAGAGAAAGAGAGACAGAAAGCAAGAAATTACCCCCCAGGGGGGATGGCCACGCCGCAATCCCTTCTCCTCCATTCTCCTCTCTGGATCTTGGGCATGCACGCACAGGCGCCCGGCGTGAGTTTAATCTACCAGGTCCGGGACTCGAACCGCAGTCGACTACATGGGAGTCCAGCAACATAGCCATTATGCTAACTGCTGGTCCCTGTGCAGCCTTCATGACTTTCTTGCACCATCTGGATCAAGGGCTACCTCTTTGTGCCTGCCGCAGCCCATGTACCTTGGCCATATCACTCACAGGCTGTTCCTTTGACTTTTATTCCTGTCTCCCTGGCACAATGGCTGGCATAGAGGAGGCAATACATTATAATAAAGTCACTGTTTTACTGTGGGTTTATGATGAATTAAAATATTGCCCCATCATTGCATTTTGCAATCATTGTACACCAGGTGCCGTGCTAAGAAATGAGGACATCATGATAAACACAGTATTCAAAGTCCTGATCCTCATGGAGCCTGCATTCTGGGAGGAGAGACTGAGAAAAAGAAAACAGAAAAAAATAAACCAAATATGTCTATTCTTGAACAGCATGGGTGTGAACCAGTCCACTTATATGCTTTTCCCCCTTCTTTCTCTCTCTCTCTCCCTGTTGGGGTGTTAATAGCAAATTTATCTCTTTTTTAAAACAAAGATCCCCCCCCCCAAAGTGAGGAAATAAGAAGCAAATCCCACATCCAACACGTTCTCAAGCTGCAGTCTTAAGTCCAGGTATTGCTTCTCGCCAGACAGTGCTGTCTCCCTGGGAATCCCTTGTTGGTGTGTGCAGGTCGAGGTTCCTCTGTGCTGGGCTCCTTGCTGCCCTCTCTTGCGTACCAGATATGAATTCTGCAGCATCAGCGCTATCAAAAGTGCCCCGCGTCGGCTCCTCTTCTGTGTCTGTGCAGGTAGGCAGCCTCTGGGTCCCTGTACCCTGGATGGCTCCCTCCAGCTCCTCTCCTTGCTTCTACTGCCCCAGGTGATGCTGTACATCATCTGGAGCTCTTTATTGTAGGTGTGGTCCTTATCCCCTTCTTCTGTTGACATGGAGACATTGCCAAAGAAGACTTGAGAACTAAGTCTGATAATGCCTGGTCACTGGTCAGCACGTGGGCAGCAGGGGTGGGGTGGCACCTCCAAATCTGCTCTCCAGCCTCTGAGTCAAGGCAAGAAACCAGCAGCAAGATCTTGAACTGGATCCTTGGGGACTGTCCTGCTCCTTGACTGGGTGGCAGCCACTGGATGGAAGAGGTGGCAGATCTTGGGACTGGAGGAGGCGTGCGCTCTTCACACTCCACTTTAGCTGATTAGGCTGTTATTAATAGTTAATTTTGGGGGGAGTTCAAAAATTATATGTGGATTTTTGACTCTGTGGTAGGTTGGCCTTCCTTAGTCCCTCATCGTTCAGGGGTCAACAGTGGTTACAGTTTGTGATGAGTTTGTTATGAAGGGAAGGAATAGAGATTGAGATGGAGACTGGTGGGCAGACCTACCCTGGTTCAGAAGAGCGAGAAGCCACTTTCAGTTACAGACAGAGGAAACAAGGCCCTGAATGAAATACGGTGGGGAGTAGAGTGAGCTGGGGCAGCATGACCCAGTGAAATTGTGCGGGGGCGATTGTCTCACAGTTAGAACCTTGAAAGAGAAGACTGGGAGACCAGTAAGGAGGCCCTGCAGTAAGACCAGGGTGAGGGAAATAGCTCTGTGTTGGGTTAATGTAATGGCACTAAGCATAGAAAAATGTGTGTTTAAAATGTATTTTAAAGATAAAAAATTGATCAGATTGTTGACAATGTGGATGTGGGTGATGAAGGAAAGAAAGAAATCAAGCATGTCTTATTTAAATAGTGGATTCTCATTTACTTATTTGGGAAGACTTGAAAAACAGAACAAAGACCCTTTTCCTGGAGCTCCATGCTTTCTACATTTTTCATTTTTATATTACACTGTACCTGCCAGATGCCACTGGATTTCTAGAATTAAATAATGCTTTTTACTTTTTCAAAAAAAGAAAAAAAGGAGAAATAAATCAGAGAGAAAAATTAGGGTCTTATTTACATTTGCAAGATTAGTTATCCAAGAGAAGGTTCTGGGGGTGGAAAGTTGGATAAGAAATTTAAGCTCAGAGAAGTTCAGAGGCTTCAGACATAAATCTAAGAGGTCTTTACATAAAGATCATGCCTAAATCTGTGGGACTGGTAAGATCATTGAGGGACAGAACGTAGAGGAAAAAAATGAAGGAGACTCAGACCAAGTTCTTTGAATACCTGAGCATGGGAATTTAGTGAACGGAGAAAGAACCGTGAAAAACAAAACAAAAAACTGTGGAGAAGGCCAGACAGTGGCCCAGTGGTAACACAACTAGACCCACAAGGGAAGGTCCCAGGTGCACATCCTGGGCCCTCCCTGCACACACTGGTCACATGTATGCCAGTGATCCAGACTGGCTGAAGTGGGGTGACTGGCTACATGAGGACCCTGTGGAGTGTGCATGTCTCTTTCTCTCTTTCTTTCTCTTTCTGTGCCTCTTTCTCTAGTGGGAGAAATAAATAGAGTTTAAGAAAGGAAAAAAAATTGAGAAACACTAAGAAAGGGGTGGTTTGGTGAAGCAAAAAAGAAGGGATTTCAATGATGAGAAAATGTTATTGTTGAGAAGTTTAATAAATGAGCATAAAGAAGTATCTACAGGACTTGACATGGCATGGAGGTCAGTGGCAAGAATGATTTCAATATTTGATAAAGTCAGAAGTCAGATTCCCACAGGATGAAGGTGAGCATTCAGGAAGTCGGCTCTTTAAGCCTTTTCATGGAGTTTGGTTATGAAAGAGAGAAGAGAAATGGGCCAGTACTTGTGCAGAGATGAGGGTCATGGAGAATTATGGCAGAGGTGGTGGTGGTTATACTCTTCATGGCAATAACATATATTTTTGTGCCGATAACGATAATCTAGGACAGAGAGAGGAGTTGGGGAAAGGACAGAGATCATGTAATTTCGAAGTCCCCTAGAAATTAAGAAAAGATGAAGTCCAGGACCCAAAAGGAAAGATGAGTTTTCCTTTTCAAAGTGTATCCATTTTCTTCTGTATGTGTGAGGGAAAAAAAAAAAAAAAAGAGAGAGAGACAGAGACAGCACTCCCAACAGTCTTGTCACAAGATCCATCCTCAGCTTTCGTCGGCCCCTGGATCTCAAGCACACTTGTGCCCGAGCATTCAGGAAGTCCCCAGATGCAGGTGACCCCATCTTGCAGAGTGCTTATTTTATGGCAGTAATTACGCTTTTTAAACTGTTCATATACATTCTATATACCCTTGGGTATGCATAATTTCTTTCATTAAAAAAAAACAGTAATGCAAATGTGCATGGGGTCCCTGGGGTAGCTTCTGCTCTCACTCCATGCTCTTTGGAGTCAAGGGAAAGGCACTGCGACCAGCCTTGATTAGTGCTCTGGGCTGAATGTTTGCATCTCAGCCTTGCAGAGGGTCGTGCTTTACCACCACACACTGTCTGGCCCCCGGGTGAGCTGTTGATGGGAGGAGCTCCCCTCTCCCTGTTAAACCAGAGAGAGGAAGGATGAGATAGGTGTATAGGAGCAGGATGGTTTCTAGGTGAGAAGGCTTGGGGCTTCACATCTAAGGGCTTTCTATTTGCTCACTGAAAAATGAGGCCAAATCATTGACTAAGAATAAGTGGACAAGTTATTAGATGCATTCTTCTCCTGATGAAGTTAGTATTGCTTATTACTAAGATAGTCAGTACCTGTTTTATCTGTCAGTAATCCTTCGATTTTTACTCTTTTTTTGGCACAGATGGATTTCTATTCATCTGTGCCTTTTACTTTCTGAAAGTGGTGTGTTGTGGTAGTCAATAGTTTCTTGATGAGAGTTAAAAATACAGCATCATTTTCGCGGCTTATCAATGCCCTCAAATCAAGCTTTCAGAGCAAAAGCTAGCCAGCAAGGTGTGAGGTGAGAAAAACTGATCCGTGTGGGTTATTGAGAGTCTTTTAAGAAGATAGAGACAGATGTATGAGAAAGAGTTTATAAAAAGCAGTGCAGAAAAAAAAAGAAGAATGGAATAATGGGAAAGTTTAGGCTTTGCTGTACTGGTCAGTAATATCACACTCATTTCCATCTTCCACAGTCTTAATAAAATGTTTATCACTAGCTGTCTTAGTCCATTCAGATTGCTATAACAAAATCCTGGAGTCTGGGTAGCATCTAAGCAACAGAAATTTGTTTCTCACCATTTCGGAGGCAGGGAAGACCAAGATGAAGGTGATTCAGTGTGGTGAAGACTTGCTTTCTGGCTCAAGGAGGTCTCATCTCGCTATGCGCACACGTGATGGAAAAGGAAGAAAACTCGTGAGCACCTCTTTATTATAAGGTCACTGATCCCCCCAAAGGTTCCCATCAGGGAAAGGGTAGCTGAATCATAGGTTGGATTCCTTCGAAGCTTTACCAGGGTACGCCTTACTGCCTTCCAAAGTGATTCTATAAATTTTAGGTTATATTTTCATTACTGATACTGCCAGAGACTTTGCCTCCCAAAGGCTCCACCTCCAGATACTACCACCTTGGGGGTTAAGGTTTCACCAGGCGAATTTTGAGGAGACACAAACATTCAGCCCAGAACACTAATCAAGGCCGGCAGTAGTGCCATCACTTGACTCAAGAGAACGTAGAGTGAGAACAGAAGTTACCCCAGGGACCCCATGCACATTTGGGTTGCATTATTTTTTTTATTATGAAAGACATTATACATACCCAAGGGTGTATATAATGTATATGAACAGTTTAAAAAGTGTAATTACGATCATAAAATAAACACTCAACTTCCTACCAGCCAGCTTAAAGTGAGAACATTGCCAGTTTTGTCAAAGACTCCTGGGTGAACCTCCTCGACTGCAAACCCTTCTCAATCCCTGGGGTAACTTCTTTGCTTCTTTTATAGTTTTATTTTGCATATAGCTATCCCTAAATAATACGTGACTTCATTTTGCTTATTGTCAACTCTTTTTTTTCTTTTTTTTTTGAGAGGTTTTTGCTATAGGGTGCGTGCGCTCACCAGAAAGACAGAGAGAGACAGAGAGACAGCAAGCGAGAAATCACCCCCCAGGGGGGATGGCCACACTACAATCCCTTCTCCTCCATTCTGCTCTTAGGATCTTGGGCACGCAGGCACACGCGCCCGGCGTGAGTTTAAGCCACCGAGTCCGTGACTCGAACCGTGGTCAACTACGTGGGAGTCCAGCGACATAGCCATTACGCTAACTGCTAGTCCCTTGTCAACTCTTTTTGTAAATGGAAACATATTTTTCTGAAAGTTGGTTTTGTTCCTTCCCCATTATACTTTTGAAATTTACCCATGGTCTTGACCGCACAGTCGTTTATGTGTCTATTGGTATGTTGTGCTCCATGATAGGAAAATGCCACAGCTTTTTAATGTATCCTGTCTTTGATGGATAGGCGTGTGGGTGTGTCTTTTCCTATTATCAACAATGCTGGTAGAATACTCTTGTACTTCCTAGAGCAAGATATTTCAGGTTACATACCTGGGAATGAAATTGCTGAGTCGTAGGTTATAGGTTCAGCTTCACCAGGGTAGATCTTACTGCTTTCCAAAGTAATTCTATGTATTTTAGGTTATATCTTCATTATGATAACATCAGAGACTTTATAAGCCTGGGGAAGAGATATCACCTGGTAATCCCCTGTGGAGATAGCCATGATGAGGGTGCAGGAAATGGGTGGAAACTCCTAGGCCTGTGAAATTTTGGTCCTGCAATGTCTTCGTTGTTTCCTTTCTTCCTACCCTAACTCTCATTCGCGGCCAGAAATATCTCTTATCACATGAATGTATTCAGAAGGCTCCTAGAAAGCTGAGAATGTCAGAAGACGGATTCACATTTAGAGGTGGAAAGGAAGGGGGCATTCCCTGGCACACACTTTTTGAAAGTCTGGAATGCTCATTGAGCCATGGGAGGGGGAGAGGGCTGGGGCTCGTGTAGAATTCCTGGTCTCAGAGATGAGATGCTTTATTTTTTTTTTTTTTTTTTTTCCTTTTGTAACCAGGAATTTCCATAGTCACAGTAGAACGGATTATGAGAACTGCATCTTTTCTGATCTTTTGTCCACAAAGGACATAGAAATGTGACTATAACTTCCATGAAATTATACTGTCTTTTTAAAAAGGTTTTTGCCGTAGGATGTGTGCATTCACCAGAAAGAGAGAGGAAAATTGAGAAATCATCCCTCACAAGGGGGATGGCCACACCACAGTCCCTTGTCCTCCATTTTCTTTTAGGGGTTTTTGGGCACGCACATGCACCTGAAGTGATCTGAAGCTGCCAGGTCTGGTACTTGGGCCAGGGTTGGCCATGTGGGAATCCAGTGCCTTAACCACCATATCATCTGTTGTCTTGGCACTCAGGCAAACCTTGCCCCAGTGTTTCCTGGAGTGAGAGTATTTGATGTTTCTAAGCCTTCCTCTCTCTGTCCTCCTTCCCTCCAGAAAGTCAGTCATAGTCATTCGCATTAGAACCTCCAGTGATAAAGAGAATTGCTGAAGAAACTTTATCAGCAATGAGAAAAACTGAAGAGGTGAGACGCTTGCCCAAACAGTATAGAGCGTCTTGGTGGCAGATTTGATTCTGTGTGATCTTGTCTGTGTTCTTTCTCTCTGTGCCTCTTCCTGACATCTACTACTTACGTTGTCATGTATTACTCTGCGACCCTGGACACATGTCTTATTCTGTCTGAGCTTTACATTCACATGTAAAAGTTCAGGATCAGATGGTGGCATGGCCATAACCCAAGGAGCAACTTCCGGGTTTATGTTGCAGCATCTCCCTGTACGTACCAGGCTCATGCGTGTCCATGACCCAGGCCGGCTGGGGCTGCGGATGGATTGTAGCATGAAGACTCTGCTGAGGATGGTTGACTCTCTCTTTTCTCTCTATCTCATGGAGAAAATGAATAAACTTATGTTCAAGAGAGCAGCAAGTGGCGTGGTGGTGAAGACGCTGGATTCTCACGTGGCCGACAATGGCTTGAGTTCCAGTTCTGGCAGCCTGCTTTCTCACTTTCTCTCTCTCTCTCTCTCTGGTGAGCACACATGCCTTATAGCAAATTAAATAATAATAATAATAATAATAATAATAATAATAAATAAAATAAAATAAATAATTCTTAAAAAAAACCCAGTTCCCATAGATTTAATAAGTATTCACAAAGAAAAATTGCCATATGGATTTCGTACATTCTAGCAGAAACAATGCTGTAGGCCTGCAAGATTCTTTCCCCATTTAAGTACTATGATTGTTGTAACTATTATTTCTATTTCTGTCTCACAGTCTCTTGCTCTTCTAGCTAAGCATGAGAGTTGAGCCCTTCTATGGCGAGTGGGTACCCGCATTAGGTAGGTCTTGGCTGTAGAGCTTGCTGGGTGTAGTGTGGGTTATCTGTTAGTTGCTTTTGCCCTATTTTGCTGGCAGAGAGCCCGTTTCCTCTCTCAGTGGCCAGGGTTCTTAGGGTAGGCTTTCCTGCATGCGCGTCCAGCTCACCGCACACTGGGCTCTAGCATTTGTCTGGAGAAGCAGTCAGGCTTGGCAGCACAATCAGCATGCCAATAGCCTGCTCTCCAGGGAGACGCTATCACTGCCTCCCAGGCTCTTTACCTCTCCAGTCACACCTCACCTTGCTAACAGGGAGGCAGAGGCCGGGAGAGAAGGCATCATTCAAATGCGGGAAAAATAATAAAGTCAGTTTCTAGCTTGGCGTGGCTTGGGAAGATCTGTTGCCACCACCTACACTGCACCTGGAGGATAAATTATTCAGCCCTTTCTCCTGCACAGCCTTCCTGCTGCTTCACATGGCATTGCCGCCTCCCCAGTCCCCCCTGCTCTCCTGGGCTAAGAAGAGGCATGCTGACTCCCCAGTGGCCCTCTGATACCAACACACGGAGTGTAAAGGCTGCGATCTCGCCAGTTGTTCCCTCGGACCCAAATACTCTATCCCAAAAGAACAAACTGAAACCAAAGGACGTTCTAAACTCTTCTGATAATGGTCATGCCACATGAAGAAAGATATCTGGGGCTTTAGGTTCCATTTCCTTTCTGCAATGATTGCCCTGTAATTCTGTATCCTCTACTTTGGTAAACTGGTGAGGGAATTTCAAAGAAGAATAATGATTGTTGAGGACAGCAATAGATAAAAGACCAGAAGTTTTTCATCATCTAAAACAGGGACTGGAAAACTTCTTCCATACAGCGCCAGATGATAAATATGTTAGGCTTTCTGAGCCCTTCTGTCTTCTGTGGAATATTTTTCTTTGTTTTGATTTACAGTCCTTTAAACATGTAAAACCCATTCTCAGCTTGAGATCCTTACAGAAGTATGCCTCAGGCTGGATTTGGGCAGTCCTTTGCCAACTCCAGTTCTATAAGCTTATCCTCAATTTTAAAGCCACAAAATACCATAGAAAATAACTTTGAGAGATTTAATATAGTAATTTTTAAGTGGAAGCAATGAGTAGGAACCTCAAAATCAAGCAAGGATCATTAGAAAATTTCTGGGAAACAAAATGAAAAAAGGGAAGGAAGAGAAAGGAAAGAAGGAACAGAGATTATGAGAAAATTCTTGAAAGGAACTAGGGATGTCAGAAAGAGGCAGGGATATGGAATGAGGACTGAACAGTGCATCTTGAACGAAGTTGAGTGCCGGGGACCAGCCTCGGCTTGGGTGGGTTATCTCGACGGGGGGCGGCGCAGGTGAACAGAAGACACAGGCCTCGGTGCCTTTTCACGCACGTCTTATGCCGGAAACTCCTCAAAGATCGCTCTCTGAGGAGTGACAACTGCTAGGAATCATCGTGCCTTTTTCTTGAAAATGTGTTACATGCAAGTAAAGGGAGAGGGGCTAAGTGTTTCAATTATCAGCTCATAAAGTTTTTAACAATAGGGAACATAGATTCTATTCAGGGTTGGATTAAGGGTGGGTCTCGTGCAGTTCAGGGTTGGATTAAGGGTGGGTCTCGCGCAATTCCGCATTTGTAGGTGGGTCTCCATGGAATTGTAGGTGGGTCTCCATAGAATGCAGTTTTGGGAAGGCGGTTCCTACGGTAAGCAGAGATGATTATCAGCTGATGTGGCGCAGCAGCCATTTTGTGATTACCAGGAATTGCTCTGAGAAAAGAAAATCTCAAGAATAGATATTAGTTCCTCTGGATCTTAATAAAGACTGATACTTACATAGTTTTATAGGGATCTAAAACTTGATTTGAGGAGTCCTAAAATATTTATCTATTTCGCTTGGTGAGGGCAGAGGTGTCCTGGGCCAGTTTTGGCCTATTCCTATTTTAAGTAAAGAAAGGATTAAGTTTACCTTAAATGTATTTTGAAGGGCCTTCCAAAGGTCAAGATTATTTCTGCCTAGATAGAACTTCAGCCCACCCTCTACTGTGACCATGGAGATAAAGCATTGTAATTAATAGTAGGTGATTATAGCAAAGGGGAGCGGTCGGGGGAGTTCCTGGAAAATTTTATCATATACTCAGGATGTATAAGAGAGCTATGTAATTCTTTTATAGTAGTAAATTGGGGAGTCAGAGGGGGGTCGCTTCCCAGCAAGGCTACCAGTTTTCTGGAGCAAATAGCAAGCAGTTGCTGACATGCTAATTGACCCAAGCTTTGTTCCAAGGCCAGGGGGGTGCACAACAGTGGCCTTGCCAGCATGTTGATCTGACCGGAAGCAGAGCTCAAAGTTTGGGGGGGGGGGGCTCAGACAGATCCTGGGGCCTCGCTGGGTCAGACTCCTCCAATAGAGAACCTGGAAGAACAAAGTAAAAGAGGAAGATTTTTCTGCTCAGCATAGTAAGTGGAAATTACTAGCCTTGCTGTGAATCACGCAGATTTGCAAGGGATTTTTTTTTTTTTTAATTTGTTATAAGATGCATGCACTGGCTAGAGAAAGAGAGAGAGAGAGAGAAAGAGAGAGAGAGGAGAGAGAGAGAAGAGAGAGAGAGAGAGAGAGAGAGAGAGAGAGAGAACCCCAGAGTGGATAGCCATGCTGTAATCTCTTCTCTTTTATTCTCCTGGGGATTTTGGACATGAACAGACATGTTCCCGGACTGTTTTTCTTTTTCTATTTATCTATATCTATCTATCTATCTATATCTATCTATCTATCTATCTATCTATCTATCTATCTATCATCTATCTATCTATCTATCTCTATCACATCTATCATCTATCTATATCTATCTATATCTATCATCTATCTGTCTATATCTATCTACCTATCTATATCTATCTATCTATCTATCTACCATCTATCTATCATCTATCTATTTATCTATCTATCTTTCTATTAAAATTGTTAGAGGGTGCATGTGCTCAGTAGAGAGAGAAACAGAAAAAAAGAAATACTTCCTAGTGGGAGTGACCAAGCCACCACCATGTACAATCAGCATGTCATTCCACTCCTCCATTCTCTTCTCAGGAGTACCACAATCTCTTCTCCTCCATTCTTCTCTCAGGATTTTGGACACACACGCACATGTGCTCAGTGTATTTTTCAAGCTTCTGGGCCTGGGACTTAAACCACACAGTTGAGCATGCAGGATCCAGCCACCTTAGCAACTATGCCACTGGTTGGCCCAGATTTGCATGAGGAATTTAAGAAAAAATTTACTCTCATCTTCTGGTTATAACTCCAGTTCCTTTTAACTGTAAGAGGTAGGCCATAGAACTTCACTTGCTTTCCTGCCACCTCCTTGCACTGTGGTTTAATGCTTGTACAATCAGCTTCCATGACTGAAAAGAAAGAATGAAAGGAAAGGAGAGAGTGTACACAGCAGCTTGCTGCAGCCTGAGCTGGAAGAATCCACAGTAGTAACTGTGAGAAGTTCCTTGTGGATTGAAAAGGCGATAACATCACCTGTGCTAATTTAATAAAAATATTAAATTTTTTTCTCAGATAATTGACCATCAGAAAATATTCAAGGTGGAGAAAGAAGAAAATCTAAACATGGGCCAAGAGATAATAGATGTCAAAGACAAAAGAAGGAAATGAATTTCAAATATAAAATCAGGTCAGAAAATAGATAGACTACTTGTTATTTGAAGGTAATTTGAAACGAAGACTTCTAAATATCTTAGAAATATTGGATACCCCAAAAAGGGCCCATTTCTCCCAGAATCATAAAAGAAAACTGAGTTATGAGTCAAAATATCTTGGCTTCTGTTTTTCACCTACTCTTTCCCAACTTGTGACTTCAGAAAGAATTTAGCTTATTACAGTCTCAATTTTCTTATTAAGAAGATGCAGATAATATTATTTTTTATGACCTTACGGTTCTTTATTTGCAAATGGATATTAAAGGGCTTTGTGGGACCAGCAGATGGTATAATGATTACGTCGCTGAACACCTACGTAGTTGGCCACAGTTTGAGACCCGGATTTGGTGGCTTAAAAGTCACGCTAGGGAACCAGCAGTTGGCGTGGTGGCTATGTCGCTGGACTCCCATGTAGTCGACCGCGGTTCGCGTCCTGGACCCGGTGGCTTGAAACTCATGCCGGGCACGTGTGCGTACGTGCCCAAGATCCCGAGAGGAGAATGGAGGAGAAGGGATTGCGGCGTGACCATCCCCCCTGGGGGGTGATTTCTCGCTTTCTGTCTCTATGTGTCTCTCTGTCTGTCTGGCGAGTACACGCGCCCTATAGCGAAAACCTCTCAAAAAAAAAAAAAAAAAGTCACGCTAGGCACTTGTGCAAGTGTGCCCAAGATCCCGAGAAGGGATTGTGGTGTGGCCATTCCCCCTTGTGGGGGTGATGTCTTGCTTTCTGTCTTTTGGTCTGTCTAGGGAGCACATGCACACTATAGCAAAAATCTCTCTCTCTAAAAAAAGGGCTTTGTAAGCTATAACTAACTACTCATGATAATGATAGATATCTTATTCTAGTATTTCATTAGTGGGTTGGCTTTATTCATAAAAAAGCAGGCAACTTCCTGTGTACTTATGATTAAATCTTTTTCCTGGACTCCTCAGTTTCTACAGGCCTCAGGTTACCTAGATAAAGAGCATTAAGATGTAAATATCAAAGACAGGACGCGACTCTACTGCAGACTTCTCAGCTCCTGGCTGCCTCTCACCTGCCAATGTCTTGAGAGAATGGAGCAAAATTGCCACAAAATTGAGGAGTCCAAAGAGACTTGAGATCACCATGAAAGCACTAAATACATATCAAGAGAACACCTTGAAGAAAAGAGGAAAGGCCTTCTGCCAATGGCTTCATGGTTTTGACTTAGGCTGGTTTGTTGTGCCGAGATTCAAGGTTTTTGAGTGATGGCAGTCTGTGATCTTTTTCCCGTTTGAATTCCTTTTCAGTATTTTGCCTTTTTTTTTTTTTTTTCTCTCTCTAAACAAAGGGCTCTCAGGAACAGTATCCCAACTAATCCTCTTAGATCTATTGTGGCTTCGACAGCTCACTGTACACAGCCATGCTCGCCTTCCAGAGGCCGCTTTTTCTCTATTCCCTCCTGTCGAGATGGGGCTGAACGTCAGAGGACAGGGCTAAATGTGCCGCATTGCTTAAAAAGCAAAGGCACTTTCTCCACTCTCTTTTTTTTCTCATCAGCTTACTGGATATAGATGCCTGTGGTAAAGCCAATGAACAACTTGTGAAAATAGAATGGCCAAAGAAAAGAAGGGAAGCTGTGGATCTGAGCCACCTTGTGGAGGAGAGCCCCTGGACCGGAAATACGGGTATCTGATTGGAATGCGAGCTGCACCTTCATTTGTTTCATATTAAGCCACTAAGCAACATTTTCGGTTTTCTAGTATGGTAACTAATGTCACTTAGGTTAATACAACTACTGGTATTGGTGAACTTTCTCATGGAGTGAGCCTGTGCTGTATAACTGCGGGACCAGCAGTTAGCGTAATGGCTATGTCGCTGAACTCCCATGTAGCCGACCACGGTTCAAGTCTCGGACCCGGTGACTTAAACTCACACCTGGCGTGTGTGCGTGTGTGCCCAAGATCCTGAGAGGAGAATGAAGGAGAAAGGATGGCCATCCCCCCTGGGGGGTGATTTCTCACTTTATGTCTCTCTGTCTCACTCTATCTTTCTGGCGAGCGCATGTGCCCTATAGCAAAAACTGCTCCAAAAAAAAAAAAAGAAAAAAATATTGTGATCTGCTAGGTTTTTTTCTTGAACTGTAGACCTTACCCTCCCCTTCCTCTGAAAGTTTATTTATTTCTTCCATGAGAGAGAAAGAGACAGACAGATGCCCCCAGTAGGGGCTTCATGCCACAGTCCACCCCAGCTTAAGCCAGCCCAAATCGCTAGCACACACAAACTCACCTGGAGTTTACAGGAAAACCTCGGGACACGAGCCCGGGACCTTCCCATGTGAGTCCAGCGTCTCAGAGCATTGCATTACCACTGCGTGGCTGACCTTACCCTTACCTTCTCCCACAGATTCTTTCTACTCTCCCTGAAACCATGTCTTGACATGAATAATGAAATCAACAAAGAACAACAAGAATAGAGGAATCATGATTATTTCATTAATGTACTTTATTTTTCTGCCCGATTTGACTACATCGATGTCGCCCAGGAACTGGTCAGAAATCAAAGCCAGATGTTTGCACGCACTTGGCTTACACTCCTGTGCTGGATATGAAAAATGTAAAAACAGTTCGAAGCTGTAAGTTTCAGTGACATGATTTTAAATTGAAAGCCAAGAGGAAGAGTGCTTTCTCACCACTTTACATCCGTGAAATTTGTTTCTTTTTCTTTTCCTATTTTCCAATTGGCAGAATGCCTTTGAAATGTAGGATTTGTCAGTGGGGCACCCTGCAGTCATTACCTGGTTTAGAAAATTGGCACAAAAGTCTCAGAGAGTTGTTTCTACCGAAAAACAAGCTCTATGTCAGAGCCCAGGCTTAGATGTTTGGATAGGCGAGAAAACTGAGAGCCCAAGTGTTGAAAGAGGGTCAGATTATATGTATAAAAATAAATTGATAAACGAAACCAAAAATTAGGTAATTACAGAAGCACACCAGACTAGTCTCTGAGATCTTGCAATTTCCTCACTTATATAAATTGTGTTTACAAGTATACTCACTATACAATCAAGTTGAATTTGTACTTAAATCAATTGTCACAGCATGTTTTGGGGTGAGACTATGGTTCTAAACAAGAAATGACTGCACGGTCATTGAGGGATTAAGTGGCTTACCTGGAATTAAAATCACGGCTTGAGGGCTTCTGCAATAGTGTCTATCACCAGTCTGCAAAGGCAGCAGAGAATCTCATCTGTCTGAATAATCCTTTAATGTTCCACAAACACTTGACTCTTGGGGAAAAAGCTTTCTATGACGCGCTGGAGTCTCACTGAGACTTTCTGGGTTTGAATCCTAACTCTGCCACTTAACCATTTCTAAGATTTCGGGTAAGTTACAAAACTTCTCTTTGCCTCAGTTTTGTTTTGTTTTGTTTTTAAATTGGTAGAAACCTTTCTACCTCTCTGATCGCAGAGAGTTGCTAGAGGGATTAAATGAGTTAACAGAAGTAAATCGTCAGAACAGTAACTGCTAAGTAAGAATCCACTGGGCTCGAGCTGATGGTCTGCTGAGCACCTTTCTCCTGTTGGAGCTTCTGCTGGACTGGAACACTCAGACATTGCGAGGCCGACTCTGGCTCCTCCAGCCTTCCTCGAGCACACGCACAGCGCTGGATGTCTGATCCGCCTGTCCCTTCCAACAGGCACAGCTACGTCCCAGCCTGTCACTTGTGCCGTATCTCTTTTCCCTCCACTTTCTCTCTGCCAATTTTCTCTACAGTCCCTGCAATCCCACGGCCTCCCCAGCAGCAAGTTTGCACATGCTAACCCGATCTTCTAGACTACTCCAAGGGTTAGAATGAGGAAGACTTTCTCTTAATTGGTGTAGGAATGCTAAATGCTTAACATTTCTCACAGCCAGCTCTGTGGTTGGAGAGGACAGTTTACTTTAGGAGCAAAAGGCAGAACAATAGCTATGATAAACACAGGCAATCACCAAAGGGACAGAGAACAAGCCATGCTAGGATCTTTGTGCAAGACAGATTCTGCATAGCTTGTCCTCCCAACTAAAGTCTGTACCCGTTGGCTGCACTGTGTGTTTGATAGATAACAAACGGTAGGGAAAAGGAATTATTTCATTTACCTTTTGCATGCAGGACTCTCTGTCTGTTGGTGGCATATTTTCTAAGAACAAAAAGAACTGAAGAAAGTCTTCAATTTGACCTAGCTGTTTTGTTCTTGTTCTTGATATGGTAATTTTTAAATTATTTTATGTATATTGTAGAACAAAGCAAATAAGTAAAGAAGTTAATTAAAATGTTAGAACCCAAGGTTTTCAATGTATGAAAAGAAATGTAGAAACAAAGAAATTAAGAGGCAGAGAAAAACCCTGTAACACCAAATATGAGTTGAAAATATCAGTATGAACATAAGAGTATATGTAACATGATCTATGCATAATCTGTATACAATCTCTCTAAATTATACTTAACCTTAAAGTCTCCCTCTGTCTCTATTCCTCTCTCTCTCTCTCTCTCTCTCTCTCTCTATATATATATATATATATATATATTTTATATATATATATATATATATATATATATATATATATATATTATATACACACACACACACACACACACACAAACACAGGGGGAGTTTTCAAAAAAATCATGGAAAAAGCTTACTATGAAAATTATGGATGTATTTAAAAACTCTTTTGCATCAGAATAAACTCATATTTTATTTAATTAATTTATGCATTTTATTTTTTAAATTAAAGAATATTATTATTATGTAATTTAATTATTTTAATTTGACAGAGTGAGAGAGAGAGAGAGAAAGTGAGAAAACAAGCCTCCAAGTTGGCCCCAGTTGAACTGCAGTTGGCGTGGGAAGTCCAGGACCCTTAACCACCACGCCACCTGCTGGCCCCCAATTTATGCATTTTTAAAATGTTTTTAAACCATTTTTAAACCAGCAAGTGGTGTAATGGTTACTGGACTCCCACATAGTTGTCTGTGGTTCAAATCCTGGACCTGGTGGCTTAAAATATGTCAGATGCATGTGCATGTTCGCCCCAAAATCCTAAGAGGAGAATAGAAGAGAAGGAATTATGCTGTGGTCATACCCCCAGAGGGGTTGATTTTTTGCTTTCTGTCTCTCTGTCTCTCTCTGTCTCTCCTGTGAGTGCACATGACCTATGGAAAAATTCTCTGCAAAAAAAAAAAAAAAAAAAAAAAAAAAGTTCCTGTTCCTTTCTTCCATGAGCAAGAAAGAGAGAGAAAGAGAGAAAGATAGAGAGATACCCCCCAATAAGTTTTCATACTGGCATTCACTCACAATCCCAGCCAGTCTTGGATAGTGGGCATGCGTGTACTCGGTGTGCTCACAGAGGTTTCCAAATGCAGTCTCAGAGATATGTCACTGTCTGGCTCCTCAAGCTCTTACTTTAGTGTGTGTGTGTAGAGGAAGAGAGACAGAGACATAAAGAGAGAGAGAAAAAAATCCATGTCCTGCATAATGAGAGTGTAGAAACCATTATGGTCCAGTAGTATTAAACACATCTAGCCTTTGGGTATTTGCTTTTCAGCACAACATTCTCACTGAAAGGAATCAGGCTTCCTTATAGAAATGACCAGTTGTAGATTTGAGGTAAATTTAAGGTGAGTCTAAGATCACTTATTCTAGGACCAGCAGGTGGCGTAGTGGTTAAGGTGCTTGATTCCCTCATGCCTGACCACGATTTGAGTCCTGGTCCTGGCAGCTTGAAAATCACACTGGGCATGGGTGCGTTCATGCCAAAAATCCTGAGAGAACGGAGAAGGAGGAACTGTGGTGTGGCGATCCCCCGGGAAAGTGAGGGGCTTGCTTTTTCACTTTCCCTCTCTCTGTGTCTTTCTTCAGCAAGCACATGTGCCCTAAGGCAAAAACCTAAAAATCAAACAAACAAAAAAAATCTCTTGTTCCACCTGGAAATTGAATCAAGGAAATGCTAGAGACTAATTGGGATCTTGTCAAAAGCATCCAGTTTAAAGAGGCTCTCCCTAGCCAAGTTTGGGGAAATATGAACATCTAAAAGAATAATGTTTGTCACTGATCGTATCAGTAAACTGAGTCCATGAAGATACTGAAAATAGAAAAAGAAAAAGATAAGCTTATTTGTCACAGTGGAGGTTATTAGTACACCAGTGGAGGTTATTAGTTCCTTTCTCTGGAAATAAGTAATTAAAAGGAAATAATTAAGTTTACCCTGTTTGTCAGGATTGGTAGATTTTGCTATAGTAACAACAACCTCACCCTCTTAGTGGTCTAAAACTAGAACGTTTCTTACTTTTGCTACATTTTTCTCTTGGGTTCACAGGTGATTTTTTTTTTTTTTAACCTTTTTTCCTTATTCCTGATAGAATATGTGTGCATGCACATGGGGGAGAGAGAGAGACTCCCCACAGGGTCTGATCACACCACAGTCCCCTCCCAGCCCATTTGATCTTGGGCAGTCTCACGTGCCTGGCTGTTTCAGGCTGACTGGGCTGGGTGTCCGAGCTGTGGTCTCCATGCGGGATCCAACTTCTCCAGCAGAGCGTTACTGCTGAACCAGGGAACCAGCCCTGGCAGGTGTCCAGATCCCCATCATCCTCATGTAGGTATGCAAAATAACAGAGGCTCTGTAATTTACAACGTTGCTGCTCACTTTGGCTGTGGAAAGGAAGGTGCTAGAAAATATATCATATCTGCTCATATTTCACTGATCCACACGAGTGATACAGCCATGTCCAAATTTAGGACATAATTTTCTCCTTTTCTCTTTTCCAGGGCCAAAGTAGAGTTTCTCTGTCTACCGATTGTGTGACTTGCTGTTGTTGATGGAATGTGGGCGGAAGTGATACCTGCTGGCCTCATGCAGAGGCTTCAAGAGGCATCTCATACATGGACTCTCTTTTGTACTCAAATCACCTAGAAAAAAGGAGAGCAGACTTCCAAGAACCATTGCTTCTTTATTCCAGGTTCTGGTTTGAGAGACGTGTGATGCCAATCTAGAGCCTGGAGGCAAGCCCGGAAGAGCCACTGCTGAGTCACAGCCAAATCACAGACCTGTGAGCAAGAAGTGTTTGTTGTTATAAACCACCAGGATTTTGGATTGTTTGTTACTGAAGCACCGGTTGACTAATACACCCCTCATGTATACAAAAGGAAAACAAAGAGAATATTGGCAAATAGCCCAAATGACTACCAGATAGCCTTTTAAAGGAAGGCCCGAGTTGCAGAAGATTGTCAGCTAATAAATACAGAGGAAACGATGCGAGTACAAAGCAACATTTCGCCATCCTGAGATAATTGATTCAGGCAAACATCACCAATGAATTTCACAACCATTAGATGGAAGATTATTAAGACATAGCATATTCGGATGAGGTCTCCGTAACATCCTGTAGGCTATTAACTCTTTGTACAGGGGAAGTGTCCTTCAAAGTACAGGGAGCTGACATCATCAAACTGCCTCATTCAGAGTGGACACCTTGACATAGTGTGTCTCCTGACGTAATGCGACAGGAAGTCTTTGAAATAACCTTAAAACGTTTCTGCTGTGTTTAGTCAGACATTAGCACAGATTCCCACTATAAAGGGAATACGGAAAACATAGGTACATGTTTAGCAATGTAATGAGAAACAACACATCAGGAATGAAATTTTATAAGGCTGCATTTTGAAACTCTTTCAAGTGTCATGAGGATTAAAAAGCGGTGTGTGTTTTGCTCTGTTTAAAGTTGACAAAAGATATAAAGCAATTAAAGGCAGCGCATAAACCTTGATTGGATTCTAGTTTGAAAAAGGTAAATACAAAAGCATTTGCAGCTTACAAATGGTCTGGATATTGAGTGATATCAGGGTATAGTTATTCTTTGGTATCTGCAGGGGATTGGTTCCAGAACCCCTGAGGAGCAACACCCACAGATGCTCAAGTCCCTTACACAGAATGGCACACGCCCTCCGCTAGACTTTAATCTCTCAATGACTTATGTATGATACCCCCTACAAGGTAAATGCTATGGAAACAGTTGTTTCACCATATTGTTTCTATTTGTATCATTTGTATTCTTGTCATTTATCTATGCATTTATTTTTCCAAACAGTCTGGATTTGCAGTTGATTCATAGGTGTGGAGTCCCTGAGTCTGCCCGGGGATACAGAGGGCCAATCGTACTTTTGATGATCTTTCTGAGTCTGATCAATGTATTGAGGCTAGAATATCTGTTAGCTTAAGAGATATATGCTGACTTCTTGATGGCTAAATATCATGTCTAATCCAGTTTTAAATAATTCATCAATAAAGTTATACAGAGACATGATCACATATAATACTTGTAATTAGGGCAAAACGTTAACATTTCTTCAATCTAAACAATGGGTGTATGTGTGTTCATTATCTTATTCTTTCACATTTATTTTGAGTTGATTTCTTTCTTCTGAGAGAGGGAGGTACCCCCACAAGGTCTTCATGCTGCAGTCCACCCCCAGCTTGGCCAGTCTGGACCACAGGCTTTCTGTGCCCTGCACGGACAGGGACGCCTCAGGACATGAACTGGAGACCTCCCCATGTGAATCCCGCACCTCAGAGCCTCGCATCAGTGCTGGACTGCTTGTTAGCCTTCTTTTAAATTTAAATGTGAAATGTTCATAATAAAAACATTGGAAATAAAGTGAAGCAAGACATTGTATGAGGGTGTGAGGAGTGGGTGTGTGTGAAAGTCAAACCTGTGCTCCAAATGCCATCCTGATCCAGAGGTCCAGCAAGAACAAAATGGCTTCAATTTGCTTTCTTTTTCTTCTTTTGAGTCATTTCATTCCACAGTTCTGAGCCTAAATGGTTATTCTTGACCTTCTGTATCTTTTCTATTTTTCCCTTGTATAAAGAACCATCCATTGATTTAGGAAGAGAGAGCAAGAATCACACTTATTTGACTTGGGCCTAACCTGGAGAAACCAGATGTTACTGGATAACCTGGTGCTTCTCAGTTTTAGGAAAAACATTATATATACAAAATGAAATTGTCAAACTCTCCATGTTACAATTTTTTTATATTCCCTCTTCTTTTTTGTAGGAGAGTACGTTTTTCTTCTTCTGTAAGGTCAATTCACCATTGCTCCAGAGGGCATCTTTTCATCAGGCCTCCAGGATCCTGATCTAATATTTTAGCCTCCCTCTTATGTAATTTCTATTGACTCTTGGCCTTCAGCCTAATAGTCTCTCTTATGTGTGCATGCACGTGCGTTTACACACACACACACACACACACACACATGTAACCTCTGTCTTAAAAATAATTTCTTTTTCTGCCACCTACACAGTCTCCCAAGATATATTGACCTTTCTCTGTTCTTCCTTTGACAGCTAAATTTCTGTTAACTACAGTCTATACAAGCTATTGCCATTTTCTGGCCACTTACAATTCTCCTTCGTTTCTGAAACAACTCTCCCTGAAGTTATAACAAAAGCAGCTTGATAATCAAACTCAATTTTCCATTCTCTGTACTCATCTCTTTCCCTTTCAGCAATTTAAAAAAAATCGGTACCTTTTCTTATGGGTCCCTGTGGCATTTGAGGACCCATACCACATTTTCGGAAAAATGCCTAAAATATCCAGTGACTGGAGAAGGCCTGGGCACACAAGTCTTTTCCAAGCATGATGAGTCACTTTACTGACTCTCTCCTGACAAACCTAAGGCCGTAGTGGTTCTATTTACTAAGTCTTCTGCCTTGGCCAGGGTTAGTTTCCTTCTTCTTTTTTAAACTCTTTGTGCTCACGAAACTCTCTTCATTTCCATTCTGTTGGCTTTCACCCAGGCCCTCAGCCCAGTGCTCCTCAAGTCTGTCTGGGCTGGTTTCTTAGCTTTTGCTTGAGTCCTTCCTGTTACGCTCTCTCTTATTCCCTACTCTAAGTTGTGGATTCCCTTGAACTATGGGAAACAAAATAAAGGAAGAGTTTTTATTTTTTGTTTTCGTTTCTCTATGACAAAGCTATCTTTGGCAGAGATTTCAGTCTGATGGGAAAACTGCTTGGGCTTGTCTGGAAAAGGAAACCGAATGTGCACACATGGGTGGGAGGAGTCTTCAAACCCGGTAGTAATTATGCCTTTTCTTTCCAAGGGAGTTACTCCTGTTAAACAGCAGGGATTTGTTAAGTGAAAGTAGCCAGTGATACTTTTTCTTTGTTATCTCTCTCAACCTCTTCTTATCATGTCCTGCAGTTTTTTAACAGTGAGCTCTGATAGATGGTTCAACTCTGTTACGATAAAGAACCATCCCTGAAGCTCTGGCTCAAGGAGGAGGCTGCTGTGGAAAGAGATTCCAGAGAGGTAAGGGCTGAGGGATGTTTCCTAGAGAAAGCTCTCGGATCCAGTACTAATCAGAAAACTAGGAGGAAATGGTAGTTATGGGTTTCTGTGGTAGAAAGCCTCATGTTCCATATATTCCAAAAAAGAAAAAGCTGTAGGTCGTCTGAGGGAAGAGAAGTCATCTTTTCTTTCACCACAACAGAGACTTTAACAAAAGGAAATGCATTTGGCTACAGCAGGAATTAGAATATATTCTTCAGGGGGGTTGACCCAGACTGAGTCTAAAAGGAATTCTGATTTTCTGGGTGTGTTGGCCTTGCGGGTGTCTTATTGACATGAATTTATATTTAGAAGAGGGCTTTTGATTTCTGGCTGATGGAGAGAGAGGCTTAGGCGCTAGAAAGCAGTTCCTAGATAAAACAGAAGAACAATAGCATGACAAATGCCTATGATGTAATGTTAAGTTGACAATATCAGAGAACAAAATTATACTATACAGTATTATTGCCATTTAAAAAACACCCAGCAGACAAACTCGGATATTTAAGAAGTATGGCTTTTACATTTTTTTCTATCATGCACTTTAATTTTTCTTTCATTTGTCCTGTTTGGTGCCAGAAAATTTATTTCTGTTCATTTTAGATTTTCCCATAGCCATGGACGACTTCCTAGAGTTTAGGAAATAAATTAAATTCCTATGCTAATTATTCTTAGAAATGTGCTGAGACCTCTTTTTTAGACCTATTGAATGGATAATAAATATTTCTAAGTATTCATCAGATCAAAATTGTTAATTGTGTTGGTCAACTCCTCTATATTTTCACTAAATTATTTTGACTGCTTGAACTATAATTTATTGAGAGAAGTATGCAAGTACGCTGTAATCTCCCACTATCATAGTAGATTTGTCAATTTATTCCTGCAGGTCTATCAATTTTTGTTTATATCTGTTGAGTCCTATTTAATGAGGTGCATACCTGCTTAGAATTGGTATATGGCTTTGGTGATTTCAGCGTTTAATCACTGTATAGAAATTCTGGCCTTAATGATGCTATTTGTCTTCAGGTCTTCTTTGACTAGTATGAATATAGCTATATTAACTGCATTTAAGTAAGTATTAGGCTGATGTATCTCTCCATTCTTTCTTTTTCAGCCCATGGTCTTTTCATGCTTAGGGTGTGTCTTTTCAAAATAGCATCAGAATTGGAGTGTGTTTTAATACAATTTGACATTCTGTTTTAACTGGAAAGTTCAATTTATATGTGTGAGGAAAATGGATATTTTTTGAATTGGATGTTACCATCTTACTTATTTTTATATTAGATTTATTTCTATATTTGCTTTCTCATTTAAAAAAATCTTTATTAGGATCAATTTTTATATACATTTCTCTTGATTTTGTTTCCTAAGTCTTTTCTCATAAATTCTGTGGATACAAATCATTTTTTGTCAGTCTGGGAAAATTGCTTCCAGATATTACTTTTTTGTGTAAATATTTAGGACCATTGTCCCTCTTTCTTTCTCTCTCTTTCATTGTGAGGCAAAACTCACATCAAAGTTTGTAAAGCGAATAATTCTGTGGCATTTCGTACCTTCGCAGTGTTGTGCTAATATCAGTTTGCCTACTTCCTGAATATAATGTGGTCTCTTAATGCATTTTATTAGGCCCCATGCCAGGTGGTTTTAACCTTCTTTTAAAATGAGAATGCTCTACATGCCCAGCTGTAGATGTGGACTGTCCTTGGCCTCACTCTCTGCAGTCAAAGAGCAGATTTATGTGCCCAGTCCCACCAGATCTTGCTGTGGTTGCTGTTGGGACCTGGTGATTCACTAGTGTGAATATGTCCCCTGAAAATGTATGTGTTGAGCCATGGTAAAGGGAGTAAGAGGGTGAAAACATAATCTGATGATGTCAAAAGGTGGGGCCTTTGGGAAAGATTAGGGAAAAAAACAAACAAAACATTTAATAGACATGAATAGACATGAAAATGAAAAGTTAATCTGTTGATAATAACATATATCATAATATATATTATTTGACTAATATGCATCCTGGTAACGCAGAGAAAAACCATGTGGTATGTTGTAAAGATGTAGAGTGACTAAACGTAAATTTAAAATAAATCAATCCATAGAATCCCTACCACCATGAGCAAATCCAAATGGAAATAGTGGACTTTGGATGATGATCTGTCAATGCAGGTTCACTGACTTTTTTTTTCCACACAGGAATATAATCTTTGTTTTATTTTATTTTATTTATTTTTTTGAGAGGTTTTCACTATAGGGTGCGTGTGCTCGCCAGACAGACTGAGAGAGAGAGAGAGATAGAAAGCAAGAAATCACCCCCCAGGGGGGATGGCCATGCCGCAATCCCATTTCCTCCATTCTCCTCTTGGGATCTTGGGCACGTACGCACACGCGCCCTGCGTGAGTTTAAGCCACCGGGTCTGGGACGCGAACTGCGGTCGACTACGTGGGAGTCCAGTGACATAGCCATTATGCTAACTGCTGGTCCCATCTTTGTTTTATTTTAACTAGAAACAGCAGATAGCAGACTCACAAGGTATGATTTGATCTTTTTTCTTCTTTGTAATCAGGCTTCAACAACAACAACAATAATAATAATAATAACAAGCCTTAACTCCACAGATATTTTGGTCACTATTATAATCCTTAAGGACACAAAAGCCAGCAGCACAAAGTAACATAAATGTAATGACAGAATTCTTGATGTGCCGAAAACATAGGTCAGTGCATTAAACTAACGAAAGTACTTCTCGGATGGTGGTGTTGATAGTGGGGAGGCTGTGCAGGTGTGTGAGCAGGGAATGGATGGGAGCACCTGGTATTTTCCACTCAACTTTGCTGCATACTTGAAACTATGCTAAAAAATAATCTCTCTTAAAAGTGATTTTAAAAAAGAATTAAGGTCATTAGGGGAGGGAGGCCCCCATGGTTGAGTTCGGTTGAGTGTGTAAAGAGGCGGAAGGAGACTACTCGCGTGGAACCCCTATTTTCCCCAACATTGTGATAAAGCCAGAACAGCCCCTGGAGTGGGCCCCTGCACCCTGAACCTCCAAACTGTGAGCCGAATAATCCTTTATTTTTAAAATTCATCCAGTTGCAGGTATTTTTTGTTTGTTTGTTACTAGCCACAAAACAAACTAGAACATGTAGCTTCACCTTACTAAGATGGCTTATCCTACTAGCCTTTTATTGTAGATGCTAAATGTAGATTTTAAGAAAACCATCTGCAGTTAGGGTTATTATTCACAGTACCACCTTATTCTTTTTTTTTTTTTTTTTTTTTAAGAGATTTTTGCAACAGGGCACGTGTACTCATTGGAGAGACCGAGAGACAGAAAGCATGAAATCACTCCCCAAAGGAGATGGCCATGCTGCAGTCTCTTCTCCTCCATTCTCTTCTTGGGATTTTGGGCATGCATCCACAAGCGCTCAGTGTGAATTTTAAGCCACTGGGTCTGGGACTCGAACTGCGGTCAACTATGTGGGAGTCAGCAACATAGCCATTATGCTATCTGCTGGTCCCCAACCACTACCTTCTTCTTTCCCCACCTAAAGCCCATTGCAGGGAGCCTGTATCATGCCTTGTACAAGCAATGGAATGATGTTGCATGGACCCAACACTTCAACTGCACCCTACAATCTTCCCTGACGCTTTTAGACATCATAAGTTCTGAACCTACGATGAAAGGAGGAAGATATGAATAGATGAATCTGAGCTACTAGACAATCAATATATGTTCAGTGAAGGGTTTGATCTCAGTTTTCTGCTTGGTGCAGTCCTCATTTCACTAATCCATGGAGCAGGAATTGGGAGAGGAACACAAAGTCTTCTGAACTTTAATTTTTGCTCTTATGTGAACAGGATTTGGTAGTATATTTATTAAGGCTTCTGATCACTCTTATCAAGCTATTTCCATAAGCTTTTCACACTCTGGCTATATGGCAATAGGTTGACTGGTGATGTGAGGTTCTTTTTTTTTTTATTTGTTTATGTGTGTGGGGAGTGCAAAGCTTTACACTTATCTTTGTCTTCATAGATAATTCTCTGCAAATTTGGAAACAGCAGCACCAGAAACTAGTAGCTGGTCTACATTTTAAATTGGATTTCTGCAGGGTTTTTTAATGACACGTTGTGGTCCACACGCCCAGGTGTACCAAGGGCACAGTGAGAGGATCCAAAGGAGCATAGAATGTCAGCCTACTGATGTCAGCCTATTGCTCATAAATGCTACTTCTTTTTTTTTTTTTTTTAAATTTATTTTTCATTTGACCAGAGAAGAGAGAGACAAAAAGAGAGAGGGAAAGTGGGAAAGTAAGCTTCCAGGTTCAGGACTTAAACCATGGTCAGCCATGTGGGAGTCCAGCACCTTCACCACCACACCTGCTGGCCCCCCATAAATGGTACTTCTACTATAAAATAAGTTTTAGAAAAATTAGTCTATAATCAAATTACTGCCCACCCCAAAATTTGGTGACAGTTCAGATTTGAATTCTCAAAAAAGGTGCTCTGTGATGGCTCCTGAGACAGGTTTGATGTAGAAATAGGCCATCACCTTGCTCCGAGCCACCTGCTCAGAGATCAGGGATAGGCTGAAAAGAAGAGGCCAGGCCCTGTGCTAGCTCCTGTCCTGCAGACTGGCCACTGACAGCCACCCCCTATGGCTTACAAAGTCACCTGCCTCCTGGGAGAACAAGTCCCTTGGAGTCCTGAAGCACTCTTTTTCATGGCTTCTGTAATATAATTTCCTTTCTCTTTTTCTCCATGGGGAATTCAGAGCGGCAGATTTCAGTGAATTTCCTGAGTCCTTAGAGTCTATTTGAAGTAACTTGGCAGAGCATTGAGAAAAGTATCAGCTTAAATGGCTGGAATTCGATTTCTAGCTCCATTATTGATAAGCTCAATCCTTTTACTTCACTCCATTTAGTTTTTCATTGACCTTATCACTACCTGACATATATGTCTATTTGTTTTTCCCATTAGAATAGAAATCCCAGTCAAGCCTGAAGTTTATTTGCCCTTTTTGAACTGTAACTCCATTACCTCGAGTAGAGCCTGGCACGTTGTCATTCATATTTATCACGTTAGGACTTCCTTTGAATTCTTTCCTCTTGCTATTGTAACTCTGAAGTGGACACCTTCAGGTTTTCATTATACATGGTGCTGATATTTACATCTTCTCTTGAACTATTTTGTAAGCTGCGTCACTTGGATGTAATTGCTAAGTACAAGTTGTAGCTATTTTTTTTTTTTTGGAGAGGTTTTTCGCTATAGGGCATGTGCACTCGCCAGACAGACAGAGAGAGACATAGAGACAGAAAGCGAGAAATCACCCCCCAGGGGGGATGGTCACGCCGCAATCCCTTCTCCTCCATTCTCCTCTCGGGATCTTGGGCACGCACGCACACGCGCCCGGCATGAGTTTTAAGCCACCGGGTCCGGGACACGAACCGCGGTCGACTACGTGGGAGTCCAGCGACATAGCCATTACGCTAACTGCTGGTTCCCAAGTTGTAGCTATTTTGTATAACTCTCTAAATGTACTAAAAAATGGCTGCCAGGATATACTGCATGTTATTCAGATTTCCAGCAATGTATTTGGAGTTTTATCTCAGCCACTTTTACAGGTGCATAATGGTAGCAATACTTTAATTTCGGTCTCTTTGATAACATTTCTGATGGCGTTTCTGTGCTTCCCCTACTGTGTCCTTAAACTGTCATAAAGAAGAAACACCAATGTTATTATATTTTTGATGTGTAATTACTTGAGCAGTATTAGGTATTTTGGGTCTTTATGTCTAATGGATACTTGACTATTAATGAAAAATTGTTGTTAGGCATATATTATAGGTAAGGTGGGGACCCAGGAACTTACCTACCCATGACACTTCAACATATTTCTGCGTTCTTTCCTGTGTCTTATCTTTTTTCTGAAGACCAAATGAGATTACCATCTGAGTATGGAGAATTCTGGTTGATATTTTTCCTTCACCACACACACAAATACACACACACAAATGCTGATTCTTAACTAGTTCTAAAGGACTTAAAATTTTTCAGAGACCAAAGGACAAGAGAGGAAGAGCGCTTTCTAGAGAGAAGAAATTTAACTGAGCACCAGGAATCTGAAAGTAATTATGCCTGGTGGTGTGTCTGTGTGTGCACGCTTGGGGAGGAAGAGGGAGATGCCGGTGAGACTCAAGGAGGAAGGAAGCCTGCGCTAGTTATGATCTGTTCTCAGCTGAAAGTAACAGACTTAAGTGGACAAACACAAACAAAAAATGACCTATGTAGGTATTTGATCAGATGCTTTTTATTCATTTGTCTAATAATAGAACACCCAGGAGTGACACTCTGCAAAGCCAACTGGGACCAGGCCTACTTCTTTCCACTCAGTCAGTCTTAGTCCTGCTTGGTTTCTAATGACCACCAATGACTCTTACAAATATACCTTGTTCTCTTCAAGGCCTTACAACTGGATGAGTGGACTAACCCTTGGTGTGGTGGTTAAGGCAGCTGGATCCCACATGACTGACTGCACAGTTTGAATCCCAGATCTGGTGACTTGAAAGACATATTAGGCACATGTGCTTGTATGTGCAAAGTCTTAAAAGAAGGAGAAATGGAGAAGGGATTGTAGTGTGACCGTGCCCCATGGGAGGGGAGGTGCTTTCTCACTTTCCCTCTTTCTCTCTCTATGTCTCTCCTGTAAGCTCATGCACTCTCCAACAAAATAAAAAAAAGAAAAAAGTGGATAAACAAAGAAAAAAAGACTTGTCTGTGTCCCTCCTTCTGCTTTCTACAAGCTTTCCTGTAAATCTCAGCCCACAACTTCTTTTTTTTTTTTTAAAGGTTTTTGCTCTAGAGCACATGTGCTCTCCCAAGACGAGAGAGAGAGAGAGAGAGAGAGAGAGAGAGAGCAAGAAATCACCCTCCAGGAGGAATGGCCATGCCACAATCTCTTCTGCTCCATTATCCTGGGATCTTGGGCATGCATGCATGCACATGCAATCAGTGTGATTTTCAAGTCACCATGTCAGGGACATGAATCTACTCCATGTGGGAATCCAGGGTCTTAATCACAATGCCCACTGCCGGCACCTGCCACAACTTCTTAATACAGACTCACATGGCTTTCCCTAGTTATCAGGAAGGCTGGGGAATGTAGCAGCTAATTTGTTTTATTTTCTCTTTCCTAGCCTGTTTGTAAACTGAGCATATTGAGACTGTCTAGGATGCTTTAGAAAGGTAGCACAAACATTTAATATTGAGCTATATTGCATGATATGTGAGTGGCCACAAAACCTAAACTAGAGCCTTCAGAAGTGTGTGTCAGACATGTGGTACTACTCACCGTGGAGTCTTGAGTGAGGTGTAAGGCAAAGTATAGAATAAATATTAAAATGCAACAGGAGTTGGAAATGATGAAAAGGCTTTGGGTTTGGACAATGGCGATGAACACACAGCAGTGTGGATATATTTAGTGCTACTGAGTTGTACACTTACAAACAGCTAAGATGGTGAATACTATGTTATATGTATCGTACTGTAATAAAAGAAAGATCTCCTGTGTCCAACATCGTCATCCTTTCTGTTCCCCTTTTGAAGGTTGAAGAGTATTGTCTTCTTGGATGTTGACCACAGGTAGGCCCAGGGCTCACCCCATGTGCTCTGATGAGCCATCAATGACGAAATGTGTTGAGAACAGGCTGCTCCTCCCACATCCTGAGGAAGCCTGGGCATACCACCTATACTGGTAGGCGGAGCAGTGGCTTTTCAGAATAGGTTGGCAGAATGTCAAGTTTTTAATGTCTTCTTAAAAAATAGAAACCCTTCCCAATTTTATCCTTAAGGCATACCGCTTTCTTAGATATATACCTTTCTTGAGGGCTTTCCTGTCTGACCACTTGACACAGAGGTTGTTCCCTCTGTTTGGAATGCTCTTTCCCAGATATCTGCATGATCAATGCCCTCAAGTCTTTGCTTAAATGCTACCTTCTCAATGAGGCATAGTCTGACCACCCCATGTTTTATTTATTTACTTTTTATTTATTTATTTCCATAAGTAAGAGAGACAGAGAGGGAGAGAGAGACACAGAATCAACAATGAAACTTTTTTTTTTTTTTTTTTTTTTTTTTGATGAGAAAGCACTCCTATGGGAAATGATCATGCTGCAAAGTCCTTTCCTTAATCTCTTCCTTTTTTCAGGATTTTGGGCAAGCACACATTTGTGCCCAGCACGTTTCTCAGGCTGCCGGGTCTAGAACTCAAACCTTGCAGTCAGTCATGTGGAACCTGGTTGCCTAAATCATCAGGCCATGGATTCAGTTCCCCAACAGGATCTCAATGCCATGATCCAGATTCAGGCAAGTCTTGGATTGTGGTCACGTGTTTGCCAGGTAGACTCAGGGAGGTCTCTGTACTTGAACCTGGAACTTCCTCATGCGGGCCAGCCTGGCAGAACATCACCTTGTTCTGCTGTGTCGCCATCTGGCTCCTGAACCACCTAATTTAAATCACATCACCCTCTCCCTGCTGCATTCCCAATCCTGTTCTCGGATTCTAGTGTTTCTTAATTCAGTAACCTATGCATATATAATCAGTAAAAAGAAAAACACAAAGAAAACTTACCTACTATGACTGGCTGACGATAAGGAGCCAAAATGTTCATGGCTCCTGGTGATTTATTAGTGAGTCATTGGAAAAGTTGTAACACAATTTTGCATAGAAAAACATCGAGAAATACATCATGGCTTTTCTGATGACCCTATAGTTTATCCCCAAACTAGGTATCTTTTGCATTTTTATTTTTGAAAAGAGCCTTGGAACTTTATATAGCCTAGAGTTTGAATATTTTATCTAGCTTAGGGGGAAATCTGGAAGACAAATCTCTCGGAGAAGAGCTAGTCCTGCAGTCATGTTCTCGGTCTTGACATCAGCACGGTACTGTGTAGTTTACAGAGCTCTCTCTACCCACCGTCCTGTTAATCCTCCCAATAGCACTTGTTATGATCCTATTTAACTGATGAGGTTAAAGAGTCCAGGGATGGGGCTGGCAGATGACATGGTGATTAAGGGTGCTGAATGCCCACATTGCCAACCATGGTTCTCACTTTCTCTCTCTCTCTCTCTCTCTCTCACTCTCACTCTGTCCCTCTCTGATCTAATTAAAATAAGTAAATAAATAAATAAGGTTAAATAAAAATAATTAAAAGAATAAAGAGTCCAGGGACATTCATGACTTTATGAAAGTTATATGGCTAAATGACAGGGAGCCATCCGTCTTCTGGATGGGTGCCAAGTTCTTGCTAATATCCCTTTCTAAATCATATCAGGATACACTTTTGATCTTGTGGAAATGTATACAAAAATCAGAGAAAATTGTGACCCACAGCATGTGAGGGAATATCATTATGTCCCTAAGAACAGGGTCACCAGCATTTTGCATTCAGACCCAAATGGATATTTCACATAAGGCTTTTATAAGGAAGAGAAAAATTCTTAACAGTTCAATCGTCTTCCGGTTTCTTGCTTTTCCTACAGCTGTACGTATAATAAGGTATAACAGAATCATAATGATGATAGCCAACGTGCATTGAGCACCCCATGTATCATGAACTGATCATGAATTATATGCCTTACGTGTAATTGTCTTATATCGTATGTCTATGCTTTATAGTAGATATTATTATGAGCCCAGTTTTCATAAGAGGCCCATAAAAGACATCAGAGCACATTCACAGCTAGAAAGTGTTAGAAGCAGAATTTGAACCCATGTAGCCCGTGAAAGCACAGTTTGGTAGATACATACTGTGAGCATGTGTGTAATTTAAATGTTTCTAGTAGCTTCACTGAAAAAATAATAGAGGAAAAAAATTGATGTGAATTTAATAATGCTTGATTAAGCCCAATATATTCAAAATACTAGCACTTCAACATATAATCATCATAAACTTTATTAATAAGATTTACGATATTTTTGTACTTGGAAATCTGCTATTTTGCTCTTATAACAGGTCTCAATTTGGGTGAACATTTTAATCAGGAATATTCAATCTGTATTTAGATTTCATAAAATTTACAGTTGAAAAAAGTAGGTTTACATATTCAAGTTATTTCAGTCATACTTGTTTATCAATAACTGAATTGAATATGAGTTTAAAGCTAAATCTAAAATTTAGTCTCTTAGCTGCACACGTAGAAGGCTGAGAGCCACATGTGTCTCCTGGGTGCGGCTGTCGTTACTACGGCTCTCCCACGGTTGTTCTTATCCTGGAATGGTCTCTTCCCATCTTTTCCTCATGGTGTTTACTCTTTTTTCTTTTTTAATTTGCCAGAGAATGTGTGCTCTCACCAGTGAGAGACAGAGAGACAGGAAGAGAGGAAGAGAAAGAAAGCACCCCTTCCTTAGGGCATAGTCCCTCTATGTTACCTTCTCCCCCATTTCTCCATCCTGTCTGGATTTCAAGCTTGGACACACATGTGTCTGGTGTGTTTTCCAAGCTCCTAGGTCTGGGATTTGAACTGCACAGTTAGTCATGTGAGATCTAGTTTCTTTAACCACTAGGTCATGGAGCTGGCCATTCTTGTGGCTTTTTTGTTTTAGGTTTTTGTCATAAGGTGTGTGTGGTCATTAGAGGGAAAGAGAGAGAGAGAGGGAGAGAGAGAGAGAATGAGAAGGAAAGGAAAGAATCACCCCCCACCCCCCTACCCCAGGGGAGATGGCCAGGCCATAATCCCTTCTCCTCCACTCTCCTCCTGGGATTTTGGACACACACATGTAGACACATTCCCACCATGATTTCCCAGTCACCAGGTCTGGGACTCAAACCACAGTAGGCCATGTGGGAGTCCAGCGACGTAACTGATGCTGCCTGGTGGCCCATCTCATGGCTTTTTAGATCTCCTGCCTTCAGTTCAGAATACTGGCACTTAATCTTCACTTCAGCATTAACATTCAAATACCACAACTTACCATATCTTATATTCTACCTGGGGGAAGGTGAAAAAGTTATAAAACAAAAAACAAACAAACAAAATGTAGGTTCTCCCTGACAGCTCTGCTTAATAGGTAAGACAACTCAGGATGAGGTCTATCACCAATCCTGGGAGAAAATAATAGAATACATTTTATGCCAGAACCCATGGCTCACTGAGGTTCCCAAACAGCTCCTGCAATTATTTCTGAAATTCCTTCCCACCCTCCTTTTGTTGGTTGGGCAAATTTGGGAGAGGGAAATGATTTGTAAGAAATGGAAAGGAGAAAGCCACACCCGGACTTATCTTTAATGATTCATGTTTGTTACTCGGGGAGGCTGAAGGGGGAAGACGAGAAGAAATCCATGTGCCAACCAGAAAGCGAAAGACTCAGGAGTAAGCTTATCTTCTGTTGTATTTCAGTCCATGGAAAGCACCAGCTTAGAAAGAGAGAAAATGACTATTTCAGGCGCCTTTCTCCGGGATGCCAGGCCTGAAACCGGAAGCAATGGATCGAGGACTCGAAAGCCATCCCTCCATCTTCTCTTGCTCTAACTCCTCCCTTGGTGAGGTAGAGAGAGGAGAGGCTCCCCAGGGACTGAGCTGGAGCAGATGTGGATGCTGTGACTGACGGCCTCCCAGGGAGGAGCACCGCGCTGTCATTGTGAAGCGCACCAGCAGAGTAGGCGAGGACAATTAACATGGACATTTTGGAACTCTGAGTACATGTGGTATCATCCACCTTACCTGTGATGTGAGCAAGGCAGACCCCTCGCTCTGCATAGATGGGACAGCTGGTGACAGAACAGACGGCGCACTCAGCCTGGGGGAGGGTGAGCTGGCAGCCAGCTGGAGTCAGACCTCATGACAGTCCTCTCATCTACGGGCAATCCCCTTCCGATTGCACAAAGATTTTCACTTCAGTTTTCTCATTGAGCTTTCGCATAAGGACGTAGCACAGATGCGATTGACCTGGTGTGACAGATGAGGTCACTGAGAAGCACGGGGTTTAGGCAGCACATTGAGGGTCATGGGGGGCAGGGACACAGAGCCAGGAACCAGATCTTTGACTTTAGCACCCCCTCCACAAAACCACGCTCTCCTCTACTGCTAAAATGTATATATGACAAAGAACGGTCTCCTCATTCATGGCTGTAGAGGAACATTCTAGACGATCCGGGGCCCAAAGACGATCAGGAGCTCAGGTCCAGAGCAGGTTTCGTAGTCTCTTCTCTACATGGTCCTGCCACTGCCTTTTCAGAAGAACATGCAGGATGTCATCGAGTCCTCCCCAGGTGACCTACTGTGGCTCTCCCTTCTCATTACCTGCTCTCCTCCGTTCTCCTCTCTCGTTCTCTGTCCTGCCTTTTCGTCTTTCCTCCCTCGGATACTCATTAACTGCATTCCGTGTATTCAGCATTATAATGAGTATCATGAAAACAAAGATGAAGGAAATGTTGCTCCTTGTTTAAAAAGAAAAAGTCTTATAAGGTTATAAAAGAGAGGGGGCCCAGCAAGTGGCATGGTGGTTGGGACACTGGACTCCAACATTGCCGACCACAGTTCAAGTCCTAGACCTGGCAGATTGCTTTCCCACTTTCCCTTTCTCTCTCTCTGGTCAAATTAAAAATAATAATAACAACAAATAATGTTACATAAATAAGTATTTTTTTTTTAAGTTATAAGGAGTCAGATAGATTAGACAAAGGGAAAAAAGTTGCAGTAGAAAGAAGCAGTGGCGTCTCAGGGAAGAGGATGTTTTATAGGGATGTGGCAAAGGGTTGAAAATGACTTCCTCACTGTGAGAGTCGGTTCAGTGGAGTCCGGAAGGGGAACAGGAATACCCTCGGCATTTTCATGTTGGTAGGGAGGTCTATATTTTTGCAAAAGTTTACCTATGGTGATGCTTAGTAGTTTTCGCCAGATTTCACTAACCAAGTCCCCCTTTTACTTATTGTGGGCATGCCCTCAGGATCCCTAATTTGATTGAAGACTGGAGCCCTGGCTGGAGCACAAGTGATTCCAATGGTAAGAAGTTAAAAGTGAGAGATTAAGGCTGGAAGCAAGAATTACATTTTGCTCTCTCTTCTTTTTTATCTTTTTTTTTTTTTTTTTTTTTTTTTTTCATTTTCTCCCTCCACACCTCCTTCAGACAGAGAAAAAGAAAGTGAAAGAGACAGGAGCCCCTCACAAGGCCTTGTCATGTGTGATACTTCCCCCGGCCTTTCTAGACAGCCAGTATGACAGACAAGCCCCCGAGAGTACCTGGTGTGTTCAGGTTGACCCTAGATCCGTGCCCTAGGCCTTCCCATATGGCTCCAATATCATGCAGTGGCCCCCTACTGCCTGTGTTGCTTCAGATGGAACTTAATGTCATGTGTTAAGCCTAAAAATGACAGTAATTAAGGCCAATGTGCAAATGTAAACACTGATGAAGATACTAAAGCCTGGAAGCCTCCTTGCTACTCCTTAAATCATGTTCCTTTAATCAGCCCAATCTTATTTCCAGGGGCATGGGCAAGTGTGAAGGCTAAAATAAACTGATCCTCTGGCATTTGTCTGGAATGTGGGGAGGATCCCAGAGCTGTAGGAAGTCCATTCCCAATGAGCATCAGTGTAGCACATTCTAACAATGAAACTGGATACGCTGTTGCTATTCTGAATAGACATGTGTTCTCCAGACAGCTGAGATTGTGCTTTTGTTCTCAACTCAAGGTGTCCTGAAAGAAAAAAAAACAAACAAACAAACAAAAAACAGTGTTTGCAGAATTAGGCCCAGAGTGATCATAGTGGTGGTCCTTGGGAGAAAAAAATAAATAAAGCTGGTTTCTGATGACCTTGTAGATGTGTTCTGAGTTATACACTGCAGGAGTGAACTAAAGTCTTGCATCCTGGATGTTTTCACCTCCATTCTTCCATTCTTTTCTATTTTGTTTTGTTCACTCAGACTTATAGCCACTCCCAGGAACTTTTTTTTTTTTTTAATTTTGCTATAGGGTACATGCACTTACTGGAGAGAGGAGAGAGAGAGAGAGAGAATGTGAGAACTCCACAAAAGGGATGGCCATATGGCCATGTTACAGTCCTGTCTCATCCATTTCTCATTCTTTTCAGAATTTTGGGCACACACACATGTGCCTAGCATGTTTCTTAAGCTGCTGGGTCTGAGGGTCAAACCACACAGTCACCCAAGTAGGATCCAACCACCTTAACCACTATGGCACTGGCTGATTCATCAGGAACAGTTTTCGTTTGTTCTTTCTTTCTTTTCTTTTTCTTTCTTTCTTTTTTTAAATATAGATTTGAAAGAGATAAAACTTTTTTCTTAATAAAATTTGAGTGTCTTAGTCTCTGATTGTACCTTACTTGGCTCACTGACTGTCCTTCCAATTCCATCACCCAGTGTTCCTGCCTTTTTTCTCTGTCTACTTCATCCAGGTCAGCAGTTTTTAGTTTGTTTGTTTGTTTCAATCTACTTCCTCAGTGGGTATTAGCCCCACCTGCTTTTACTGATTTTTCTGTTAAACTTGATTCCATGGTCCAGAGCCTCAGTCATCATTCCCCATATCCTCAGTTCTGTGCCTCGACCCTCCCTCTGTTTCAACACTTTAACTGTCTTTTATGAACCTTCTCCATTTGTTGAGTACTGATGGGAAAAAATCACACAGCACACAGTTCGTATCGCTATATATTTAAGAAGTCAAACTCAACTGAGCTCTGATTTTCCAGTAAACTAAAATGGCTCCTTCATGGCTACCCTATTTTCCCTTCATAACACTCACCATAATCAGAAATGATCTTAGGAGTGTGTTTGTTTATTGTCTTCCTCTGCTGAGTCTCTGAGTGGAAGAGCTTTGTTTATAGTATTCTCTCCTGCATCCCCAGCATGTGGTCTGTGGTAGTAGGTGCTCAGGAGATGTTGGTATTTCTGGAGCACTGGAGCATGAGCGTGAGTCCATATTTTTAACAAAGACTTATTTATTTAATTTTACTTATTATCATTATTTAAAAATTTGTTATGGGGCATGGGTACTCACCAGAGAGAGACAGAGAGAGAGAGAGTGAAAGTGATTTAGCAAGTTGCCAGGTCCTGAACTCGAACTGCAATTTGCTATGTGGGACTCCAGCTCCTTAACCACCATGCCACCTGCTGGCCCTATAAGTCCAGATTTTAAGCTCGGTGAGGTAAAGGACTGTATCTTCATTGTTTTCTCTTGTATTTCTCATGGCCTACATGGTGGTGCTGGCATGTGACAAGCATCCAATATAAAGGAATTTGGGCATATGATCTGTAGGTTGTGTTTCTCACAGAGGTTGATCTTTTCTGTGGCGAGATAAAGTTGGATGTGAGAAAATTCTGTGTGAAAAGGATTTGGGAATCTATGCTGATGGATTTAGGAGATTTCAATTATTATTGGTTACATGAAAGGTCTTTAGATGTGAGCTAGCAATAGCTGATAGGCCTAAGGTAGCTGAATGTGTAATAGAAATTGCTTATTCTGAGCTATGCTTAAAAATGCATTTCCATAAACTGTCTGAAGATCTATAAGATGAGAAAAATGAAGGAACTCTTTCCTGGGAATGAAATTCTTCCTAAAAATTACTTCCCTTTTGTGGATGACTGGTTGCAGTGCCTTCGGTTCTTAAGTTAGAAATCGATTTGTCTGTTTAGTAATGGGAGTTAACACTTACAGCTGTTCTAGTTAATAAGCACTCATCTAAGTGTTCTGTATAATTAACTTTTGTGATCCTGACAACCTTCTGTGGTAGGTACTGCTATCATCCCCATTTGACAGATAGGGAAATGTAAACATAGAAGAATAAGTGACTTTCTCAGAGTTCCTCAGCTAGCTTAGGTGGAGAGAAACAAGGATTTATTCCCAGGTGTTCTGGTCCGAAGTCCATTGTCACTTGGATCCCCTCTCATAGAATCACTCTTACAGTCTCTCTGTGCTTCTCATACCTCCTAACTTGTTTGCTGTGGCTGTGAATGTGTGCCACTGTGTGTGCTGAGGCTCCTGCAGATCATGGTTTGGGGTTGCAGGCTGGGAGGCGAGGGGACTGGACTGCTTAAGGAGTGGGGTGATACGGGAAAAATAGCACCTCAAAACTAGAAGCCTGCGCTTTGTCACTTATGAAGTTTGGGGAGCTATTCCTTAACTTCATTTGCTTATTTAAAAATGTATGTGTAAAAGGGCTTTCTAAAATATAAAAGGCTTCATACCAAGTAGGTGGGTAATTGCCTGAGAATCTAACTCACTGAAATGGTGGCCGTTAAGGAACGTCAGGTCTCAGATGCCACAATTACAGGACTTAGTGGTTTGCCTGAGACTGGGGGAGAATCCTGACTTCTCTGTCTGTTGCAGTTGAAGGGTTCATTCTCCTTGTAAAGTGAATGATAAGCCTAGGGCTTTTCTACTTACTCTGATTTAATCTTCTTTCTTTTTCACAGCCCCAGATTCTCTGTGTCTTGGAGTTGCCTGAGTCCCAGGGCAATCTGATATACAGATCACTCAGAACACAAGTTGGCAGAAATTTAAAGATGAACAGAGCACTTTTTCCCCCCTCTGGTTGCTAAAGGCCAATTCGGTCGCTGCATAGCTCCCCTACCCCTGCCCCTCTATTCCAGGTTAGGAAAGTTACCTCTAAGCCTTGAAGCAGCCTTGTATACATCTGCTCTCAGGGCTGCTAAGAGCCACAAGCTTTCTTCTTGGCTGATCGAAACTGACTCATTTTAATTTTTTAATTAATTAATTTATTTTTAGAGAGAGAGAGACATAGGCACTGCTGAGAGTATCTCACCGTGCTACGATCCTCCCACCAGCCCAGACAGCTAGAATCACTGCCTGCCATGCTTCGTGTGTTCAGGTCAACCTGTGATCCAGACCAGGCCTCCTGTGTGGCTCCAGCAATGTAGAGCAGCTCCCAATGGCCCATGGCATTGTGGCGGGGCCCAGTTCTGACTCTGCTGAGTAGCCATGGTGTGTCTACTTGTGTACCACTTGCTATTCTAGTGTGATCATACCATATGAAAGAGATAGGAGGCCATAGAAATTATGAAGAGTTGAGAAAAGTTGAGAAAGACAGTCTTAAAAAGAGATGATTTTAAAACATCTCTGGGGGCCAAAAAGTAGCACGGAGGTTAAACTGGCTGGATCCTACATGGCCAACTGCAAGGTTTAAGTCTTCGACCCAGTGGCTTGAAAATCATTTCGGGTTTGTATGCATGGATGTGGAGGAGAAGGGACTGTGGCATGGCCATCCTCCCTGGGTCATTTCTCATTTTCTCTCTCTCTCTGTTTCTCTCTCTGGTGAGTGTGTGCATCCAATAGAAAAAAAAGAAAAATCTCTTAAAGCTGGAAAAGGAGACTATGGGTAAGTAGCACCAAAATCCATAAAAATTTTGCAGTGAAAATAAACAATTTATTGACTAAATCCTAGATTATTATCCCCTTGGTATACATGGCACAAACAACATTTATTAAACTCAGACCATGAACTAGCTCTTGTGCTAGGCAATATTCACACATTATCCTTTCTCGTCACAACATTCCTGCGAGGTAGACATTATATCTTCATTTTACAGACAGGAGTCAAAGAAGTTAAGTAACACGCCCAAGGCCAAATAGCTAGCGAATAGAAGAACTGCGATTTGAAGATGTATGAACATTTTAAAGTCCTTGCTCTTTCTACTCCAACAACTTGTCTTTCTTGAAGCAAAAATGAGAAGCCTTGGGCAACTAATCAGAAGAGGATCTTCTCCGTGTGCAGCAACATTGTAGACGGAGAGGATCAGAGTTACACAGTAGGTTCAGAAGAAAGTCTGTGTTGTGCCAGCATCTAGCGCCGTTCCCCTGAGTACAGAGCTTTCCCTCAGCCCAAGACAATTTACAATCTGGGGTGTGGTAATGGGAACAACTATATCAAGTGGACGTGTGTGAAGTGATGTCTTAGACTTTCTTGAGATTTACAATTTCTTCTTAATTTGGGTTTTCCTCTCAGCATATAAACCCTGACGTAAAAATGAGCATCTGTAGTCACCTGTCTAAAGGACTGAATGAAAGTTATGATACTTTTCTTTTCAAGGTTCTTACTTCTGTCTTAGGGCATTCTCAGTAGTATACAATGCACAGTATTGAGTGCTTAAAATTTCAAGTGCTTCTAGCCCTTAGATTTGCAGGCATCCATTATGATAGTTTAAGGGTAGGTTTTTCCAATTCAAGGCAAGTTTGGCACCTTCAAGATTTCAAGTTACATAAACTTTCTATATCAGAAAGAGTAATAAACTAAGTACCTTTCAACACAGGCTACAAAAAAGAAAGACAAAAAAGGAAAAAGGTAGAGAATAGGGAGTACTCTAGAATGCTCAGGAGGAGAATGAAGGTCACAGAGGGAGAGTCCCATAAACCGCGGTGCTGTAGGCCGGGACGGCTGATCGAGGAGCTATAGACAGGGATGGCCTGTGTGCTCGTACTCTGCCTTCTTTTCCCGAACTGCCTCTTGGTACAGACTGAGAATTCATGGCTCAGATGCCTTATCACAAAGTAGTTCAGAACAGAGCTCATGTAACCATTATCAATGGACAAGAATTGGTCCTCATAACAAAAACAATTCTCCAACTATACTCTTTTTCCTCCCTTGGGGGAAATAATTGGATTATTTTACAAATTTCTTAGGATACAAAGAAAAAGAGAGGGGAAAGATTTACACATTTTCTTTCCCTTGATTTAGATGAACTCAGTAGATTATGGTACATTACAGAACACACATAACAAAAATAACCCTTTTTCCATAGTTATATGAACTCAGACAGTAATGAAAATGTTCTGAAAAAATTTTCAGAGTTAATAGTACTTGTCTGTCTGGATGGTGGAGTTATGTGTTGCTTTTCATCTATTTTTTAAATAATTATTTAATTTTATTAATTATTATTGTTATTATTTTTAAATTTGCTACAGGACATGTGTGCTAACCAGAGAGAAATAGAAAGAGAGGATGAAAGAGAGAGAGGGAAAGTGAGAAAACAAGCGGCCACATCTGAGACTTGAACCAGAGTCAGTCATGTGAGTCTAGGACCTTAACCAACATGCCACCTGCTGGCCCCATGCTCTCAATCTACTTCTGTTTGGATACATTTTCTGGTGGATTTTCCAGGAATGACTTAAATGCTTTTGTAACACAAAAGAAAACAAACAAACAAAAACAGAAATGGACTTAATAAAAAAAAAACCTTTGTTTTTTTGTCATCTAGTTGCTTTATCTTCTTTTGCTAGCATAAGCAACCTAGAACAAAAATGATTGGTTGAAAATACACTAGACATATTAAAAAAAGGGTAAAATGAAATGATTAACTTGGAAAAATAAATAGAAAATAGGTAAACTTTAATAAACAGTTGTTAAAGAGCTTCGTGCTCCTTTGGCATGCCAAGTAACCAATAAAATAAAATATAAAATAAAATAAAATATAAATTCATAGAGTGCATCTAATTTCTTAAAATTGTTAAATACTACATAAACACAGAAAATGATATCTATAAGTGTGTTTATGGTAGGTGGGGAGATAAGCACAACAAAGAGATATGGACCTACCACCCAACTATGACGTAGGCTATTATTATTTCCGAAGTCCCAGGTGCCCTCCAGTCCTATCCACTTCTTGCTTCACTAGATTTTGTGTGTTTCTATCTGTGTTTCTTTTAAGTTTTGCATCCATAAACAGTATACTGTTTATTTTTTTACATATTTTGTACTTTGAATAAACAGTCATATAATGTCATTATGTACATTCTTTTGTAACTTGCCAAGATTCATTCATGTGATTGTTGAGACTGTAGTTTATTTTCATACCTGTATGATATCCCACTACATGAATATATCACAGTTCATTTGTTTATTTTATAATTTGTTTCCTCCTCCCCCTTTTTGGCTTCAATAAACACTACTGCTAAAAATTTCTCTAGTGGCTGCCCCATAACCTAGTGATTAAGGGAGCTGGTTCCCACTTGGCTGACCACAATTTGAATCCTGGCCCTGACAGTTTGGAAAACATGCTGAGTGCATGAGTGTGTTTTCCAAATCTCAAAAAGGATGGAGAAATAGAAGAGAAGGGATTTCAGTGTGACCACACTCCACAGGAGGGTGCTTTCCTCCTCTCATTCACTCTGGCAAGCACATGGATCCTTGGCAACCAAAAAAAAAAAAAAAAAAAAAAAAAAAAAAAACACACACAAAAAACAAAAAACTGGGCCAGAAAATGGCACAGCGGTTCCCTCATTGGACTTTCCCATGGCCAACTGCTTAGTCCCAGATTCCTTGACTTAAAACTCAGACCAGACGCATGTGCATGAGTGCCTAAGATCCTGGGAGGAGAGTGCGGACGGGATTGTGGTGTGGCCATCCCCCTGGAGGGGGTTATTTCTCACTTTCCTTCTCACTGTCTCTATTTCTTACTTGCCGGTGAGCACATGAGTCCCAAGACAAAAACCTCTACAAATAAATAAATAAATGAATAAATAAATAAAATAAAAAGTTGGGACCAGGTGGTATGGTGGATAAGGTGCTGGATCCACAATCCAATTCATGTCCTAAACCCTGAACCTGGAGTCTTTTCTAACTTTCCCTCTCTCTCTCCTTCTCTCTCTCTCTGATTAGCATGTGTGCCCTATAGCAAATTAAATAATAATAATAAATAATAATAATAATAATAATAAATACAATAAAGCAAATACTTATTTAAAAAATAATAAAATAAGCTTTCCTAGGACTGAGAGTGCTGTGTCATAAGACGTGTGTATCTGCAAAGTTAATAGATATGTCACTTGATGCTCCAAAGAAGTGGCAGACTTTTATATTACCAATAATAAACAAGATTTCTCATTAGTTAATCTGTAGCAAATCCTAAATGCTATTTTTCCTCCAGAATCCAATGGGTTCTGACTATATCACTTCACGGACTTTCACAAGTTCAGATGTCTTTAATATTACAATATTAAAGGGAAATTGAAATAGTATGCCAGATCTGATAGAATCACAAATGCCATCACTAATATTTCCATTACTAGTAAGTGTCGTAAAGTGCGTGTGCGTATGTGTGTGTGTGTGTGTGTGTGTGTGAATGTTCTTTCTGTAATTTACTTGTGCAGAAGTAGGTTGGTATGTGGTTAAGATTTCTGACTCTGGAAACGAACGACCTGGGATCAGATTCTGATTCCTCCACCTAGATCTGTAACTTCTAGCACCAAAATCCTCTCTGGTTTCTGTCTGAGTGTGGGTACAGCTGTCAGTGCTATCTCTAGGCTTGTGTTTTGGGCCTGGAGAATGCTAAGGGTGTGATGATTCCCGTCGTCTCTTTCAGCTCCCTAACTCAGGCTGTCTGTGTCAACCTGCTGCCCCTTACCCTTTACCCCGGCCTGGCCTCTCCCAGGAGAGGAGAGCTTTAGTCTGTTTCAGTCTGATAACGTGGGCTGGGCAGAGAAGGGGAGCCATCTCTAATCTGCGTAATTGTGGGGTATGTTCTGGGGTTTCACTTACATGGAGTTAGGTTAAAATTGTTAACTGTGGAGAACAGGCCTTCTTCAAGAGATCGCTCCATGGCTCCTGCGATTGAGCCATTGTGGGGGAAATGGAGAAATGAAGAGGTCCCACTGATAATTCGGCCTCCAGCATACAAAGCTCGCTTGGAGAGGCGGAAGGGAACAGAACAGGCCTTCTTCAAGAGACCGCCCCATGGCTCCTGCGATCTTGTGCACCACATGGTTTTCTAATTTTTGGGTTTTATTGAAATTTTTTGAATATTATTATTTTTTTTAGTTTTATTTAAAAGTTTTTCTCTTCATTTTTTTTCTTTTTTTTTGGTTCTTGTCTGGTTGTTTTTTTTTTTTTTTTTTTTTGCTGTTGTTGCTATTGTTTCCCTCTCTCTGTTTCCTTTTCTACACACTCCTCAACCCTCAGATTGAACTTCCAAGTTTGGGAAGAAACTGACCATCCACCAGATGACTAGAAATCTCTGCAGGACCACAAGAAATATGGGGAAGCAGGAAAATACCTCTCCTCCAAGGGAAAAGGATAATTTCTCTTCATCCACACACAGTTCAATGGAAATCATGGAAATGTCTGATAAAGAATTCAGAACATTCATAATGGCAAAGCTTATGGAGATGGAAGAGAAGAGAGACAAGGAACTGCTGAAGAGGGAGAAAGGAGTTGAAGAGTTCCAGGAGGTGAGAAAATTCATGCAAGATCTAAAAGAGGAATTTCACACTTTACAAAAGAATCAGATGGAAATGTTAGAGATGAAGGCTATAATACAAGAAGTCAAAATTTCCCTTGAAAGTATTAAAAGCAGATTAGATCATACAGAAAATAGAATCTCAGATGTAGAAGAGAAAATCACTGGCCTAGAAAAATCTACCACGAAGACTGAGAAAATGGCCCCAAAATTTGAGAATAATATACAAGAAATACTAGATACAATTAAACATCCAAACATCTGGATAATAGGCATCCCAGAAGGCGAAGAGACTCATAAGGGCATTGATAATCTATTCCATGAAATCCTGCAAGAAAACTTTGCAAACCTGGAGAGGCACTCAAAGATTCAGTCCCAAGAAGTACAGAGGACCCCAAATAGAATCAACCCTAGAAGATCTTCTCCAGGACACGTTATAGCCAGATTGACCAAAACCACAAAGACAAGATACTAAGACTAGCAAGAGAAAAATGGCAAGTTACCTACAAAGGGTATCCCATCAGACTAACGGCAGATCTCTCATCGGAAACAATGCGAGCGAGGAAAGAATGGGAAAATATATTCAAAGCGTTAAGGGAAAAGCAATTTCAACCGAGAATTCTGTACCCAGCAAGATTATCATTCATTTGGGAAGAAAAGACATGAACATTCCCAGATAAACAAAACCTGAAGGAATTTACCAGCACCAGACCAGATCTCCAAGAATTTCTTAAGGGAGTGCTATGTCAGTAAAATTAAATGCAGACACACAGAAAGAAGAGTTTAGAAACTAAGAAAATGGGCAACTTAATTGTAGGGACAAAGTCTGGAATTGAGTATTATATCCCAGAGTTCAATCTGGAAGATCGAACCTTAACAGAAACAGAAGATTAAGTACATGAGACTGAACTGATGAAACAGCATTCTGTGACTTGACTAAAATATTGCTGCTTTTCTTGTAAGCTTTGTTGTCCGGTTTTAAGGATTTTTGTCCTGTTTTGAGCTGTCAATAGATTCATGTACCTACTATTTGAGCAGAATACTAACCTGTTTCTAGCTTTTAAGTTTCAAGGAAATATCCTTACCAGTTCAAAACTGCTTTTCTTGAAACCACCAGCTGAACTTACTATTAAAAGTAGTTAGATTACTTATGATATGGTGTGGTCAACAAAATGTTGGGAGAAAAGGAATTGAAGACAACTGTAGACAGCAGAGATCGTGTAATAAGAGCGTGGAATAGGGCAGAGGGTCAGACATGGGGTAAAAAAAACATATATATATGAAAGTAGCAATGGAATTTTATGGATGATAACATGCATGATTAAGCCACTATGCAGTTTACTCTAGAGGGGAAACCACATTTAGTATGTTGTGATGATGCTCAGGGAATGAATGTAAATTAATAAAAAAATTTCAGAAGGGGAAAAAATAACAAACACTAAAGCTGTTATCGAAATTAAAAAAAAAAAAAAAAAACTGTATTTGATGACCGCAGTAAGCTATATAACCCCAGTTAGGAACTATTTCATAGTATGTTCATTCTACTCACTGAGGTTTATGCCTAAAGTCAGACATGGATTCATGTGTATGTATATATCAGCTGCGCTTACTACTGCAAATATTTAGACAAATTAAGTTCATTAGCAAATCTATTAAATGGGGGTGAAAGGCATAGAAAGCAACTATGGATACCAGAGACCATGTGGGAGGAGGGTTGGACGGGGCAGAGGTTTAGGGATAGGGAATCAAGGATGGCAAAAGAAAAAAAAAAAAAAAAAAAAGCAAAATATACAAGACATAAGGAATGGAAAATGATTTGTTGATAATGATGTTGATGTGACTTATTGCACCAATAGACAGTGTATTTTGGATGGAAAATTCATTTTGTATACTATAATGATGTATAGTGAATTAATGTAAAAAAAAGAAAAAATAAAATTAAAAAAAATGGTGAAAAAAAAAATTGTTAACTGTGGGGCCAACAGGTGGTATAGCGGTTAACGGGCTGAACTCCCACATGGCTGACCGTGGTTTGAATCCTGGACTTGGCAGCCTTAGAATCACAGTGGTCATATGTATGTGTGTTCCCAAAATACCAGGAGGAGAATGGAGAAGGGACTGCAGCATGGCCAGCCCCCCAGGGGGTGATTTCTCACTTTGCCTGTCACTGTCTCTCTCTGCTGAGTGCACGCACCCTATGGCAAAAACTTAAAACAAAACAAAAAATGGTTACCTGCTAAGTCAAACTCTTGCTACATACAATTTATGACAATGAAACAATCTTGTAAGTGTTGTGTAGTAACCTGTCTTCAGATACTGCAACATGGTAAACCATTTATGTGTTACTTGTGTGGTTTGTCTCCTAGTTTTGCACATTCAGATAATATTTTTTAATTTTAGTATTATTTTAATCTGAGTTCCTAGCTCTGTTTCTTTTTACGCTTTCTTTTATCTTTTTTTTTTTTGGAGAGGTTCTTGCTTTAGGGTGCATGCACTCACCAGAAAGACAGAGACAGAAAGTGAGAAATCACCTCCCAGGGGGGATGGCTACGCCACAATCCCTTCTCCTCCATTCTCCTCTCAGGATTTTGGGCATGCACACACACACACACCCGGTGTGAGTTTAAGCCACCAGGTCCGGGACTCGAAGCACGGTCGCCTACATGATAGTCCAGTGACATAGCCACTACACTAACTGCTGGTCCCTAGCTCTGTTTCCTATGGTAAATACCAAGAAGTGGAATTGGTCCAGTATTTGCTCTATTTTCCGAAGAATCTTTAATTCACTGTGAGATCACTGACCTAAGGATTTCACGTTAGTCATTTCCTTAATTTGGACTCTGGAAATAGGACTATCTATATAGCAGGTACATGTGACCTTGGACCAGTACCCTCTTTACTTTTTCCAGCCTTGCTACTTTGCTTTACTCCAGGTGATACCATTTAATTTCCATTCTGAGTGTCGTATGCATCTTGGAAGCTCCTTTCATGCCAGAACACTTTTATAGGTGGCATTGGTTTTAATGTCTACCGTCTAAAGGGGAGTTTTTTAATGGGAAGGGATAAAGCCACCTCTTCCACTTTCACAATTACTGGTGTTCTGAGGAATAGGCGTGTGCAGACACACACGTGCACACATCATTTGTGAGCACCTCCTGTTCGTGTGAGCTCCAAGTTACTCTCTGAGTAGGAACATATCCAGAGACGCAGGCCATGAGCTGGTTGCTTTGATCTATCTTATTACAGACTCTCTGAGCACAGCGACAGTGACGATGCATGTAGTGGCTGTATTTTGTAAGTATACAGTTTTATTTGTGGTCATCAGTTACAACCAGTCACCCTTAAGCAGGCAGGATAGTGCTGTAACTTGCGGATCCCGGATCACAGGAGACTCCCTCCCCCATCTTCAATGAGAGTAGTTGAAGGGGCCCCAGCCTACGGTAGGAAAAGGGAAGGGCAGAGCCCGTCAAGGTGATGACGACACCGACTCGACCCAGCTTTTTTTAGTGATCATGAAGCCACACATGGTATTAAGGTATTAATTTGACTGAGGAAAAATATGTCTGTTCTTTACACTGATGGGACTGCAAGTGGCTGGATATAGGAAATTTAATTTTTTATTCCATCATTCTTTTCTCTAGCTGCATTATTTAAGTTACTTTATCAATTAGCTTTTTAAGTTAGTTTTATTCTTTTTTAACTTTTCAGGACCATGCAAGCCAAGTTCTGTTTCGTGTTGAGATTAAAATCTCTCATCTAGTGGTGATTCATTTTCCCAATTTACAATCTATATCCTTATTCCGATGATTCCATTCCAAGAAGAGACTAGGAGAGGAGGAAAGTCAGTCAAAAGTTACTCAGGAAGAGGGATCGGGAGGCAGGGTGGCTGCTGAAAACGAGGGAGCGAGTTGAGTTTGAGTCTTTGAGGCGAAACATTTCATGTGCGTGTGGCTAATGAGAATGAGTTTTTCTTAGCGAAAGTTTTTAGCATCAACTTAAAAGAGAATTTTACTCCAAAGAGGATCAAAAGCTACTGTCTGGATGGTTTCCTGGAGACAAACTGTGCCTTGCACACATTTGATGCTGACACTTATGGGAAGCTCTGTGTCTCCAGTCACCATCAGAAGACTGGATGAATGACTTGAGATAAAAACAAAAAATCCCTTCCAAACACAACCTTGTAAGAAAGATAATAAGAGTTTTCACTATGAGGATTTAAGGTAAAGTTTTGGACTCAATCTACAGTGGACACAGCATCCAATTAAACAGCATATCCCCAAAACTGTAAAGCAGGGAATTTAAGTGGTAGATGAAAATTACAATGACAGAGCTTTGAAATGTGAAGCCATCACATGCCCCTAATTGCATATGAGAAAGACTGATTCATCGACATTTTTTAAAAAGAATTACTTTATTTCACTTTATTTATTTATTTTCATTTTACCAGAGAGGGACAGAGTGAGAGAGAGCGCATGAGGGAAAGTGAGAAAGCAAGCTGCCAGGTCCGGGACTCGAACCGCAGGCAGCCATGTGGGAGTCCAGCGTCCTTAACCACCACATCACCTGCCAGCCCTGATTCATAGACTTTTTTTTTGGAGAGGTTTTTGCTATAGGGCGCGTGCGCTTGCCAGACAGAGAGAGACAGAGAGACAGAAAGCAAGAAATCATCCCCCTGGGGGGATGGTCACGCTGCAATCCCTTCTCCTCCATTCTCCTCTCGGGATCTTGGGCACGCACGCACACACGCCCGGCGTGAGTTTAAGCCACTGGGTCCAGGACTCGAACCACGGTCAACTACGTGGGAGTCCAGTGACATAGCCATTACGCTAACTGCTGGTCCCAATTCATAGACTTTTAATTTGTATGTTATTTTTACCTTCTGGGATGTTTCTGAGCTTTATATCCATGTGCTTTTCTGGTACATATTTTTGCATTACATTTCTGCACGTCATTTAAGGCGACAGTATGTGGAACAGGACTGAAGAGTTGAGGAGTTGAGTTTGTCTTACTGTTGGTCTGCAAGAAGCAGACCTTGCTATTTGCCTGTGAGAGGTTTATTGGAGGGTACTGGGTGCTCTTGGGAACATTTGTAGAGGAGAGAAGGAAACTAGGTTGGGCACAGGGAGAAGTTGAACTACATTGCAATTGTGATGGGGCTGCAGCTAGTTCCCCTGGGTACTCTACGGCTGGGAGGGCCTCCAGTTGGCCCTAACTGAAGCCAGACTGTGACCTTGAACTTCCCCGTAGACCCGTCCCTGACTGGGCTGCCTCCAGAGAGGAATGTAACCTTGGGTGAGAGGGCTCCATCCCTTCACATAGGGCCACCTTGGGAGACAAACCCAGCTGTCAGTAGCCAGTGCTGCTGACGGCTAGGGCAGGACTGTTTCTGTTGTGGAGTCGGAGTGCTGGTGAGGACAGTCTCCAGTCCAATAGCTGCGCGTGAACCGAAGACCCAGCTATGGCAGAGAGGGGAGAACTTTGATTTACGGAAAGCCTAGAGGAACAGGTCCGCAGAGGTCAACCATATGAGTGTGCTTGGGTTCTTGTGATTCTGGAACTCAGGGAAAATGTTGTTGAGTAGCCATTTTGTGTGGGCTGATATATAATTTAAAAACAAAGCAGACTGGTCCTGTATTTTATTTTGTTCTACATTCAGCTGTCCTGAGAGTAAAAGAATGAAACCAGAAAACAGACCTCTTAAAGCAGGGCCGGATAGAGTGAGCAGGAAAGCTTGGATGTGGTAGGACTGGACAAACCAATCAATGCAGAGGGCTCTTCAAGTAAGATGTATCCGCCTCTGGTGCTTCTGTTTGCTGATCCATGTCGGGTTTGACATTGGTTGTAAAGTTGAGTTTCTTTGTTTGCCACCAGGGGTCAGTGTTGCATAATGTCTTAGAGGGTGTGCTCTGAATCCGTCTGGTAAAGTTCAAAATCTATTTCTACTATTCATGACTCTGTGCTGTTGGGTCATTCACATAACACCTCAGCCTCTATTTCCTCATCTATCAAATGGGGACAATATAATAATAGGGGAGATGGTCTTCAAAAAGTTCATGGGAAATGCATATTATGAAAAAATATGTATGGATTTATTTATTTGCATCAAACTTGAACTTCGATTTCATTTTCCTGAAACTTTCCTTCTATTATGTATTTTAACATTATTATTATTATCCCTTTTAAAAAAGTTTTCTATAGGGCACATGAGCTCATCAGAAAGAGACAGAGAGAGAGAGAGAGAGAGAGAGAGAGAGAGAGAGAGAGAGAGAGGAAAGTGAGGAATGCAAACCACCAGGTCTGGGACTTGAACCGTGGTTGGCCAATAGGGAGTCCAACGCTTTAACCACCACGCCATCTGCTGACCCCACCAGGAACTTTTTTGAAGACTCATTGTAGTGCTTTACAGGATTTTCACAAATACTAAATTAAAATAATTCTTGTAAACACTTTTATTAATGGTTCAGAGTTAACTGCTCTCCCAAGCCAGAAAGGGTTTTTTAGGTTATAAAAAGCTTTTCCACCTCATAGGTAAACCAATCCTGGCCCATGTTTTCTTGAGAAGGAGTCTGTGTTTTCTATGAATAAAGGACAAAGGAGGGAAGAAAGACGTAATAGACTGTGTAATGAGCTAAAATAAAGTGTGAGAATAGAGATAAGTGTAAAAACTGCTGCTTTTAACCATCAATACCTAAAAGAAAAAGCTGCAGTTTACATTTGTTCATCCCAGTTCATTGAGGTTGAGGCCTGGTGGAGGGATATCATCTGTCTCTTGAGCGTGGGTTTCACTGATTGGTTGGGAACAGCAGGCAGGAGTGCAGGTCATGGCCTTGACGTTATGAACCAGCAGACCTCAGGCCCAGCTGATTCCGGGGGTCCTGGTGCCTGGCACACCTTCACTTCACAGTTCTACATTCGTTGCTTTACTGAAAAAGCATCCTGGCCATGTGTTCAGGAAGATACAGGATCCAGGTGTCAGAGACACAGCTTTTATGCCTCACGTAAACACATACCACTCCATTTGCCAGGACTGGTTCAGACAGCCCCTGGACCTCACCAAGCCGGAAAATATCAAAATAAGCCTGTGCGTCTTTGTACTCTCCTAATGTCCCAGCTAGGGCCACCCTCCCAACTTATCACCAGCTGCATTAAGTCTTTCCATCGCTTTGTAATTTTTTCTTGTCTCTTTTGTAAATGAGAAATAGGTAGAGGCAAAAAATAAACTGAACATTTTTTAATGTTGCAGAAAACCTTAGGGTCAAAGGACCACTCAGGCACTGCAGAAACCTACCGAGGATGCTACTTATCACTCTTACATTCAAAAATAGATTGCCAGAATGAAGAAAAAGCCTGGACTCGTTTTTATAATACACAAAGAGCATGATAGATTATTGCCATTAAAAATTCATTAAGGAGTGATTACTATAAGTGTTAGGATGTTGCTACCCAAATCACCTTTCTGATCCTCCTATTGTCTTCAGTTGCTCTTCTGCAGTGAGCAGTCTCCCTCCTGCCTCAGCCTCCTGGGTTGCTGCAGGTGTATACTACCATGCTTTTTCCTTTTTTCCTTTTTTTTAAAAAGAATGATTTAATTTTATTCATTTATTAGTATTATTTTAAAATATAGGGCATGTGCACTCACAAGAGCGAGACAGAGAAAGTGAGAATATCAGCTGCCGGGTCTGAGACACAAACTGCAGTCAGCCATGTGGGAGCCCACCACCCCAACCACCATGCCACCTGCTGGCCCCCCAGGCCTGGCTTTTTAGGGTGTGCTTAGAATCAAACCTAGGTCTCCAATATGGACTCAGTCTGCCACTGCTGGACTTCTCATTGATATTTAAAGGGTCGTTATTGTTTTCTTGTTTATGTGTCTGTTTTTTTTTGTCATAGTGAGTGTGCAATCACGAGAGAGAGACAGTGAGAAATCACCCCCTCCCCAGGGCAGCAGGATGGCCATGCCTCAATCCTTTCTCCTCTGTTCTCCTGGAATTTGGGGCATGTACGCACCTTGCCCAGTGTGATTTATTTATTTTTTTTTGGAGAGGTTTTTGCTATAGGGCACATGCACTCACCAGAAACAGTGAGAGAGACAGAGAGATAGAAAGAGAGAAATCACCCCCCACCCCCAGGGGGGATGGCCACGCTGCAATCCCCTTTCTTCCATTTTCCTCTCGGTATCTTGGGCACGCACGCACGCACACGTGCCTGTCGTGAGTTTAAGCCACCGGGTCCGAGACTTGAACCGCGGTCGACTACATGAGAGTCCAGCAACATAGCCATTATGCTAACTGCTGATCCCCCAGTGTGATTTTCAAGCCACCAGGTCTGGGACTAAAACTGTGGTTGGCCACTTGGAAGTCTAGGGTCTTAGCCATCAAACCACCTTCTGGCCCTAATATTTAAAGGTTAACTTGTTAACTTAGTCTCAGGCATTTTTTTTTTTTTTTTTTTTTTTTTTTTTGCTATCATTTGACTGCCATCACCCCAACCAACACCCCTAATTCAGCCTTGTCATTGACACTGTCCATATGAAAGACATCAACTAGCTCTAGGGGTCAGGAAGAGGGAAGAATTGCAGCTCAGGAGGGCAGGAGCGTGGGTCATCAGAGCTGTGGTTTCACTAACGGTAAAAGGGAAGTCGGGATGAGAAGGTATGTGGACTCCTGACTCGCTGATTGAAGATATAGCGAGTTTCAAGTTTTTCATTATATATCCAGATAAAAATATTTGGCGTGAAATTTTGAATGCACACTTTGAGTTTTTAGGCCAGGGGTCTCGATAATTTGGGTTTGGAAGTATTTTGTGCATGTAGTACACAATAATTACATATTTAACAAATGTGCATTGAGGAGCCTGGGGTAGCTCAGTGGTTATGCAACTGGACCTCATGGGAATGTAGTGAGTTCATTTCCCGGGACCTATTCACAGTGTACACACTGGCACATGCATGCCCATGATCAAGGCTGCCAGGCTGGAGGCAGATCACAGTGGGAAGACCCTGTTAGAGTGTCTTTCTTTATTCTCATAAAAGAAATAAATAATCTTAAAAATATGTGCATTGAGGTCTTCACATACTCCAGTTCCTGTGATGATTTTTTTCTTTCTGCTTCTGTCCCAGTGGAGTTTGCATTTCAGTAAAAAACTCAAATGAGACATTAGGCCTCACAAAACACTTTGATGCTGGTCATGTCAGTAATAAAGGGTAGTGTTTGCTCAGTATTTCCTCTCTTGCAGTTAGTTTGCTGAGTACTTCACATGCATGAATGTTTGAATTTCCACAACGCCTGTTGAGTTAGGCAGTGTCAGCCTTCGGTGGGTGAGGAGACTTGCCCAAGGTCACACGAGCGGGTGGAGCAGTTTCAGCTTGTGCATCCTGGCGCCAGACTAGGCACTGCTTTGCACTAGATTGAAGTGGTGGGAAGTCCTGGGCATGGTGGGAGTAATGCTTGACCCGGACTTTTGGGAGGATTTGAAAATAATTCTGGCAAAAGTGAAATATGAAGAGAGAACTGAAGGTGAAAAGAAATGAACCAAATGAAATAGGATGAAATGGAGGGCAAGGTGTGTTCGGGGCAGCGGGACCCAGGCAGGGCCTGACTGCAGAGCCTTCTAGATGAAATGCAGGCAGGAGAGCAGGATGACACACCCCACACAAAGTGCCCACATTCAAGGGGTGGATGGAGGAGAGACGCTGATGACGTAGGAAAAGATATGAAACACTTCAGGGTCTCCTCTCAAGCTTGTATTTGCCTCACCTTTGTGACCTTGTAACCTAAATCTCTGTTACATCATGACCCAATGAAAGCAGAGCAAACCAGACCAAAACCCTGGAATGAGGAGTTTAATCTGGAGAAAACAAATATACAAGACTTCAAAACATTTGTGGGTACCAATGTATTGTGGTGCCAAAAGCATTGAAATCTATGGGGACCAGCAGATAGCATAATGGTTATATTGCTGGACTCCCACATAGCAGACTGTGCTTCAAATCCTGGACCTGGAGGCTTAAGATGCATGCTGTGTGCATGCCCCAAATCCCAAGAGAATGGACGAGAAGGTATTGTGGTGTGGGCATCTCCCCGGAAGATGATTTCTTACTTTCTATCTCTCTATCTCTCTGGCAAGCACACATGTGCCCTATAGCAAAAATTTCTCTTAAAAATTTTTGAAAACTATGCATAATGTCTTTATCATATACATTTTACCAAGAGCTTTTTAGAAGACCCCTTGCAATCATCTGTTGGATGTTGTTTCTATATGAGACAGGATTTACTAGATCTGAACCCTATTTTCCCCCAGTTTGACTGAGATATAATTGACAATGAAAGTTGAGTGTATACATATATATGTGTGTGTGTGTGTGTATATATATGTATACATATATATACACATATACATATATATATGTATATATATGTATATGTGTATATATGTATATACATATGTATATATATACATGTATATGTATATATATATATATATGTATATTTCTTATAAGCCAGAGGGTGAGTGCACTCACCAGAGAGAGGAAGACAGAGAGAGAAAGGAGAGGAAGAAAGTACCTCCGAATAGGGCATAGTCACACTGCAATTCTTTCTCCTCCATTTCTCCACCCTATGGGGATTTGAGCTATGCACACAAATGAACTCGGAGTGTTTTTCAAGCCCACAGGGCTGGAATTTGAACCATGTAGTTGACCATGTGTGGTATGGCTCCCTTAACCACTAGGCCATGGGACCAGCTCCCAAATTGTGTATATACACAGTATTTTATACTATCTATCTATCTATCTATCTATCTATCTATCTATCTATCTATCTATCTATATTATCTCACACACTGTGAAATGATCACCATAGTCAAGCTAATAACACATCCATCATCTTACATAGTTATCCGTGTGTGCATGTGCGCATGCGCGCGCGTGCATGTGTGTATGTTTGGTGAGGACATTTAAGATCTACCGCACAGCAACTTTCAAGCATATATTACATTATTGAGTCTCATCTTCCTACGAGCACTCTCTGCCTTGCCTCCTAGGTTCAACCCCACCAGCTCTTGTTCCTTCTCCCTCTTGGTCTGAACTTTGCAAATCTTCCCAGCTGACGCGTCCCCATCTGCCCAGCGACCTACCTCCTGAGCTCCGTGGGGCGCCAAGGCATGCCCTCTTCTCACTCGGCATGTCCTCTCCCGATGTCTCACCGTGTCCTGCAGCTCCATTGCCATCTGCATGCGGATGCCGCCCACGTTATCATCTAGAGTTCTGACCTTTCATCTAAACTCCGGCTCATATATTCAATTAAACATCTCCATTTACATATCTCCTGGGCGTCTCATACACAGCACTCCTCACTCAAAAGCCACGCTCTCTTCCCGGAGCTGACTGCTCCTCTTCCTTCTGACCCTCTCATTACCTACTTTACTGAGCCAGAAATCTGGGAGTAAGTCTTGAATCCTTATCTCTTGTGAATGGGTGTTTAGTAGACATGTGCCATATATCCAGTTTCTCAGCATCTTTTATAGTTTTAAAGTTTATCTATTTATTTCCTCTATGAGCAAGAAACAGAGGGAGAGAGACATACCCAACATGGTTTCACGTCACAGCCCAGCTTCTGCCAGCCCGCATCATGGGCATGCTTGTTCCCAACATGGATAGGGAGGCTCTGTACTCAAACCCGTGACCTTTCCATGTGGATTCAGTTCTTTACTGTTGGTGCATCACTGTCTGCCCTTCCCTCACCTTCAGCATCTTTAAATAATCTATGCAAGACAATCCACCTCCCCAACTCTGAAGTCAGACATCAAATGCTCAGGTTCTCTTGCAGCCCAGGTGGACACAGGTGACCCAGTCTGGCCCTACCTGATGCCTCTGAGTGATTTACAAGTCATGGCATAGGAACTTGCCTCTGCGTGGCACTTCCGCCCTGCTGGTCAGCTGGGCTCAGAGGTGTCTGGGTTCTAGGTGAAAGCAGCAGCTGCAAAGTATTATAGACCTCCTGATGCTAATGTGGCACAGTGCTGCAGACTTAGCGACTTAGTGAGGTCTGCCATGGACAACCGTGTGTGATGGCAGGAGCAGTGAGCTGACTTTGCACAAGTCAGCTGCCTGGTTTGGGGGTGTATATGCGGGTGGAGGGACGGGGCATGGAAACATGGTGATTGTGTGTGTGTGTTAGATGACGGTTTTCCTTCAGCCTTTCCAATGATGTCTGAGGACTTAATGCTTTTAATAAAGTCTCTCCCCCTTTAACCTAGCCATAGCAGATTCTGTTGTTTGCAGGAAGAATCATGAACAATTCTGGTAGAAGTTCAACTCGTTTTGAGCCATGTGAGAAGTGACAGGAAGGATGTGGTGAGAGGAAACTGGAGGTGGGTGCAGTTGGGGGATCACAGGGGTGATCCTTGGGTCTCCAGGGTTTAGTTATTTCACGTTTATACAGCTAAAAAAGGGTATCTGTATATTGAGTATATAAATCACCTGTCTGTCCAAGTATTCCTGGAAGGCAGGGCAGAGTGATAGAAAGGGGACGGGCATTTAGGAAAAGCTGCTGGCTTTAAATTCTAACTGTACCATTTATTAGCAAGATCACCCAGAGCAAGCGATTTAACCTGTCTCAATTCCAGTTGCATCATCTGTGAGGTGCGGTTGATGTATTTACCACGTAGCGTTGTTGTGGGGTTACATGAGGTAACCTTAGCACTTAGTAGCTGAGTAATAAAGGTTGGATCTCTGTGCTAGAGAAATCAGGGGCTCTAGAGGATGGATCAAGTATTGGGATCAGCAGCTAGCGTAATAGCTATGTCGCTGGATTCCCATGTAGTCAACTGCGGTTCGAGTCCTGGACCCGGTGGGTTAAACTCACGCCGGGCGCCTGTGCATGTGTGCCCAAGATCCCGAGAGGAGAATGGAGGAGAAGGGATTGCAGTGTGGCCATCCCCCCTGGGGGGTGATTTCTCACTTTCTATCTCTCTGTCTCTCTCTGTCTTTCTGGCGAGCGCACGCGGCCTATAGCAATGTGGACAATCCATAGAATGTTGGCTATTCCATTCCATTGGCCTGGTTTCCAATGTGATATTCAAAATTTATTCAAAATTTTTCATTTATTCAAAATCTGGTTATTTGACAGGACCAGTCCAGTGTCTTTTATTTCTTAATGGAGCCTTTCTAAATTCACTTAGCTAGAAATAATTGATTCTACTTCTGAAATATTATTATATCATCATAGAACATATTTGGAATTAATGATATAGAATAGAGATCCTTAGGATGACAGAGTAGAAAGGTATGTCAGTGAGCATCTATGAGAGCCCTTTATGTTTCAAATATATTTTATCGTATAATTACTATATCATTATAGATTACAACTCAAACAATATTACATGGATGATAATAGAGTAGCTTCCTGCCTCATTTCCACTCTTGAATCCTACTTACAAGAGGCAATTATTTTTAGTTTTTCTTTTCCTGATAAAGTATTATAGTCCTACTTTTTCAGTTTGACCACTTTGTTATCTATTGATTTTCTGCAATACACAATGAAAATTTAGTTATTATTATTTTTATTGCCAGAGGTCACCTGTGCAAAGAGAGAGAGACCAAGTCATGCAACTGTCCTCTTCTCTCCGTTTCTACCTTCTGTCAGTATTTAGGCCTTGCACGCACACATGCCCAGCACACCTTTCAAGCTGCCAGGGCTGAAACTTGAACCTTGGTTGATCATCTGGGATCTGTTCCTTTTTATGCACAGCACTTAACGGCTGTGCTATGGGGTCAGCTCAAAATTTATTTATTTATTTTTTACACTTTTCTTATGTTGGGGGAGCCCCACGTCTCATAAATACATGTGATTCTCTCTCCTCATTTTCCTGATACAGTCATTTTGTAATTTCTGGTTAAATCAATGTTTGGTATGTCACATTACAACTAGGTAAATATAATAAATATAACTCACAATTAAGCCACACAGTATGTTTACATTTCTTTTTTATTTTATTTATTTATTTATTTATTTATTTATTTATTTATTTATTTTTTGGGAGAGGTTTTTGCTATAGGGTGTGGGCGCTCGCCAGAAAGACACAGAAAGACAGAGAGAAAGAAAATGAGAAATCCCTCCCCAGGGGGGATGCCACGCCGCAATCTCTTCTCCTCCATTCTCCTCTCAGGATCTTAGGCACGCACGCACATGCACCTGGCATGAATTTAAGCCACCAGATCCAGGACTCAAACTGCGGTCAACCACATGGGAGTCCAGTGACATAGCCATTACGCTAACTGCTGGTCCCAGTAAATTTACATTTCTTTTTCTCTATTTTATTTATTTATTTATTCATTTATTCATTTATTTTCTGAAGTAAATGACGCTTTAGTAATTTTTTCAGAGGCCAGGTGGTGGCACAGTGGTACTGCAACTGGACCTATGTGGGAAAGGTCCTGGGTTCATATCTTGGGACCTCCCTGGGCATGCTAACTAAGCCTGGAGGTGGATGGTAGCAGGAAGGCCCTGCTGGAGGTACCTCTCTTTCTCTTGCTCTCATAAAATAAATGAAAATAAATAAACAATCAAAACTTTTTAAAAAAATTTTAAGACTGAGACCAGCAGATAGCATAATGGCTACATTGCTGGACTCCCATGTATTTGACTGTGGTTCGAGTCCCGGACCTGATGTTTTAAATTCACGCCAGGCATGTGTATATGTGTGCACAAGATCCCGAGAGGAAAATGGAGGAGAAGGGGTTATGGTGTGGCCATCCCTCTTGGGGGGTGGTGATTTCTTGCTTTCTATCTCTGTTTCTGCCTTTCTGGTGAGTGCATGCGCCCTATAGCAAAAACCTCTCAAAAAAAAAAAAAACAAACAGTTTGTTCAATTTTATGTGCTTTCCCTAATCCTTTCTAAGCTGCCACCATAGTAAAATTTCTCTTAAAATAAAACCAGATGCTTTCTCAGTAACCACCCATCACCACCTGCAAAACATATAGCACACACATTTTTTTTTTTGAAATATCTCTTCTTGAGTTTTCTCTCTGTCTACTTCAACTTGGACTAGTTGCATCCTAGCCCTATACATATTAAGGTCCATTGACTTCTGTTCATCATTATCTTGGATGCTATAGGCTGAATGCTGGCATCCTCACAGAGTTTGCAAGTTGAAAACCTAATTCCTGATGTGATGATATTAGGAGGTGAGGTCTTTGGGGGATTGACAGAATTGTGAGGGGCAGCCCTCATGGCTTAGACGAGTGGCCTGTTAAATGGGACCCTACTGAGCTCTGTCGCCCCTTCTACCATGTGAGAGCACCCCTGGGAGACAGCACTGATGAAGCAGAAAGCAGGCCCTCACCAGGCACTGAATTAGTTTGGTCTTAGACTTCCCAGCCTACAGAACTGAACTGTGGGAAATAAATCAATACTTTAAATACCAGCCTATGGTATTTTCTTTATAGAAGCTCAAATAGACTAAGACATGAATATTCCTGAATAATTTTGTGCCTCCCTCACATTTACAGGTAGTTAATTTTGACCTGAAGTTGAAAATTGTTTTCCTTCAAATATTAAAGAAATTGCTTCTCTCTCTTCTACTGTCAGTCTCTTGACAATGCTACTGTCAAGAAGGCCAATGCCATTCTTCTTTTTTTTTTAGAGAGAGTTTAGTTATCAGATGCATGCTCTCACTGGAGAGACAGAGATAGAGAGACAGAAAGGAAGAAATCACCTCCCAGGCTGGATGGCCATGACACAATCCCTTCTCTTCCATTTTCTTATTGGTATTTTGAGCATGCATGCATTTGTGCCTAGTGTGTTTTAAGCCACTGAGTCTGGGGCTCGAACTGCAATTGACCACATGGGAATCCAGCAATCTAACCATTATGCCATCTTCTGGTCCCCCAATGTCATTCTTATTCTTAAAACTTTTTTTTTCTTTCTTTCCAAAGAAACTTTTAGGACCTTCTCTTTCCTTGGTAATTTATAATTTAACAAGGAAGTGCCCGAAAAGAAGAAAGATCTAAATCAATCATCTAAGCCTCCACATTTAGAAACTAGAAAAAGAAGGGTCAATTAAAGTTAAAGTAAGTAGAAGAAAAGAAATAATACAATTTAGAGCCAAAAATCAATAAAATTGAAAACAGAGGCTCAATAGAAAAAAAGTCAATGAAACCAAAAGTTAATTTTTTAAAAACGATCAATAAAATCTGTAAATCTCCATCCAAATCAGCCAATAAAAAGACATAAATTGTTAATATCATAAATTAAACTGAAGGCATAACTATAAATCCCATGGGCATTAAAAAAGTAATAAAGGGACCAGCAGTTAGCATAATGGCTATGTTGCTGGACTCCCATGTAGTTGACCACGGTTTGAGTCCTGGACCCGGTGGCTTAAAACTCACACCGGGCACATGTACGTGCGTGCCCAGGATCCCAAGAGGAGAATGGAGGAGAAGAGATTGCAGCATGGCCATCCCCTGGGGGGTGACTTCTCGCTTTCTGTCTCTGTCTCTCTCTGTCTGTCTGGCGAGCGCATGTGCCCTATAGCAAAAGCCTCTCAAAAAAAAAAAAGTAATAAAGGAATACTATGAACAACTTTATGCTCGCAAATTTAATAACCTAGATGAATTAAGCCTCCCATGCGCCCAGCATGAGTTTAAGCCATTGGGTCTGGGACTCAAACCATGGTCGAATACATGGGACTCCAGTGACATAGCCATTATCCCAACTGCTGGTCCCAGTACTTCTTAATTCATTCTATGAGATCAGCATTATTCTAACACCAAAACCCGATGAAGACATTACAAAAAAAGAATACTATAGACCAATATGTCTTTTAAACATAGATGTGAAAATCAACAAAATATTAGCAAATCCTATTCAATCACATATAAAAAGAATTATTAATATATACTATAATCAAGTGGCATTTAGCCTAGGCATGCAAGGTTAGCTCCACATTAGAAAATTAGTTATTGTAACCCACCACACCAATACGATACAGAAGAAATATCACTTGATCATATTAGTCGATTTGGAAAAAGCATTTGACAAAATCCAACACTTATTAATACTCTGAGTAAACTAGAAATGGAGAACTTCCTCAATTTGAAAAAAAAAATAAGTACAAAAACCCTATGACTGGAGATGTAGACATGCTGGGAGAAAGAAAGATGTCCCACTCCTAACTGGGCCTCCAGCATACAAAATCCCACATGAACAGCCCTTCTTCAAGAGACAGCCTGCTCCATGGCTCCTGAGATGTAGACATGCTGGGAGAAAGAAAGATGTCCCACTCCTAACTGGGCCTCCAGCATACAAAATCCCACATGAACAGCCCTTCTTCAAGAGACAGCCTGCTCCATGGCTCCTGAGATGTAGACATGCTGGGAGAAAGAAAGATGTCCCACTCCTAACTGGGCCTCCAGCATACAAAATCCCACATGAACAGCCCTTCTTCAAGAGACAGCCTGCTCCATGGCTCCTGAGATGTAGACATGCTGGGAGAAAGAAAGATGTCCCACTCCTAACTGGGCCTCCAGCATACAAAATCCCACATGAACAGCCCTTCTTCAAGAGACAGCCTGCTCCATGGCTCCTGAGATGTAGACATGCTGGGAGAAAGAAAGATGTCCCACTCCTAACTGGGCCTCCAGCATACAAAATCCCACATGCCCTTCTTCAAGAGACAGCCTGCTCCATGGCTCCTGAGATGTAGACATGCTGGGAGAAAGAAAGATGTCCCACTCCTAACTGGGCCTCCAGCATACAAAATCCCACATGAACAGCCCTTCTTCAAGAGACAGCCTGCTCCATGGCTCCTGAGATGTAGACATGCTGGGAGAAAGAAAGATGTCCCACTCCTAACTGGGCCTCCAGCATACAAAATCCCACATGAACAGCCCTTCTTCAAGAGACAGCCTGCTCCATGGCTCCTGAGATGTAGACATGCTGGGAGAAAGAAAGATGTCCCACTCCTAACTGGGCCTCCAGCATACAAAATCCCACATGAACAGCCCTTCTTCAAGAGACAGCCTGCTCCATGGCTCCTGAGATGTAGACATGCTGGGAGAAAGAAAGATGTCCCACTCCTAACTGGGCCTCCAGCATACAAAATCCCACATGAACAGCCCTTCTTCAAGAGACAGCCTGCTCCATGGCTCCTGAGATGTAGACATGCTGGGAGAAAGAAAGATGTCCCACTCCTAACTGGGCCTCCAGCATACAAAATCCCACATGCCCTTCTTCAAGAGACAGCCTGCTCCATGGCTCCTGAGATGTAGACATGCTGGGAGAAAGAAAGATGTCCCACTCCTAACTGGGCCTCCAGCATACAAAATCCCACATGAACAGCCCTTCTTCAAGAGACAGCCTGCTCCATGGCTCCTGAGATGTAGACATGCTGGGAGAAAGAAAGATGTCCCACTCCTAACTGGGCCTCCAGCATACAAAATCCCACATGAACAGCCCTTCTTCAAGAGACAGCCTGCTCCATGGCTCCTGAGATGTAGACATGCTGGGAGAAAGAAAGATGTCCCACTCCTAACTGGGCCTCCAGCATACAAAATCCCACATGAACAGCCCTTCTTCAAGAGACAGCCTGCTCCATGGCTCCTGAGATGTAGACATGCTGGGAGAAAGAAAGATGTCCCACTCCTAACTGGGCCTCCAGCATACAAAATCCCACATGGTAGGAAAACCCCTTTCATATCTCCTGTCTCTGAATCAATCTTGGTCTCTCTCTTTACCTCTCTCTCTCTCTCTCTCTCTCTCTCTCTCTGTCTGTCTTTTTTTTTTAATTTTTGCTTTTTAGAATTTTTTAAGGTGAGGCTTCTTACAGGGCCCTTTGGCCCCTCCCTCCTAGGCCTTTGTTTTGTTAATAATCCCCTCTCCTCCTCCCAGAACAGCCCTTCTTCAAGAGACAGCCTGCTCCATGGCTCCTGAGATGTAGACATTTCGCGCGGCGCGCTAGCGCGCCGCGCGGTTTTCTAATTTTTGATCTTTATTGAAATTTTTTTAATATTAATTTTTCTTTTTTAGACTTATTCCAAAGCTTTTCTCTTCCTTTTCTCTGTTTCTTGTCTGTTTTTTTCTGTTGTTGTTGGTATTGTTTCCCTCTCGCTGCTTCCTTTTCTGCACACTTCTCAACCCTCATATTAAACTTCAAAAGTTTGGGAAGAAACCGACCATCCACCAGATGACTAGAAATCTCTGCAGGACCACAAGAAATATGGAGAAGCAGGAAAATGCCTCTCCTCCAATTGAAACGGATAGCTCCTCTTCATCCACACACAGTTCAAGGGAATTCATGGAAATGTCTGATAAACAACTCAGATCATTCATAATGGCAAAGCTAACAGAGATTGAAGAGAAGAGAGACAAGGAACTGCTGAAGGGGAAGAAGAAAGGAGCTGAAGAGTTCTAGGAGGTGAGGTAATACATGCAAGATCTAAAAGAGGAATTTCACACTTTACAAAAGAATCAGATGGACCTGTTAGAGATGAAGGCTATAATACAAGAAGTCAAAATCTCCCTTGAAAGTATTTAAAGCAGACTAGATCATTCAGAAAATGGAATCTCTAATGTAGAAAAGAAAATGGCTGGCCTAGGAAGGTCCGCCATAAAGACTGAGAAAATGGCCCAAAACTTTGAGAATAATATGCAAGAAGTACTAGATACAATTAAACGTCCAGGGGAGGCAGGCGGGGGCTCCGCTCCACGTGCCGGCGCGCGGGGGTGGGGAGGTGGGCGCAGGGGCTCCACTCCATGTGCTGGGGCGCGGGGTCAGGGCGCTGGGGCTCCGCTCCACGTGCCCTGTCTGGAGGTCCGGCCCGACTGGGGCTCTGCCCTGCGTGCCGTGGCCGGGGCTCTGTCCCGCGTGCCGTGGCCGGGGTCTGCCCCGCGTGCCTTGGCCGGGGTCTGCCCTGCGTGCCGTGGCCGGGGCTCTGTCCCGCGTGCCGTGGCCGGGGTCTGCCCCGCGTGCCTTGGCCGGGGTCTGCCCCGTGTGCCGTGGCCGGGGTCTGCCCCGCGTGTCTTGGCCGGGGTCTGCCCCGCGAGCCTTGGCCGGGGTCTGCCCCGCGAGCCTTGGCCGGGGTCTGCCCCGCGAGCCTTGGCCGGGGTGTGCCCCGCGAGCCTTGGCGGGGGTGTGCCCCGCGTGCCGTGGCCGGGGTGTGCCCCGCGTGCCGTGGCCGGGGTGTGCCCCGCGAGCCGCGGCCGGGGTCTGCCCCGCGTGCCGCGGCCGGGGCTCTGTCCCGCGTGCCGTGGCCGGGGCTCTGACCCCGCGTGCCGTGGCCGGGGCTCTGACCCCGCGAGCCTTGGCCGGGGTGTGCCCCGCGAGCCTTGGCCGGGGTGTGCCCCGCGAGCCTTGGCCGGGGTGTGCCCCGCGAGCCTTGGCCGGGGTCTGCCCCGCGAGCCTTGGCCGGGGTGTGCCCGGCGAGCCTTGGCCGGGGTCTGCCCCGCGTGCCGCGGCCGGGGCTCTGTCCCGCGTGCCGTGGCCGGGGTCTGCCCCGCGTGCCGTGGCCGGGGCTCTGACCCCGCGTGCCGTGGCCGGGGTGTGCCCCGCGAGCCTTGGCCGGGGTGTGCCCCGCGAGCCTTGGCGGGTGTGTGCCCCGCGTGCCGTGGCCGGGGTGTGCCCCGCGAGCCTTGGCCGGGGTCTGCCCCGCGAGCCTTGGCCGGGGTGTGCCCCGCGAGCCTTGGCCGGGGTCTGCCCCGCGTGCCGTGGCCGGGGCTCTGTCCCGCGTGCTGTGGCCGGGGTCTGCCCCGCGTGCCGTGGCCGGGGCTCTGTCCCGCGTGCTGTGGCCGGGGTCTGCCCCGTGTGCCCTGGCCGGGGTCTGCCCCGCGTGCCGCATCAGTTGATGGCCATCTCTGATTTCCTGAGCCGCATTCCTGAAACTGTGTTCCATGGAAATTCACCTACATTTGCGGGGCTGCACGAGACCCACCCTTGGTCCAGCCCTGAGTGGAGCCTATGTTCCCTATTGTTGGGAACTTTATGATCTGATAATTGGAAAAAAAAAATCTTGTTTATCATAAAAAATAATTAGAATAATAATAATAATGATTGGGGGAAACATAGGAAAGATATTGAATGTTGAAGCGGGGAGATTAATGTCTCTGTACTGACTGACATGCATGGCATTCCCTTTTGAAAAAGCAATGTAATACACTGTAAAGTTATATGTAATTCAATGTAATAAAAAAAAAATAAAATAAAATAAAAAATTTAAAAAAAAAAAAAAAAAAAAAAAAAAAAAAAAAAAAAAAAAAACCCTATGACTAACGTCATACTCAGTACTGAGGAACTCAATGTTGTCTCACTAAGATCAGAAATGTGACAAGGATGTCACTTCTCACCATTCCATTTGAACATCACACTGAAAATTCTAGCTAATGAAATAAGACCAAGAAAAGGAAGTAAAAGACATATAAATCGGAGATAAATAAAATCGTCTTTGTAGATGATGTGAAATGATTACAAATTTCTTGGAATTAATAAGTGATTATAGAAAGGTGGCACAATACAAGACTAATATACAAAGATAAATTGTATTTCCATATACCAGCAATGAGTAATTGGAACTTAAAACTAATTAAAACACAGTATCAACTACATTCTTACCACCAAAAAGAAGTAATCAGGTATAAACCTATCAAAATAAGTATAATACCTTTATGAGGAAAACCAAAAAATCTCTGCAAAAGAAACTGAAGAACCCAGGCCAGCAGAAAGAGTAGTGGACTCCCACATGGCTGACCATGGTTTGAGTCCTGGACCCAGTGGTTTAAAAATCATGCTGAACATGTGTGCATGTATGCCCCAGATACCAGATCCCAGATCCCAGGAGGAAAATGGAGATGGGATTGTGGTGTGGCTATCACCCCTGGGGGGGGTGATTTCTCACTTTTCCCTCTCACTGTCTCTGTCTCTCCCTCTCTCTCTCTCCAGAGAGTACACGTGCCTTGTGGTAAAAAGCTCTAAAAAAAAAAAGAAAGAAAGAAACTGAAGAACTAAGTAAATGGAGATATTTCTTGTTTATGACTAGGAAGACTCAACATTGCCGAGATGTCACTTCTTCCCAACTTGATCTAAAAATTCAATGCAATCAAAATTCCAGAAATGTGGTTCATAGTATTCCTTTATTTTCTTGTGTGTATATTCACAAATAGGTTCTAAATTTTATTATATAGAGAGAAGCAAAAAATCCAGAATAGCCAACAGAATATTGGAGAAAGTGTTCAAGGTTGGAGGACTGACACTACCCAATTTCAAGACTTACTATGAGGCTACACTAATCAGAATAGCATGGTATTGGCAAAAGGATAGACAAACAGATCAATGGGACAAAATACAGAGCTCATAAGTAGATAGACAGAAATATGATCAATGATCTTTAACAAAAGAGCAAAGACAGTACAATGGAGAAAAGATACTTTTTTCAAAAAATGGTACTAGACAGCTAAATGTGTACATGCTAAAAGAATGAACCTAGACACAAAACTTACACTGTGCACAGAAATTAATTCAAAAGGGAGCATAGACCCAAAGGTAAAATGTAAAACTTTAAAACTTCTAGAAAATAGTATAGTAGAAAGCCTAGATGACCTTTGGTCTGGTGATAACTTTTTAGGTACAACACCAAGGGAATGATCCATGAAAGAAAGAATTGACAAGCTTGACTTTATTAAAGTGAAAAATTCTGATCTGTAAAAGATACTGTCAAGAGAATAAGTAGAGAAGCCATAGATTGAAAAGAAATATTTCAAAAGTCATATCTTATAAATTACCGGTACCTAAAACATGCAAAATCTCATAGAATTCAAGTAAGAAAATCAAGAACCTTATTAAAATATGTGACAAATACCTTAACAGATACTTCACCAAAGAAGATATGAACGGTGAATGCCCACTTGGCAACCTCAAGGAGTCCTTGAATGGTTATATCTTCAGTCATTTCCTGTGCAGTCCCTTACTCCATTTCCCACATCAGTAGCCAGACTAATTATTAAAAGGAGAACATGCACCATTCAGCTACTGGGACAAAGCCACAATCTATCATAGTTCCTTTCTCCAAAGAACAACACAGACTGTGGAAGCTAGATCTTGATTGGCAAATGGCTCTAGCTCATTTCCCTGGCCAAATTGATTGTCATTATCCTTCTAATCATACAGTTTGCCTGGACCACTTTTTTTTTGTTTTCCCTAAATTATATCCGAGCCCATTCCAAATGCTATAGTAGTACTTACTGATGGTTCAAGTAATGAATGGGCATGCAGGATATCTCACACAAAGCAAAATAAAAGTTATATCTATTCCACCTTGATCCGCGCAGCATGCCGAACTTTGCACTGCAGAAGCTGTTAACAGACTTTCAGCATCAGCCTTTAAACATTTATTCTGATAGTCTTTATGTGGTTTCTGTTATTTAAAAAATTGCAACTGCTATTCTTTGAAATATTTTACAAAAAAAGCCTTTTCATACCTTTTCTATAATCCAAGATTTAGTATGTAGACGAAAGTGCCCACTTTGCACTTGCCACATTAGATCTCATACCAGCCTCCCTGGTGCTCTTATATTTGACAACCACCAAGCTGATGCACAGCTCATGGCTGTCATTTCAGACACTCCAGAAACACAGGCACGGCAATCACATAACCTTTTTCACCAAAACGCTGCTGTTCTGTACATTTGTCTATCACTGGAAAACAGGCACGTGAGATTGTTAAAAATTGTCCAAATTGTGTTCTTTTCCTGCCTTCTCTTCCTATGGGAGTTAATCCCTGGGGCCTGGCCCTCAATCACATTTGATAGATGGATGTAACCATTATGCCCCACGCTGGAAGCCACTTGCCAGGACCTGTTCTGCTAAACACGTTTTTTTTTGAGTAGGGAGGGCTGTGAATTAGAAATAAACACAATAACAAACACACAAAGACACACAAGTATAGAAAAGTGAGGATCGGGTAGGCCCAACCTCTCTGATGGAGAAAGCCAGGACCCAGAACTAGCCTCAGTTTTATTCTTTTAAAGAGCAGAAAATGGGGTAAGAGGAAATAAAATACAAATAAAATAGGGAAAAGGAAGTGGAGTGCAAAGCCAGTTGCTTTTAGATATAAGTCATCTAAAGATGTGAAAATGACTGGTGCCATGTGATTTCTCTGACCTTTCTGTGGTGAAATCTGATAAACAGATGTGGCTTCCTTCAGTCTGATACTGTGCTACAGTATCGAGTATCAGATATCGACAACAACAGAAGGATAACCGATAACAACAGACAAATTGTGTTTTCATGTATAAATGCTCTCATAGCCATTACTAAAGAAACTCATGGAAGCACATTTCTACATGCGTCTACAAGTCACATGTTTTCTCAGACTGGCCACTCTCCACAGGCGAATAGACGTGAAAAGATGCTACACATGGTATGTCATCTTGGACAAGCAAAACAAAACAGCAGTCAGAATCCATTACACATACCAACCCATCTGGCAAAAATCCAGAAAACTGACATCACTCAATACTGACAAGAACATAGAGCAACAGGAACTCTCATTCATTGTTGGTGTGAATGCAAAATTGGTACAACCACTTTGTAGGGCAGTTTAGTGTTTTTATAGAAAGTTAAATAGGCTCTTCCTGTACAATACAGCAATTGTGCTTCTTGGTATTTACCCAAAGGAGTTGAAAATTTATGTCTATACAAAACCCTACATATGGATGTTTATAGCAATTTTATTTATAATTGCCAAAACTTGGGAGCATACAAAATGTCTTCTAGTAGGTGAATGGATACATGAATTCAGGTACACCACTAAGAGCAAACCCTAATATGAACTATGGACTTTGGATGATAATGATATGTCAATGTCAAGTTGGTCAGCTTTAACCAATGTTTTGCTGATTGGAATGTTTATAATGAGGGGAGCTATATATATGTGGGACGATGGGATACATGGGTAATCTCTGTATCTTCAGCACAACTTTCTTATGAACCCAAAACTCTTTAAAAATAAAGTCTAATTTGATAAACATTGAAAAAGAACTTAAATTATGTGCCTTCATTTATGTCATTCCTCCATTCATCAAATTAGATATAATTTCTTTGATAAAGTTTTTCCCATTTTATCTGCCCATTCTCTCTTGAACCCTACTGACTATTATTTATCATAGCATAAACCTCTGTATTACTGATACTCCTCATTTTTCCATCTCTTTGTCTTCTTGATGTACTTTTACAAAGAGGTCTTCAACTTTCCTACATTGCTCTATTAACTTTAAAATTTTTCTTCTATTACATTCAGAAAGTGTATCTCAGGACCAGATGGTGTAGCAGTTATGTTGCTGGAGTCCCACATGACTGATCATGATTTGAGTCCTGTACCCAGTGGCTTAAAAATCATGCTGGGCGTGTGTGTGTGTGTGTGTGTGTGTGTGTGTGTGTGTGTGTCCAAGGTCCCAGCAGGAGAATGGAGGAGAAGAGATTGTGGTGTAGCCATCTCTCCTGAGGTGATTTCTCTTTCACTCTCACTGTCTCTGTCTCTCTCTCTCCTTCTCCAGCAAGCACATTTGCCCTAAGGCAAAAACGTCTTTAAGAAAAAGTATATCTCTAAAATACCTTCTATTAATTTGTTCATTTTTTCACATTTATTTGTCATAGTTTTTTATTGATGTAATGCCTTCTCTATAGATACATACACATTTTTTTCTTCTACCCTTTTCTTTTTCTATGTTTTATGTAAGTTCATTTTTCTACTTTCTTTTCTGTCTTTAAGTTGGTGGCTTTATGATTGTGATTTATATCTGTCAATCCATACTTAAGAATGAAATATGTGAATGTGAACACACACACACACACACACACACACATGCATGCAGACATTCACAGATTGGAATTCCTTGTGTGTGAACCAGGTTTATTTTCATGATAGGATTACCAGGAAAAGGTCTGACTCTTTGCACTGAGTAGCCCAAAATGTCAGTAGCTATTGGTCTCTCCCTCTTTTTTTTTTTGAGAGAGGTTTTGCCATAGGGCGCGTGCGCTCGCCAGACAGAGAGAGACAGAGAGACAGAAAGCAAGAAATCACCCCCCAGGAGGGGATGGCCACACCGCAATCCCTTCCCCTCCATTCTCCTCTTGGGATCTTGGGCACGCACGCGCCGGTGTGAGTTTTAAGCCACCGGGTCCAGGACGCGAACCGCGGTCTACTACGTGGGAGTCCAGCGACATAGCCATTACGCTAACTGCTGGTCCCTTGGTCTCTCCCTCTTGAGCCAGTCAGCATGGTGAGAGGCTCCAGTCTTTTGCTTGTGGCATAAACCTGGCTGTGGGTACTCTAGGAGCAAGGAACAAAGAAATACTTTTCTCTGTGTAAACTTTTGCTTTGATCTCCTTTTCCACGGTGCTGCCTCCACTTGACCCTTCAGTGTCTTGTGCCTATCTGCAGGGTATTTTCTGATTGACTCTCTTAGGTAAATAGAACTGGAGGAGGAGGAGCACCAGGACACATGGGGTATGGGCACTAGCACTAGCTCCTCATAGAGACCCTCAATAAATGTGCTTCCTTCCAGCTTCATCACTGAACCCATCTTTCTTAAACCCTGAAGCCTCAAATCTTTGATCCTCTCTGAGGCTGTATGTTATGAACATTGTTGGTTCTTTCTGGGACCTCTATGAGGAGCTATTGGAGCTTTCTTTCAGTAACCAAGTCAGTTACCTCACATCCATCTTCCAAAAGTGTCTTGTTAATTGTCCCGACCTGGTGGACAGTCGAACAGGTTTCCTGAGGGAAGGAGTGAGAGACGGGACGAACAATGCAGTGTCACAACACAGAGACAACGCAGTGTTACAACTCTTCAGGGTTGTCTGTTTATTGTGGGCAGCATGGAGATGGCACAGTGTTACAACTCTTCAGGGTCGTCTGGAGACGATGCGGTGTCACAACTCAGGGTCGTCCGGAGACGACACGGTGTCACAACTCTTCAGGGTCTTCAGGGTCATCTGGCGATTTTGGGCCAGGGATCTAGGTTATATACATGTTGGTGGGCTGTGATTGGTTGAATGAAGGATAGCAAAAAGGTGGGTTATGATTGGTTGCTTTTGTGGACCAATCACGAGGTGATGGATATGCAAATCTGAGGGATTCTAAGCTCACTGATTTGCTATGGGAAGTGGCCAGTCAGAGTATGGTTTAGCCAATTGTGGCCTTTGTAATTGTTTGCTCTCTGAGCCTAAGATGGCAATAGTAAGAGACTCATGAAAATGGCCTCGGCAGACTGGCTGGTGCGCAGCCTCCCACAGTTAATTCTCCCATGTTGATGTTATCCCATTAGTACTCTCCAGCCTTGTGTGTTTCATTTATTCATTCGTTCCATAAATAATTTGAGCACCTCTGTGTGCCTGGCACTGCATCCAGTGCATTGGATTCAGTGAGCAGATATATACAAATCCCTGGCCTTATGGGGCTCACATTTCCAGAGCAAGAGTCAGTTAAAAACAAGCTAAGTGTACAGTGTGTCAAATGGTCAATGTCATGGGTGGGGAAGGGAGAAAGGACTTGCTTGTCAGAAGGCCTCCCAGATGAGGTGCTATTCAAGCGGGCATTTGGTGGCAGAGTGGGATTAGCCTTGCAGCAGGAAGTGCAGGAGGTCCCACGGCTCTTGGCTGGTTTCCAAGAGTGTAGCTGGGTGTTCTCCCTCTGCAACTGTATCACCTTGAGCATGCTCTAATTGAAGCACTTTCATCATGAAGTATTGTAATTATTATCATTTTTTTCAGTTTTTATTTTTAAAAGAATTATTCATTTGATTTAATTTATTATTCTTTTTTATTTTATTTATTTATTTATTTATTTATTGGAGAGGTTTTTGCTATAGGGCACATGTGCTTTCCAGAGAGAGACAGAGACAGAAAGTGAGAAATCACCCCCCCCCTCTCCCAGGGGGGGATGGCCACTCCATAATTCCTTCTCTTCCATTCTCCTCTCGGGATCTTGGGCATGCATGCACATACGCCCCGCCTGAGTTTAAGCCACTGGGTCCAGGGCTACATGGGAGTCCAGCGACATAACCATTACGCCAACTGCTGGTCCCATAATTTAATTTACTATTATTATTCAATTTGACTTGAGAGAGACAGAGAGAGAGAGAGCAAGCCACCAGATTCAGGACTTGAACTGCTGTGAACCATGTGGGAGTCCAGTGTCCTAACCACCGCACCACCCACCACCGGCTGGAGTACTGTAATTATTAAACTACATGTCTACATCCAAGGCTTGGCAAAGCCATCAACACCTGGATCCTTGTCTTAATTTTTACACTCCCAAGGTGCAATGTGTCATCATAGGTGTTCAGTACGTAGCCTGGTGAATGAATAGCAGATGAGATGCTCAAGTAGGCTGTAGGCTGGAATCAGTCCCTCAGGCTCTGAATATGAGGTGAGAAGTTGGGTTAGGGAGGAGGGCATGTACCTGCTTTGAAGTGCTCTCAGTTCAGTGCATATGTTAGTACCAGAAGAGGGCCATCCTACAGGTCCCTTCGTTATGGAGCATGACAGTAAGTGGTCACCTGCCATTTCTCACAACTTGGTGGTTACCTTTTTTGAACCAGTATAACCACGTGGCATGAATCAGCTGCAAGAACTTTTTTTCTGTGGCCTTGAGAGGGAAGCAAAACCATGTCTATCAATTTCAGTCCAAGTCATCACTTTTACATGCCGTTGGCCTGAGAGTCTCATCTGGGCCTGGGCAGGATGGCAGGTGTTTATCAGAATGCATGGGGAGTGTTTTTGGATGTGCCTTTATTTATTTATTTATTATAATTTCTGGTTTGTATGTGTTTGGCAAACATCATTGTGGAGTATAATATGTTTTTTTTTTCCAAAGGAATTATTTATTTTATTTAATTAATTTTTATTATTATTTAAAATTTGCTATAGGATATGTGCACTCATGAGAGAGAGAGAAAGTGAGAAAGCAAGCCATCAGGTCTGGGACTTGAACCCTTGTTGGTCATGTGGGAGTCCAGTGCCTTAACCACCATACCACCTGCTGGAACCCAATATAGTCTTTTAACTCTAGTATAAAGTGAGTAATAATAAAATCAAGAATATATATATATATATACATATATATATATATATATTCATGTTCTTCAACATTGAAAGTTATATTACGTTGTGTCCATTTGGTACTGGTCTAGTCCACTGGTCTAGCCCAGTGGGATGCTCTGCTGTGATTTCAAGGTTGCCCCACTTCTTTCATCTGTTGCCCCTGTGCTGTCATCGCAGACAGGTTAACCTCTCCATTCCAATCTTGAACCTTCGCTTTCCATGTAGTCCTTTTAATCTTTGCTAAAACACTTTTCCAGGGTATACACCAGGAGCAGGTGATGTCCTAGCTATAATGCAGCAGGACTCACACCAAAAGGGTCCTGGGTTCACCTCTCAGGACCTCCCTGAGCATGCTGGGGATGTGATCTGCTCAGCTTACAAAAGATGAATTGTTTTGGAGGATCTCTCTCTCTCTCATGAAAAGAAAGACAGAAAGGGAGAAAGGAAGGAAGGAAGAGAGAGAGAGAAGAAAGAGAGAAAGAGAGAAAGAAATGGAGGAAGACAGGGAGGGAGGAATGGTGGAAGGAAGGAAAGAAGGAAGGAAGGAAGGAAGGAAGGAAGGAAGGAAGGAAGGAAGGAAGGAAGGAAAAAAAAGAAACATTAAGAAAAGTTACCTACCCACTTTCTCTTCTCAATCTCAAATCCAAGTCACTACCACCTTCTATCCCAGATAAAATGTTACTTGTCACAAAACATCACTGCTATGTATCTACTTCTATTACTTTTTACACCGAGAGCTGACTTTACTGCTTGATTACTCTTTGGAAAGCTGTTACACATTCTTGATTTACTTGCGTGGAGTCGTCTCATTCTAACAGCAATCCCTTAATGAAGATAATCACATTTTTCCTATTTTATAGTTGAGGTTATGGACACTTTAGAAGGCTGTAATTTACCAGATCTCACACAGCTAGTAAATGGCAAAGCCAAGATTTAAGTCCGTGTCTGCCTGGCGATGTAGCTGTCGGCCTTAGGCAGCAAGTTAACACAGTCTGAAGTCCAGGAGGGACTCAGGGATCCTGGCATGAGGCAGTAGGCACTATTCCTTCATAGCAGACGCCACATGGGATGTAGCGGGCTTACTCTGCTTCATAAAACGTGTCTCAAAGAGGAATCCTTCTAAGGTCACACCTGCTTGAGGAATTTTCTTTCGTTTGACTTCACCAATTTTTCCTCTCTCTTAGATTATTCTCATAAGCATAAAAGAGTCTAGAGTTTCTCCCCTGGAAAAAAAACAAAAAAACAAAAAAACAAAAAGAACCTTTCTCAACCCCACATCGCCCTCCAGCTGCCACCACATTCCTCTGCCTCCTTCATAGCAAGAGTTAGTTTCACACCTGCCTTTCCCCTTTCCCCTGCACCCATTCCAGTTAAACTTTCATCCCCACCACTCTTCATAAGTGTCACCACTGACTCCACATTGCTAATTCATTTTTCTTTCTTCCTTTTTATTTTAGTTAGCTAGTTTTTGCTGTAGCGCAACAGAGGCAGATATAGGAGAGGCAGAGAGAGAAAAAAGAGCAATCACCCCCAGGGGGATGGCCACACTGCAATCCCTCCTCCATTCTCCTGTTGGGATCTTTGGGCACACTCATGTGTTTTTCAAGCTGCTAGGTGGGGACTTGACTGTGCAATTGGCTATGTGGGATCCAGCTACCTGGATCACCACACCACCAGCTGGCCCCTTTTCTTATCTTTATAGTTTTCAATTTACCTAGCATATAAGACACATCTGACACAGCTTATTCCTGTACCTCCTTGAGAATTATCTTCTCATAGCTCTGGAACTCCACTTTTCCTGGCTTTCTGTGTGCCTCACCAACCTGGTTAGTCAAGCTTCATCTCTCACTCTGCAGACACTGAGCTGTCCAGGGGCTCAGTTTGGACATCGTATTTCTCTGCATTCTCTCCCTCAGGGAAGTGATGTATCCTTACAGCTTTCACTACTACTATCCATAAGTAAATGGCCCCCAGATTTCTATCTCTAGCCCTGGACTGTCTTTTGAATGCTACCTGAATACCTGAAATATACACTTAAAGTTCTAATAGCTATCTTTAGCTTCATATTTCTAAATTAATATTCTTTTCTTTTCAAAGAATTATTAATTTAATTATTATTATTTTAATGTGCTATAGGGCATATGAACTCACCAGAGAGAGACAAAGAGAAAGAGAGGGAAAGTGAGAAAGCAAGCCACCAGATCCAGGACTCGAACCATGATGAGCCACATGGCATTCCAGCACCTTAACCACCACACCACCTGCTGGCCCTGACTCAATTACTTTTCTTGATCACCCCCCTTACACACTCCATGTCTGCTCCTTTAACATCCTTCTGCTTCTCAGTATCAGTAGCATCTTGATTTTTTCCAGGTGCTCAGCGTTTTCCTTAACTCCTCTTTGACACTCCATGTTCAATCTATCAGTGAAGCTTATTTGCTTAATGCAAATGTGTGTATATTGAACCCACCCAACCTATGTCTCCACTGCTACTCTCCTAGACCAGGAACCTTCATCTCTTACTTGCATGATTAGAGGCCTCCTAAGTGGCCTTCTGGCTTCCACTCTCATTGCCATTTCAGCACAGACTGATGTATTAAAAATGCAAGTTGTACAGGACCAACAGATGGCATAATGGATCCATCGCTGAACTCCCATATGGCTGACAGAAGTTCAAGTCCCAGTACCAGACTCGGCATCTTCAAACTCATGCCGGGTATGTGTGCATACATGCCCCAGATCCCGAGAGAACGGAGAAGGGTTTGTGGCGTGGCCATCTCCCCAGGGGGTGATTTGTCGCTTTCTGTCTCTCTATCTCTCTGGTGAGTGCATGCACTCTATAGAAAAAAATCTCTCTAAAAAAATAAAGTAAAAAAAAAGCAAGTTGTAGCTTGCTGTCTCTACTCGAACCTTCTTATTTCATTCAAACTTAAAGTTGCACACTAGGCACTTCGTGGTCACATCTAATCCTTTCTCTCTGACTTTATCTCCACCTACTTTTCTCTTGACTGTCCTCTCCAACCACACTGATTTCTTGAAATGTTAAAGACACGCTCCTTGTTCAGGCCCAGGCACTTTCTGTTCTCTCTTCCTAGAAGCCCATTTCCTCTGACAACTGCGTGACTTGCTTCCTCACTTCCTTAGTCCTCTGCTCAAGATTTATCTTTCACTTTCTGTTCATCACCATCTTTTTTCTTAAAGGTTTTGCCCTAGGGCATGTGTGCTCAGGAAAGAGAGAGACAGTAAGAGAGAAAGTGAGAAATCATCTCCCAGGGAGAATGGCCATACCACAGTCCTTTCTCCTCCATTCTTCTCCTAGGATTTTGAGCATACACACACACATGCCCAGTGTGATTTTCAAGCCACCAGGTCTAGGACTTGAACCACCATCGGCCATGTGGGACTCCAGTGACGTAACCACTCTGCCATCTGTTGGCCCCATGGTCACCATATTTTCTGACCACTACACTTGAATTAGCAACTCTGTCTCCCATTCCTGGCACTCCTCTCTCCTCTGCTTTAGCATTTATCGCTATTAGTACATTTTTGTATATTGATTGTTGATTTTCTGTTTCTACAATAGGAAGAAAGCTCCATGAAAGAAGAGATTCAGATTCTTTTTTTTTTATATAGAAAGATTTTTGCTATGGGGCACATGCACTTAGTAGAGAGACAGAGAGACAGAAAGCGAGATATTACCCCCGACGGGAATGGCCACACTGTTGCAATACCTTCTCCTCCATTCTCCTCTTGGGATTTTGGGCATGCACTCATACATGCCCAATGTGAGTTTGAAGATACCAGGTCTGGGACTTGAACTGTGATCGACTACATGGGAGTCCAGCAACACAACCATTACACCATCTGCTGGTCCCGAGAGCAGAGATTCTTTAACTGTCTTTTTTCTTTTTAAATTCCACTTTACACAGAACAGTAAGGTATTATTAAATATTTGCTGAATTTTTTAAAAAGATGGATAAACAAATGTCTATTCCAAGCTTGCCAAAAGAAAGAAACAAAAGAAAAAAAAATGACTGTGTGTGTGGGTGTGTTCATGTGTTTGAACAATATAAGTGAAACTCAAAGTTTGGAGAAAATGTTATTCAGTTGAACATATTTCCTCAGTCTCATCAATTTTTAAAAATAAATTTATTATTTACATTTAATCACTATAGATCTTTGCAGTATACCACATGGCTTTTCCCAGCGTAAATACAGTTCATATTAGTCAAGACAAAGACATTAGCATATACATTATTATTGGCAGATAATTTTTCATTTTTGTGCCTATTAAATGTGCATTTTTACCCTGATCCCTTCCTCCCACTCCTTATTACTCACCTCCTATTTCTCACCTGCCCCATATTGTCCCTAGTATCTACAGCTGACCTCCCTGCTATCATACCTTCCAATCTTTCAGTTTCTGCTGTAGAGCATAGTCACTCAGTATATATTGAGCAGAGACATACAATGCCTGTCTTTCATAGTCTGTTTTGCTTCACTTAGCATTAAGCCTTCCACATTCATCCACTTTGTATCAGATGTCAGGGGTCTCATTTTTTATGACTCCATAGGGTACATATGCCACATTATTTCAATCTACTCATCTACTTTGGGACATTTGGGTCAATCCCATGCCCTAGAATTATAAATAATGCTGCAATAAACATGGCTGTGCAAGAGTTTTTCTGACCAAGGGTTTTCCTATCCTTTGGGTAAATACCTGGGAGTGGAATTATTGAGTCATGTGATAGATCTATTTGTAGGTTTCTGAGGAATCTCTAGTCTCACCAATTTTTAAGCCAGTTGTAACCATAGCATGGAGGAACCATGAGTCAGGGGATTCTAGAATTTGTCATTTGTCTTCCTACCACAGATTCAGTCATATGCATGTTATCCTCTGTTCTCAACCCTTCTTCCTGAAGGGAAGTCATGTTGTACAAAGCCTTGTTGTATCTTCTTCCTGATAAATTGTCTTTGTTTGTATCTAAATACCTGTCTCTCTCTGTGCTACCTATTTCATCCTCCTAAAATTGAAACGTCCTAATCCTAATTTGCTTCACAAAGACTTTGATTCTGACTTCCTTTGCTGAATTGCCTGGATTTTCACATGTCTGCTGCTAAGTCTGATCCTCTTAGGAAAGACTTCCACCTCACTGTGACTTCCATATTCTGCCTAGAATCCTGATGAAATCGCTTCTCCCTTTGCCACATTGTGTTGTCTCAGTCACTGGCATATTTTAGGCCAAACTTCTTTTGCTGTGTCTCTTTGGATGAGATACTCTGGAATTCCAACTGCAGAGTAACAGTCAGGATTATTGTGAAATAAAATGAGAGATGATGATGGTGAATCAGGGAAAAAGAAAAACAGAATGGGTGATCAAAATGATACATAGGGAAAGATCTAGAATTGGGCTAATAACCACTAGATACTTGACTATCTCTGCCTCAAGTATATTCGACATATCTAAACACAGCATGTCAAAACTTTTCCCATGGTGTCAGCTGAGTGGTATGGTGGTTAAGGTGGCTGGATCCCACATAGCTGACTGTGCAATTCAAGTTCTGGATCCATCAGCTTGAACAAAACACATCCAAAATCTTGGCCAGCACAGGTACTATATAACGAAGAAGAAAAAGAAGAAGAAGGAGGAGGAGGAGGAGGAGGAGGGGGAGGAGAGGAGGAGGAGGAGGGGAAGGGAAGAAGAAGAAGGAGGAGGAGGAGGAGGGGGAGGAGAGGAAGAGGAGGAGGAGAAAGAAGAAGAAGAAGAAAACTTCTCTCATGAATACTTCTTAGTCTTTGGTAAACTTATCCCGTTCCTTATTTTTATCTACCACCTATTTTACAAACTAGAATCCTAGAATAATTAATTAACCTCTCTTCATCCACATTATCATTTCTTTTTGGAATTTCTTAATACCCCCAGTATTTTTCCTATAAACTCAAGATCCAAGCATAAGTACATTAGAAGTATCAAGAGCAATTTAGATTCTCCATGGATCTTTCCAGAACTTCAAAGGACACAAAAGTCACACAAGTGTATCCATCTTAGACCATACACAAACTGTAAACCTTTTTCTTCTTGAAGTTAAGCAGCAGGGAACGGTAGAAGAAAGATGACTTTTTCTTTCTTTCTTTTATTTTGTCAAGCAGGTGTAGATTAATCTGGGCTCTTGCACTTACTGTCTGTACTCTCAGGCAGGTTCTATATTAGGTTGTCGAAAAGTCATGATGTCTTTTTTTTCTATACTTTTCTATGCAAAAATGCATCATCACTTTTCTGATAACTTAATAGTTTTTCTGACCCACAGCTTCCTGATTTGTACAATGGGGGCAATAATATTATCTTTATTTGGGCATTGACATGGTAGATTAAATTAGCTGATAAATTTATGTCAAAATACTCACTGAACCTGTGCTCTAGGCCAGTGACTTTTTATGACACTGGAAACAAAGTAGACAAAGATATTTATTTGTATGGATCTGATATTCTGGTGAGTACGGACAACTAAAAAATAAATAAATGACGTATATAGAACATATAAAATATATATAAAATGAATAAAATATGTAGGCAGGAACATACAAGTGTACACCATCTGCATTTGACAAAAGATCTTCAAAGCAAAAAAAAAAAAAAACAATACAAGTTTCCTTACAATGAGAGTCCCCGACGGCTCGAGGAACTGCAAGGGGGCCCATGTGGCTGGAGAGGGCTGACGGGGCAGCGGCAGTCCTGAAGGCCAGTGATGTGATGCCGCCTGTGGTCGTGTGGACATTGACAGCCAGCGCCCATTTTAATTGGCCAATCCTTGTACCATCATCATGCTCTAGTCTGTTCTCTTACTAATGCTAGAAAATACCTGAGTCTGAGTAATTTGAGGGAATAGAGGTTTATTCAGCCCAGGTCCACCTCCAGTGGGGACGTTCTGGCTGTATTACAACGTGACGGAGAGGAGGGAAGTGTGGTCTGTGTTCCCTTCCTTCCTTCCTTCCCTCCCTCCCTCCCTCCCTCCTTCCTCCCTCTTTCTCTTTCTCTTTCTCTTTCTCTTTCTCTTCTCTTTCTCTTTCTCTTTCTCTTTCTCTTTCTCTTTCTCTTTCTCTTTCTCTTTCTCTTTCTCTTTCTTTCTTTCTTTCTTTCTTTCTTTCTTTCTTTCTCTCTTTCTTTTTCTCTTTCTTTCTTTCTTTCTTTTTCTTTTTCTTTCTCTTTTTTTCTCTCTCTCTTTCTCTCTTTCTTTCTTTCTTTCTTTCTCTCTTTCTCTCTTTTCTCTTTCTTTCTTTTTCTTTTTCTCTCTCTTTCTCTCTCTTTCTCTCTCTCTCTTTCTTTCTTTCTTTCTTTCTTTCTTTCTTTCTTTCTTTCTCTCTTCTCTTTCTTTCTTTCTTTCTTTTTCTCTTTCTTTCTCTCTTTCTTTTTCTTTCTTTCTTTCTCTCTTTCTTTCTCTCTCTCTCTCTCTCTCTTTCTTTCCCTTTCTTTCTTTCTTTCTTTCTTTCTTTCTTTCTTTCTTTCTTTCTTTCTTTCTTTCTTTCTCTTTCTCTCTTTGTTTCTTCTTTTTCTTTCTCTCTTTCTTTCTTTCCTTTTTAAATTTTTGGTTACAGGGCACATGCACTCACCAGAGAGAGACAGAGAGAGAGATAAAGTGAGAGATCACCCTTCACCCCCGCCCCTCCAGGGAGGATGGCCATGCCATAATACCCTCTCATTCTCCTTTCAGGATTACAGGCACACACACACCCATACCTAGCATAATTTTCAAGCCACTGAATCCAGGACTAAAACCATGGTCTGCCATGTGGGAGTCCAGTGCCTTAACCTCAGTGCCACCTACTGGCTCCAATGTTCTTTTGTATCCACCAGAAATCAATCATAGAGGCCCCATCCTAATTACTTTCAAAGGCCCTACCTTTCAACACCACGAAAGTATGAAATTTCCTCTTAATATCTTTTAAAAATATAATTATTTAATTTTATTTATGATTATTATTTTTTAACTTGCTATAGGGCATGTGCACTCACCAGAGAGAGACAGAGAGAGAGAGAGAGGGAAAGTGAGAAAGCATACTTCTAGCTTCAGGACTCGAACCTGGTGGTTTGCTGTGGGGGGAGTCCAGTGCCATAACCACCATGCCACACGCTGGCCCCACCTCTTAATATCTTTGTGACCCAATCTCAATGCATGCGTTTTGCTAGGAGACTAACTGCAGCAGAGCACTAGCACCAGGTAGGAACCGAGTTCATTAAAAGATGGTGTTCTTTCCCGTCCAGCTTCCCTGCTTCTGCCGTTGTCTCTGCTCTTTCCATTCATTGTTCATCGGTGATAGACTACTCGCAGGAAACATTGCCTGGATTAATAATTCCTGCACTCTGCTTTATTTCAGAACTTCCTCATTTTACTCACAGGATTTCCCTTGATAGCATTTGCTAAAACTGGAGGTGAGATTCTTTATTGTTGCAAACACTTAATTCCTCGTCCTAGGTATCTGTGTAGGGAGAGTCTTACCTCAAATTACCAAAGTCTATTCTCGATGCAGATTTCTCAGCAATAAGGGCCAGAAAAACTGGATCTTACATTTTTTTTTTTGGTATTTTTTGCTTGATATAGGTTAAAAGATGGAGAAAAAGAAGATAATTTATAGGTGATTGTGAAGTGGTGTCTCAATTCAGAATTTGCTTTCTTTTCTTTTCTTTTCTTTTTTTTTTTTTTGAGAGGTTTTTGCTATAGGGTGCATGCGCTCGCCAGACAGACAGAGAGAGACAGAGAGACAGAAAGCGAGAAATCACCCCCAGGGGGGATGGCCACGCCGCAACCCTTCTCCTCCATTCTCCTCTTGAGATCTTGGGCACGCATGCACATGCGCCTGGCGTGAGTTTTAAGCCACCAGGTTCAGGACTTGAACCGCGGTCGACTACACGGGAGTCCAGTGACATAGACATTACACTAACTGCTGATCCTAAGAAGTTGCTTTCTTTTTAAGTTTCAGATTTGGAGTTTGAGAATCTTTTTTTGAAAGGAAGAAACTTTTGTGCACCCAGGTAGATTTTTTGATGTCCTTAAAATATATATGAGATCACCTCATGGATTTCAGAAGAAAAAGGAAGGAATTATTAACCTGCAAGGAGAAAGAAAGTTAGTGGAGGATGTGTTCACTCCCTTGGCCTCCCTTGTTCCCACTAATGACAAGTGGCTGACCGCTGTAAGGCTTAAAAAGTCAGACATCAGTGAAGTCATTTCACTCAGAAACTCCAGTTTCAAAATCATCAATTGGCATAGCAGAGCTGGGATTACTTTGGGATCAAAGACTTATTTCCTCCAGGGGTTTAGAATATGGCAAGAGACTGCTCCTGAGTTTTATGGCAGTAATTTAGTATGTGATTTTGCTCATTGCACAATACATTGAGATAGCCAGAATAAAAATAGGACTTGGGCACGGTTTGAGTCCTGGACCTGGTGGCTTGAAACTTACATGGGGTATGTGTGCATGCATGCTCAAAATTCTAGGAGGAGAATAGAAGAGAAGGGATTGCAATATGGCCATCCCCCCCAGGGGATACTTTCTCACTTTCCTTCTCAGTGTCTCTCTTGCCCCATGGCAAAAAGATTTTAAAAAGAAATTACTCTAGCCTAGATCAATATCGTATTCATTAGTTGAAATATGGTGAAAAAGGGCAAGCAGGTGGCATGGTGGTTAAGGCATTGGATTATGACACGGCTGACCACAGTTCAAGTCCTGGACCTGGAGGCTTGAAAATCACTCTGGGCATGTGTGTGTGCATATCCAAAATCCTGAAAAAAGAATGGAAGAGAAGGGGTTGTGACACGACTATCCCCCTTGGAGGATGATTTCTCACTTTTTTTCTTTCTCTCTCTCTCTCTGTCTAGCTCATGCTATAGCAAAAGCCTAAAACAGAAACAAAAACAAAAACTTTATGATGAAAAAAATAACTAATTGCAAAAACATTAAAATAAGCTTCATGATTGATTTGGTGTTAGCTTACTTTGGAAATTCACACAAACTCAATTTCTCTGAGGAACCTGATAATATGCCATGTTTTATCCGTTCTTGGAATTTAAGTGGTCGATGCAACAAAACCATAGGAGTTTGGATTACTTCATCCAAGGGAGAAGTTTCTCAGTCCCTTAACCTTGAATACATCTTGATATAAAGCTCATGGATTTTTCCATGCTTTCTCAACCTTTCTCTCTTTGGAAATTGTTTTATAGTAGAGCTGTGAATTGTTTGCCATGATTCATTCCCAGTTTTATTGTGTGATTCCAGGCTTAGACATCTCTCTTTGAGAATATCCAGTGAAGAGGTGTATTCTTCCCAGCTCAAGCACCTTTAGCCCTTGATAAATCAAACTAAATAGATCCAAGAGAGCCTAGAAAGTGAAGGTGGAGGTGCCAAGGATGAAATTTTTAGACAGGGAAGCTTGGAGAGTTTATTGAATTATCTGGCGCATGTCAGATACTACTTTAGGAGTAAGAGTGCAGCAATAAATAGCAGACCAAGTCCTTGCCCACAAGTACTGACATTCCAGTAGAGACTGGTAATTAAACAAGAAATGAACAACAGTGCAGATACTATCATGTTAACTTGATGAGTACTATGAAGAAAAGAAAACCGTATGAGGACAGAAGGTAATGTGGTTATGTGTTCTTTAATAAAATGTGCCTGAGGAAGGTTGAGCCGAGGAGGGAACAGCTGAGCAGAAGTTTATGTAGTGAATAATCATGCTTTGCAAATACTCCGGGTGGCAAGAAAGAAGTGATCCAGGCAAAGAAAATAATTGCTCATATTGGAATTGTACCACGGTTGGATATATTTTTTTTTGAAGAGGGGGGTGGGACTTCTGAATCATAATCACTACAAACAGCTTCTCTGTTTTTGCTTTTATAAAAAGGAATCAATTGCATACTCTCTGATGGTAAGAAGGCACTTAATAAAAGAAAGCACACAGGACCTGGATTCTGAAGACTCCAGTCCAGGCATTCTTTTTTTTTTTTTTTGAGAGGTTTTAGCTATAGGGCATGTGCGCTCGCCAGACAGACAGAGAGAGACAGAGAGACAGAAGGTGAGAAATCACCCCCCAGGGGGGTGGCCATGCTGCAATCCCTTCTCCTCCATTCTCCTCTTGGGATCTTGGGCACGCACGCACACGCGCACGGCGTGAGTTTTAAGCCATCGGGTCTGGGACGCGAACCGCAGTGGACTACGTGGGAGTCCAGCGACATAGCCATTACGCTAACTGCTGGTCCCCCAGGCTTTCTTATTGCCCTTTACTCGCTGTGTGGCCTCAGTAAGTCATTCATTTTGAATACCCAATTTAGCATGTAATATACTTGGGAGATCCTGCTGAATGGAAATGTGTGCGTCAGGCTCCCACGACAGGCGTTACCCCTGTTGCAGGGATAAGTAGGTGCTCACCGAACGTTTCCTTCCTTTCCACCTTCTCGGCTTTATGTGAAAGCACATCACTCTCTGTAAGAGCCATCCACCGATCGGCTGCTATGCCTAGCATGGTACCACCCCTCCCAAATGACAGTGTTTTTCCTACAGAGAAATTTCCTATGAAGAACGTGAATGCATGCAATCAAATGCGACAAAGTTGTCCTTTTTGTGCCTCATTTGAGAAACCAGAAGAAAATTTCTGCCACAAATGAACTCATATTTATATTCTGTTTGCCCATGGACTTTTTGAAGTCCCCTCATAGATTTATAGTAACATTGATATCAAGTACAGATAGTGCTTCCTAGTATACATTTTCAACTTATTTTTACATATTTTTGCCTTTACTCTTTTATATAAGTCTTAGGACCATTCCTGACAATTCAAAAATCTTCTCTTCTAGTTTTTTAAAAATATACTTTTTATACTGTCAGGGTGTAACATATCACCTTTACATATCTTTTAAAAGATGTTCTTAATTACTTTGTAGTTTTGTTGTTATTGGAAATAGTACTTTTTAAAAAAAATATTTTGCTCTTTTGAATGTGGCTGAAAAAAGGATGACTACTCTTGTATTTTAATCTTATATTTGGAAGCATTGCTGAACTTTTCCTACTGTTTTGTGTATTATTTTGGAGATTATACATAGTCAAAGTACTACAATGTGGTATCAGCAACAAGATTGAGAGTTAGGTTTATGACCAGAATAGAGAATCCGGAAATAAATCCACCTACATATGAACACTTGATGCTTGACGAAAACCCCCCCCCAAAAAAAAACAAAAAAAAAACAAAACCCCCAAAATAACCAAATCAGTTAAAACACACACACACACACACACACACACGCACACACCCAAAAACCAGGTAGACTTTTTTTGGAGAGGCTTTTTTTTGCTATAGGGTGCGTGCGCTCACCAGAAAGACAGAGAGACAGAGAGACAGAAAGCGAGAAATCACCCCTCGGGGGGATGGTCACGCCACAATCCCTTCTCCTCCATTCTCCTCTCGGGATCTTGGGCACACACGCACACGTGCCCGGCGTGAGTTTAAGCCACCAGGTCTGGGACGCGAACCTCAGTCGACTCTGTGGGAGTCCAGCGACATAGCCATTACGCTAACTGCTGGTCCCCCAGATAGACTTTTGAACATATGATCCTGGGAAAATTCCTATCTATGAGGGGAAAGAAATAAACTTTGAGTTATACTTCATACCATATGAAAAATAGCTTCAAATAGATCATAGACCTTAATGTAAAACCCCAAATTATAAAATTTCTAGAGAAAAACGTTGGAGAAAATCTTCTTATCTTGGGTTTGGAAAAAGCTTCTCAGGCATGACACCCAAAGCATGACTATGAAGGAATAAATGGATAAATATGATTTTATCAAGTATATGTATATATACCCACACTGATCAAGTTGTGTACTTCAAATACATGCACTGTGTTGATCATGTGAATTATGTCTCTAGGAATCTGTTTTAAAAAATAAGAGGAGGGATCCAGCAGTTAGCGTAATGGCTATGTCGCTGGACTCCCACAGAGTCGACTGCGGTTCGCGTCCTGGACCCGGTGACTTAAAACTCATGCCAGGTGTGTGTGTGTGTGTGTGTGTGTGTGTGTGCCCAAGATCCCGAGAGGAGAATGGAGGAGAAGGGATTGTGGCGTGACCATCCCTCCTGGGGGGTGATTTCTCGCTTTCTGTCTCTCTCTGTCTGTCTGGCGAGCGCACGTGCCCTATAGCGAAAATCTCTCCAAAAAAAATAAATAATAAAATGAGAGGAGAATTCTGTTATATCCTGTTCTCTAAGAATTCTAAAGACATTGGATGGCTCCTGATGAACTTCTTCCGGGTAATAGAGTCCATCTTGTCTATGAAGTTCTTAAGCAAGAAGTTCACCCAAATAAATACTTCATTCCTCTTTAGGAAGATTTTAACAACTCACCTTGCTTCGTTTGAATGTCGAATCACTTCTGGCGCTGTAATCTGGCATGTTTTTGATTTCTGTAGGCTGACCCAAGAGCCGCAAGATGGAGAGGAAGTATAAGGAGATCCTGTTACTAACTGGCCTGGACAGCATCACTGACGAGGAGCTGGACAGATTTAAGTTCTTCCTTCCAGATGAGTTTGACATCCCAAAGGGAAAACTGAAAACTGCGCCCAGGACAGAACTAGCTCATTTGATGATTCAAAATGCCGGAGTGGTGTCTGCAGTGACGAAGACCATTCACATTTTCCAGAGGTTGAAATACATGCACGTGGCAAAGCGTCTTCAGGAAGAGAAGGAGAAAGGTAATGTGGCGTGTTCGCGTCTCCTGCTCCGTCACTCGGGGCCTTTCCCTTCCTGACGTCAGTGGATCAGTTCCCCAGTGCCTGGGTAAGAAGTGACTAATGGGGTGCACCTGCCCCTTTGCCACTATTTACTGGGAATACTTCCAGGAAGCATTGGTTATAAACTTCTCTAATCCATCCCAGCATTTGTCATCTCTTATTCCAGCCCTTAGGACCCCCCCACTACCATCTCCTAATCTCCTCACGTTGCCTGTGTTTGTCCTCAGCTTACTTGCAGTGAACATAGATGCAGGACTTCGACGTGGACTTCTCAAAGCACTCGTGACGCAATACGTAATGCTGTCGACATGTATCAAACAGTTAACGATAATGCAGAGAAAGGGTAGCACTGAAAACCGAGACTGGGGTACCAGACACCTGCGTCCCTCCTCACAGTCTGCCACTTTCTCTCCTCTCCGCAGCCCGTTGTGACGCCACAGATCCTCTCGGGGTGGGGGGTCTTCTATTCACACATTCTCTCCTTCAGATTAGATTTCCTGTTTCTGATACAGGTGATGGTATGAATTTCCCAGAATACAAAGACTGTTTACACACACACACAGACACACATGCACACACACACACATACATATCTCATATATATATATATATATATATATATATATATATATATATAAATATATGTATGTATATATATATCAATAAACCACTGATCATTTCTATTTGAAGTACTTACGCTCTCTGAGTACAATGGCTATATCCTGGCTTTATATATGAATGCCTAACAAGCGCCAGGAAAGGAGACAATCCCCAAGTCTCTTCCACATGAGAGACTCCAGATGCAACAGTTTTAGGGTGCTAAGTGCAACTCTATTTAACAGGAAAATTGCAATAGTTTGTATGTCGTATGTGTAGGTATACACATACAATTCACATTATACAATGTGACCAAGTGATATCTCACATATGATTCCTATGAAGGCTACATGACACACAGTGACCACACAGCATGTAGGTCTATGAAGGTAGAAACTGTTATATAGTTTCAAAGACACCTCAGAGAAGGGACTTATTCTGCCACACATTGAGCAGCTGGATCCCACATGACTCAGTCTGGTTGGAATCTTAGCCATGAAGTATTGAAAAAAATGTCAAGCGCATGTGTGTCTAAAATCCCAACTAGATGTAGAAATGAAGGAAAAAAGATAGCAGCATGACCACAGTCCCTTGGGGTGTGATTTTTTTCTCTTTCTCTCTGGAAAGCATGTGTGCCCTCTGACAATTTAAAAAAAAAAAAGACAAAAAAATCAAGTAGAAGGCTTTTAAATATTCACAACGTATTTTTCTAGGCTGAAGTTGCAGTACCCAGAGTTGACCACAAGGTGGCAGGGACTACACACTTTTTCTCCAAATAACAGCCTGTTTTGTATGGGTGTGTGTGTGTTGTGTTTGTAATTTATTTTATTTATTTATTTATTTATTTATTTATTTATTTATTTATTTATTTATTTATTTATTTATTTATTTATTTATTTATTTATTTATTTTGTCTGTTTTGATCTAGGGGAAGAAATAAGAATCTAGGAATATTGGCAAACACAGGCTGAGGATATTTAATTAAAGGATTCATTATTCTCTGGAAAAATATCACAAATTTTTTCTGCTGTCACCCCCCTACACACACACATTTTGCAGATCTAATGATTCTGAGAATTTATTATCCTGATTAGCTGAAAATGCTCCCGTTTGGACCAGGCTGAAAACCCAAGACTAGTATCTCTATATGTTGAACAAGAAGTCATTAAATTCTATCCAAGATCAAATGCCTACTTAAAAAGGAACTTAAAAAAACACTATTATTATTAATTTTATTATTTTTAATTAAACAGAGTCTCTCTGGGTTGCTATCCTCCTGCCTCAGCCTCTGAGTAGCTGGGACTACAGGTACAAGCTACTGCCCAATTTTTAGGACTGGTCAGACTTTTAGATGTGAGGGGACCAGATGCCTTGTTCTGCAGATATATGGGACACAGGCTTGCCTGTTGACTTAGGGAAGCCTGACATGGAGCTCTGAAGCAGTACCAGGTCGTTACTCAGTCCTTCATGTCTAGCAAAGCCAGATACTCTCCTGCAGATGTTTGTAGTAGACTTGCCTCTCAGCCCAGGTTACCCTTATCCAGGACTGCAAGGAGTTTTGGGAGGTGGGGTAGGGGAGAATTTAGCTCTGTCTCTGAAATTAGGAAGCCAGATAATTCCCCTCCATGCACTTGCCTCCTGGCCTGGGGAAGCCTTAAGCAGAACACCAAAGATGGGTGGGGAAGCCGGCTGGGGACTGAAGCCTGGCAGAGCCATTGCTGGTGCTTCCTGTAGGCTGTGCTATTGGCTGGGCTCCCTGAGTGGCAACTTCACTGTCAGGGGGCAGAGCCACCCCTGCGACCCGCGTGTTGGTTATAGTGAGACCCACCCTTCCTTGTTTCTAGCTAACCAAAGTTATTTTTGCCCAGATAATGTCCCTTATGAGGCAGAAGTGGGCCTCGGCAAAGCACCCCAGAATCCTGGGAGGCCAGACGCCTACCTCCAGCTCTCTTTAACTGCTGTAGAAATCGTAGGCTCAGGGGACGCTTCGTATACACCTCTGTACTGGCTTGGCCACACCTCTGTGATATGATAAAAGTGAAATTGTTCTTTACACCTTTTAATGCAGCTTTTCTCAGTTCTGTCATCTGAGAGCTGTCTTAGCATCATATCCAAATTCTGGAATATTCACAAATGGATTCTAGCTGCTTGTTGGCTTTCTGTGAGGGTGACTGGAGTTGGGCAACTCCTAGTCTGCCAAACTGCTCACATCACAGTTGTTCCTGAGAGATGATGTTGATAATATGTATATATATATATATATGTGTGTGTGTGTGTGTGTGTGTGTGTGTGTATGTGTGTGTGTATATATATATATATATAATTTTAATTTGCTAGAGGGCGCATTAACTCACAGGAGACACACACACACATACAGAAAGAGAGAGAGAAAGTGAGAAAGCACCTTTGGGGGAATGACCAAGCCACCGTCTCTTCTCCATTCTCCAGTCAGAATTTTGGGCATGCACACACATGCCCACTGGGTTTTTCAAGTGCCACGTTTCAGGACTAGAACCTGACAGTCAGCCATGTGGGCTCCAGCTGCCTCAACTACCACGTTACCAGCTGGCCCAAGAGGAGGTGATATTTAAACTTCTCGGCTGCCTTTGTTCATTCCTTACAGGCTAATGTGTCTTTTTTTTTTTTTTAATCAGTTGATAAATGCGAATGTGAAAAAGGAACAATGGCTGTGAAAAGGAGAAGTCAAGCCACCACAAGGCCTGGTGCCTCTGCAGCTGCCAGGAGTGATGGCAGGGTGCCGCTTGCAGCACTGGGAGTCCCTCCTCCCAGTAAGGTCAGACAGGGCGTTAAGGGTGGGGGGCCTGAGGGCTCACAAGAACACCCCCAGTCACTGTCCTTGCCATTTCTCATGTCAGGGCCTCTGCCTTTCGTCTCACAGCATGCGAGTGAGGAGGGAAGGTGGTAACGTGCAGAGCCTGTCTGGGAAACAGGAGAAATCCCTTCAGTGTCATCAGAGTAAACACCAATGGAGTTCCTAGTCTCTGCCTGGCTCTGGACACATTAACCTGTCATTGCAAGTTGGGTTGCATAAGAAGAAAACTGAGAGAGACAGTCGTTTTCAGGAGGTATACTTAGAGTGTTTCCAGGATTAATACCTGGGAGCAAGTGAGAGCAGTCAAGGTGAGGGAGAATCGCAAGACCAGAGCACAGTGGCAAAGCCCTCAGCTCATCCCCCGGGAGCTCAGGAGCTGAGGTGCCTCTCAGGCTTGCCACGATTGCAGTGGGGCCTCTTTGTTGTCCACCCACATTGACCAAGGTCAGCTGAGGGAGGAATGCTTGGACAAAGCCTCGGTCTGTGAGAATGCTTACCTTAGCTCTGGGGGAGCAGCAGGCTACCCCTGAGAGGCCCACCAGAACTCACCAAACACATGTCATTTCATTTCCCATGAAGCAGATATCAAACATGTTACAGACGTCTGAGTTACCGAAACTGATCACAGATGCTCCTTTATTAAGGATGGGGTTCTGTCCTCACCAACCCATTATAATTTGAAGCTATCACAAGTAAAAAATGCATTTAGAGTCAGCCTGTGGCCTGGTGGTTAAGGTGGATGATTCCACATGGCTGACTGTGTGGTTCAAGTCCTGGACCCGGCGGCAAGTATGCATGCCCAACATCCAGAAAGGAGGGAGAAAGGGAGAAGGGATTGTGGTGTGACCATGACCCATGGAGAAGTCTTTTCACTTCCTCTTTCTGTCTTTCTCCAGCAAATGCACACACCCTCCGATAAAACTTTAAAAAAACAAAAAAGTTGCATTTAATCCTGGCAACACAATGTAGATGCTTCTTGATTTACAATGGTTATGTTCCAACAAGCCAAAGTCAAAAAATTGGAAGTTGAACCATCCTAACCTGGGGACCATCAGTATACATACTCCAACCTCTTTGTCTAAAGCAGTCTCTTTCTCTGGGCTTATTCAGAAACTTGTGGAACCGTCAGGGAAACAAGATCCAGGAATACGTGCTATATTTCAGTTATCATCATTACATAGTTTTTCTTGATAGAGAGATTTTATTTTTTTTTGCCATTGGGTGCGTGCACTTGTTAGAGAGACAGAGAGAAATATATAGAGAAAGCAAGAAATCACCCCCTGGGAAGCATGGCCATGCTGCAATCCTTTCTCCTCCATTGTCTCAGGATTTGGGACATCCATGTACGCACACCAGAAGTGTTTTAAGCCTCCAGGTCCAGGACTCCAACTGCGGTGGGCCATGTGGGAGTCCAGCGACATAACCACTAAGCCATGTCATTATTAAAATATGCATTATTTAGTCTGAAGGCCCAACTAAAGATACATAGGACCAAAGAGAAGAACCTTAGTAGTGAACCTCAGTGACACTGGCATTTCCCTGCATTTTCTCATACTGAGTGTCTTAGACTGTTCCCAGGATCCCTTAAGGGACCCACCGGCTGAGTCCCATCGGACACTCAATTCAGAAACTTTTATATTTGACCTCATATGTCTCTGCTTTTGTTTGTTTCCTAAATTTTCCTCTGATTGTGGATGGAAATTTGAAAGTAATATTTGATTCTAAAACATCCTTAAACAACAAAAATCCCCCTCTTACTTCTATTAATTTGGAAGAACAGAAAATACAAAGAAAATAAAATTATCTGTAGTCCTATCATCTAGAGAAAACCATATCTGACACCAGTAAATATTCGTTTACTGTGTGTATGTGATGTAATTATTAATTCATCCAATAAGAAACATATTGTATAATCTGTTTAGGACCTTGCTCTTTATTGAATCAGTTATTAGAGTTTATCACATTATTTTTTAAAGCATTTTAAATATTTGCATAGTAATGTACTATGTGACTCCACCAGATTTTATTTAACCAAATCCATTTTTGGTTATTTAAATTATTTCAGTTTTAAGTAACAAATAAATGATAAAATTATTTTACTTTAACCCACAATTCATTATTTCTAAAGACAATACATAAAAGTAGAATTTCTCCTTTTAAGTTTCCCATTTAAACTCACTTGTAAGATCTCTAGATCCCTAGACCTGGATCTCTCTGCTCACATTTAACGTACTCCCACGGCTCTCCCAAGGAATTTAGAGAGCCCTGTGCAGGTCCCTGGGTTCTCTCACTTTTATAACAGAATAAAACTGATATTCAGGACAGTCTTGGTGTGAGAAATGATGTCTCCTGCCCTAATGGATTCAATAGAAGAAGGTGGGACCAGATTTACTCTGCTGCCTTATAAATGCTTCTGAAATCTGGTGTGTTCTTCACCTATACCAGAGAGCAAAGCAAGGATCTGGGTTCAGGGAGTCTGCTTCCAAAATGTATTGCACAGCTTTGCCTACACACAGAACTTGAAATCGTCCTTCTGCATTTTCTTCATGTACGTAATTCTAGGCCTCAAATTTCTTCCTACTCTTCTCTGTCTCTTATTTTGATTCCATTTGTCTTTAACTGAATTCTTGAGGTTTGACACTGAGTGAAGTAAGGTTCCCTCGACAGAACAATCTTTACTCACAGCTGATATCTTTCTTCTCTTGTCTTTAGTCTCAGCAGAAACAGATGGTGGCCGAGCAGGATTCTCTCAGAGAAGGATTGCAAAAAGGTGGCCTGATAGTCATGGTGCTGAAAGCAATGAATCCCTTTGAGTTCAAGACCCAGGAAGGGAAGCAGGAGATGTTCCATGCTACGGTGGCTACTGAGAAAGAATTCTTCCTTGTAAAAGTTTTTAATACACAGCTAAAAGACAACTTCACCCCAAAGAGAACAATTATAATATCAAACTACTATTATAGGCACAATGGTATACTGGAAGTGAACAGTGCCTCACGTGTGTTTGATGCTAAACCGAACCAAGAGGTCACTGTCCCAAAAAGTATTATCAGAAAAGCTGGCCAAACCCTAAAGATCAATAAGCTTCAAACTCAGCCCCTTGGAACCATTGTGAATGGGATATATGTAGTCCAGAAGGTAAGTTCCTATATCTAATTTTATATCAGTTAACAGGGATAAAAATTCTTACCTCTGAGCTTTAAAGGGACTTGAAAAAACTATTTTGAGGATAGCAGGTGGCATGGTGGTTGAGGGCATTGGACTCCCACATGGCCAACTGTGGTTCTAGTCCCAGACCTGGCAACTTGCTTTCTCACTTTCCCTCTCTCTCTCACTCTGGTCAAATTAAAATAACTAAATAAATTAAGTTAAATAAAATAATTCTTAAAAAAAGAAGTTTTAATGTCTTTCCCTGTAGAAACATTGAAAACAAAACTCAAAGCACTGAAGTGGTGCAGAGTTAATGTGCATATATAAACTTATATACAGAAACTCAAAAAACCACTTTTATTTTCAAAATGCTGTCATAACCCTGATTCAGCTTTCTTTTATCCCTGTAGCCTCTGAAAAAGAGATTATACACGAGTAATTTTTACTTCCTGTGTTATTTTTGTACTTTATATAGATCATCTTTATTTTAAGTGACTGTTGTGAATGCAAAATAGCTAGAGTTGAGTAATAAACCAGATTAATTGACCTGTAAGACCAATAAGTAGGGCAATATTAAAGTACTGTGATTAAATGAAGAACATAGAAAAGTTTTATGAGGAGACTTATTAAAAGGGAGAAATAATACAGTATTATGATTCTGAGCCTAGGGGAACTGGGCTCGTGTGACTTTGACAGCTCTAGGGCCGGGTCTGAGGAACCACAGAGAAGGACTCTGCTGGCCTTGCATCCAGGAACCTCCAGGAACCTCACTGTCTTGGGTTAATTGCAGAGGAACTCATAGAAAAGATCTATTTTCATAGAAAATTTATGCATACAATGACCTTGGAAAGGAAGGCCACATTCTTTATCCCAGTTTTGATTTGGCCAACCATCCATGAATATGAGGGTGCTTGAAAAAGTTTGTGGAAAAACAAAGTTAAAGTACAAGTTTAGGACCCAGCAGGTGGTATGGTGGTTAAGGTGCTGGACTCCCACATGGTCAACTATGGTTTGAGATCTGAGCCTGGCAGATTGCTTCCTCTTCCTCTCTCTCTCTCTGTGTTTCTCGCTGGTCAAATTAAATAATAATAATAATAATAAATCTAAAAAAAGTACAAGTTTTTTTGGCAAACATTTTAAAAAAAATCTATTCATAGTTTTTTTCATAATATGAATTTCTTGTGAACATTTTGAAGACCTCTTGTATATTTACTTAGCTCATAAAATTAAAACTAAAAATGTCAATTTTCTCATTGAGAACATACTTTTGGTCTGGACTTGATTGTGAATTATTTCTTGTCCTAGAGTCTTCACTTAGACTCTTTACTGGGTCTGCGTCATTGACTCATGTGTCTCCGACATTCGTTTCTTTAAATGACTCTTCTCTAAACCAGGTCTTCTTTTCCTTTATTTTGCCCAGGGGCCCCATATCTTTCCCATATACCAGTTGCTGCATCTCTGGGCCATTGGGACTCCCAACGGGAGATGTCTGTCTCCTTTATCAGCAAATGCTAACATCCATAGATCCAGACTTCTCCACTTCAAAGCTAGATTATGTTTTTCTTTCATTTCTTTCTGGATGCTGCTTTTGATACATCTGATATCTGATTGATGTGGTTTTCCTTAGTCAACTTATCAGAGATTGGACGTTGATTTTCTTTTGCAGAAAACAGAGCAGAAGAATTCTGTATTATTTGATCTAAGTGACAACACAGGGAGGATGGAAGTACTGGTGCCTGGAAAGCAGAACAAAATAGAATGTGAGGAAGGGGATAAGCTTCGACTTACATTCCTCGAGCTGACAAGAAATGGAGAAAAACTACAGCTGAAATCTGGAGTTCATAGTGACATTAAGGTGGGCACTGCATGGCCAAGGTGAACTCTCCGTGGGGATGTTTTTCCTTTTCCATCAGAAAGCTGGACAGATGCTATTGAACAGGATATGGTATGGGAAACCTTGATATTTAGTATACCTGCATGTCTCAGAAACGAGGAACCTTCCTTTTAGAAAATATGCCTCCTAGATACCCCGAGGACGAGACTTCCCAAGGCACGCATGGTGTGGTACGTGAAGAGTCCACAGCGTGTTTCGGCAACACTGCGAGCCTCACGCAGACAGCTCAGCCAGAGGCGGGTAAATCACTCTGATGCATGTAAAGTAGCACAGAGCGTTTCTCAGAGTCGGCCCAGTCATCCCCGCACCTGCCACAGTTCAGGGCAATTGAGTCCATGTAAACCCCACTCCTGCCCTTTCATTGCACCCTGCTCCTCGTCCTGTTGCGGCTACTCGGTCTCTTCCCTGTGTCTTGGCATCTCCTACACTGACTGCCACCCCTACTCATAAGAGCGAAGGCAGGCACCTGAGAAGCCTATGGATGTGCCCATGCTAAGTCAAAGTGTACATCTCAGGGTCGATGGTATCTCGGGAGACTTATCCAAGAGTGGGCACTGTATTAGGAGGGAGGGAAGGAGAATTTTATGACAAGAATAGAAGAAAGGCACACTTGAGGAGAACATTGTTACTATGCACAGGGATAGGGTAACTACCCAAATACATGCACACTATTTTTTTCTCCACCCAGGTTATTAAAACTAAAAAGAAGAACTGAAAACGACCAATTCCAGTTAACTAGTCTGAGCAGCATTTAATTGAAGAACACCTGATCAAGAGTCTCTGCATCATGAGAGCGGCAGTTTGCAGGCTCCTTCTTGCCCCAGACCCACCGGATTACTCAGGACAGGAAGATCGTCGCATAATCCCCAGATGCTGACATATTATCAGAATAAAAGTGGATTTCTCATGCATGACAGCCCATAGTCCAGTTTAGTTTAGGGTAGGGCTCTGTTCTATGTAGATATATACAGATGTTGCAGTGTTCAGTAAATCCTGTTGAATGAATTAAATAACAGAAAATATTTATTATTTGTCTAAGTCAAGATGAGCTAAATTCACACATAACCAGACTCATAGGAATGTGGAATGCCTGTAATCATGAAAAATGGTCAACTTCACTAATACTCTGAGAAACACAATTAAATAATAAATGAATAATACTGCTTCCACGTAAGATGTAGAACATTGGAAAGAGTCATGTTCTTACTCTTACAACAAAAATGTAGAGTCAGATAATTTGCAAAATCAAACTTTTTCTGAACCCATCAGATAGCTAAAGTTGCAGAGGAAGTGTTTTACAATAATCTAAGGAAAGACCGACACCTCCAAAGACAAAATAGTAGCATTTACATACCTGGGGCAGACAGTGGACCACAGATGCCCCTCAAAATAGAATAATTCAGCTAAGTTTTAAAAAATTTCTCAAGTTTGAGTTTGGGATAGTAGGAGAATATAAGACCACTGAGAACATCAGCCATGGGAAAATTGTACCCACCTGAAGAAACTTCTCTACAATTTTCACTAACAGGACTGAAAGATTCTGGATGTTTGGGGAAGGGAAAGATTTTAGCCGCTGAAGAAAAAACACAAAATCCTGCCTGGATCATTCCGTGTAGAACAAAAATACCTCCTGGGAAAAAGAAGAAAACCATGCCATCATTTGGACACAGGTGAAGACTCATTAAAATAAGGAAGAAAAAGTAGCCCTACGCCTGATGAGAGAGAATGAATAGGTTCTAGATGCAGATTATTAGCGGGGGAGACAGAATTGGGGTGAGAGTCTTACCCCTAAAACTCAGGGGCACATTTTTACCAAAATCAGAAGCTGAACAAAGTGATAGAAAACTCCTACCACTCTAAAAACACAATGTGTTGTTTACCCCCAGACTGAGCAAATATCATGTAACAAGTAACAACAGCTAACCACTAGGGAAGGGGCAGAACATGCAAAGAGCAATCTCTCAGGTTCAGGTGAAAAGGGAAGACTTCCAGCTGATATTGAGGCAGATGAACACAGTGTAGCACTAAATGAATTTCAAGCTTGTGGGGCACTGAGCATAACAGTAACAATAAGTTACAAACTCAGCTTCCCTCTGGACTAGATTGACTGCATGTGTGCAGTAAAGTCACAGGAAAGACACTCTGTGCTCGTTTTCAGTCCTATCATCTCAGTCTCTTGTCACAAATTCCTTTCAACAAAAATTGTGAGGCACCTAAAGATGATAAAAAACAAATAAAATAAAATGGACAAACAAAAACTCATGAGAAAAATCAATCAAAAGAACCGAAGTCAGAAATGGCATATGAGCTCAGGTAAGGCATTTAAAGGTGATGGGTAACCTACATCATCAGATGTTCCGTTTCAGTAGAGAAGTGGAAGTGATGAGAAAGAATGACTTGGAGGGGCCAGACGTGGCATGGTGGTTAAGGCCCTGGACTCCTACATGACTCACCGTGATTTGAGTCTTGCACCTGGTGGCTTGCTCTCTCACATTCTCTTTCTGGCTTTCTCTGGTGAGCACATATGCTCTATTGCGACTCTTCTATCCAGCAGAGAGTCACCGGAAGCCCACATAGAAGAACTAGTTGAGACACAAAAATCCGAGTCAAGAGGGAGAGGGAGGTCACACCAGGGATGTGCCTGCTAAGCCTCTCTCTTCCTCCATATTTATTAGGGCCAAGGAGGAAGGAAGGTTATTTTTTAAAGAATTCAGAAAACAAAGGGATTTCCTGGAACAGGTTAGTTTTGGTATTGATTAGTGGGACATGGCTAAATGATGCCAGAGGCTGGACAGAACACCTTGGAATCTGGAAAACATATTTATCAGATTGCACACTCATCTAATGGCCTCCTGTTATTTGCAAGCAGAAAGGCCACATTTCCTGAACATACATTCACTTAGAATCCATAGATCTACAGTGTTCTAGAAGCAAGGCGTTTCTGATGTTCCCTAACACCATATAAATGATAATAATATAAATTAATGAAAAACATAGATTAGAGATGAAGATGCCTATAGCAGGGCTATCAGTGGACTTGACACAGCAGAGGGTAGAATCAGTGAACTGAAAACAGATCATTAAAAATTACTCAAACTTGGAGCCAGCAGATAGCATAGCAGTTATGGTCGCTGGACTCCCACATGGCCAACCGTGGTTCAAGTGCCAGGCCCAGTGGCTTGAAACTCATGCTGGGTGCGTGTGCATGTGTGCACAAGATCCTGGGAGGAGAATGGAGGAGAAGAATTGAAGCTTGTCAATTCTCTCTGTGTGATGATTTCTCACTTTCCCTCTCATTATCTCTGCCTCTCTATCTGGTGAGCACATGCACCCTAAGGCAAAAACCTCTTAGAAATTACTCTAACTAAAATGTGAAGAGAAAAGAGTGAAAAAACAAAACAGATTTTAGCATTCAAAGGATGCAGAACAACATTAAGCAATTTAAAATATCTTTATTTGGAATCCCAGAAGGAGAACAGAAAGAGAACAGGACTAATAAACATGCTAATAACAGACACTAAATCACCATAGTTCTAAGAATCTTAGAGAAAAGCAAACAGAGAAAGTATTAACAATAATGACACCTACTAATAATTATTATAACAATAAATCACATATCCACATCTAGGTATATTATACTCAAGCTTCTAAATGGTGAAGACAAAGCATAAAAAATGAAGATGGCCAGAGGAAAAGGACACATATATTGATATAAATGTTATAGTGGACTTCTCAGAGACTATGGAAGCCAGAAAACTGGGTTAACAATTGTAAAGTTTTAAAGACAACAGTCAACAGATTTTAAACCTAGTAAAAATACTCAAACATGCATGTCTTAAATCTTGATGGGTTAGAAATATGGAAGGAAAAAGATTGCAGTGTGAGATGCTCCACTGGGAGTTCTTTCTCTTCTCTGCTCTGCTCTGCTCTGCTCTTCTCTTCTCTTCTCTCTCTCTCTCTCTCTCTCTCTCTGTCTCATGAGTGCTCACACCCTCTGGCAAAAACAAACTAATGTGGACCAACCCAAAGCTGATAACTGCCTGAACCTTCTGCTTTGATATGGAGAAACTTGTGAGCAACCTTGAAGCAATCCAGGGCTTATAGCTGCCTGGGCTTTCTGTTTCCATAAGAGCTGGCTGACACTCACCTGAACTTTTGAGGTACTGAAAGGTTTCAGCCGATAAGTGGCCGATCCTCCCTGTCCAGGGAGTGCTATGGCGACCCCAATCAACTACAAAAGTCGGTTCTTGATGTAAAGTCCAAGAGGCTTTATTTCTAGTGCGCTAGGACTCCACTCCAAGACACACACACCAGAGAGAGTGGGCGTTTGGTTTATATAGACATAGGTTGGTGGGGTGAGGGGAAGGAAGAGTGCGGGAGTAAGATAAGGGCTCTAACTTTTGCCGACTTGAGCAAGGAGGGTAGGGGTAGTTACACAAAGGGGCCATAAAAAACCTTTTTGCACATAAAAGCATTCCTGCAGATGTTGGAGTTAGGTCTGGTCACAGGCTAGCTTGGGGTGGTCTGGTGTTGGTTTTACAAGGAGGGTGATGTATGCGAAAGCTTCTAATCTCCTGCACGGAGCCGAGCTGGTATGCAGGAAATGGAGCAAGCCCTGTCAGGGAGAATGGCCCCTGCTCGCTTTCCGGTGGGATGGCACAAGCTTTTTTTACAGAGGCAGAAAAAGCAGAAGGTTAAGTTTAATTTTTAACAAAGTGCATACTAGATAGTTGAATTTTATTCTTTCAGTACCAGAGCCCGTGAGCACATTGGGTTCCCTGCTTCTCTACCAGCTCTGTATTAGGGCAGACACTGAGTTCCTTCCCTGATAGGACATGCCAAGCGTGCTGAAAATTCCCCTCCCCAGTTCATTCATAAAAAACTGTGTCCAACTCTCAGCCAGAGATGGGCATTCAGAGTATTAACTCCTTGCCCATTGGAGTAATAAAACAGTTCTCCTATCTCTCTGAGTGCCATTTCTGTTCCTTGGTGCCCAGTTTTCTGCAACATTTTGGTGCATTGGCCAGGAGGTGGAATCAGGCTGGTCCTTTGAGCCACCGATCCCAGGACGTCCCCTGTCTGGGATGGGCACTACAGTGTTGAGAGATCGGCACGCCCTCATCTCATTTGATGGGATCCCTCAGCTGGGGTGCCTGCCCCAAGGCCGAGTGTTCCTGGATCATCGGACTCTGGTTGGAGAAAAGAACCAACTCCTGGACCTTGATGCATCAATCCTGGTCCGCTCTGGTAATGTGGTAATCTGGTAAAACCCGGAGATCTGTAGAGCCCTAGTCAGACAGACCTACTTGGACTGAGTAGAAGAGGAGACCCGTCACTCTCCTTCGGTCATAGCTACCGGCAGTTAGGGCTCATCTGGTAATTGGCTGCTATGGGGAGGAAATGTGTAACCTCTGAATGAATGTGAGGGTTTGTGATGAATGTGCTCGTGGCTCTACAGCTTCTTGTGGTGGAGCATGAGTGGGTCTGTTAACTGCGTTTCTGTGGTAGTTCCCTAAAGGCTAAATGGCAGAATTGGCACTGGGGGACCCAGTCCTTCTCTATGCGTTTAATCCAGTGGAGGTTCTATATCCAATTGCTTATTGCCAAGGAACTACAGGAAGCCCACAAGGAACACAACCAGACAGATGACCCCTCTTGGGGGGCACTCATACTTTTGTCTGTTTGCAACAATGTTCAGGGAGTGGGGGGGACACAAAAGCTGATAGGATAGGAGGGTTTTCCCTGTAGAGGCAGATAGGCAGATAATGAATGTCAGGGGCACGAATTTCTATGGACTATGATGCATTTATAGATAGGTTGCAAAAATCTTCACAAAGGCAGGTAGAGAATGTAGATGTGGCTGAGGAGTTGTTTAAGCAACTGGCCTTTGAAAATGGTAAGTAAATTATCAAGAGGTGCTGAAGAAAATTTACAGCCTTTGGTGACTTTGTAGCTCAGTCCCCATAGCAATTTAGCAACTCTTAATGACCTTGTAGCCCTGATAACAGCCTAACAACTCTGTTTAGTGCTGAGTTAACCCTTTCTCATCCCTAGGGTGCTGAGGACTGTCTGTTCATGGGCAGTTGCTTTGGGGTTTCTGTTTCTGCCCTCTAAAGTTTTTTTTTTTTTTTCAAGTGATTAAAATCTTAAACTGTTATCAATAAAAATGTTTTGTTCTATTTTGGGAAATTTATTGAGCAGTTTTTGTTTGTTTGTAAAATATGCATCAATGTATAAAACAAACTCTCACAATTTATGTAAAACCAAAAATGGGAGGGAACTGGGCCCCCCTCTACATGTGCTGCCAAATTACTATACCTAACCATGTTCAAATTAAGTAATTTAAATTTGACTTTTGACTCAAAAATCTCATCAACAGAGCACTGCCTGGCAGCATTTATCATTTACTCAAAAGCTTCCTCTAACCAGTAATCTCTGAGCCTTCTGGGAAGTGCAGGCTTTTGATAACTGGAGCGGTCAGAGATATTTGGGATATGAAGGGAAAACTTCAATCCAAGTCTCTGCAAGCCTACTGTGCTGGACTGCATGCTCACTAATTTTGAAAAGGGCTTCTCTGGTGATTATGGAGTTAAATTGAAACCAGAGAGGTCAAGAGCCCTCTGTGAGATTGAATGGCTTTCTTTTAAAGTGGGATGGCTGCTGGAGGGAACTCTATATCCCCCCCCCACCATGTGGGCTATATACAATGTGGTTACTGGTACCCCAGGCCATCCTGACCAGTTTCCCTATGCTGACACCTGGCTACAGATAGCCCAAGTCATTCCACCTTGGGTGCAGATCTGCATAAGAGGGAAAAACCAGTGCACTATTTTGGCCACTCAAGCCATGCTGCCTGCCTCCTATTGAAAGAAACCTATGGCTCCAATCCTGCAGGGCCCCCCAGAAGAGGAGCCATTAGCAGCTCCACCCCCATATACCCTGGCCAAGCCAATCATCAAAACCCCGCCCCATCTGTTTCCCATAGCAGTCCTAGGAGCCAGCGATAGCTCTGCCGGCTCAGGGGGGAGGCTGACAGCCATCCTGAGTCCTGGGCGCAGATTCTGCCTCACCCACTGCTACCCAGTGAGCCACTGCAGTCCAGGGCAACCTCACTCTTTAGATGCCCCTCTAGGAGACCAGAGGACCCCCGAAGACCCCCCCCCCCCCCCAAAGGTGCAGATGGGGCTATTATGAAAGGCAGGGTAACTACTACCAGCTCTTCACCACCACCGATTTGCTTAGTTGGAAACACCACACCCCCTCCTACTGAGAACAGCCCCAGGCAATGATAGATCTCATGGAGTCTCTACTCCAAACTCACCAGCCCACCTGGGACGACTGTCAGCAACTACTCCTCACCCTACTTAACACAGAGAAGGACCGCAGAGTCCTCGTGGCAGCAAAGAAATGGCCACAAGAGCATGTCCTCAACCATGTGGCAGGCATGAGGTTTGGGTCAGAACTGCTTTTCTGAATGAGAAGCCTGACTGGGATTTCAATACTGAGGGTGGACATGGCCATTTCAGCAAGTATCGAGAGGCTCTCCTGCATGGAATGAAAGCTGGTACGAAGAAACCTATAAAAACAACAGAAATGATTCAAAAGATAGATGAGCTGCCGGGGCAGCTTTAAAAGAGACTCTGCGAGGCATACTGGATCTATACTCCATTTGATCTGGAGAGTTCCAAAAGCCAGGAGATGATTAATGCTGCCTTTGTCACACAGTCGGCCCCCTAACATCTATAAAAACAAAAACAAAAACAAAATAACCCCTCCAAAAGCAGAAAGGTTTTACTGGGATATATGCCACCCAGCTCCTGGAGACTGCTAATCGAGTCTTCATGAACTGAGATTGAGAGGAAGACGCAGAAAGCAACCTGCTGACCGCCTGGATGCCCCACCCAATCCAAGAGAGAGGGCCAAAAACCGACCACCCCAGGCTTAGACCAACCTGAAAAGAGGATGGGCACTGGAGAGCTGAACGCCCCAAGTGGAAGGCAAACCAAGGGAGAATACCAAAAATCCCTCGGGAGCCCTCAAGACCTTCTGCCCAGAACTTTCAAGGGATGTCCTGGCCATGATGGAGTCAGAATAGGACCAAATGGGCTCCATGATCCTGGGCCCCCAGGAACCCCTGGTCAATGTCAAAGTGGGGGACCAGTCAATGAAATTCATGGTAGATACTGGAGCTGAACACTCCACTGTCACCCAGCTCCTGGCCCCCCATCAGGCCCCCATCAGGCCATCATCATGGAGGCCCCTGGAAGCCCCAAAACTCAGCCCTTTTTACAGGCAAGAAGCTGCTAGCTGGGGTCACCTGGTTCCCACGAGTTCCTGTACCTGTCTGAGTGCTCAGTCCCATTGCTGGAAAAAGACCTATTGGCTAAACTCAGGGTGCAAATCAGCTTTGACTCAACAGGCTCGGCTGCATCGACTGTCAGCCCTGCCAAAATCCTGACTCTAACAATGCCCTAAGAGGAAGAATGGCAAATAGTCACCCCCAGGGAAGCGCTTGCTACCGACTTAGAGCATTTTCCAGGTCAGGAAACTGGATGTACTCCGCTGGAATATGTTGACGACCTCCTGCTCACTAGACTGACTGGAGAATTGCTGGAAGGGAACTCCAGTGCTGCTCCAGCTTCTCCCTCAGGCCGGATACAAAGTCTCAGTGAAAAAGGCCAAGATCTGTGTATTCAGGTGCAGTTCCTAAGATTCATTCTGACTAAAGGACACCATACTCTCAGGTATAAACACAAACAGGTGGTATATGGGCTGCCTCAGTCTGCAACCAGGAGACAACTGCACGAGTTCCTGGGAGCAGCAGGGTTCTGTAAGATTTGGATCCCAGGCTTTGCTGAGGCCAGACCACTGTATGAGCTACTCAGAGGCCCAGAAGAGGCCCTGATTGAATGAGGACCCCTCCAAAAGTAGGCTTTCCAGGATCTAAAGTCAAGTCATGGGAAGTCCCAGGCACTGGGGCTCTCAGACATCACCTGAGAATTCAATCTGTTCATATATAAAACAGGTCAGATAGTACTAGGAGTTCTGACTCATCCCATTGGACCTTGGGAGAGACCCACCACCTACCTGTCTAAGAGACTTGATCCTACGGCATCTGGATGGACCCCTTGCCTGTGAGCCCTTGCCACCATTGTTGAATTAATTAAAGAGGCAGATAAATTAACCTTAGGCCAAGTTATCACCGGCCGGGTCCCTCATTCAATGACTGCCCTGATAAACAGCAGGAGATATAAATGGCTAGCCAGCTGTAGGATGTCCGCTACCAGGGCTTATTGATTGGAAATCTCTGAATTAGGCTCCAGATCCTGCAGAACCTCAACCCTGCTAACTTCCTCCCAGCCACACTGGGGCCTCCTGACCACAACTGTGAAGAGGCCCTTGATGAGGTATTTTCTGGTTGTTGTGATCTTGTAGTCACACTGCTGAAGGCCCCTGACCTCACTCTCTTCACTGATGGCAGCAGCTACATGAAAGATGGAAGCCGATATGCTGGCTATGCAGTTACCTCTCAGGACACGGTGATCGAGGCTGGGGCACTGCCCCAAGGGTGGTCAGCTCAGCAGGCTGAACTCTGGGCATTAATCCAAGCTTGAAATTAGTGATTGGAAAGAGAGTAAACATCTACAGAGACTCACAGTATGCCTCTGCCACCCTACACGTCCATTGGCCATTATATCGAGAGAAGACTCTTCTTGGCAGAAGGAAAGACAGTTAAAACAACACAAAAAAATCTGCCAATTAATAGAAGCAGTCTGGGAGACAGAGGAAGTGGCACTCTTTCCCACTATTCAAGATGGCAGGTAAAAAAGCTGTGAAGCAGAATACTAAGGAAAATAAACCTGAAGCCAAGAAGGCTGATGCCAGTGGCAAGGTTAAAAAGGATGACCCCAAGGCTAAAAAGCCCAATAAGGGGAAGCCCCATTGCAGCTGGGACCCCGTTCTAGTCCGGGGCATTGGCAGATACTCCCGGTCTGCCATGTATTCCAGGAAGGCCGTGTGCAAGAGGAAATACTCGACCACTAAATCCAGGATTAAAAAGAAAAAGAAGGAGAAGGTTCTTGTAACTGTCACAAAACCAGTTGGTGGAGATAAGAATGATGGTACTCACGTGATTAAACTGTGCAAAATGCCTAGGTATTATCCTACTGAAGATGTGCCTTGAAAGCTGTTGAGCCATGGCAAAAAAAAACCCCTTCAGTCAGCATGTGAGAAAGCTGCGAGCTAGCATCACTCCTGGAACCAATCCCAAGCTTTTGGAGGGATTTATAATAAGAAAAATAAATTTTACATTACTGTCATTTTTGCTATTCTGAAAAGATATCCCTTGTTTTGGGCTAAAGCAACCCCTCTCCAGGACACAGAGCTTGGTAACTGAAGCATAGGCTGAATTTTAGCCCCTGTCTGGTCATGCAGACTGGCTTCTTCAGGGAGGGCATGGCCTGTTCATTCTCAACCAACATCTTATGCTTAAAGATAACACCCAAATTATATAAGTTCAAAATTTATTTGGGATCTCTGTGCCCTACCCTGGTTTATAGGTCAAATACTATTTTCTTTTTAGCAACTCATAAGAGATTAAAGAGACTGCTAAGAAAATGCTACTTTTGAGAAAAAGTGTTTAATTTTAAGAATAAGCAAGTTATAGATGCAAAATGTGACATTTAGAAGTTACAAAAAAAGTAGAGAATAAAATAAAAAGCACCCCAACATATCATTCCCTTTAACAGCTGGCATATATATTGTTGTATTTTAGCCACACACACACACACACACACACACACACGCACATATATAATTTTTCTGTACTTAGATTTTAATCTTCATAAACATCGTTATCAATGGCATCTGGGTTTTTAAAAAGAGGACTCTAGTGAGGTCTCCATATTTGAGTCAGGATTGAGTGATTGTTTCTTATTTTTCCTGGCTTTGATGACCTTGAAATAGAAATAGATAAAAACAGATCAGCTGAGATGTCCCTAGTCATATGTTTTTCCCGTCACTCACACCATGTCTCATCCCATTGGCCATACCCCTTTCTCTAGTCCCTTCTGAAAACCTTTTCCTTACTTTTGCCTATCACCTTTAATGACTTTCTGCCCTGTGACTGACCCCTTTCACCTTGGTTGGGACCCTGGGATGAGATATTCACTCTTGCCCACCATGAGCACTTGTAGATGGGCAGGAGGTGCAGGGCACAGTAGGAGAAGGGAAGGAGCTGGTGTATCTATGCCAGGAGTTGAGGGGAAGGTTCTCAATGGGCAGAAAGGTCAGCCGAGGGTACAGGAGGTATTCGGGGTGCAATTGCTATGAGGAAAGATTTGAAAAGTTTCACTGATGACCTTGAGACCCAGAAGACCTAAAAGCAGGTATGTATCTATGTGTCTGACTATGTCAGCCTTTATTTTGATTTGTTTACATTCCGATACTAGCCTTTTTAAATGTGCCAAGAATTCCACATGAATGTGTGAGTGTGACAAAGAATATAAACTTTGTCATTTAGAGCTAAACACCTCTGTCTTTTATTTCACTAAATAAACACTCTTGTGTTCTGATGGGCTCAGAGACTCCTTGGTGACTTGACTGTGTTACACACTCTGCTAATAACCCTCTTAGGTAGAAAAATATTTCCCCATTTTACAGATGCTGAACTTAAGGTTCCTAGTATTTAAATCTTTAGTCAACTAGAAAAATCACACAGCCAGGATGTGAAACAAAGTTGTCTTAATTAAACCCAAAGTCTAAAGTCTCTTTCTGCTTTGCTAAGTTGAAAATTGAACCAATTCTTTATTATTTAGCTTGGATTTTATCTCCTTTCAAAGTTTCTATGAATTTTATTTCTTCTTTCTTCACTATGATAAGTAAATCCTTCTTAAAAAAAAAAAGATGGAGGGGCAAGCAGGTGGCCTGCTGGTTAATGCACTGGACTTCCACGTGGATGATCTCAGTTTGAGTCCTGGACTTGTGGCTTGAAAATCATGCTGGATGTGTGTGCATGTGTGCCCAAAATACCAAGAGGGGAATGAATGAGATGAGATTGCAGCATGCCCATACCCCTGGGAGGTGATTTCTCACTGTTCCTCTTTTTGGTTAGTGCATCTGCCTTATAGGAAAACAAACAAGACGGAAAGACGACTAAAACGTGAGCCTTATTTCTTTTTTTCATCTACAGAACTACTTATGCAATAGCAGCAATCTAGTTTTCTTAAAGTATAAACAAGGCAAGTTGCTACTTCGGGAGAATGACATTCCCATGGTGTGCTCACCTTCATGTCACTGTGAATTACAGATCTTAGCTGCATCTTATCCACGCTAAATGCCAACTCGAAGCACGTGAGTTTAATTTTATCACCTTCCTCACAGTGGATTTTGGTCAGCCTTCCATATACCACTACTTCCATCTTCCCTGTATTGTCTTGTATTTCATAATAGGTGCATTGATCCCTCACATTTTTCTGAAAAAGAAAATTAACATCATCTTCTGAGAACTGGCTCAGGGATTTTCGAGCGTGGGAAAAGTACGGGGTGTTAATTAAAACTTTTGTTTCTGACAGGGGAAACAGCTTTAGATCCAGAATGGTGGTACCAAATAGCAAAGAATTTAGGCCAGTGAATCCTCCCTTTCTAAACTTCTCTCTCAAACCTTCCTTGTTCTTAAGGTCTTTGTCTGCTGGATTCTTCTGAAAAAATTAGTTACTTTCCTAGTTTTTTTTTTCCTACTTCTACATCAGCATAGTTGAGATTTCCTAAAAAGCGTATGCAGACAAATTTCATTACCTTTGTAGGTTTCTTTGATACCTATCTGGGAACAAAGAATGGCTGTTTGTGGTTCATTGTAAAAGATTGTTCCAAATCCTCATTAAGTAGATTATGTTATCTCCATATACAATTCCTTTCTTTATCTTCCTCATTTATTCCCCCTTCCTCAATCTGTCCAAATCTTGAAGCTAGATAATCTTGTTCTAATGTTCTAGTTTCTATTCATTTACTTTATTTACTAATTCTACAACTGTACACACACACACACACACACACACACACAGCTATTTAAACAGAGTATTCAGAAAAGAGAGGTAAAAATGGGGTCACCCTTTGTGTAATATGGAATGTAACAAAGTAATTCAAGCAAGAAGTTAGGTCAGATAAGCAGTGTTTAGACTAGTGTGTGTGTTGGGACTGAAAAACACACCATAAGTCTAAGAACTCATAAAATTTTGTTGCATTTTATTGTCTTTATTTATAAATTGAGAGATTAAACTATATGATTTTGCTAGGTTTTTTTTTTTTACTTCAATATGCCTCTTATTATTTAGTATAGAAGTCAGCTGCTGAACAACCTTTTGATGAATGAATGAATGGAAGAGATGAGAACACTTTAGAGCTGGTGATCAGAATTCTTGCTGACTTTTGGACATAGCTGTGTTCTAAGGCAGAGTAGTCCATCTGAGTTTTCACTCGATTGTCGATTGTCACAACCAGGATCCAACTTTGGGAGGACAACTCTTTTATTTATAGTTAAACTAAGTTGCCATTAATGCAGATGGGAAAGACTTAAAAGAAACAAAATCCTAAGGATATATGTGTTGACCTAAACTATGTACTGTCCTGTTACAGGGTGGCTGTGAATGGATCATCATAGGTGATAAAATGCTAAGGTTTCCTGATGAATCTCTTTTTAAAAAGTTTGCATGATCTGACCAACTGGTGCCATGGGGGGTTAAAGTGACGACCCCACATGGCTGACTGTGCTTGGCAAATAGCCAGGTGCATGCATGTGTGTGCATACCCAAAATCTGTGAGGAGAAAGGAGGAGAAGAGATTGCTGTGATACCATCCCCTCAGGAAGTGCTTTCTCACTTTTCCTCTCCCTCTGTCCTGTGAGTGCACCTACCCTGTAGCAAGTTAAAATACACACACACACACACACACACACACACACACACATACATAAACTTGCATGGGGATACTTTGGGAAGAGGAATGTTAAGAGATTACCTGTCCCGTATCCTGGAGTGGGAAGATTCCATCCAACAATTCCTGATAGAGGGGAATTTGATTTTCTGGTTTTAGTAAGTTGGCTACACTCCAACTGGCAAGTTAAGACTTTTAAAATCTGGTGGTGCAGAAGAAATTTTACAAAGCAATAGTGTGGACTTACCTTATGCACCATAAATACTCCATTCACAAATTTTTCTTCAGTTTGTGAGTAAAGATGATTGATTTTAGGAGTTGCATTGGCATTTTGAATTAGGCTTCTTGAGATCTCCATCTTTTGGTCTGGATTCACGTCAGACACAGATGAGAGATTGTATATCTCCAGGAACCCATTGCGACCAACATAATCTGACAGGGAAATAATCTTCTTTGGGATGAACTTCTCCTTCAGGCTGATGTTAAAAACCTTCACGTGGAAGAATTCACTCTCAGTGGCCACTGTGGCATGGAACATTGTTCTCTTTTCTCCGTTGAACTCATACGTCAATGGTTCTGTTACCTTCAGCACCATCACCTCTTTGGGGCCACTTTGGTAACCAACTTCTTCAGAAGCTTCTTTAGGTACGTTCTTCGATCTTGGTTTCTACTTAGAATGGACACACCAAATACAAGCACAAGTAAGAAAGGGAAAACAGAACATTCTTTAGTGAAGGCCTCACCAGGCTCAGTGCCTTAAGGTACATCTTAGTTGGGGGAAAACTAGACAAGGATAGCTGACATGGTATAATTTAACTAATGGTAAAGTTGGAGATTTAAGGAACAATTTTCTTTTCTTTATTGTTTTAGGAGTGTGGAAATGACAACATATCTTTTTCTTTAATGAAGATTAATCTAAGAAAAATGGTATGTTTCTGAACAAGAGCTATGTAGAAGCAGACAGTAAAGGCAATGCTGTCATGAAGTGGTTCCCGAAAGAGAGAAGAATTAACAAAGGATTTCAATTTTATTTCTTCCCATCCATGTTAGTGGCTAAATAAGACAAAAATAGAGATGCAAATTAATCAGTCTTCTTAGCACTGAGATTGAAGAATGAGCTCAACCATAAACCATAGATTTCATATAATTTCAACTGGAACTAATCCTGAGAGATCTGAGTATTTTTTTTTTTTTTTTTTGGAGAGGTTTTTCGCTATAGGGCGCGTGCGCTCACCAGACAGACAGAGAGAGACATAGAGACAGAAAGCGAGAAATCACCCCCCAGGGGGGATGGTCACGCCGCAATCCCTTCTCCTCCATTCTCCTCTCGGGATCTTGGGCACGCACGCACACGCGCCCGGCGTGAGTTGTAAGCCACCGGGTCCGAGATGCGAACCGCGGTCGACTACGTGGGAGTCCAGCGACATAGCCATTACGCTAACTGCTGGTTCCCGAGATCTGAGTATTTTAAAGACTCAAATCACAAAGTCCTTTCTAACAAATTAGTGCTGTGTTGCAAAAGAGTTAGTAAAGCAGACCTGGAGAACCTCAGGGACTTCCCTAATTTCAAGGAGTGCAGGCCAGAGGTTGTCCAGCTAGAATAATGAAAGGCCTTGAGGAAAATCACAGAATTGGAAAAGCTAGGCATTAGGGCTTTTCTATGATATATTTTCTCCACAGTTTCAGAGTTTCAGGAGAACCCTGAATTGGAAGGGATGCAGAGTTAGTTTCAATGGCTACATGGTTGCCACTAATTCCAGAAAATCCTATGGAAGTGGCTAGATCTAAAAGAAGAAAGGAAGCAGGTGGATCCTATAATTCAGCATATTCAGAGAAAACAGAATTATTCATATGCTAGTACAAATAAACTTGTCACATATTTAGGCAAGTTAGGACCTTAGAAAGTGTGACTTCCACATTGTATGCATAGAAAGATTACAGGTGTCTTGAGATGTCCATACATACCATTGTAGGAGCAGAGAGACAGAGACCTGATGTCCCATTGACTAGATAAGGGCTCTGTACATGGCCACTTGGGCCAAGAAACAAGCAGGACTAGGCTGCTAGCTATGTCTCAAAAATAAAGACTATATAGGGAATTTAGAATTACTGGTATTAATAATAATACCAGCAACATAACCTGAAAACATTTATAGACAGAAAGACTGCCTAAGCTGTTATATATGGGATGGTGATAGAGGCTGCAGTCTGAGTTAGAGGATAACTTGAAGCTTGGTTGAGAAATGGCATTAGAGAATACATAAGTAAGTGTTGTTTTTGCCTATTTTCTACGTTCTCTGCCTAGTCACAGTAGAAATAAAAACTTTAGTTCTAGGTGCAGGCAATGCATGGGCAGGTGGGTAGAAGTTGATGCCCACAGGTATGCATTCACATTTGCACCCCATCTCTGCCCCCCATGAGCAGGATACCTGTAATACAAGCTCATTGTTCACTTAGAAAGAAAGACATACAAGAATTACAGCTGTGATAGTGCTAAAAAGGAAGAATAAAGGGACCCATGAAATCAAATATTTGGAATAGCAGATGTTTTCTGAGAGTGAGGCATAATGAAAACGTCCCTAGGGAAAAGATTCAAGCTCTCACCTAATAGTTAAATATGTTTGAAGCAGTGATGAATCAGAAGAAATGATTCCAAACAAAAAGAGGATATGTCTAAACATCTCTTGTGAGAAAGAGCAAGGAATGTTGAAAATAAACTCTGAAGTATGGTCAGTAAGCAAATGTGAAAGGGGGAAATAAAGTTGCAGCGAAGGGGATGTATACACCCTTATACTCATGTCTCCTTGTCTCGTCACCTTCTCTTTCTCTCTACTCAATGTGAGACAATAACCCTCTTACAACCAGAGGAGATACCCTGTAAATAACAAAAGAGTTCAAATCTAATAGGATCTCAAAACATACACCTAATGAATGAATGAATGATTATATTAAATAAATAAGTTATATATAGTGGTTAGATGAGAAGCTCTTCTAGGATTATGATAATCACAGCCCAGCCCGGTGGCATAGTCAGAAGCAGCTGAATTGCAGTGCTAGAAGCCACATGGCTGACCACTGGTTCAGATCTCCAGTTTGGTCAACCTAAAACATGCCAGGTACATGCATGTGCCCAAGATCCTGATGACCTGGAGGGCTGGGGGAAAGGGGATTGTAACATTTGAAGGTGCACACTCTCTCTCTATCTCTCTCTCTCTTCTTGCACACAAGCAAGGAGATACAGGAATGAGAATAGAAAGTTGGTACCTTCATTGCAGAACCGCTGGATGGGATTGGTGGAGGCATGGGAGAGGGTGGAGGACAGCTCTCAGTTGTCTCTATGCTGGTACCTGAAGTTTCCAGAAGCTGACTCGGTTCCTGAGATAGCACCATCTTTTTGGAGACAGCTTTTTGGGAAGTTGAGTTTTTTCTTTTCTGAGAGAAAATAGGTTTCTTTCTTTATTTCTGGATCATGATTTTCAAAGTCACATAGAACCTAGCATCTTTTTTTTTTACCTTTCTTTTTATATGAGATCCTCATTTTCCAATTTAATCTGGAATAAGAGCACATGTTTAATACCCTTGTCACTTCCCTTCCTCTCATCCCAACCAGGATTACAAAATTTACATTGCAATGATTAGTATTGAAAGTGTAAATGAAGGGCTGGCAGGTGATGAGGTGGTTAAGGCACTGGACTCCCACATAGCTCACCACGGTTTGAGTCCTGGACCTGGCAGCTTGTTTTTTTCACTTTCTCTCTCTCTCTTTCTCATTCTCTCTCTCTGGTAAGCACATGTGCCCTATAGCAAATTTTAAAGCTAGTAATAATAAATAAGATAAAATAAATAATGCTTTAGTCAGGTGAAATTCCATTGGTTTGGGAAGAAATACGGTTTCTACATCTGTACACTAGGCCAAACCAACTGGTCAAGCATAACTCTTGGTATTATTTTTGGCTAAATAACCCTCCCAGGATACAAGAAGAGCAAACTTTAGCACAGTAGCCATAGTTAATGATGTGTATTAACTAAGTCTTTGTCTTCAAGAAAATACACAAATAAGTTCTTAACATTTGTGCTCCAAGGTCCTAAAACACCCATCTCTCCAACTTTTGGGAGAAAGTATTGAAAAAAATATATGAATTCTTGGAATTATACAACAAGAGGAACACGAAGACCACAAATAAAGCCTTTCTTAATTTGTGTGGGTGGTGCTGAGGATGGAGTCTGGTTAGAGTGCAGCTTGGGTCTTGAGTTGGAAATTGTAGTGAGGATAGTGATTTAAATTTTGTTCTTGTTCTCCGTATTTTTCCTTGGACAATATTTTCATGCATATTCACCTTGAATGTAGAATAATAGCCCTGGTTGTGGGTAATACCAAGGCAAGACAAAGAAAAGAAGACAGATTATGATAGGAGTCAATGTATAAGGGTGTGAATACACTTTTCCACCCTTGTCTTCTTCCCCCAGACACCATACTTACAATGTGAATTTATCTTTTGGTAGCAAACAAAGACATTCATTTATTACAATATAATAAATGCTATAAAAGAATAGTAATATATCCTCTGAATGCACACAGTGAGAGTATTATTTCTTCTGGGAGGAGGAAACTGTGAACATGTACCTGAGAAAGGGATTCAGGATGGCACTGAAAATTCAAAATATTTGGATGAGTGAAGAGACAAGAGCAATGAATTTCAAACTGAGAAACTAGAATATGTCAAAACACCTGACATGGGAAGATGCATAGAATGCTGAAAATAACTCCTAAGTACAGTTAGTAAGCAAAGGTGAAAGAGGTGGAGAGAAACAGGACTGAGGGGAAAAACACACTCTATATTCATCTCTGTTGGTCTGTTCTCCTCTGCCTCTCACCCAACCTGCCTTTATTGGTGGGCCAATACAAGATAGTCTCCCTATTAAAATGAGAAATTATTTCACAAAATATATGCTTGTAACTGGAAAAGACTTATAATACGTTGAGATCTGCATATACACATTTGATAAATTAATGATTAACTGTAAAAGGAAATGTGTGTAGTAGGGGATTGTGAGGCACCCTTTCAAGGTTCTGATGATTCTTGAATTATAAAGTGGGGAGGATCAAGTCCTTGGAACAGGAAGATGGTACCTTGGCTAAGGAACTGCTGGGTGGTATTGGTGGAGCCAGAGAAGAAGTCTGAGGACAGCCTTCAGTTTGTTGTGTGCTAGTTGCTGAAGGTTCTGAAAGCTGACTTTGCTCCTGGGTTAGCTTCATCCTCTTGGAGTTAGCAGTTTTTATGGTCTTGGTTTTCTTTTTCTGAAAAATATTTTAGCTTCGTTTTACTCTCTCCTCTGGTGATGCTTTCTAATATTAGATAGAGCACAACATATTTAATACTGAGTAAATTGGCTTTTTATTACTAAATCCTAATTGTATGGAAAGTCATGCCCTTGCAGACTGCAAGAAATTACAATCCATCCTCTGGAGACACAGCCAGAAAGAAAGTGGTGGTCATATATGATTGATTCATGCAAATAGAAAGGAGAGTTTTGCACCTATCACTTCTACTCATCTCTACGGTGATGGAAAGAGCAGACTTGCATTTAGAAAATCCATGTTTGAATTTAGCTTCTTTTAATAGGCTTTGGCAAGTCATTGCCCTAAACTTATTGTCATTTTAGTAAATATCTACAAGACGAATACTGCTTTTATATATCTACCATAGGAAATAATATGACACAGATTAAATTGCATAGTGGTTCTAAAATAAAATGGTTGATCAGTAGCTGTTAATTTGTTGATTCAGAACCTCGTTTTCCCTAGGTCTTTGGCATGAGTAAAGAAGGTTGTTAAGTGGAAGGGTCATCATAGAAGCTTTGTCAGTGGGACGCTCGCCACTCTACCTTCAGCACAGGTGTGTCGTTGATTGGTTCACATTCCAAAACTCTATTTATGGTGGATGTAGATTTGGCAGTACTGGGTTCGTCCTGATTGCTTTTTCTCTTCGTGGTGTCCTTCACTTTGCATTTCCTTCTAACTGATGCAGTAAGAGAAAACACATTAAACCCAGAGCAGCTGGTTTAGGAGAGATGAAGCAGTTTCAGCCCTGTTTCCTTTCAGCTTGTATTTGAGGGTCTAGGTGGGCCGTGTCTCTACTGTATTGCCCAGCTTGGCTACAAGGTGACCAAGAGTTACAACACAGGCTTGGGCACTGCCACATGATGCAGCGAACACATCCTCCCATGTACCTCAGTCAAGCTTTTATCCACTCCTTTCTTTTTTATTTTTTCTTTTTTACTTTTAGCAATCTAGTTTTCCTTTTTCTTAGAGAGAGATTTTTTGCTATAGGCCATGTGTACTTGCTGGAGAGACAAAGAGTTGAAAATTGAGAAATTAACCCTGGGGGGGATAACCATTCCTCAATCCCTTCACCTCATTCTCCTCTCCAGATCTTGGGCACACACACACACACACACACACACACACACAGAATTTTAAACCACAAGGTTCGGGACTTGAACTGTAGTCAACTATGTGGGAGTCCAGCAATGTAACCATTATGTCATCTACTGGTCCCTTAACAATCTAGTTTTCATGATGTGAATAGTGAGTCATTGTCTGTAAAAGATCTGTCAAATTACAACCAGAGGCAACAAATATGGTCTGATTTGTAATGCGACAAAGAGGCAATATTGAACTTTGACTTATTAACTATGATTTTTTTTAAAACCCAGCAATTGTTTTTTTACAAAAGGCATGTTCTTCACAACTCTGAGAGGCAAATTTTTAAATAAGTACTGCATAATTTGTTGCTAGAGAAGATACTAATGATAGAGTAAGTATACTGAAAGAGCAGTAATATTAATTAATTTGAAACGCATTTTCTCTAATTTTGTCATTTTTCTAATGTTTCTAATATACTAGAAGCCCTAGTCTTACTCATTACATCCTACTACTTTTCTATTTTTTTCCACTCTCAAAATATATCCTTCAGGGACCAGCAGTTAGCATAATGGCTATGTCGCTGGACTCCCACGTAGTCGACCACGGTTCGTGTCCCGGACCCGGTGGCTTAAACTCATGCCGGGCGCGTGTGCGTGTGTGCCCAAAATCCTGAGAGGAGAATGGAGGAGAATGGATTGCAGCGTGGCCATCCCTCCCTGGGGGGTGATTTCTCGCTTTCTATTGCTCTGTCTCTCTCTCTCTGTCTGGCGAGCTCACATACCCTATAGCAAAAACCTCTAATATATATATATATATATATATATATATATATCCTTCAAAATGCACCAAGTGTCTGGGACCAGCAGGTGGTGTGGTGGTTAAGGCACTGGACACTCCCACATGGCTAACCACAGTTCAAGTCCTGGACCTGGTGGCTTATTCTCTCTCTCTCTCTCTTTAAGTCTCTTTCTGGTCAAATTAAAATATATGAATGAATAAATAAAATAAAATAATTAAAAAAATACACCAAATATCTTTCTAAGAAAGCAATTCTCTAAATTGTCAACTTACTAGCACTTGTGATACTGTCATTACTATGGCTACGGAGACCTAAATTGGAAAGGGGATCTATCAGTTTTGACCAAGTCAGGGTTTTATTTAAGGGTAAGTAGGTTGCAGAGAGGGTGGGGTGAGACTGCTTCTCTATAACTTTTTTCCCCTTTTCTGCATTAAAATTTTTAAATTGTAATTTTAATAATTATTTTATAATTTCTAATTTACATGTAATAGTTGTACATCTTTGTGGGGTATAGTTTTTCAAAACATGCATACAATATGTAATGCTGAGATCAGGGCAATAAAGTGATGAATCATTCCCAACATTTATCATTACTTTTTGTGTTTGGCACATTCAAAGTGAATTCTTCTGGTTATTTTGAAATTCATGTTAAACCATCACCGACATTACCATACTATACTATAGTTTTCTGTAACCATTCCAATTATTTACGTGCACTTCTTTGTTTACCGTTTTTCCCATCCATTATTACCGTTTGACTTTGCTTTTTGAAGACGTTTAGCAAGGTCTTTAAGTGTTTCCATATCTTTGAACAATTTTATTAGTTGGTCCACACCAGCATCACCTCGGAACTTCTCTTCCAGCAAGTCAGCAATCTGAATTTTGTTGTATTCATCTTGCATTTTCTTAGACAGTTTTAAGTCACGTGCTAATAAGGATTTAATTGTTCTAAATTGATAATCATTGAGGGCCTCTAGTCCTTTCAGTAGCACAATCTTCTTGTATTCACTCACCATCTCTCAAGCCTGCAAGAGAAAAATGGCATACAGTGTCACACATATACAGACAATGTGAGTGAGCGGCCCATATCACCCTGACATCCACAGTATGTATATGACATAGATAGGCTTAATTACCAGATGTGTCACTGTAGAAAACACGTTGAGAATTGCTGCATTAGGAATATCTAGAAAATACCTCTTTTGATTAGATGTATAAAATAAATTAATAATAATAAATAAATAAAAATATAACCATGTATTATAAGGCAAACAAATTCTAAGTGCTCAAAAAGAAAAAGAGGTGGTAAAAGTAAATAAATCATAAATATACTTTTGTCTGTTGATAAAAACACAGCCTTTTGGACAGCTTTTGTTTTTTATCCTTTTATATGATGACAGTTAAGTTTAATCAGTGGTGGATGTGGAAAAAAGAGATCTGGAAATAGGCAATGGTCATAGTGTGGGCTGTGTAGGGTCAATGTCCCTGGGTCCTCTTCTCTTCTTCTATTGAGACTGTAGCCCATCTCCAGTGTCTGCCTGTTGATTCCCGACTCTTCCAGCACCTGCTATGACTTATGTGGCCCATGTGCAAAGTGGGCTTCAGCCTCTGACTTTACACAGGAATAACCCTCTGCCATAGCACGTGGATCCATGCTGGGTACTGATGCCTGTCCACTGGACTCTTCCCTAACCGATTGTCCTTAGCATCCTGTCCCCCTGGGTGTTGGAGCATGTCCTCTGTGTCCTCTATGCCCACCCATGCCACTGTCCCTTTGCTGTACAGCTACACATTTTCCAGTGCAGGATCCAGCACTTATTGGCTAATTATTTAAATAGTGTTATGTTTTTTGTCTTTTCAGGTGTTGACAGAAATAACCAACTCTGCAAAAGTAATAATTAATGTGGTTTAGGGACCAGTAGGTGACATAGTGGTTAAGGGCTCTGGCTTCCCACATGACTGACTGCATTGGAGTCCTGAACGTGGTGGTTTGCTTTTTCACTTTCTCTCTTTCTTACTCTGTCCCTCTCTAGTTTAATTAATTAATTAAATAAATAAAATAATTCTTTAAAAAAATTAATGTGGTTTATTTCTAATCATGAATTTGAGTGACCTAGGCCCGGAGAAGAGGCAAAACATGCCTCTCTTTTAGGGTGATCAGGTACAGGGTTTCCTTTTATTTGATTTTGAGAGTGAGAGAATTCAGTGAAGAAGGAACATGTGGAAGGGGGGTTTGTATATTTTGGGATAGGATTAATAACAGAGATAAGGGGACTAGTATACAGTTACAAGATACTGTCCCAAAGACAGAATGTTGGAGGAGTCATGTTAAACAAGGAGTCAGGATGGTCTATTAGTGGTTGTGGGTGTGACTCACCTATTATAGGGATATTATGCCAGGAACAGAAAGAAGGAAGATTTCTGTTATCAATGGGCCAGAATGGCCTGTTAATGTCTGTGGGCATGACTCACCCCAGGCCCTCTGGAAGGTATTTTGGAAACAGAAAAAAGCAGTCAGATTTCTGTCCTCACAGGTCTTATTTCTCCAAGTTCTTTTCATAGAGCCAGCTTTCACTTCGTAAACCAAGTTTATACTCTGCTGAAATAGTTCGAGTTTCTATTTTCTTTTAAAAAAATTCCTTGCTACTTAAAATGTCTTGGAAAGTGTTGGATAATTTGTATGATTAACTTCTGCTATATGTGTATTCCTTGAACCTTGTGCTTTGAAAATACACAAAACACTTGACATTTTATGTTTCATGAAGTTTCAAACTTCCTTCTAACTGCCTGGGAAGCCATTTCCAATTTCTCTGACTACCTCCTGTACAATCCATGAGACTAAACTGAGGTTTTGTCTTCTGGAAGTTTCCAGAGTCCCCATATGGGCTGTTTCACCCCTCTGGACCTCTTCAGCACCTTGTGAACCTCCTTAATGACATTCAGTACCTGATATAGATTCTAGTTTTCTCTTTAAATTCATGGTTAGTTTAACTCAGGAACCACATCTTTGAGTTCCTTTTCTATCATTTCTTCATTCTTGAGAGAAAATTAACATCCTCAGATAGAAAAGGTGCATAAGAGAAAATCCACACAAAGATGCATTCTAGTGAAACTAAAAACAAACTGGTCTGTAGTCCTCCAGAAATAAAGAGTAATCACTTCCAAAGATTGGATAATCTGACTGAAACCTTCTCAACAGCAAAAGTGTCATAGCAGGATAATGAAGTAATGTTTATGCAATGCTACTCAAAAATTCCATCTCTATCACTACAGCTAAACTTTTTAAAATGAGAAGAGTTTTTTGAGAATGTGACATTACAATTCATTGCAAAATAAAGAGCATATGTGAAGTGACAGAATCTATAGAAAATGTTTACTCTTTCCACTTAAATGTAAACATTCATATATTGTTGCTGAAATATGAGTGTTTTAGACTTTGGTATAATGATGCACATCCCAATGGAGTTTCTGGTAATATAGTATTTAGAATTTATAGGGGTCGGAAGGTGGCATGATGATTAAGGGTGCTAGAGTCCAAGAGGGCCAATCGTAGTTCAAGTCCCAGACCTGGTGGCTTGTTTTCTCATTTTCCCTTTCTTTCTCTCTCTCTCACTCTCTCACTCTGTCCCTTTCTAGTCAAATTAAAATAAATGAATAAATAAATAGATAAAGTTAAAATAATTCTTAAAAAATAATTTATGTATTTAATTGCCTTTCTGATGTCTCTAAATTCTAAATTTTAAAACATATCTAGGCCACAGATACAGAAAAGTTTTTGCAACCCACCTGAGGGAAAATAATTTTAAACTATAATTTTAACCTAGACAAAATTATATATATATATATATATATATATATATATATATATATATTTTTTTTTTTTTTTTTTTTTTTTTTTTTTTGAGAGAGAGAGAGAGTTTTACTATAAGGCACATGTGCTAGCTGGAGAGACAGAGAGAAAGTGAGAAATCCCCTCCTGGGGTGATGGCCAGGTCACAATTCCTTTTCTGCCATTCTCCTCTCAAGATCTTGGGCACATACACATGCACCTGGCATGAGTTTTAAACTACTAGCTCCAGGACTTGAATTGTGGTCGACTACATGGGAGTCCAGTGATGTAACCATTATGTCATCTGCCATATATATATATATATATATATATATATATATATTGCCAGAGAGCATGTCCACTCACCAGAGAGAGACAGAAAGAGAAAGTGAGAAAGCATCCCCATGAGGTTTGGTCATGCCTTTACCCTTCTCTTCCTTCGGTCCCTCCTTTTGGGATTTTTGGGATTTTGGGCATGCATACACTTATGCCTGGGGTGTTTCTTAAGCTGCTGGGGCTGGGTCCAGAACCCAAACCGTGTGGTCGGCCATGAAATCCAAACACTTTAACTACCAGGTCATCGACTGAGCTGACAAGATGTATTTAAACAGTAGAGTCTCAAACACTGTCTTCTGATCTTCGAGGCCTCACAAGTTTTGCAAGACAAAGCCCCACAGCCAACATGTATAGAGGCAATATTCAATAAGAAAATAAAGTCAAGAAATACTGCAGACCAAAAGGGAAGAAAGAGTGAAAAAATAACTTGATTATGAGTTTTATGTCATAAGCTCTGATTAAGAAAAGAGTTACAGAAAGTATCTCAACATGGTGGAGAGAGGGACAAAAAGAATATGACAGTTCACTAACGTATTTGTCTTTACTGGTAGAGAGAAGATGAAAAGAAAGACAGGGAGGAGAATATTGTACTGTAAATTAAACTTAGCAAAAAGACTAATATGTTAATTATCAGTATATACATAAAGGGTCTAACTGGTAAAATTACAACTTTCATCAAATTTAATTTAAGAAATCTACCTATAGTTGTTAACAAGAGATTACTTAAAAGTGAGGATATTAAAAAAAATATTCTGAAAGGAATATCTAAATAAAACAGTTTATATATATTAGTGTAACTTTAACTATACCTTAAGACAGCATATTTCAGATACCACATAATGGAGAAAGGTTCAATTACTGGGAAAAGTCTTAATTATAGATTTATTTAATGATAATAAGTGCATTTTGCTATTACTATAAATAGTAATACTTAGTATATTATTTCTCTCTCACACATATATACACACATGTATACTTATATAAATATGCATATATTTATATATAACATATTAATTTTAAAGAACTACAAAGAAAAGCACAATTTTATGGTAGGAGATGTCAGTACTTGCTTTAATTGTTAAATGAAGGAAGCAAACAAATTATATAAGAGTTTGAAAATTTAAACATTATTGACAAGCTTTATTAAGAAAGTTTTTCTAAAACATAATAAAATTCTGAAATCACCATTTAAAACCTTACATTCTGGGGACTAGCAGTTGGCTAGTCACAGTAATGGCTATGTCACTGGACTCCCATGTAGTCGACTGTGGTTGGAGTCCCAAACCTGGTGGCTTAAACTCAAGCCGGCATGTGTGTGTGCGTGCCCAAGATCCTGAGAGCAGAATGGAGGAGAAGGGATTGCGGCGTGGCCCTCCCCCTTGGGGAGTGATTTCTCGCTTTCAGTCTCTCTGTCTCTCTCTGTCTTTTTGGAAAGCGCATGCACCCTAAAGCAAAAACCTCTCTCCTGCCCCCCACCCCCCAAAAAAAACCCCTTACATTCTGTTCACACACACATGAAATATTATACCAAGCTAAACAGAAAGATCTTTAAAATATTTTAAAAGTAGGAACAGAAATGTGTTTATAATTGACCTCCATCTCCCCAATACTTTGTCACCAGAAAGAAATAAATCAAAACTTTTGAAACAGCTGAAAGTAATTCCAAAATGACTCACCACTCAGAAGAACCAGTGCTAGATTTTCTCCCTTATGATGTAGAAGATTTCAAGCAGGTATCTGGATCTTCTCTGCAAAAAAATGCCCATAGGACTCACCTCCCTGGAAATTTCTTCAACAGTCGTCCAAATTTGGAGACCTTTAGCAAGAAGGAATCGCTGTTTGTTTTGTTTGAGTAAGAAGATAAGTCAGTAAAGCTCTTAGAAACTGAACTACAGAAAGCGAATCCCAAAATGCCAAGAATATAAGTTATTTTCAAAGATGAGGAGCAGTGGCACTGGTTAGTTTCTACACTTGACTAGTGCTGGTTATCTCATACTGAGCTGTCCCACAGAGAGACAGAGTTATGAAACGACGTTGAGACTCCTCCCTTCAACATTCTTGGGTTTCGATTCTGTGAGTCAGAGGAAATGAACAGTTTTCTTCCTGTAAATGTCTCAATCAAAATAAAAACTTACAGCAAAGTTCTATTTTTTCACTATCTAATTTATTTTTTATATTGAGAAGAAATAATTTGTTGTATCTGTATAATTTAAACATTAAAAAAATGGATATGACACAATACAATGACAGAAATACAGGTAGAGGCATTGCAATTAGAGTTACACCCTCCCTATAATCCAGTGGAAACTGATTTCTTACTTCAGCATTTAGTCATTAAACTGACAGGTTGAAGGAAGAGGAAGAGACACTGTATCTGATAATACAGCTTAAATTCACCAAGGGCTGATCCCCTTGGTAGCAGGAAATAGGCTATTTCAAAAGTATTTCTTTAGTCAAAATTAGATAGTACCATCAAGACTTAGCACCAGCATGTCATTGTAGGTTTGGTTCAGGCTTAGGGTTTAATTTCATTATCAGGGGGCTGACTAATCATTAATGGCTTTCGGCTCTTTAGCTTATGAGTCAAGGTTATAAATATAGCTTCCAATGGTCATTGTTGGGGCTTTTAGCAGAGGTATTGAATAAAGGCCTATTGTGTGTGTCAGCAAATTTCTGTGCCAAATCTATGGGTACCTGAATGGCACTTCTCAAGTCGCATTTGCTTTCAGCCAGAATCTGTGGTGTATCATTGGCTGGTAAATGCAGTTTGCATTCTTCTACCCAGGAAACTAGCCGTGTTGGTCCTATCGTACATGAAGACTACAGCGGGTACACTTCTGTAGTAGTGCTGCATCACACTGTTTCTGAATGTTCTTGTCCTCTGTGCGACATAACTGGATCCCGATGTGCTCCCCATCCGTCTCCACCACTCTTGCTAGGAAATCCACCCCAATAATGGCGTCTGTAGAGCTGGGTAAGAGGCCAGTGCAGAAGCAGTAGGTCAGGCATGTCTTGACATCAGAGTCAGTGGGTCAGGATGTTTGAGAAGGCAGGAGGCAGAAACTCTGTGCCCCTGACAACGCTGGACAAAAATCTGGCTTCCAGAGGATTCCATTTCCGAAGTTATTCTCCCGACCCTCCCCATGCTGCTAGAGGGTGGGACATGTCTGTGGTTTGGCAGCGAAGAGGGATCCCAGCCTGCCAGGCCACGGAGCAGGAGGCTGGGGGCCCAGCTCTCTGGCTGGCTGAACTGGCCACCCCACGTCCAAGGCTCCCTCACTCTGGAGGAAGCCGCTAATCATTGCAGTGCAAAGTTCTATTTCAAATTTTTTGTCAGGGTCAGCAGATGGCATGGTGGCTAGGTCACTGGACTCCCCTATGGCACAAGGGACCTGGAGACTTGAAAATCAAGCCGAGAAAGTGTATGTGCATGCCCCAAAGTCCTGGAGAATAGAGGAAAAGGCATTGCCACATGGCCATCCTGCCTAGGGGGTGATTTCTCACTTTCTTTCTCACTGTTTCTGTCTCCCTCTCTCTGGGAGTCAGGCGTACCCTAAGGAAAAAAAAAAAAAAAAAAAAAAAAGGCAGCTAAAAAACTGTTTTTGTTTGTTTGTTTGTTTTTTCTTTTTTCAAATACCAGCAAGGGAAAAGAGTTCTTACATTAGAATTACCTTACTTAGCAGACTTACACCTACTTCACTAGAAGCCTGCATTCTCTCCAATGGTACTTTAATACATGGGAAGTAAAGTGAAGCATCCAGATACCCCTCCTCCTTCTGTTCTTACAGTGGCCTGGCAGGAAGAGATCTTGGTATAGGCATCTGTTATTACCAGTACTTGATGCACTTCCTGGATGGGAAAATGTCTGCTATGAAATCGCTATTGATGAAAATACTAACTTGAGCTTTTTTTTTTTTTTTTTTTTTTTTTTTTAAGGTTTTTCTGTAGGGCATGTCCCCTTGCCGGAGGGGGAGAAACAGCAGAAAAGTGAAAATTTAAGCCCCAGGGTAAACGGCCATGCCCTAATCTCCTCTTCTCCATTCTCCTCCTGGGATTCTGAGCACACAAGCACACGTGCCCCCTGTGACTTTCGAGCCGCTGGGTCCAGGATTTGAATGTAGATCCTCCATGTGGGAGTCTTGACCTTAACCACCACACCACCTCCTGGTTCTACCTTGGGCTTTTAAAGCCTCTTTAAACCGATGCATAAGGACCCAGTGGTAAGAATCGTAGTCTTAGAGAAGAAGAAGGAAATAGACACTGTTAAGATTCTCCTTTAACTGCTTCTCCTAAGGGCCAGAAGAGACTCAGCTACAGAGTGGGAGCTACAGCTGGCCAAGTTTATCTATGCCTTCATGGAGTTAGGCTTCTGAACAAGCTGCCTTCTCTTCCTGCCTCTCAAGAGAGTTTCTTGTGCTCAAGGAAGTGGGAAGGTTGGTTGAGTTTTCAGTGTTAAGCCAATCTTATATCCCTGATATAAAGCACACTTTTTCATGATGTGTTACTATTTATTATATATTGATAAGTGTGGTTTTTAAATTTTTAAAACATGTTTTTGCATATTTTATGATAAATTGCTTTCTTTCTGTGTAGCAACTTTATTTTGCTTTGTTATGACAGTGACATTGGAATGTCTGAAAGAGAGTGTTTAGGATCTTAATATTTCTTCCCTAAATATTTGATAGAATTGATCTGTCTCTAGTCTCAGAATTTTCATTTTGTAAAGATTTTTGGTTTCAAATTTGTTTTCTTTAATAGAGATAGGAATCTTCACGTGTTCTTTGTTTTTGTTTGTTCTTTTATGAAATACTTTGTTAGGCGGTGATGTGTAGGGATTTTGTCCATTGGAGCTAAGTAACCCAACTTACTGGCAAATTCACCAACACCACAGCAACAATCAGAACAACATGGTCAGCCTGAGATGAGCCTGTCATCATGTTTTTGATAAAGTCTCTGTGTCCTGGGGTATCGATGATAGTCACATATACTTGTTGGTCTCAAATTTCCACAGGGAGATATCAGTGGTGACAGTTTTCAGCTTATCCAAGACCCAGGCATACTTGAAGGAGCCCTTTCCCATCTCAGCAGCTCCTTCTCAAATTTTTTGATGGTTCTTTTGTAGATTGCACCACATTTGTAGATGAGATGGCCAGGAGTAGTAGACTTGTGTATCTGATGACAACAATGTTGGTGTGAGTCTTCTCCTTTCCCATTTGGCTTTGGTTTAGTGGCGGTTTTCATGACACCTGTATTCTGGTGGCAAACACATTGTGAAAAAACCTTACAATATTTAAGTTATCTGTTTCTGGGTCCAGCAGATGGACATGATGGCTAAAGTGCTAGACTCCCACATGGCCAATAATAGTTTGCGTCTCAGACCTGGTGCCTTGTTTTCTCACTTTCTTTCTCTCCCTCTGTCTCTCTCCGTATGCCCTACAGTAAAATTAAAAACAAATAAACAAATAAAATAAATAGTTCTTTTTTAAAAAAATATTTTACTTAAATTTACTTATGTATTTATTTTAACTTGAACAGAGAGGAACAGAGAAAGAGAGAGGGAAAATGAGAAAACAAGCCATCAGGTCTGGGACTTGAACTGTGGTCGACCATGTGGGAGTCTAGCACCCTTAACCACCACACCACCTGCTGACCCCAATAAATAGTTCTTTTTTAAAAAAGTTATCTGTTTCTTTAAAGTACTAATAGTACCAGTGTATTTAGTGAAAGCTTATAGATAAATGAAATGAGTGATACAAATATCATAGAAAGAGAGAAGAGTTGGGAATTCTCTTTTATAATTTACCTAGTTTATATCTGAAGTGATACAGTGTTATTTGAAGGCACATTTAGATGACTTAAAATTGCATTTTGAAAATTCTCAGGTAATATCTAAAAAAAATTAAAATAGGGGCCAGCAGATGGCATAGTGCTTATATCTTTGGACTCCCACATAGTAGCTGTTTTTGTTTATTTCTTCCCTGAGTGAGAGAAACAGAGACAGAGACACAAAAAGACAACATCTCCAACTGGGCGTCTTGACAGCACAGCCCACCCCAGCCTCAGCCAGCTCCAGATCGTGGGCATGTGCATGCCTGCCTGGCATACTCAGGGAGGCCTCTGGATACAAACTCAGACCCTTCCCATGTGGAGCAGCCCCGCAAAGCATGGTGTTTTACTGCTTATCACACAGGGAGAGGGAATCCAGCATTTCTGGGGGCCTTGTAGATAGTAATTCAACTACATCATTACATCAGTAACCACAAAGAGCCATGATTTATAGCCTTTGTCAGTATCCATGATGTAAATATTATCACCTCTGTTGATTTTATGATGCCAAATGCTTAATAACCAGCTCAGAAGATGTCTAAATATTTAACGATCAGTTCTTTCTCATTCTCAGGTGGGGAATGAGTAGTCTCAAGCATATCATTCTTTCACTTCATCTCCCTGCCTCCAAACATAGGGTTTTTTTCTCTGATACATTCTCAGGATAAATGCCAGATTTTAATTTTCTTCTTTGTTAAAATTTCAAGGTGAACAGACATTCTTCTCTCTAGTATCCTGTTGTTTTTGTTTTTCTAGAGAGCATGTGTACTAACCAAAGAGAGAACTAGAGACAGGGAGAGAGTAAAATATTCCCCATGGAGCATGGCCACACAGCAATCACTTCTCCTCCATATCTTCCTTTTTTTGGGATCTTGGGCATGAAAGCATATGGACCTGGAATATTTTTCAAGCTTCCAGGACTAGGACTTGAGCCACAGGGTTGGCCTTGTGTGATCCTGCTGCCTTAATCAAAGATTCAGTTGGACAAAAATGTTTATGTTGATTAATACTTTTGAGCATTGGACCTATCTGCCTATCATCATTTTCTTTTTCTTGAATTTTATTTTAAATTTTTATACATTCAATCACATACATCACTTAGCTTGTGAAGTGAATGTTCCAACAAATACATTTCTCAGCAGTTCCGTTGGGGATACTATATATGTTACCATCAACAGATGCTTATAATTTTCAATGTCTTTATCTTGTTAAAAAGCAATAGTACCTGGGACCAGCAGATGGCATAATGGCTATGTCACTGGACTCCCATGTAGTCTATTGTGGTTTGAGTCCCAGACATGGTGGCTTAAATTCATGCCGGGCGCATGTGTGTGTGCGCCCAAGGTCTCGAGAGGAGAATGGAGGAGAAGGGATTGTGGCATGGCCATCTCTCCTGGGGGTGATTTCTTGCTTTCTGTCTCTCTGTCTCTCTCTGTCTTTCTGGCAAGCACACTTGCCCTATAACCAAAACCTCTCCAAAAAAAAAAAAAAAAAAAAAAAAAAAAAAGAAAAGAAAAGAAAGAAAAAAGGCAATAGTACCTACCGCACACTGATTGCTCACGATGTACTAGGGGGATGATAAGTAATGTATTTGCACCTAACTTTTTTAGATTAACCCTATAAGGTAGAGCTTCTTCATTTTAGGGAAGACTTATGTCAGTTCATGCCACTATAACAAAATACTACAGATGGAGTGACTTAAAGGCAGATATTTATGTATCGCAGTTCTGGATGCTGGGGATCCAAGATTAAGGTTCTGGCTGATTTCGTTTCTGGTGTGGTCTCTCTTTCTGCCTTGCAGATAGCTATCTTTTTGCTGTGTCCTTACATGGTGAGGGGAATGAGAGAGAGAGAGGAAAAAGAAAGAGACAAAGAGAGAGCACTCTGATGCCTCTTAGAAGGGCACTGAACCCATCAGGAGAACCTCTGCCCTGAGAACCTAATTAACTTCCGGTGGCCCCCTTTATAAATACCATCACATTAGGGATTAGGATTTCAACGTATGAATTTTGAAATACAATAATTTATTTTCCCAAGATTATATAACCAGTGAGTGCTTGAGTCAGATTCAAATCAGGTCTGTCTTCTTATTCTAAGGCCTTTGCTCTTGACTGCTAAGCAAAATTGCTTCCTTGCCATACTAATTTCTACAAGTCCTTTACTATTTAACTCACCAATTGCATCCTTTAAGTCTATACAAATGCTATTTTCTTAATCTCTTATCAAAAATTTTCACTTAAAATACTACCATGTGGGCAATATTTGGATTCATCGCAGGAATGATTTCTCCAAAGCCTAAACCAAATTATTTCTCTTTTGGAAAACTCTTTTTTTTTTTTTTTTTTTTTTTTTTTTTTCTGTAGGGTGCGTGTGCTTGCCAGACAGACAGAGAGAGACACAAAGACAGAAAGCAAGAAATCACCCCCCAGGGGGGATGGTCACGCCGCAATCCCCTCTCCTCCATTCTCCTCTTGGGATCTTGGGCATGCACGCACACACGCCCAGCGTGTTTTAAGCCACCGGGTCTGGGACGCGAACTGTGGTCAACTACATGGGAGTCCAGCGACATAGCCATTATGCCAACTGCTGGTCTCTGGAAAACTCATTTTGTCTATCCAGTTCCCACCTGGATTTCAGGTAACAGCCTTGCCCTTTGGTCTGTTGATCTCAGTCTAACGCAAGAGTCAAGGTTTATCTCCTTCCTCAGACTCACACTTGGTATTGTGCTGTCTTCTTTTCCATGACATTGCTCTTTTCTGGACTATCCTGTATTTCGTAGGTTGTGTTCTATTAGCACAATGTTATGATTAAAATAAAGTTATATTAGTGTACCAAGGGATCTTGGTATTGAAGGGTTATAGGAATATTAAATCCAATAAACAATCCACCCAAAGAGGGAAGGACTCTTGCACCAGTGTGAATACAGTTAAACAGCAAGAAGGCTGATGGGAAAACTCCCCACAGGACCAGAGAACCACTCTCCCCCAGCAGAGGCCAAGCTCAGATTAAAGAAGGAAGGAGACTGCTCAAGGTTGATAGATATTTGAAGATTTATTCAGGGAAAACTTACATTCATACTTTTGATACAGTCTTGGGTGCAACAGTGAGGTAGTTCCCATACTTACAATGCAGGCCTGTCTCCTGTCTAGTCTTCTTTTTTTTTTTATAGACTTTTTTTTTTGGAGAGATTTTCGCTATAGGGCGTGTGCGCTCGCCAGACAGACAGAGAGAGACATAGAGACAGAAAGCGAGAAATCACCCCCCAGAGGGGATGGTCACGCCACAATCCCTTCTCCTCCATTCTCCTCTCGGGATCTTGGGCACGCACGCACATGTGCCCGGCATGAGTTTTAAGCCACCGGGTCTGGGACGTGAACATCAGTCGACTACGTGGGAGTCCAGCGACATAGCCATTACGCTAATTGCTGGTTCCCTATAGACTTTTTTTTTTGGTCGCAGGGCATGTGTGCTCACCAGAGAGACAGAGAGAAGGAAAGGAAAATGAGAAATCACCCCTCACACCCTCAGGGTGGATGACCATGCATTGACCCCTTCTCTATTCTCCTCTCAGGATTTTGGACACACATGCACACATGCTCAGCGTGACTTTCAGGACACTGGGTCTATGACTTGAACCTGTGGAGTTGGACATGTAAGATCTAGCACCTTAACCACCATGCCACCTACTGACCTGTCTAGTCTTTCATATGAGAAGGACATGGAAAGGGAAAGGAGGGACAAAAGTCACTGATGACTTCTGGCAAACCCCTCTGTGTGTCTTCTTTATTTATTTAGTCTCAGCCTACAAAGATTTTTCTGGTTCTCTGCAATCTGGTGAACATTCCTAAGGGGAGGGAGGACATTCTGGGAAATAGCTATCTTGGTGCTGATCCCAGAGCACAGTCACAGAGGCAGTGTGCCTTCCTCTCCAGGTTGAATGCTTCTCCACTGGTCCTTGGCCCCACCACTCTGCAGCCTGCATCAGTTTTGTCTTTAACTTCTACCTCCCCCCAAACTAGGTATCATACACACTGAACAATTCTGATGTCAGAAAGGGCTTCTGCGGTTCTAGGGACAACCTCTTCACTTCTAGTAGAATAAATAATCTCTCAGCGTTGGGGTAGGAGAGGAGAGCGAAGCTGCCTGTGAACACCAGGCTGTGGGAGATCAGCTCCGTCCTACCACACTGGGCTGGAATCTGCACCGTCAGTCTCATCCTCACAGCAGGGCATGTGGTGGGGAGTGAATGAGTGAATGAAGCTGCCCTTCATCCGCGCTCTGACGCTCACTATAACTGAAAAGCCACTTTCCTTTCTGTCTTCTTTATTTTTTTTTCCTTTTAAATTATACCAGGTAACACATGCATGCATGTGTGTGAGAGAGAGAGGAGGGAGAGAGCTGCCCAGAAGCAGCTGGAAGGCTGGGGGAGAGGGCATCGTTGCTTGAGGACACCCTGTCATGTGTGCTTCTTTCTCTCTTATGCTTTTTTCCTGTCTATTGTGCAAATACATCTCTCCATGATTTATAAAAAAGGGGAGGGGGATGTGTCCTATTTTTAGAGGCATCATGTAACTTCTGTAGATGTTCTGCATTCATGATCTCTTGTTCCAGCCCTTAGGGCTACCTCCTACCATTTCATAATCTCTTCGCTTTGCCCATCTTTGCCTCCAGTCTACCTATAGTGACCACGAATGGAAGACCTTGGCGTTAACATCTCAAAGCACCATTTACACAATATGTAGTGCTGTCAAATTTTATCAAACAAATGATGAATAACACAGAGAAATGACAGCACTGAAAAGCCACGACAGGAATAGCAGACCCCTGCGTCCCTCCTCACAGTCTGCCTATTATATATAGCTAGATGGCGGCTTCTTTCACCTGATTTCTTTGAAGACTAAATTAGACCATGTGCATGATGATATAAAAAACATAGGTCTATACAGATATAAACTGGCAGGTGATATAGAAGGTACTTTAGAGAGGGACTGATTGTTATGCTTTTTATTTTCTAAGTTATCCAAAGTTAGAAAGGGTAGTATTTAGATATGGCCACGAGGTGGCAGTAATGACACATACTGTTACTCCCACTTCCTTCCTGTTTCTGAACAGTTCGAAAATTCCACTCCAGAACACTTCCAGATCTACTTTAAATACAGCCAATTTATTTTTGCTCATGAAATCTCTAGCTATTCTGTAGGGAAGCCAGATTTTTCCTGTAAGTTTTATCTTTCATTGTTTGGTGAATGTTCTCCTCCATAACCATTGTATGTCTGCAAGCAGAGTGATAGCTGTTCACTTATGACTTCACATCTTGGATGGTAGAGGTGATCTGGAAAAATCTTCCTGAAGACTGAGCCAATAATCAGGAGATGGCGAAAGATTTTCTGGGAAGATCGATGAAAAATTGTGAGGGCACTTAACCATGGAAAAGAAGCTGAGAGAGAATGTGATAAAAGTACTGTAAGATGAAAATAGAGGGTTGACTGTGATAAACAAAATAATAAATTTAAAAATGCACCTGGAGAGACAGGAGGCATGTGGTAGGCAGAGATGCTCTTCCACAAATATTTTCTTGATACGACTATGTATGAGATAAAAAGTGGATTATGTGATGTGGTAGAATCCTAGGCTGGGTCCCTTGGCCTCTCTCGACTCTGTTTTCTCTCCTCTATACTGATAGCAGAGAACGGGGAGTTTATCTTCATCCCTCTCTGAAACCAGTTCCATGGAAGTAACTTATAACTGAAAGTTTACTTTAACTTACTCCTATAGCAGAAATCCCTCTCTAGTATCCTTGACTGAGAGTCAACCTTTTCTACTGTTTGAAAGCTTATTTTACTCTTAGGTAGTCCTAATAAATAAGTAAATTTAATAGTTACATATTTTTCTAGTAAAAAAGTGTCACCATATTACTTCAGTTCCATGAGGAGATGAGGAAAGGGGTGGGAAGCCCCTCCTCCCACACCCTAAGTTGGGTGGGGGGGCTTTGGTGGTTAACAAAGGCCAAGAAGTCCTGCTTTCCCTCTGCTCCTAGATGAGTAATGCCCTTTGATGCAGGATAGTTTTTAATCTTAATGTAGTTCGAGTTATCTACATTTAGTTTTGAAGATAAACAAAATTGACAATTTATTAACTAGACTAATTAAGAAGAACAGAGAAAGAAACCAGATAGGTAGAATCAGTAATGAAGCTGATGCTATTACAACCAATATACCAGAGATACAAAAATTATAAGAAAGTACTATGAGTATGTACCAACAAATTAGAAAACTTAGATGAGATGAATAAATTTCTGGACATGTACAAGTTACCTAGGCTGAATCAGGATGAAATAGAAAACCTGAATAAATCAATAATAAGTGATTGAATTCGTAACTAGTGTCCCATTTAAGAAAAGCACAGGTCCAGATAGTTTCAGTTCTGAATTCTAGGAATCTTTTTTCTTTTTCTTTTTTTTTTTTTGGAGAGGTTTTTGCCATAGGGCGTGTGAGCTCGCCAGACAGACAGAGAGAGACAGAGAGACAGAAAGCGAGAAATCACCCCCCCAGGGGGATGTCCACGCTGCAATCCCTTCTCCTCCATTATCCTCTCGGGATCCTGGGCATGCATGCACACGCGCCCGGCGTGAGTTTTAAACCACCAGGTCCGGGACGCGAACTGCAGTTGACTATGTGGGCGTCCAACGACATAGCCATTACGCTAACTGCTGGTCCCACTAGGAAACTTTTAAAGAAGAGATAACCTGAATTCTTTTCAAACTATTTCTAAAGATTCAAAAGGAAGGAACCCTCTTAAATTCATTCTGTGAAGCCTCCATTACCAAAATCAAACAAAGACATAATGACAAAAGAAAACTATAGAACAAAATCCATGATGATTACGGATGCAAAAATTCTCAACAAGATACTAGCAAACTGAATCCAACAGCATATTAAGAAGATTATGCACTATGACCAGGTAGACTTTATCCTGGACATGCAAAGACAGTTCAACATTTGCAAAACAATAAATGTAATATATCACATTAACAGAAAGATAAAAATCATACGATCATACCAATAGATGCAGAAAAACTATTTGATAAAATACTACATCTCTTCAAAACTCTTAGCAAATTAGAAGAAGGGATATTCCTCAACATAATAATAGCCACATAGAACAAACCCATTTCTAACATTATACTGAATGGGGAAGAGGTGAAAGTTTTCCCACTAACAACTGGAGCAATACAAGGCTGCATACTTTTTCCACTGATTTTCAACGTAGTGCTAGAAGTCCTAGTCAATACAATCAAACAAGAGAGCAAAATAGAAGCCATTCAGGTAGGAAAAGAATAAGTTAAATTATTCCTATTTGCAGGTGATATGCTTACCTACATAGAAAATCTAGAAGAATTCATGGAAAAAACTCCTAGAAGTGATAAATGAATTCAGAAAGCAGCAGAATGCAAATCAATATACAAAAATCTGAGACCAGCAGATGACATAATGGTTACATCGCAGGACTCCCATGTAGTCGACCGAGGTTTAAATCCTTAACCTGGCAGCTTAAAACTTATGCTGGGCACGTGTGCTGGAGCAGAAGCACCTCCATATTTGACATTTACTTTATACTTGCTTCCTCCTAGAGGAATGAACAGTCTTACTATCTTTGCTAACTAACTCGAAACCTTTTTTGTTTAGATATTCCTTATCAATGTAACCATCAATCACCAGATCTCTGCCCAGAGCTATGGCGACCATTAAACAAAGACCTGGAGAGTGCTCTTAAAAATGATTAACCTGTTTGACCAGCTTCTGTAACTGTTTTCACATAGGAACCCAACTCCCTTTCCTCTCCAACCCCTCCTCATTTCCCATTGTAATTGCCATGTCAACCCAGAAATGATTGTGATTTTTTCCTTTAGTAGCACCCCTCTCCTTTCACTCAGGGCTGTGGGGTCTTTGAGAGACCCCCCAGCAGCTGGCAAGAATAAAACTTCAATAATTTGACTATGTCTGGATGTCCTATTTCTCACTGATTTGACTACAACAGTGTGTGTGTGCCCAAAATCCTAAGGGAAAAATGAAAGAGAAGATATTGGATTGTAGCCATCCCCCCTGAGGGGTGATTTCTCACTTTCTGTCTCTCTGTTTCTCTCTGTCTCTCCAGCAAGTGCACACACCCTAAAACGAAAATCTCTCAAAAAAATACACAAAAATCTATAGCATTTGTATACAGCAATAATGAGCAGACTGAGACAGAATTGAAGAAAGCAACCCATTTACAATAGCTACAAAATTAATAAGATACTTAGAAATAAGATACTTAGGAATAAAATGATGAAAGACCTTTACAAGGAAAACTATGAAATACAGAAAAGAAATTGAGTGTGATACAAAGAAATGGAAAGATACCCTGTGTTTTTGGATTGGAAGAATCAATTTAATCAAAATGGCAGTTCTACCCAAATTAATTTACATATCCAAGGTGATTCCAATCAAATTGTCAGTGACATTCTTCACAGAGATAGAAAAAAATAATAACAAAATGTGTCTGGAATCATAAAAGACTCTGTATCGCCCAGGCAATCCTATGCAAGAAAGATAAAGTAGACAACATTTCATTACTCAACCTCAAAGTATATTACAAAACAGTCATAATCAAAACAGCATGGTACTGGCACAAAAATAGACAAATAGACCAATGAACAGAATAACAGAGAATCCAGAAATCAACTCCAAGTCATATAATAAGTTTATCTCTGACACAGGATACAAGACAATGCAGTAAAGAAAAGAGAGTATTTTCACCAGATTGTGCTTGAAGAACTGAATATCCACCTGTGGAAAAATGAAATGGACCCTATCTCTCACTATTAACAAGAATAAACTCAAAATAAATTAAAAAATTAAATGTGGAGCCTCAAACTATAAAACTACTAGTAGAAAATTTAGAGGAAAGTTGAAGACATTGGAGTAGGCAAAACATTCTCAAGTAAGACCCCTAAAGCACAGACAATAAGCCCAAAAATAGACAAGTGTGATTACATCAAGCTAAAAGGCTTCTTTGCAGCAAAGGAAACAACAATCAGAGTGAAAATATTTGCACATTATTCTTCAGACAAGAGATTGGTAACCAGAATGTACAGGGAACTCAGACATCTCACCCATACAAAAATAAATGATCCAATTAAAAAATGAGCAAATCAACTGAATAAACAAATTTCCAAGAAAGACTTAAAACTGGCCAAAAAGCATATGAAAAAATGTTCAATGTCTCTTGTCATAAGAGAAATGCAAATTAAAACCATAATGAGATACCACTTAACTTCAGTTAGAATGGCTTGGATCAAAAAAAAGTAAAGAACAACAGGTTCTGAGTAGGCTGTGATGAAAAGGGAACTGTTACACTGTTGGTGAGAATGTAAATTTGTATAACCTCAGTGGAAAACATTATGGAAGCTTCTTAAAAACCTACAAATAGACTCAATAATCCCGTTTCTTGGTATTTTACCCAAAGGATAATAAAACACAAAGGCAGAAAGACACTTGCAAAACCATGTTTATTGGAGCTTTGTTCACAATTGGTAAGACATTGAATCAACCTAAGTGTCCAAAAACTGATGCTTGGGTTGAAAAACTGTGGCACATATATACTATAAAATATTACTCATAAGAAACAATGAGATCAGGGACCAATAGTTGGTGTAGTGGCTATGTTGCTGGACTCCCATGTAGCCAACCATGGTTTGAGTCCCAGACCCAGTGGCTTAAACTCACGCCAGGCACATGTGCGTGCATGCCCAAGATCCTGAGAGGAGATTGGAGTAGAAAGGATTGCGGCGTGCACATACCCCCTGGGGGGTGATTTCTTGCTTTTGGTCTCTCTGTCTTTTTCTGTCTTTCTGGTGAGTGCATGTGCCCTATAACCAAAACCTCTAAAAATAAAAAGAAAGAAAGAAGATACAATGAGACCCTATCATATGATTCAAAGTGGGTGAATATAGAGGACTTAATGTTAAGTAAAATGAGCAAGACTTTGAAAGATACACACTGTATATCCCCACTCAAAATGAGGCAAATGTCTGAATTTTATGGAAAAATAGAAAGGTCTGAAGATATGATAGTAGAGAAGATAAATGTAGATACCTGAGACTGTAAGGGAGGGGAACGGGTGATAGAGAGTGAGTGGTAGAGGGTGGGTGTGAGGGACAATTTAACATGTAATATTTAACAGATGAATGAATGTGAAGTTCTCTGCCTACCCCCCTCAAAAAAAAGGAAAGAAATGTAATTTTTGCTGTATAAACATGAAAATTAAAAAAAGATGGGGACATTATTAAGAATATTCAAAGACAACTCATATGATGGGAGAAAATATTTACAAATTATATGCCTGATAAAAGACTTGCATCTAAAATATATAAAGAACTATACAGCTCAATAATAAGTACAAATAACTCAGTTTAAAACTGGGGAAACAATTTTAATATAAATTTTTAAGGAAGAAATACAAACAGCCTATATATATATATTTTTTTTTTCTTTTTTTTGGAGAGGTTTTTTTCTTATTGGGCTCATGTGCTCGTCAGAAAGACAGAGAGACAGAGAGACAGAAAGTGAGAAATCACACCCCAGAAGGGATGGCCACGCCGCAAACCCTTCTCCTCCATTCTCCTCTCGGGCTCTTGGGCACACACGCACACGTGCCCAGCATGAGTTCAAGCCACCGGTCCGGGACTCAAACCTTGGTCAAATACATGGGAGTCCAGCGACATAGCCATTACGCTAACTGCTGGCCTCCAATATTTTTTAAATGCTTAATATCATTAGTTACCAGATAAATGCAAATGAAAACCACAATATCACTTTATACTCAGTAGTATGACTTAAATTAAAAAAAAAAATATATATATATGGTGTTGGGAAAAATGCAGAGAAATAGAAAGCATCATACACTGCTGGCAAGAATGTAAAATGGTACAGCCATTTTGGATAACCATCTGGCAGTTCCCCAAATAATTAAATATAGAGATAGCACATGACCCAAGAGAAATGTATGTATTACTTATGTATCCAAGAGAAATAATTTTTTCCCACACAAAACTTATCTACAAATATTTGTGGATGCTCTGTAGCAGAAAGGTATAATAGCAAGGAGGACAATAGTAGATACTAGAGACAGTATGGGGGCAGTAGTAGGAGATGGGTAATAGGGGGTGGGAGGGCAGAAATCAGAGAAAAAACAAACAACACACTTAATAGACAAAAAAACGAAAATTTATCTGCTGGTGATAATGTATATGGTAATGTCTTTGACTTGACTAATGTGCACTGTATTCATGTTGGGAAAAGTATGCTGTACACTGTAAAGATGTACAGTGATTACACGTAAATAAAAAACTAAAAAAATATATAGAGGTCTTATTAATAATAAACAACCAATATTTCCCTCAATGAACAAATGGACAAATAAAATGTAGTATATTCACAAAATGGGTTATTATCCAGCCATTAAAAAGCAATGAAGTATTTATATGTGTTACAGCCTAGCTGAACCATGAAATATAATGCTAAGTGAAGAAGGCAGTCACAGAAGACCACATACTATATGATTCTACTCATATGAAAGTCCAGAGTAAGAACATTTTTAGAACGGAAGGAATGTAAATTGAGTTACAAAAAAAAAGTTTCAGAAAAAAAAAATATATATATTCAATGACTGCAGTAGGATATGTAGCCACAGCTAGGTGCTACTTTATAGGATGCGTAAAGTAAGACTTGTATTCATGGAAATGTGGGTATCACCTGTGTTTGCTATGAGGGTATTTGGATTGATTAGGGTCTTTGGCGTTACAATAAAATGTGAGGAGAAAACAGTATAGAAAGCAAACATAGATACCAGAGACTGTGGGAGGAGAGTGGGAGATGGCAGAGGGTAAGAGATAGAGAATCTAGGATGGGGGGAAAAAAGCAAAACATACAGAAGACAAGAAATGGAAGATCATTTGATGACAATAACATGCTTGTTGATGTGCTTGATTGAGACAATATATAGTGTAATTTGGATGGAAAATCTCATTTTGTATGCTGTAATGATGTTCAGAGAATGAATGCAAATAAATAAATAAAATAAATAAATAAAAAAAAAAGAAAAGAAGTAAATTAATGGCTGCTTAGGATAGGCAAAGCAGGGAATGGGTGGTGATAGTTAAATAAATGGGGCTTCTTTTTGAGGTGAGGTAACGTTCTAAAATGGACTGCTTTGATGGTGCCCATGTCTTTGACATTGAAAATGCCATTGAGCGATAACCTTGCTGGGTACAGATAAACAAAACCTGAAAGAATTTACCAGCACCAGACCAAATCTCCAAGAAGTTCTTAAGGGAGTGCTATGTCAGTAAAATTAAATGCAGACACACAGAAATAAGAGTTCAAAAACTAAGAAAATGGGCAACTTAATTGTAGGGACAATGTTTGGAGATGAATATTATATCCCAGAATTCAATCTGGGAGATCGAACCTTAACAGAAGAAAGATTAAGTACATGAGACTGAACCGATGAAACAACATTCTGTGACTTGACTAAATTATTGCTGCTTTTCTCCTAAGCTTTGTTCTCCGGTTTTAAAGGATTTTTGTCCTGTCTTGAGCTGTTGATAGGTGCATGTACCTACTATTTGAACAGAATACTAACCTGTTTTTAGGTTTTAAGTTTCAAGGAAATATCATTACCAGTTCAAAACTACTCTTCTTGAAATTACCTGCTGAAAGTAGTTAGATTACTTATGATATTGTGTGATGAACAAAATGTTGGGGAAAAAGGAATGGAAGACAACTGTATATAGCAGAGATAGTGTAATAAGAGAGTGGGAAAGGGCAGAGGGTCAAACATTGGGTAAAAAACATATATACATGTATACATATGTATGAACGTAGAAATGGAATATTATTGATGATAACATGCATGATTAAGCCATTATGCAGTTTATTCTAGATGGGAAACCACATTTACTACGTTGTGATGATGCTCAGGGAATGAATGTTAAGTAAAAAAAAAAAAAAAGTTGCAAGAGAACAAAAAACGGTAAAACTGTTCCTATCGAAATTTAAAAAAAAATTCATATTTGATGACTGCAGTAAGCTATCTAGCCCCAGCTGGGTTCTACTTTATAATATGTTCATTCTACTCACTGGGGTTTATGCCTAAAGTCAGACTTGGGTTCATGTATAGGTATATATCAGCTGTGCTAGCTATTGGATATATTTAGACTAATTAAGTTCATTAGCAAATCAATTAAATGGGGGGGAAAGGCATAGAAAGCAACCATGGATACCAGAGACAATGTGGGAGGAGGGTGGGACCTGGCAGAGGGTGAGGGATAAGGAATCAAGGATGGCAAAACAAAAAACAAAGTATACAAGACATAAGAATTGGAAAATTATTTGCTGAAAACATGTATGTTGATGTACTTGATTGAGCCAATACACAGTGTATTTTGGATGGAAAATTCATTTGTATGCTGTAATGATGTATAGTGAATTAATGTAAAAAATAAATAAATTTAAAGAGAAAAAAATAAAAAAGAAAATGCCATTGAGTTACATATATTTCAATGGAAGAATTATCTGGTATGTGAATTATATCTCAATGAAGCTACTTTAAAAAAACATGCAAACTAAATTTGAGATTTAAAAGATGAACATTTCTTGCTCATGATTTCAGTAATACCCAGTGTTTGTGAATGTGACAGTTGTGTGATTATTAAGAGTAATATTCTCAGAAATAATGATTGGTACATCAATTTGGCAGTCCTACTAACAATTACGTTCACATTCTTTGACCCAGAAATGCCACTTGCTGGTTTTTAAACTTGAACTATGCTGGTTTATGAACCAAGAGCAATGTTTTGAACTAAGATTAATTTGAAACAATTGAAGCAACCAACAATAAAACTATAATGAAATGCCTCACGGTGAATTTGTATTAGATGTGGCAAAACATTTTAGAAAATACGAGAAAATGCATGTTTTGATATAAAGAATTCTCCAAGACTTGTGTGCTTGCAAGAGAGAGACAGAGAGGGATTGAGAGGGAGAGAAAGTGAGAAAGCCTCCCCCAGAGGATATGACGATGCCGCACTCCTTTCTCCATACTTCTCTTGGGTTTTGGGCATGCATGCACTTGGGGATGTTTCAAGCCACTGGGTCCAGAACTCAAACTGCTTAGTTAGTCACATAGGAACCAGCTGCCTTAGCCACCATGTCACCTGGCAGTCCCTCTAAGACATATTTTAAAATAAGAAATTCAAGTTACATGTAGTAATGATAATTGCTTTTTTATTGACTGTGCATTATGCTAGTTAATTGTTAAGTTTTTTGTATTGATGGCTCCACTGAATCTCCACGACAACTCTACTAAATAAGGACTATTATTAGTCCTACTTACAAATGAGAAAACGGAGGCATTTTGATTATAATTTTTGTAAAGGATCATGTATTTCTTTATGTACATAGTGGTATAAGGTCTGAATGGATAAAAAGTAAATGCATACTAAATAAATTATGGTGACTTTTTTTGGATATAAAAGTATGATTGATACCTTTTCAGCAAGGATTTCAGCTTATTTTAATTATTTAATTTTTTGTGGGAGAAATATCATGATGAAATTTGTGAGTGAATTAGGACAAGTTTTTTTTTTAAACCACTTTTAAAATTAATCATGAAAATCGAGAGACATGAAAATATAAAAATACAAATACGTGGAGGAGTGGAGTCAGCAAAATGGAAGAAACAGAAAGCGTTGGACTGCCTTCTACTCCCCACACTCCCACCAGCAATCAAATGACACATGAATTGACACCTTTGTGGTGAATCCAGGAATAAGAAAACAGGTAAGAGGCTTTGACATGAAACCAGCTACATAGAAACAAGTAGAGAAATTTGAAAGTCTGGAGTTCAATATTATCTTCCAGAATTTAAATGGAAAGCTCAGACCTCAGCAGAAGTTAGATTAAGTACATGAGACTGAGCTGGTGAACTGTCTTTTGCTATTTTCTCCTACCCTGGCATAGGAGACAAATCTAACTACCAGCATCTCATGGGAGAGGGAGTTGGATTACACATTCAACATTCCATCTTTTCTCAGGGCTACCCAAGGAACCCGCTTCGATCTCTTCTGTTTCGGTGTTTATGGGACTTTGTAAACACTAGATGCTTGGGGGCTAGAGAGAGCAAAGATGGAATGAGAGAAGATATTGGCAAATCACTTATCTGATAAAGGGTTAATAATCAAAATAAAGATGTTAGTTTTTCAACTCAGTAGCAAAATATAATAGCCCAGTTAAAAAATGGACAAAGGATTTGAAAAGACATTCTAAAGAAGAAATACAAATGGATGGGACCAGCAGTTAGTGTAATGGCTATGTCACTGGACTCCTATGTAGTTGACCTCAGTTTGAGTCCCGGACCCAGTGGCTTAAACTCACACTGGGTGTGTGTGTGTGTGTGTGTGTGCCCAAGATCCCAAGAGGAGAATGAAGGAGAAGGGATTGTGGCGTGGTCATCCCCCCTAGGGGGTGACTTCTTGCTTTCTATCTTTCTGTCTCGCTCTGTCTTTCTGGCAAGCGCATGCGCGCTATAGCCAAAAACCTTGCAGGGTGGGAGGAGGGGGGAGAAATACAAATGGCTAACAGTGATGAGCAACACCAGTAATCATCAGAGAAATACAAAACAAAGCCACAATGTGGTACAACTTCACACCTACGGTCATGGCCATCATTTAAAACAAAAAGCAAAAAAACCCAAAGCAAACAAAACCCAAAATTAGAACAACAAAAAACTAACAGATTGGCAAGGTTTAGAAGAAACTAGAATCACTGGACATTGTTAGTATGAATGCAAAATTTTGCTGCCACTTTGGAAAGTACCATAGTGGTTTTTCTTAAAAAGTTAAAAATAGAACTATTATGTTATCCAGCATTCCCCCTTCTGTGTATTTACTCAAAATAATTGAAGTCAGAATTTCAAATAGATGTTAACACTCTCATAGTTTTTGCATCTTTATTCAGATATCCAAGATGTAGAAACAATCTAAAAGGCCATTGACAAATGAGTGAATAAAGACAATGTGGTATGCATATAATGAAATGTTCTTATTATTTCCTAAAAAAAAATAAAGAAATCCTGTAATAGGTGACAACCTGCATGGACCTCAAGAACACTATGTTAAGTGTAAGTAATCAATCAGAGAAGGGAAAACACTGCATGAGTCCACATGTGTAAGGTGTCTAAAGTAGTCAAAATCAGAAGCAGAGAGTAAAATTGTCATTGCCAGGGGCTGGGGCAAGGGAAAAATGGGAGTTGGTATTCAACGTGTATAAAATTTTAGTTTTTCAAGGTAAGTAAGTTCTATAGATCTGCTATACACTTTTCTTATAGTTCATGATACTGTATTGCACACATAAAATTTGTTAGGTTATTGATCTCATGTAATGTGTGCTTGTCACAATATAAAAAAGTAATACAGGCCTTGTAATGCAATTTTAGAGAAAAAAATATTGCCAGTGAAGTTGGATGTGCTTCGTCTAATCGTAATCATATTCTAATGCACTATCGATCCTCTCGAAGGTATTTCTCTGTCTTTTACACACCCAGAACTACTTGGCACAAACCAGTTCCTAAGATATTTGTGATGGCAGATTAATATCTTTGCGAGCTAGTCTGACCTTCCTTTTGACACTTGCACTTTAAATCTAGAAAAAATTCTGGCTTCTCACCTAATTTATTTTGTTCCCAAGGAGGAACTCTGATATGAAGTAAAATTCAAAAATACAAGATACGGGGGGCAGCAGGTGACGTGTGGTTAAAGCATAGGACTCCAACATGACTTGACCAATGTGGTTCAAGTTCCAGACCTGGTAAATCGCTTTCTCACTTTTGCTCACTCTCTCTCCCTATTAAAAAACAATTAAAAAAATGAAATTAAATAAAGAATTCTTTTTAAAAAGAATTATCTTATTTCATTTATTATCATCGTTATTATGTGTTTATTTTGACCAGAGAGAGAAAGAGAAAGAAGGAAAGCAATCCTCTAGGTCTGGGACTCGAAGGTTTTTCTTAAGGTTTTTGCCATAGGGCTTATGTGCTTGCCAGAGAGAGAGGGAAAGTGAAAAGTGAGAATCACCCCCAGGGAGGATGGTCATGCTGCAATCCCTTCTCCATTCTCCTCTTGGGATCTTGGGCATGCACACACATGCACTTGGCATGATTTTCAACCCATCAGATCTGAGACTTAGACTGCAGTCAGCCGTGTGGGAGTCCAGTGCCTTAACCACCATGCCACCTGCCTTAAGCACCATGCCCCATAATGTAGACCTTCAGTGCCTCTTTTCCTTATATTTGTTGGGCATAAGTAGCTTCAGACCACCACAGTTCTCTGATGAGTTCATAATACTGTGATTTTGTACATTAGCTTGCTTTATATTGTCATAAAGGTGGGAAGGAAGCTCTCTCTAGCTCTCTGCATCCTAGGTGGAAACTTGCCTTATTCACTATTTGATTTTTATGTCCTTCCTGTTCCCCTAACATCTGCACCCATATTCCAAACCAGTGTAACAGGCTTAGATTCCAAACCACGGACTATAGTTGACCATCTAATTGTCACTGGGAAAGTAAGTTTGCCTTTTTGTCCTTTTTTCTCTCATATAATAGAAGTAAAAGGAGAAAACTATCAAACTTCTACAGCTGCTATGAATGCTAAGTGATATGAAGTACCAGGTATCAAGCATGTGATCACTAAATACATTGCAGTTTTTAAAAAAAATAATTTTATTTATTATTATTATTATTTTTAAAAAGATTGTTGCTATTGTGTGCATGCAGTCACCAGAGAGACAGAAAGCAAGAAATCACCCCCCTTTTACATTCTCCTTTTGGGATTTTGGGCATGCACGCACTTGTGCCCGGCATGAGTTTCAAGGTTTTAGGTTGAGCCCTTGAACTGGAGTTGGCCATGTGGGACTCTAGCACCTTACCACTACACACCTGCTGATGCCTCTTATTTAATTTTTAATTTGTTTTAGGGCACGTGTGCTCACCAGAGAGAGACAGAGAAAGAGAGATAGAGAGAGATGGGAAGTGAGAAAGCAAGCCACCACGTCCAGGACTTGAACCACAGCCATGTGGGAGTCCAGTGCCTTAACCACCGTGCCACCTGCTGGACCCAATACATTGTAATTTCTATGGTTTTAAAAGTTTCTTTATTCTCTATTAGAGAGATAAAGAGAGAGACAGAGACAGAGAGAGAACATTTCCAACAGAGTCTGGAGCATAGTCTATCCCTAGCTTCAGCCAGTCCCAGCTCAGGGGCTCACACAAGCTCAGGATACTCAAGGAGGTCTCAGATGTTCTGAACCCGGAGCCTTCCTATGTGGGTCAGCCTTGCAGAGCTCCATTTTACTGCTGCACCACTGCTGTTTCCAATCTCAGTTTGAGATATCTACTTTCCGCCATACTACTAAAGAAAATGAATGATTTTCAGTGTTTTCCTAATGTAAATCTTTGCCTGAAGCAACCTCCTGGTGAATCCATTAATATGGAACGTGGGGTATAATGGGAGAGCTGCTAAGGAGCTATTTGTACTTGTGGAAATGAATGGGACTAGATAGCTCACATCACACTGACCAGAAATTATTCTAACACATTAGTGCTTCATGCAAGTAACCGGAAGGCATCTGATTTGGCAGACAAATTACCCAGTTAAGCTCCCCAGGACACCAGTTCTGAGACTTCCCTCCAGGAGATTAATTCTGAAAAGATATCCTCTCTTCTGGGCTAAAACAACCCTCCCTTCCCCAAGACACAGAGTTTGGCAACTGAAACAGTCTGGATTTCACTCCCTACTGATCTCCTCACCTGCTTTCTCTGGGCAAGACACAGCCTGTTCATTCTTACGCAGAGAGTTCTGTAAAGGTCACATGTAAAGTACAAATCCAAATATTGTTTGAGAATTCTGTGCCCCACCCTGATTTGCAGACCACAAACAATTTGCCTTTAAAAAACTCACAAATGTATTGAGAAACATTTCTTTAGAAAAAAAATTATGTATATATGTCTATCTATCTATCTATATTCAAAATATAAAAATTAGACAGCAACTAGGACATTTAGAAAATACAAAAAAATATAAAAAACAAAATAAAAAACACCCCTAACACTTCTAGAATAGATAGGTTGTACACATATTGTCGTATTTTATCTGTATATAGATGTATATTTTTTTCCCGTAGCTCCATAAACATCATTATCAATAACATCCAGATTTTTAGGAGGAGGTTTCCAATGAAGTTTTCATATTTTAATAGGGATTGAGAGGTTGTTTTTTGATTTCCTTCTTGTGGACCTTGAAATAGAAAGAGAGAAAGACAGATTAGCTGAGATGTCCCTAGTCATACATTTTTCTTTTCATTCATACTATGTCTCATCTCCACTGGTAATATCCCTTTCTCTATTTCCTTCCAAAAGACCCTTTTCTCACTCTTGCCTTTTCTCACTTCTGCCCTGTGACTGACTCCTTTCACCTTGGTTGGGACCCTGAGATGAGATATTCACTCTTGCCCACCATGAGCACTTGTAGATGGGCAGGAGGTGCAGGGCACAGTAGGAGAAGGGAAGGAGCTGGTGTTTCTATGCCGAGATTTGAGGAGAAGATTCTCAATGGGCAGAGAGGTGAGAAGTGGGTACCTAAGGCATTCCAGGTACAATAGCTATGAGGTTTGAAAAACATGCTGGGAGCTTGTGTGTGCATGTACCTGTCTTGGGCACTCTCCCGACAAGTGTCTCCCTCTTTTTCTGGTGACTACATGTACCCTCCAGCAAAAAAAAAGAAAAAAGAAAAAAAAAAAAGAGAAAAAGAAACAGATGGAAGAAACATACATAAAAATATAGCTTTTACTTTAACTGGTAGATGCTTGATTAGTACAAATATCAATATTGTCATAGTTACTTCACAGTCTATGTAAAATTTGTATGTGCACCCAATCTATAGATATAATGCGATTTACATGGACCCTCTTGTGAAAATCCCATTTCATGTTATGAGCCATGGAAATCAAAATATATCTGCCTTTTTTATATCATAATTCTAAACCAGAGATATCACTATTTATGTTTCCAACCATCCTGTGCCTTGGGGTTTAGAAAATGTATGACAAAAAATAGCAAAATTAAGAATAGTTAGATTCTGTTTTTCCATCCAGAAGTATCAATAAAAAATATTACAGATACATTCTTTAGTAGATGAGCAAGGGCTTCTTGCACAATTAGTGAGTCACAGAGGAGTGGTCAGACATACTTTGCAGTCCTCCTATGGAGGTGGCTGGACACCAAAGAAGATATGACCATGTGGTATATTGAAGTGTAAAAGAAAGGTGACTCTGTATGAGATTCTTGGGCTACAAGAGATTTTGGTGCTGCAGAAAATTTGCTTTAGAAATGGCTGTGTTGGGATCAGCAGATGGTGCAATAGTTATGTTGCTGGACTCCTGCATGGGCCGTCTGGTTTGAGACCCAGACCCGAAGGCTTGAAACTAACACCAGGTACATGTCTGTGCATTCCCAAAAACCTGAGAGGAGAATGGAAAAGGAGGGATTACGGCATGACCATTGCCCCTGGGAGACGTTTTCTGCTTTCTGTCTCTCTATTTCTGTCTCTCTGGCGAGCACACACACCCTATAGCAAAAATCTCTGTCAACTCCATATAGTCTTTTTAAAGCCCGTATGCATGACAAAAAGCAAAGTTGGCCTAGGATGTCCACTTATGTCTTTGAGTAAAAGAACAAAATGGATCTGGGTTGGCAATGCTTAAGCATGATCTCTATTCATGCCCATCTGAGCTAAGGTGGCATAAAGGCAAAGTATGTTAGATTCAAGACCAAAATAACATCTGCAGAAATTATTATTTTTTTATGTTTTATTTTTGAGAGTTTTTTTGTTATAGGGTATGTGTGCTCGCCAGAAAGACAGAGAGAAAAAGAGAGAGAGAAAGAGAGAGAGAGAGAGACAGAAAGTGAGAAATCACCACCCAGGGGGCATGGTCATGCCACAATTCCTTCTTTTCCATTCTCCTCTTGGGATCTTGGGCATGCATGCACACATGCCTGGCATGAATTTAAGCCACTGGGTCCAGGACTTGAACTGCTATTGACTACATGGAAGTCCAGTGACAGAGCCATTATGCTAACTGCTGGCCTCACCTGCAGAAATTATTGAGGGAAATAAAATTTTCACTCCTAATATCAACAACCAAAACAAATGAGAAAAGAACCCACTTACATGATGAGAATCCTTATACATAGGCAACTTGTTTCCAGTCACTGTGTGTGGGATGATTGTGGAGGCTGCAGCCTGGATCAGTACAGTCTGGGCCTTAGTTGAGAATCTGGATAAGTGAAGAGTGACCTAATGCTCTTCTCTACTTACTGTAGAAATAGTGCTGTGCCTTGGGTGGGGGTGACTACACTGGTTATATCATAGCTAACCAAAGGCAGGCTTGCATTTTATATGGACACACAGATATCAACTCACTTTTATACCCTTATCTGCTATTCCCCTGGACAAGAGACCTATATTCTGAACTTATTTGCTAATAGAGTTGAAAAACACTGTATTAGTAAAATTTTGATAAATGCTATAAAGAAAATAATGGATTGTGCTCAGGAAACCTTAGCATAATATCTTCTATTGCAGGAAGGGAATATCAGTGAGTTTGAGGAAGATATTATAGTTTGCTTCACAATATATTGAGGCCATGACAGAAGTAAGGGATTCTTTTTTCTTTTTTAATAGTTGTCAGAGGGTATATGCTCTTGTCAGAGAGAGACTGGGATACAGAGAAAGACAGAGGGAGAAAGTATCCACAATGTGGCATAGTCATACCATGGCCCCTTTTCTTCTACACACACGCCCAGAGTGTTTTCAAGCTACCGAGAACAGGATTCAAACTGTGGTTGGCCATGCAGGCTCTGGTTCCCTTAACCACTAGACTACTGACCAGTTCAGTAAGGGATTTTAAACAAAAGAAGTGTAATATATCAAAACACTTGATATGGACAAAGCAGGAATTTTGAACATCAACCTTGAAGAATGATCATTAGTCCTAGTAAAACGTTGTGAAAGGAAACTGGAATGTAAATTTCAGACATACTGTTGCATTTATCTATCCTTGGATACTGCCTTCATTCTGCTTCTATAATATATTAAGACCAATGAGAGGAAATAATCTTGAAGTCTGAAATGACTTCATGATTGCCTAACTGGTGAGTAGTAAAGGACTTAGAGTCCAGTGACATGTCCAATTATACATTGAGAACCGAAGGAGAGATAATAATGTAAAATAATGACATTATATTTAGTCAGTGAATGGATAAGAAGCTTTGTCAAGATTCTGATTACCCCTACAATTATATTTTAGGGAGATGCAAGAAATTAGAACACGAAGATGCTACCTTGTTTAAGAAACTGCTGGGCATCATTCATGGAAGTGTCAGAAAAATGTGAGGACAGGCCATGGTTGTTGCTACGCTGGTTCCTGAAGCTTCCAGAGGATGAGGGGATGTTCTGCTTCTGGGAGGAATTCATTCTTCTGGAGGCATACATTTCTGGTAACTTTCCTGTTTTCTAAAGGAAAGTAAATGTTTTTTTTTTCTGGTTAATATTTTTAATATGAGTTGGGTGTGATGTATTTTTTTCTTTTTAATATCCTTTTTTACTGCTTTTTTCCTCTGTCAATTTTCCCTGGAGCAGTAGCATAAATTTAGCTTCTTTAATCCAAATTCCAGCACATGCAGGAGCCAGCATTACAGTTTAAAGACTACAAAGGACAAAACTCATACAACTAACATTTTGTTAGTCTTAGATACAACCTTAGGTCTTCCTCTGTTGTAAACGAGAATGAGTTAACTTGGTCAAGCACCTGACCTTATTGGTAGATAACGCTCCCTGGTTATAAAGGTAAGTGTCAGAGTAAAATCCGAACTGAGAAATGTTTGTAAGTAATTCTTTCTCTGCAGACAAATACACAAATAGCTTCTTGTCATCTATTACTCAAGGCTTCATTAGAGCCAGTGCTTCATCTTTTCGGGTGAACTGGTCTTTTTTGTTTGCTGAAAAGATTCTCTCAAAACCACAATTCTGGAGGAAGGTTTTAGCTGTCTGCATGAGGCAACTAGAATCTTCCGGGATTCTCAATTCTAATCACAAAAGTCTCAGATTCCACTCAGGAAGTTCTCAGTATCTGGCTTTTCATATTTTGTTTAAGCAAGGACAGAAAGTGTCTATAAAATAATTTATCTTGACTATCATTAATTACAATAGTAAAAGCCCATTTCTACATATTATGCCAATTTGGTACACTTTTTCTCACTTCTGGCATTTGGTAATATAAAGAGGTGGATGAGATGGGCTTATATAACTGGTTGCTAGAATATGGGTCTCTCCTTAGCAAGTCTCTGACCACCCTCAGACGTCTCATATATCAGTAGAAGGTTGCAGATATCAAGTTATTAACAAATATAAAACCTTCACTGTCTGTTTGAAATATTTTTGTACATAAACATATAACTATGCTACAGCTATTTTAATATCTGCTTTTCCATACTAGAAGAATCATAGTCCCTAAACTCCAAACCTCAGTAGTCTCATATGTGAGATTGGAAAAATAATACGATCTTTATGGGTTATAATAAAAAATAAATCATACAATATGCATACAAAAAGGACTTCAAAAGCTCATGAAAAAATGGAGTTAAAATACAAGTTTATTTTGGTGCAAACACTTTTTGAAATCCAGCATAATTTTTTTCAATACGCATTTCCCATGAATTTTTTGAAGACTATAAATAAAAATAGATTTAGAGTCTAGTCTCCAGTAAATGGTTAATAAACTAAATATAAATATTGTCATAGTTATAGTATATATTCAAGGTTTGGATTTCTTCCTGTGCTACAGATTTTTTCATGCGTTATGTTGACTCTGGTGTCCTCAGCATAAGTAAGAGGAAAATAACTTTATTAAAAATATTTCTCTAACTATGGCACAAATAGTACTTAAATCCTACTTACAAGAATGTTTTTTTCTTCCGAACATAAAAATTTCATTTTGTTTAATATTTAATGCTACATAATTTGTAGCATGAGAAGGTATGAAAACACTCCACAATTTAAGGAGTAAAGCATTACTAATTTGGTTTTCTCTGAACCTATTCTTTACCTTCAGGTCCCAGAGTTAACAACAGTTCTAAATTATTTTTTATTCATCTCTTTAAAACTAGCTTTTCCCGGGACCAGCAGTTAGCATAATGGCTATGTTGCTGGACTCCCATGTAGTCGACCATGGTTCGTGTCCCGGACCCGGTGGCTTAAAACTCACGCCGGGCGTGTGTGGGTGCATGCCCAAGATCCCGAGAGGAGAATGGAGGAGAAGGGATTGCAGCGTGGCCATTCCCCCTGGGGGATGATTTCTCGCTTTCTGTCTCTCTGTCTCTGTCTGTCTGGCGAGCGCACGTGCCCTATGGCAAAAAAAAAAAAAAAAAAAAAAAAAAAAAAAAAAAAAAGACCTCCAAAAAAAAAAAACTAGCTTTTACCACATTTGTTATTTATTCCTGAGCAGAAATGTGTTTAATTTTGTCATAGAGCTTATAAAAATATTATTATCGAAAATCTCTCATAATTTGATTTTTCCAATTATTATTATATGCCTAAGATGCATCTTTGTTGCATGCAACTGCAGTATATTTGCCTTCAATCCTGTATAAATTTCATAATTACTTACCCATTCTCCTGTCATTGGGTGTTGCATTCCATTTTCTGTTGTTATAACAGAATACTTGAGACTGGGTAATTTATGAGGCAAAGGTTTATTTAGCTCATGGTTCTAAAGACTGAAGTGTTCAAGGCATCTGCTTGGCTTCTGGTAAATGTCACATACTGCTTTACCTTACAGCAGAAAGGCAGAAGAGTGAGAGGCATGCACACGCAAACAGAGGAGACAAAGGAGACCAATCTCCTTATTGACAACCCTTATTTGATTTTCTTTTGGGTTTTGCCATAGGGTATGTGTGCTTGTCAGAGAGAGAAAGAGAGAGAGAGAGAGAGAGAGAGAGAGAGAGAGAGAGAGAGAGAGAGAAAGGGAGAAGAGAGAGGAAAAGTGAGAAATCATCCCCAAGGGGAATGGCCACACTGTAATTCCCTCTTCTCTATATTCCTCTCAGGATTTTGGCCATGCACACACATGTGCCCAATGTGATTTTCAAGATGCTGGGTGCAGACTTGAACCATGACTGGCCATGTGGGAATTTAGCCACCTTAACTACTATGCCACCTGCTGGCTCCATCAGCCCTCTCTTATAGGAAACTACAAGTCTTTTGGCATTAATTATGCATATGAATCTTCTCGTGACCCAAATGCCTCCCATTAATCCCAACTTCTTAAAGATCTCACCACCAACATGGCTACATTGGGCCCAAGCTCAGTTAGTTCCGTTGGACACAAACCATATTCAAACTATGGCATTACATGATGGTGCTGTGAACATTTTTATGTTTTCTCCTTATATTCAAATATGAGATTGGAATTATAAGATTTATTAAGTATGTTTATCCTAAATTATGAAATAATGCCATATTGGTTTTCAAAATATTTGTACTAATTTGTACTACTCTTTGCAATGGTTCCCATTGTGTCACATCCTCATCAATATTTGCTAGTGTTAGAAATCTTACCTTTGCTAATTCTGTGGTTATCACATAAAACCATTTTAGGTTTTAATGAAAATTTCTTGAATACTTTTGAGGTTAAACATTTTTGGGCGGGACTAGTAGATGGCACGATGGTTAAGGTGCTGGACTCCCACTCGAACTTGGTTTGAGTCCTGGACCTGGCAACTTGAAAATCACACTGGGTGCATGTGCATACATGCCCAAAATCCCAGGAAGAGAATGGAAGAGAAGGGCTTATGGTGTAGCCATCCCCCCTTGGAGATGATTTCTCACTTTCCTTCTTAGTGTCTCTCTGTTTCTTTTGGGGGAGCACATAAGCCCTATGGCAAAAACCATAAAATATTTTTCATCTATGTGTTTAGTGTTTATTTTTTATTTATTTTCTATAAACATATCTATTTTATGTTGATTCCTATTGGTAACCAGGAATTCTTGATATAGTAGTATATCACTTTTTCAAAATCATGTAAAACAAACAACTGCAACACAGAAGGGGAGTTTAGATGATTGAAGTCTAATCTTTGACTGGATAACATTTTATAAAAATAACTTGTGCTTTTTTCACATAAGCATGCCTCTTCTACCATTATCCTTGCACATTATTCAAATCATTTCATGCACTTTGCTTAAAAAGAGATACAGCAGAAGATGGCAAGGGTAATAATGATCTTCTTCTGGTTTTAAGATATCACAGGCAAAATATTTGGGAGAAACCACATGAGGAATGACAAGGGCTTTCTTCAGATATAGTGAAACATAGTGAGAATGGTCAGACATATTTTCCATGTGTCCTGTGAAGGTGACTGGGTACCAAAATAATGACTGCATACTGAGTTCAAGTTCAAGATGCCATGGAGGCATATGACTTTCCTTGGAGTTCTTGTGCTCAACAGGGATTTAGTTTAGGAGAATAAAAATGCGTCTACCCCATGTTCAGATAGGAGGGAGCATAGAAAGCATCGTATGTTTTCTTTCGATCCAGTATGTATCGATAATCGTACCTATCCTTAGAGATTTATTTATGTATTTGAAGGAGCAGAGACAAATGTGACTGAGTTGATGATGAGTGGGCTTGGACCCATCCATGGCTCTGTTAGTCAAGATGGGAAAAACACAAGCTTATAACTGTTCCTCTCAAATAAAATCTGTGTACAATACAGAAGCAAAGTATACTCTTGGAAATAACAACAAAAACAACATAATATGAAAAACAAACAAACAAACAAAAATAACCACAAAGTAAGAACCCCCATAATACTAAACCTATCTTTGGGTAGTAAGTGTGGGGTAGTTGTGAAGACTGTATCCTGGGTCAGTGAGAAACTTGGAGCTTGGAAGAAAAACTAAAGATAATAGTGACTGAATGTTCCTCTTGCCTTTTACTCAAGTTGACTGCTATTTACTGAAGATATAGACCTAGGAGTCCCGAGGGAATGTGTCAGCACTGACATGTCACAACTCAGCAAAATGCAGCCTAGGGTAGGTTTGAGGCACCCAGATATGAACTCACTAGTGTACTCTTGTGTTCTGTTCCATGGAGAGAATATCTATAATCTCAATATACTTCACTGTGGTTAAAAAATACTATAATTATAGTTGTAATACTGTAAAGAAATTAAAGGAACACATGAAGGAAACAATGACATGATCTGTTCCATTCCTGAAGGACTATTGGTGAAGTTGTACTTAAGAACAGGATTTAAGATACTTAGGAATAAATCTAACCAAAGAAGTTAAAGACCTCCACAAGGAAAACTATGAGAAGGTAAAAAAAGAAATTGAAAATGACACAAAAAAGTGGAAGGCCATCCCATGTTCCTGAATTGGAAGAATAAATATAATCAAAATGGCAATTCTACCCAAATTAATCTACATATTTAATGCAACACCAATCAAACTACCAGACACATTCTTCACAGATCTAGAAAAGACAATCATAAAATTCATCTGGAATCATAAAAGACCCCATACTGACAAAGCAATTCTACACAAGAAGAGTAGAGTGTGTGGCATCTCACTCCCTGACCCAAAAATATACTACAAAGCTGTGGCAATCAAAACAGCAAGGTACTGGCAGAGAAACAGACATGCGGACCAATGGAACTGAATAGAGTCCCCAGAAATAAATTCCCAAACATACAGTCAACTGATTTTTGACAAGGAATCCCAGTCAATCCAGTGGGAAAAGGAAAACTCCTTCAGCAAATGGTGCTGGATAAACTGGATTTCCACCTACAGAAAGATGAATCTGAACCCCTACCTCTCACCTTTGACAAAAATTAAGTCAAGGTGGATCAAAGATCTAAATCTAAGACCTCAAACTACAAAACTGCTCCTAGAAAACACTGGGGAAATTCTGAGAGACATTGGGGTAGAGAAAGACTTCTTACATAAGACCCCCAAAGCACAGTTGATAATCCCCAAAATAGACAAGTGGGATTACATCAAACTAAGAAATTTCTGTATGGCAAAAGACACAGTAGTTAGTATGAATCTCCAGCCCTCAGAATGAGAAAATATTTTTGTAAATTATGCATCAGATAAGGGACTGATGACAAGAATACACAAGGTACTCAAGCAGCTGTTTGGAAAGAAGATGATCAACCTTATTAAAAGATGGGAGAATGAGTTGAAAAAGACTCTCTAAAGATGATATACGAATAGCCAAAAGGCATATGAAAAATGTTCAACATCCGTCATTGTAAGGGAAATGCAGATCAAAACAACAATGAGATACCACCTAACCCTAGTCAGAATGTCTAAGATTAAAAAAACAAAAAAATGATAAGTGTTGGTGGGGTTGTGGTGAAAGGGGAACAAGGTGAAGCAAGCCAGGCTATGAAGGAGAGACATTGTATGTTCCCACATAATATATACCGAGTGTCCACACTCTATGACTGAAACTGATTGACTAAAGGATATACAAACACAATAAATGGGTGTAAATACAGGATATAGTGTATGTGGAAGAGTAGGATCTGAGGAAGGACATTTAGAAGAAAAATGGAGGCAAAGCATTAATGGGACAAAGAAATGTGGTATTATCTGTTGAAGATATTTTATAGTTTAATCAACTGGACTAGGGAGAAATGTTCACATATTGAAATATTCACTTTGTAAGCTAAATAAGGTGATTGAGTGTATAAAAGAAATGAAATTAAAAAAAAAAAAGAACAGGATTTAGCCTGACCTGGAAATAGATTAGAGTCAGTAAAGGAATGGGAGAAAGGAATTTCAGAAAAATCAAGTACCATGCATGAAAACACCATACATGGGAAGGAGCAAGAATCTCAAAGATGAACTCTGAAGTATGATTATTAAGCAATAGGAAAAGTGTGCAAGAAAACTGTAATATAAGAGATGAATACTCGTTTATATTTATTTTTCCTTCTTAGTCTATTCTCCCAAAATAACCATCTTCATTTTTTTTTTTTTTGAGAGGTTTTCGCTATAGGGTGCGTGTGCTCGCCAGGCAGACAGAAAGAGACATAGAGACAGAAAGCGAGAAATCACCCCCCAGAGGGGATGTTCACCCCGCAATCCCTTCTCCTCCATTCTCCTCTTGGGATCTTGGGCACACACGCACACGCGCCTGGCGTGAGTTTTAAGCCTCCGGGTCCGGGACGCGAACCGCGGTCGGCTACGTGGGAGTCCAGCGACGTAGCCATTACGCTAACTGCTGGTTCCCAAAATAACCATCTTGAGTTGAGTGATTTCATCAATGAATACCTTGGAAATAAAAATAAAATTTTAAAATCTAGTAACATCTCCACTTAAACATTTAGTAAATGAGTAAGAAATACAGTAAGATTAAAAATTGCTTTTAAGTGGGTGATTAGATAAGAACTTTAAAAAATATGATCATTCCTACAATTACGATTAAGGGAGACAGGAGTGGCAAAAGAAAAATATTACCTTGCTTAGTGAGCTGTGGGGTGAGGTTTGTGGGAGCATCAGTGGAATCTGAGAATGGCTCACAGTTGGAGGTATTCTTTTGTCTGAAGTTTGCAGAAGCTGATTCAGCTGCCAAGGGGACGTCATCCTTTTGTAGTTGTATGTTTGAATTGCATCTTTTATATTCTGAGGAAAAGATTGCATTTTCTGATTAGTGGTTTTCAGTACGAGATGAAGCCTGATATTGCTATGTCTAGATCTATTTATCTATCTATCTACTAGGTTGTCAGGGAAAATCTTGAGGTATTTTTCTGTTTTGCTATGCAAAAACACGTCATGACTTTCCTGACAACCCAATGTTTTCATATCTATCTATTATCTTTCTAGTTGATTTTAAAAAATTATTTTTAATACTATCATCCCTCTGGTATTCTGTGGAGGAACAGCATAAATTTAGATTATCTATCTTTTGCACCTGTATACTCTCAACCATCATAGCCTTCATTCTGAAAACGTCAAAACACTGTTGATTGAAATCTCATTTGTATGTAATTAGATCCTGACTCTGTTTTGCTGAAGATATATCTAGGACAACTTGGTTTGTACCTCTGTTTAGGTTACTTTTGTTAAATAACCCTCCCAGATTAGAATGGCAGCAATATTCATAACAACATTATCTGAATCTATGAGTCTTTATCAGGAAGCCATGCTTATCAAGCAATTACACAATGGACTCCTGTTTTTAGCTCTTGGTATTCCAGGAAACTGTTTTTTTTTTTTTTTTTTTTTTTTTTTGAGAGTTTTTTTTTTTTTTTTTTTCTATGGGGCACGTGCGCTTGCTAGACAGGCAGAGAGAGACATAGAGACAGAAAGTGAGAAATCATCCCCCAGAGGGGATGGCCACGCCGCATGCCACAATCCCTTCTCCTCCATTCTCCTCTCGGGATCTTGGGCATGCATGCACACGTGCTTGGCGTGAGTTTTAAGCCACCGGGTCCGGGACACGAACTGCGGTAGACTACATGGGAGTCCAGCGACATAGCAACTACACTAACTGCTGGTCCCTGGCCTTTTTGTTTGTTTTTGTTTTTGTCATCTTGGCATACTGTACTTTGCTTCACTGGAAGGATTCCCTCAGAGCCCCAGTTCCAGAGCAGAATTAACCTTGCCCTGTGGTTTGCATCAGACATCCAGAATCTCCAGAATGATCAACAGTGATCAGAACCACTTTAGATTCTTAGGGCATTTATTGCACTTTTAAAAAAATTTTGTAAGAGAATGTAAAATCGATATGACTATAATTTGACTATAATTTCAGTAACAAAAGTCTTTAATAACATTTTACATATAATATCTATTTTCCCTTGTTTATTTCCACTTCCAACATTTTTTTTTTTTGTAGAGGTTTTTGCTATAGGGTGCATGTGCTCACCAGAAAGACAGAGAGAGACACAGAGACAGAAAGCAAGAAATTACCCCCCCCCCCCCAGAGGAAATGGCCATCCCATAGTGCCTTCTCCTCCTTTCTCCTCTTGGGATCTTGGGCACGTACGCACACGCGCCTGGTGTGAATTTAAGCCACCGGGTCTAGGACTTGAACTGCAGTTGACTACGTGGGAGTCCAGAGACATAGCCATTATGCTAACTGTTGGTCCCAACATTTTTTTTTTTTTTTTGAGAGAGTTTTTTTCTATAGGGCTTGTGCGGTCAGAAAGAAAAAGACAGAGAGACAGAAAGTGAGAAATCACCACCGCCCCCCGGGGTGATGGCCATGCCACAATCCCTTCTCCTCCACCTTCTTCTCGGGATCTTGGGCATGCACGCACATGCACCCAGAGTGAGTTTAAGCCACCAGGTTCGGGACTCGAACCACAATAGACTACATGGAGTCCAGTGACATAGCCATTATACCAACTGCTGGTCTCCCAACACTTTTAATAGTACAATTCTGTTATCCTTAAAGAGGTAAAAGACAGGGGCTAAAAAATCTTTATTGACTATGACTTCCTAATTAGAACACTCCTTACACCTCATGCACCTTATTCCTTCTTCCTCTTCAGAAGGCTTGGAGAACTTGAGTAACAAAAACAAATTGAAAACCCAACACTATGTATTGAAAATAGTTATGAATATATAATAGACTCTTTAATATTTTCTTGCTCACACCTAAAGAAATGTTCTCCTCAAACTATCAAAATTTTTATTTGAATAAAACTTAATATAGAACCTATCTCTATGAGCTTGAGAACTATAATGGCTTCTGTGATAATATCTAGGTTCTTGGTGCTTTGAACAAATAATTGAGCAAAACACACCAATGGTGAAAGGAAAAGGTAGTTTATTAAGTAAAAGTGAAAGTATACTCCTGAGAGGTAGGAAAAAGAGTGGCTCAAAAGGCCCCAGAAGTTGCATTCTGTGAGGTTTAAAATTTTTCAACCTAGATCATGTTTGTTGATCATTGGTTGGATCCAATGATTGTTTTCATCTCATTGGCTCTATCAAGTGTGGCTTAGTCATTTAGACACCCCCAATAATCTCTTGTCTACACTATCTTGCTTGGGTAATTTTCTGTCCTGATTAGGTTATTCTATTTAGCCACATGGGCAGATGCACCAGCCCCCTTACCCACTTTCATTTGCTAGCTTTCTCCTGCCTCAATAACTACTTTATGCTTTATGTGACTCCTGACAGAGGCAATACTGGAAGACTAAAAAACAGGTCCTCCACTTCCTTCTACCATATGTGGCAGTCTCTACCCCTTGACAGAATTGTCTTGAGTGACTATCTTTTCAAAACAAATTAAAGCCAATGTTCTCATCACAACAGAATTTGATTGCCTAAGATCTTAATTTTGGTTGGATAATATTTTTAGACAGTAGCTGATCTTTTCTCTCTCTTTTCCCCATGACTTCCATCTTTGATCATGATTCATGCTTCTCTGTGATCTGCACTTTAGAGTCACACCAGAAAGCCATGCTTCTGTCTTCTTTGGGTATTGGGTCCAAAAGCACCATGAACCTATCTCATAGATAAAATTTGGGGATAATCCATGATAGTAAGGACAAGATTTTCTGCTCAACTAGTGAGTCACAGAGTGAGTGGTGAGATAGCACTTGGGCAGGGCACCAAAGAAGGAATGGTGCATGGTGTGGTTAAGTGTAAGTGGCCATGGAGGCACACGACTTTCTAAAATTCCTGTGTTCTGGGGGGTTGGCACAGCAGAGTAATTCCTATGGCTGTGGAAATGGCTGCATCATATATTTACACAACTGGGGCCTTAAAAAGTGTGGGGGCCAGCAGATGGCATAATAGTTACATTGCTGGACTTCCACATAGGCCATCACGGTTTGAGTTCTGGACCCAGTGGCAAAAAATTCACACACACAGCTTGTGCCTGCGAGCCTAAAATCCCAAGAGGAGAATGGAGGAAAAGGCACTGTGGCATGACCATCTCCTCCGGGGGGTGATTTCCTGCGTTCTGTCTCTGTTTCTTGGATGCATGCACGCATTCTATAACAAAAGAAAAGGGGGGAAAAAAGAAAAGAAAAGAGAAGGAAAAAGATGATAAAATTCATCAGAAAACTGATTGTCCTGAGATATCCAACTTTGTCTTTGAAGTAACAGAAAAAAAAATGAATCTGAGCTAGGAATGATGAGAAATGAGCTTCATCTATCCCAAAGCAAGCTGATAGCTCCTCTACCAAAAACTTTTAGGAAGTATATAGAGAAATATGAATCATGGGAATTAACTAGTCAATAAGAACAAAAACAGCAATAACACAAAACAAAAAATCGAAAATTTGTTCTTTAGGAGTCTGGCTTACAACTGGCAAACACAGATGAGTGGTGCAGGGTGCAGTTGCAGTGTGGTCAGAGTGCAGCTTGGTGCTTAGATGAGAAGCTAGTTAGAGAACAGTGATTTAACTATCCTTTTCCATCCTTTGATGCAGGTATGAATGTCTCACTCTTGAGTGCAAACGATCATGTGGACCTTAACATGCTAGCAAAAAAGACAGGATAAGGCAGTTACTTATATAGGTGGTTGTAAATTTACTTTTTAACCCTTGTTGTACATTCTCCTGACAATTCCATCATCTTGGGGTGTAAGGAAGAAATAAAATGAAAAATGGACATAAAGTACACATGCCTTACATTTAGTTCATTTGCTATCTTTATGAACTTGGGGAATATTTTAAAGTTGGTCTACCTCAACTTTCCTTAATGTGAAATGGGGTGAAGAATATCATCCCGGGACCAGCAGTTAGCGTAATGGCTATGTCGCTGGATTCCCACGTAGTCGACCGCGGTTCGAATCCCGGACCCGGCGGCTTAAACTCACGTCGGGCGCGTGTGCGTGCGTGCCCAAGATCCCGAGAGGAGAATGGAGGAGAAGGGATTGCGGCGTGGCCATCCCCCCTGGGGGGTGATTTCTCGCTTTCTATCTCTCTGTCTCTGTCTGTCTGGCGAGCGCACGTGCCCTATAGCAAAAACCTCTCCAAAAAAAGAAAAAAAAAAAAGAATATCATCCCCATGACTGTTATGAAGTAAAGAGGTAATGTATGTAAAGATCACAGGCTTTAGGACAAGCACCTCCTATTGCCAATAAATGTAGAAATATTATTGTTGGGACCAGCAGATGGTGTAATGGTTACATTGCCAGACTCCTATGTTGTAAACCAGGGTTCGAGTTCCTGACCCCATGGCTTAAAAAACTCATGCCAGGCGTGTGTGCATGGATGCCCAAGATCCTGAAAAAAGAATGGAGAAGGGATTGTAGTGTGGCCATCTCCTCTGTGAAGTGATTTCTCACATTCTGTCTTTCTGTTTCTCTCGTGAGTGCACATGCCCTACAGCAAAAATCTATTAAAAAAGAGAAATATTGTGATTGTTATTGCATTGTCTCTGTAGCACTTTGTATGACTGCTCTGATTCATTGACGTCTCTTACTTTCTATTTATCTTGTTATTGGAAATCCTTGATAGAGGTGGTTGGGGAAGCATTTTATTGAAGAAACTTCTGTCTAATTCTGTACCTTATTGACGGAATTGCTTTGAACTTATTTACTCAAAATCAGCTAAATAAAGACCCCCTTCACAAGAGAATTGGGATAAGAAAAATCTAGTAATTGCCTAGACAATATTAATATTTTGAACCATTCATAATTTTACTTTAGAGTAATTTCTGTCCTGTCATCCCTGCTTTTGATTCTTGCCAATTTGTGGCTGGTAGTTCTTTTTTTTTTTTTTGAAAGGTTTTTGCTATAGGGTACATGTGCTTGCCTGAAAGACAGACAGACAAAGCTAGAAATCATCCCCCTGGGGGGATGGCCATACCACAATCCCTTCTTCTCCAATCTCCTTTCAGGATCTTGGGCACACACGCACACCTGCCCAGCATGAGTTTAAGCCACCGGGTGCAGGACTTGGACCACAGTCTACTACATGGGAGTCCAGTGATGTAGCCATTACATCAACTGCTGGTCCCTGTGGTTGGTAGTTCGATCCCTTAAGAAATCTTTATAAGCTGAAGAGGGAAATATGATTTATTGACTCTAACAAACTGAAAACAATAACAATAATGAAAATTCCCCCAAACAAAATTGTAACCCCTGGCATGTAGGAAGTCTGTCTTGCAGGGTGTCTGTTGGTGGTGGAATGGTATGCCACTAGGTCAGAATGTAGCTTGGGGCTGGGGGGAGAAACAATTACAAAAAATATTATTTTAATTCTCTTGGTTTTCCTTTAAATTGTGCTCTCTTTCACCTTTGTGCAGGCTTCTGAGCTCCGAGTGTAGGTGACTTCAGACATCATATCATAGAAGAACAGAGGTGATCTGGGATAAGAGTTAATGCACGCAGCAGGAACTCGCTTTTGCTCCCCTTGTGTTCTGTTCCCCTGGGGTAGAGTACCTGTAATCTGAGTTTATGATCTAGAAAGTAAGAAAATCACTCTCTAGTCTAGTTGTTTAACTGCTATCATGAAAATGAAAGGGAGCTAGAAAAGCACATAAATAGAGGAACTGTAAGAACTCTAGACATCTGTGTGTTGTGCAGACGTGCATGTGCCCAAAATCTCAAGAGGAAAATGCAGAAAGGATTTCAGCATGCCCTACCCCTTGGGGTGTGTTTTTCACTTTCCCTCTCTCTGTCTCTCTCTCTCTCTCTCCAGTTCTTCAGTAAATGCACATGCTCTATGGCAAAACCTTAAAATAATAATAAAAAAAAAGGAGCAACGAGGGATCTGATCTGGCCTGAAACGGGCTGTCAGTGAGGATGTGCCCTGGGAAATCCTCCTGTAGGGCCTGGGATCGTGAAGAGACTGGATACATGACCTTGTAAATGAGGTAGCCGATGTCAGAACTACTGAGTTCATATTCCTCTTCCTGTATCATGTGTATTTTCTCCAGGTTTGTCCATGTTGTTTCAAGTGACAGAAATTCCTTCTTTGGAATGGCTGCTAGTTTTCCTGTGTATACCTTCCTTTGCTTTATCAATGTATCTATTGATGAGCACATAGGTTGCTTTCCTATCTTAGCTATTATGAACAGTTCTGTAATCCACATGGACATGCAGACAGCTTTTGGACATGCTGGTTTTCTCTGTTTTGGATGCAGGCACAGTAGTGGGTATGCTGATACCAAACTAGAGAGGAGTAAGTTTTAGTATTCTATGCCATAGGATGAGACAACATTTAGTGTACTGTATATTTTGAAATAGCTGAAAGAATGAATTTCGAAGATTCCCTGCACAAAATAACAATAAATGTTTGAAATGATGGGTATGTTCATCCCCCTGATTTAACCATAAAAAGTTGTATTCATGTATCAAAAAAAAATTACACTGTACCCTATAATAAAATATTAGTATAGTGATACTGATATTTAATGTACTAATAAAATAAGTCATAAAATGTATTATTTAGTAATATACAATTATATATGATAATATTATTACATATTGTTTAGTGGAATAGTAGCATAAATTGAATTCCATAATTCCCTGTCCTGCATGTGCCAAAATGAGCAGTACAAACTTCACTCTGAAAATTTCAAAGATCAGGGAACCAGCAGTTAGAGTAATGGCTATGTCGCTGGACTCCCACGTAGTCAACCACGGTTCGCGTCCCGGACCCGGTGGCTTAAAACTCACACCGGGCACGTGTGCGTGTGTGCCCAAGATCCCGAGAGGAGAATGGAGGAGAAGGGATTGTGGCGTGACCATCCCCCCTGGGGGGTGATTTCTCACTTTCTGTCTCTCTGTCTCTCTCTGTCTGTCTGGCGAGTGCACGTGCCCTATAGCGAAAACCTCTCAAAAAAAAAGAAAAAAAATTCAAAGATCACAGATTTGGGGAAACATCATGACTTTTTTTTTTTTTTTTTTTTTTTTTTAGAGATTTTTGATCTAGGGCACATATGCTCACCAGGACAGAAAGATAGAGAGAAATCATTCCCCAGAAGGGTGGCCACACTACAATCCCTTCTCCTCCATTCTCCTCTCATGATTTTGGGCAGGTAGGCACATGCACCTAGTACGAATTTTAAGCCACTGGGTCTGGGACTTGAACTGCAGTCGACTATGTGAGAGTCCAGTGACATAACCATTATGCCATCTGCTGGTCCCACATCATGATTCTTTAAAATAAAACCTGAAGTATTGTCAGTGAACAAGATCAAAGGGAGAATTAAAACTGGAACAATGACCACAAACACACTCGGATTCATCATTCTTTTCTGCTACTTTCCCACACGCTCTCTCTCAATAAATGTGGCAAAAATAAGACAGTCATCCACTCGGGGTGAAGAATAATTTCATGAACATATATAGCTGGTAAATAGCGGACGAAATAGAATCTTATAGGAGCTCAGTGCAAATACTTGACAAATGGTGAGCAATTTCATTAAATATAGGAATACTATTTAGCAGAAACTCAACTGGGTGGTCTTTGAAGATCAGTCACCCTTGTAATTATGTTGTGGTGATGCACAAGTGATGGGAAGAGAGAGGTGGTACCTGGTTCAAGAAATGGCTGGGTGGGGTTTGTGGAGGCACCCAAGGTGTCTGAGGATGGAATTCAGATGGACATGCCGGGGTTGCTGCCGTCTGTGGAGCTGGATTCTGCTCCTGTGGCAGATTCAGCCTTTCTACATCATAAATGGAGGTTGCTCTTAGACCTGTCTGAAAATAGGGGATTTCCTCCTGGTTAATGGGTTTTGATACACGTTGAAGAATGATATATAATTTCCTGTTTTTCTGATATCCTTTTTGAACAGTCCCCTCCCTCTGCCAGTTTTCTCTGCAATAGTGCCATACTTGTGGATCCCCCCCCTCCCCCCGCCCCCCGCATACACAGAAACCAGCAGTGTGACCTTCACTCTGAAAAGCCAAAGCTCAGATGACTGAAATGTCATTGGTTTGGATGGATTAGTGACTCCACCTGTACTGAAAGTGGGTTTATGCTAACTGAATTCGGCACAAGTCCTTGGGTCATGTTCTGGTAGATAGCTCTACTAGATTGTAAGAAAAGACACCTCACAAAAAATTGGTCACTACAATCAGTGTTATTAACAAGGTGCTTCTCATCATAAAAATAATAAAATGGGGGACCAGCAGTTAGCGTAATGGCTATGTCGCTGGACTCCCACGTAGTCGACCGCGGTTCGAGTCCCGGACCCGGCGGCTTAAACTCACGCCGGGCACGTGTGCGTGCGTGCCCAAGATCCCGAGAGGAGAATGGAGGAGAAGGGATTGCGGCGTGGCCATCCCCCCTGGGGGGGTGATTTCCTGCTTTCTATCTCTCTGTCTCTCTCTGTCTGTCTGGCGAGCGCACGCGCCCTATAGCAAAAAACCTCTCCAAAAAAAAAAAAAAAAAAATAATAATAAAATGGGTTTCTATGCAACAAGTTAAACTGTACCCTGTAAACTGTATATAATTATTATGTATCAACTAATTTAAAAAAATACCGATTTGAGAATCAGTGTAAGACTTTCAAAATTAAACCTAAAGAATGGTCAGTGAACAAGATGGAAAGACACAGGAATACAGTTGTTGAAAATACTCCTGTATTCATCTTCCCTCATCTGTCTACTTTCCCACACACTCTCTCTACCACGGACCCAGAAAAACACAGTGATCCTTGTGAAGTCTGAAACAATTCCATAAATGTGAACTTTGTGAAAAGTGAAGAGCATGTTATAGAATCTTGCAGGATCAGGATGTGCATACTTCATCAGTGGTAAGAAATTTCATTAAATACACAAAAATTATTTAGTAGGAATTCAACTGGGTGGACTTGAAGATCGAATCACTCTTGTAATTATGTTGTGGTGACGCACAAGCGATGGGAAAAGAGAGATGGTACCTGGCTTAAGAAACGGCTGGGTGGGGTTTGTGGAAAGGCCTGAGAAGTCTGAGGATGGAACTCAGATGGACGTGCTGGGGTTGCTGCTGTCCTCAGAGGCTGACTCTGCTCCTGAGATGGAGTCGGCCTTTCCAAACCATACCTTGGAGTTGGCCTTGTACCTGTCTGAAGGAAAATAGATAATTTCCTCCTGGTAAATAGTTTTGAATTCATCATGAGGAATTTTATACATACATATGTACATGTGTGTGTGTGTGTGTGTGTGTGTGTGTGTGTGTGTGTGTATCTGCTATTTTTAGAACAGGCTCCTCCCTTTGCTGTTTTTTTTTTTCCCCCCTGAAATAGTGCCATATACTGAGACCCCTTTCTCCTTCCCCTGCATCCACAGAAACCAGCAGTATAGCCTTCACTCTGAAAATCTAAAGCTCAGATCATTGAAATTTCATTGCTTTGGTATAGATTAATGACTCTATCTGTACGGAAAATGGTTTTATGTTAACGTAATTGCACACAATTTCTTGGGTCTTGTTTTGGTAGATACCCTCCTTATAGATCATAAGAAAGGACACCTCACAAAAAGTTGGTGACCTTTAGAGGTGTTATTAATAGGATGTTTCTCATCAAGCTAATTAAAAAATAAGTTTCTATATGAAAACTTATGATAAGATAAATTACACCTCCCCTATAAATAATGTACAGTTATTATGTGTCAATTGAAAAATATTAACTTTTGATTTAGGAAAGATCATGGGATGTTTAATATAAAATTTGAAGTATGTTCTGTGAACAAGGGAAAGTGTGAAAGGAAACTGGGATATAAATGATGAAAATACTCTTGTACTCATATTTCTTCACCTTGCTACTTTTTCATATTTTCTCTCTATTCCTGGACCAAACACAACAAAACAACAAACTACAGTGATCCTCTTGAGGAGAGGAATGATTTCAGGAGTATGTATGCCTGATAAATAGCAAAGGACAGAGAATCTGGTAGGATTTCACTGTATATACTTGGCCAATGATGAGAAGTTTCATTATTTATAGGAATATTATTTAGCAGGAATTTAATTGGATGGCCTTTCAGGATCAAATCACTTTCTACTTGTGTTATTGTGATGTACAAGAAATGCAAAGAGAAAAATGGTACCTCACGTAAGGAATGGCTGGGTGGGGTTTGTAGAGATGCCTGGGAAGACTGAGGATGGAACTTGGATGGACGTTCTCTGATTGCTGCAGTTTGCGGAGGCTGACACTGTTCCTTTGATGCATTTATCCTTTTGAAGTCATAAATTGGAGTGGTTATGCGTTTAATTGTCTGAAAGAAAATAGAGCATTTCCTCCCACTTAATAGTTTTCAATTCATGTTGCAGAATAATACGTATTTCTTTTATCCTTCAAGCAGGCTCCTCCCTCTGACAATGTTCTGTGAGATAGTGCCACACATTTGGATTTCTGCACTGGCGGTGCAGCCTTCACCTTGCCACAGCCAAAGCTCAGAGGATTAAAATTTCATTACTTAGGTACAGAATATTGACTGTATCTGTGATGAAAATTGAATTAAGCTAACTTAGTCCAGAACAATCTTGGTTACAGTTTGGTAGACAGTTTTACCAGATTGTAAAAAAGGAAGATTTACAAAAATTTGGTTGACTGATTAGTGATATTAACTGAGCATTTTTCATCAAGCAAAGAAATGGGTTCTGTGTAATTATATAAAATAACAAAGTGTACTCTGTAAGTAATCTATAATTACTATCTGTCAACTAAAATAATGAAAACTTATCATTTGGAAAAGATATGGGATGTTTAAAATAAACCTTGATGTGTCAACAGTGAACAAGGTGAAAGGATGAAAAGGAACTGGAATACTGATGAGGAACACACTCATGAATGGAATTAAAAAGTTTGGGGCCAGCAGATGGTGAAGTGGTTAAGGCACAGGACTCTCACATGATTGATTGCAGTTGGGGCCCAGTTTAAAACTCACGCTGGGGGGACCAGCAATTGGTGTAATGGTTATGTCACTGGATTCCCATGTAGTTGACCTCAGTTTGAGTCCTGGACCTGGTAGCTTAAAACTCATGCAGGTATGTGTGCATGTGTCCAAAATCCCAAGAGAGGAATGGAGGAGAAGAGATTGTGCCAGGCCATCCCCCATTTTCTGTCTCTCTGTCTGTCTGGTGAGCACATGTGCATGTGCTCTATAGAAAAAATAATTCTCAGAAAAAAAAAAGAAAAAAAAAAACAACACACTACGAGTGTGGGCATGCATTACCAAAATCCTGAGAAGATTGGAGAAGGGATTACAACATGGCCATCCCCCTGGGGATGGGGACAGGGTTGATTTTCCACTTTCTGTCTCTCTGTCTCTCCAGTGAGTGCATGCACCCTATAGTAAAAATCTCTTTCTAGAGAAAAAAAAAGAAAAGAAAAGAAAAAAAAAACCCAAATTTATTTTGCTGCCAGGAAAAAAAAAAGTGAAATTCATGTATAGTTTTTCCATGGTACATATTTTCTTTGAATTTTTTTGTGTATATTTCAGGGTTAGAGGAAGAGCTTTTTAAATATTCTGATAATCTCTGTAATTTATGGCTAGGATATATGAGGAATAGAACCCAGGAAATTGTATCTTGGTTGAAGAACTGCTGCATGGAGGTTTGGCGTGTCTGAGAAGTCTGAGAAGGGCTCTCAGAGCTGGGTTGGACTCTAAGGTTTCTGAAGCTGACTCTGCCCCTGGGATAGCTTCATACTCTTGGAATTACTGTTTCCTTTTGTTGTTGTTTTGTTGTTTCCCTTTTGGTCTGAAGGTATTCATTTTTCATTTAACAGTTTCAATATTAGATAAAGCACAACTTTTTATTTCTGAAAATATCTTTTCTTACTACTTTCTAGTTGCTCTCTACCTCTAAACATGACATGTTGCTAATGCATTCCTCCAGAATATTTTTTTGCTACAATGTAAAATGTTCAAACATTCTTCTGCATAAAATCCTTTATTTATTTCCTTTAAAAAAAAACTTTTCTTTTTCAAAGAAGACTCTATTTCTGTCTTTATGACTGAGGACAGAAATCTAACTGTTTTTTCCTATTTCCAAAATCCTTTCAATAGGGCCTGAGGTGATTCACACCCACAAACATTAACAGATCATTTGGCCCATTTGATAACAGGACACATCCTATACCTTGCTCCTGGCATAGTATCTTTGTGATGGTTGAGTCATGCCCATTTGACTCATTGATTACAGGACCTTTTCTGTGATCAATCCTGTCCTTGGGACAGTATCTTGTGATGTATAAAAGCCCCCTTATCTCTGTTGCAGTACACTGTTTGCTAATGCCTTGCAGGAATGCAGGCCTTCCTCTCCAGTCACCAACCGAAGAACTATAAAATTCACCTGCAGCCTGCACGCTCCTGCTTCCAGATGTCCTGCCTTTTTGGGACAGATCAATGGAAAACTCTTTTCACTAAATGACAAACTTTGTCTCTCATTCTCAAAATCAAATAAAAACAACACCTATATCTGATCACCCTGAAAAAGTTATGTTTGCTTGCCTCTTCTCCAGGCCTGATCACACACATTCATGCTTAGAAATAAACCTTATTAATTATTATTTCTGTAGAGTTGGTTATTTCCATCAACAATAATGGCAACCACACGAAGGGACCAGAGAGGAACTGGAGATCTTCCAAGGAGTTGTTTTGAACCTGGTTTCTGGTACCAGCACAGTGGGCCCCTTGTGCCTCCTCTGGCTCTGAGCTTCTCTTCAGGGGTGATTTGGTAAGTTCTCTGGCCTCAGACCTCCCAAAATTTGGTAGATGTTCTGATTTATTTCTAACCTGTTTTTTGTTTGTCTGTTTGCTTTTCTGTTTGTTTGTTTTTGGGTAACCCAAGTTTCCTCTCCTCCAAGTGAGGGGCAGTGGAGTTAGGAAAACCTAACATCTGAGGGTGCATTCTATTTATTTTTCTCTACCTTCTAAATTTGCTTAGATTGGCTGCTGTGCATGTGCACAGGGAAACTGGACTGTCCTATCAATAGACAAATGAGAGACTGAGCCTCTCAGCTCCCAAGAGAAAGGGTACTTGCTCCTCCATATGAGTAGACACCTCAGCTGACTGAGTGCCATGTGGAGAGTGTCTAAAAAGGAAGGCATATTTTCTTCTCCTTAAAACAAATAGTGGCACTACAGGGAATCCCAACCACAATAACTGAAAACAGGCCCGTCTACTAAACAGGAAAAAGAGCTGAATGCATCAGCATTTTGGGTTCCCTTCTTTTTTTTTTGGAGAGGTTTTTGCTATAGGGCGCCTGTGCTCACCAGACAGACAGAGAGAGAGCAGAGAGACAGAAAGCGAAAAATCCCCCCCCCCCCCCCCCCCCCCCCCCCGGGGAAATGGCCATGCCACAATCCCTTCTCCTCCATTCTCCTCTCAGGATGGGATCTTGGGCACAACTACAGGGGAGTCCAGCGACATAGCCATTATGCTAACTGCTGGTCCTTTGGGTTCCCTTCTTGAACGTCAGGTTCTTGAAGGGAACTGAGATGCATAAGACGGGTGGTCTGGACACAAGGGTGACTTCTGGTAGGGAGACGCTCACAAAGCAGCACACTGATTCACCACATTTAAAATCCTTAGCTTACACAGGCTGGTTTGTCCAGAAAGGAAATAAAACATGAGAAATAGGACATATATGATTTAAAGGAACAAAGAGAATGACCCCCTTCAGGCACGCCAGCTAGTTTTATGAATGATAATTATCGCACCTTAACTTGCAAGTATTTGGAAAAATGGGAGAAACTTACAAAAGATGATCTTGGGATAAAATTTCCAAAGAGGGGAATTTTTGATATTCCTAAATTAATCTTTTTCCATGCTAAGTCAGAAAAATTAGGATCTCACATCAAGGAAGAAAAAATGAGAATTTTTCTTTAACTGGTATTTAAAATCAACAAAAAGAGAAAACGATAAATTTACTTTCCTTCAAAAGTTAATAGAGGGACCAGCAGTTAGCGTAATGGCTATGTCGCTGGACTCCCACGTAGTCGACTGCGGTTCGAGTCCCGGACCCGGCGGCTTAAACTCACGCCGGGCGCGTGTGCGTGCGTGCCCAAGATCCCGAGAGGAGAATGAAGGAGAAGGGATTGTGGCGTGGCCATCCCCCCTGGGGGGTGATTTCCTGCTTTCTATCTCTCTGTCTCTCTCTGTCTGTCTGGCGAGCGCACACGCTCTATAGCAAAAACCTCTCCAAAAATAAGAAAAAAAAAAAAGTTAATAGAAAAATATTTGAGACTGTCTCAGAATTAAAAGGGTCAATTAACAAAAGCTGCTCTAAAACTAAAAGGGTACCAAAACTGATTCCTCCCTCTGCTCCTCCCTTACTCTCTGACGACTCTATCTTTCCTCGTACTCCTGTCCCCTCTCCTCTAACTAAAGAAGAATTTGGGGATACTAAGGAGGGAAATAAAATCCTGACTGCTATTTTAAGAAAAAACTCACTGGGTGAGGAGCGCCAAATGTAATCTATACACCATGTACAAAGACTGAGCTAAAGGCTTTAATATCGGGGGTTTCCTGACCCAACTCAGTACCCCACTGGGTTTATCAGTTAAACCAGCTTTTAACTCCAGGAAACAAGACAGGAAAATGGTTTAAATTAACATATTGGAAAACCCCCTTAGATGATTTTGTTAAAATAAATGCAGAAGTGAGAAACAAAGAGAGAACTTTCAGACTGCCTCTGAATTTCTCTGCCTCAAGATTTCCCAAGGTTATAGATTGGGCAAAAGGTAAACAACATTAGATATGTCCAAATGAGCCAATAACTTACTTTTTCATTAGATTTAAGGAAAAAAAATGCAAACAATATTAAAAAAAATAAAAACCAACCCTGAAAGCTTTGAAAATTGTAGAAGGGATACCTTGCTAAACTCTGGTTTCACACAAGGTTTAGATAAAAAATAAATAAATAAATAAAGCTAGTAACTCTGGTAATGAGAAACAATGTGCTTGGGCATCCCTGCCCACTACCAACCTCATTACTCTAGCTGATCATTTATCCCAGACAATCCATAAGAAAGAAAAGGAAATGGCTTCCAAAATTACGAACCTGCAACTAAAACAACTAAATAAATGCCTGGGAAAATACAGAAAAATTCCGTATGTACAGTGTTTTTATATATTGAAAGATATGGGTATACTTTGTTTCACCTTAACTCATGCTTTTCTTCCACTGGTTCAGAGCCTACCACGCTCCCCGGGCTCACGTGCGTGATTTAGAGACTCAGCCTGCAAACTCCTCAGAAACCGCTCCATCTATTCTTTCCTACCTGTTTATTCAGGGTCTCTAAAGATGAGTTCCTCTATAGTTTGTCCTCAGTTGAGTCTGGAAAAAGAGAATTCTGAGAATTCTGTCCTATACAAACTCATAGTCCTTTTGTTTTCCCTTAATGAGCTTCAACAGGTTAAAACTGACTTGGGTAATTGTTTTTTCTGACCATCCTGATAAATATATAGCTGGGTTTCAACATGAGTCTTTGACCTTTAAGCAGTTACTAAACAGGAACAATTCAAGACCTGCAATTACAGGGTTAAAATGCGGAGGTTTCTCAGCTCTGCAGATTCTCTCTGCTTCCTAGTATTCAAGATCAGTTGGAAGCTGTTTCCTTTCTAACACAGTCAGAGGCAGATAGTAAACTAGGCCTTAACCTCTGCAACATTTTTTTTTTTTTTAAAGAGGATGCAATAGAAAAAAGCATATGAGATCTTTAGTTTGTGTATGTATATGTGTGTATATGGATGCATGTTTTTATGCATTATGTCTTATGTGTCTATGTGGTAAGAGGCATTAAGAAATTCCATTCAATTTGATTTATAAAAAGAACGCTCATACAAATTAATTTAAATGTTTTTCAAATTCATATCATAAGTAAATAACCTAGTTCGAAAAATGTTTAAAGAATAGTTTAAAAAAAAAAGGGGAGAGCTTCACAGTTTCCAACATGCAGTTTGTCCAGGGCTTATTGATCACGCAATATTACATTTGTCTGAATATGGTTGGTTTAATGAAACAACTGGTATTTTTATGTTGCATGTTACATGGTGGATATCTGACTAACAGGAAAAATAGATTGATGACTAGCCTTCTCTGATTTCTTGGTCTTCACAGATAATCAAGATATAATGGTTAAAGAAATTTAAATGATTAGAAGTGGGGTATTTATAAAAAAAGGTTTTCAAATATTGGACTATTAAAGCCATGCTTAATTGAAGTGACAGAGGTTCATAAAAAGTCTATATCATCTTTAAATAAATTAACATGCTTTGATTAACATAACATTTAAATATTTCTACTGTTGGCTTTTAAAATTTTACAAAAATTATAGATTTTAAGTCTGCTGCTCCGCGTGCCCTATCCAGAGGTCCGGCCCGACCGGGGCTCTGCCCCGCGTGCCGTGGCCGGGGCTCTGCCCCGCGGGCCGTGGCCGGGGTTTGCCCCGCGTGCCGCATCAGCTGATGGCCGTCTCTGCTTTCCTGAGCCGCATTCCTGAAACTGTGTTCCGTGGAGATTCACCTACATTTGCGGGGCTGCACGAGACCCACCCTTGGTCCAGCCCTGAGTGGAGTCTACGTTCCCTATTGTTGGGAACTTTATGATCTGATAATTGGAAAAAAAAATCATGTTTATCATAAAAAATAATTAGAATAATAATAATAATGATTGGGGGAAACATAGGAAAGATATTGAATGTTGAAGCGGGGAGATTAATGTCTCTGTACTGACTGACATGCATGGCATTCCCTTTTGAAAAAGCAATGTAATACACTGTAAAGTTATATGTAATTCAATGTAATAAAAAAATAGATAAAAAAAAAGAGTGTTCTCTTCTACACTGGAAAAATTTGTTAAAAAGTTTTTGATTGTTTGTAAAACACATTTATAAGCTGCTGATATGTACTAAAAGTTAAGGTTACTAAGAGTTAAAAAACTCTGGTAAGTATGTAAAATTCTACATACAAAGTTATAAGCTTGATGGCCTTTCCAGAAGTGTCAGATTCCCCAGGCTGGGTAAAGAAAGAGAGAGCCTGTGATGCTTAATGAATCCTCAGGTAATCCTTAAACTGACAAAAATAAAAGTTCTTTAGAAATAATAATTTTTATCTTATTGATCGGTGGTAGCAATTATTTCCAAAGAGATTTACAAAGAAACGAACACACACACAGTCAGCAGATGGTGTAGCGGTTATGTCGCTGGACTCCTATATGGCCATTTGTAGTTAAAATTTGGGACCTGGTGACTTGAAAATCACACTGGGCACATGTGATTCATGTCCAAGATTCTGGGAGGAGAATGGAGGAGAAGGGATTGTGGCATGGCCATCCCCCCGAGGGGTGACTTCTCACTTTCCCTCTCACTGTCTCTGTCTCTCTCTCCCTCTTGCAAGCAAGCGCACACACCCTAAAACTTCTTAAAAAGTAAAATAACTAGGCAGGGAAAAAACTGTAAATATGAAAGAGATGTGGAAATAAATTTAGGGGTATGAAGATGTGCTTGTGGTTGGGAACCAGCAGTTAGCGTAATGGCTATGTTGCTGGACTCCCACGTAGTCGACTGTGGTTCGCGTCCCAGACCCGGTGACTTAAAACTCACGCCGGGCGCGTGTGCGTGCGTGCCCAAGATCCCGAGAGGAGAATGGAGGAGAAGGGATTGCAGCGTGACCATCCCCCCTGGGGGGTGATTTCTCGCTTTCTGTCTCTATGTCTCTTTCTGTCTCTCTGTCTGTCTGGCAGGCGCACACGCCCTATAGCGAAAACCTCTCAAAAAAAAAAAAAAAAAAAAAAAAAAGATGTGCTTGTGGCAAAAAAGGTTAAAAGGAAAGAGAAAAGTTTTTAACATAGAAAGAGTTTTTTATGATAAAAATTTTGTCCTAAAGTGAAATGGCTAGATTATTCCAAAATGGAAAAGGAAAATGGGACCAAAATGGAGAGATATAAAGCATGTCACAGAAGGTTGGACTTTTGTTGAAGAAGGTCTGAGAGAGAATTACAAAGAATTATGAAGAAAATTTTATGAAAGGATTTTGTATATGACAAATGGAATCTGAGGTGGCTATGAAGTAATGGTCCCCACCACTCAGTGCTGAAGCACAATCTAAACGTCTATGAATAACCCACGGGCCCACAAAATTATGGAAATTCTTAGATGGTAAATACGAATTCTAATATTGTACCCTTAGTGCCCATGTGCCAAAACTAAGTAATGCAAAAAATTCTTTAGTTCAATTGGCAGGTATCAGAGCAATTGTAAATAAAATTTCCTATGGGCAGTCACTGGGCAATTTTAACTAACAGAAACGTATTGCATCCTATCTCCTTTATTGATTATGAGAACAGGAGAGGAGAATGGCTCTGCCCCCTAATTATGTGAAATCTCAATTTCTCATAAGCCTGGCTACTAGTGTCAATCCTCATAAAACATATATCTGGTACAAGGGAAAATGTAATTTTAATTAGGAAGGACAACAGAATGACACTGTCAAGTTTTATGACTTTTCCTTTACCTTACCTAGCAACAATATATTGTACAACACTAAAGTCATTGAAAAAGTAAATTTGCTCCCTATAAACAAATACTATGATAATCTAGACACTGATGATCAGATGTTTCTCTAATTTGATTTTTATCCCCCCTCACAATGTTATACCTATTGAAACTATCTGGCCAGATTAAAAAAAAAAACCCAAGAAACTAAATTTGCTAGACTGTGAACTGATATCAATCTTACAATCATCTAATGAATTTTAATCACAAAGTTCAAGAAACTATTAATAAAGAAAGTAAACATATTGCAAGTGAAATCAAAGAATATGATGATACATGTAAAAGTTTCTTTGGTTGGTTAAGCTGTTTAATGCCCTCTGACTCTATTTATAATATTATTGTATATGTTGTCTTTACAGCTTTTATAATACTTGTTAGGATACTTTCATTTCATATTACCTGTGCATGCTATGCCCGGTACAGCAAGAAGAAGAAAAAAATCAAAGACCCAGATTATGGTAGTCTGTAACATACATCTACTCCAGACTTCGAGGGCTGACACTTTCCTTTGCCTGGAGACAATTAGCTATTGAACCAGTGAAACACATCCTCTCTCCCAAACACCCCAGGACTCTACTGCCGGTAACAATGATGACTAATTGACTACTCCTAGGAATGAACCTTTCTAGCACTGTGGGGACTTGACTATTAATAATAAGCCATTTGTACCTTTCAAATATGTGACCTACACCTGCATTTAAAGGAATGGTATTTGGCTAACGGGGGAACTGAGGACGGAAGTCTGACTGTTTTTCCTATTTCCAAAATCCCTTCTATAGTGTCTGGGGTGAGTCATGCCCACAGATATTACCAGATCATTTTGGCCCATTTGATAACAGGACTCATCCTGTACCCTGTCCCTGGCATAGTATTTTTGTGATGAAATTATAAAAATGATTTCAGTCATATCCACAAATATTAAGAGACCATTTTGACTCACCAATACTAGGACCCTTCCTACATCCTGTCCTTGGGACAGTGTCTCTGTTACAGAACACTCTTTGCTGATGCCTTCCAGAAACACAGACCTTCCTTTCCAATCATCAACCTAAGAATTATAAAATTCACCTATGACCTACAAGCACCAATTTCAGATGTCCTTCCTTTTTGCAACAGACTAATGGAAAACTCTTCACTAAATTCCAAACCTTGTCTCTCACTCCCCAAATCAAATAAAAGGAACCTCTGTATCTGATCACCCTGAAAAAGATGTTTGCCTCTTTTCCAGGCCTGGTCACACACATTAATGCTTAGAAATAAACCACATTAATTATTATTTCTCCAGAGTAGGTTGTTTCTGTTGACATGACAAAAAATAGTTCACTAGAGGGATACTTTTTAATCTCACTAACATCTGTTTGTTACTTTACCATCTTTTTAACTCATCTAGCATCAGCATACATTTCAAAATATATGGAAGTTAAACAAAGCTCACCATGCTGTTTCACACTTTGGGGTATTCATATAGGATATTTTCTCTGCCTAGAACCCTTTCATTTGTCAGTCTTTGTCTTACCAAGAACAATTGTACCTACTACCCTGTGATTTCTCATGATGCATGCGGCACGGAGGTAAGAAATGTATATTTATTACTTCATTTAACTTTAAAACCAAACTCAATTTAAGCCATTTCCCCAATATCATGGAACTTATAAGCCAAATTTAAATGAAAGTTGTCTTATTTCAAAGTCTGGCTTTTGACTACTATGTCAAGTTAGTTCCTTACCATTATAACTTCCTCAAATATTTTATCATTTAGCACAAGTTTTATATCTTTTTGAAGCTTATAATAAATGTCACTCTGTTCATATACTTTAGTAAGAGTCTTTTTATTTTCTATAGTGCACAAGCATTTGTCAGAGAGAGTTAGACAGAGAGAGAGAGAGAGAGGCAGAGAGAGAGAGAGAGAGAGAGAGAGAGAGAGAGAGAGAGAGAGAGCAACAAATCACTCTCCACCCCTGAGGAGATGGCAATGCCACAATCCCTTCTCCATTCTCCTCTGAGGATTTTTGGCATACACACACATGCATCCACTGTGATTTTCAAGCTACTGGGTGTAAGACTTGAACCACAGAATCAGCCATTTGTTATCCAGCTACCTTAACCTCCACATCACCAGCTGAACTGGTTAGAGTCCTTTTTAAAATGTAACTACAAGGGCATCATTTGTTTTTTTCATGCCTTCATCTGGACTCTATCTGTAAAACAACTGAAATCTGTGTTCCCAAAACTTAAACCAAATTATTTGCCCCTTTGGAAAACTAATATTTGTCTTTCTAATTCCCACCTGGAGGAAATTATGCATTTTAGAAATTAGTTTCAACCTTTGGTCTTTTTTACACTGTTGAAAGCAGAAAAATTGAAGCTTATCTCCTTTCTCACAGGTGATCATGACTTTTTTTCCCTATGACATCCATGTTTTCTGTATTATCTTGAATTTCATAGACGGTGTTTACCTTACCTACTTTTTTTTTCTGCAACACAAAATCAATATACAGATTCTGAGAACAGTAAAAAGTAGCTACCATATAATAATGAGGATGTTACTTATGGCAGTTCAAAGCAAGATTGGTTTAGCCATGGTGGTACATGTTGCTAAGAGGTGGAGCTCTGCAGGCTGGGACCATGTGGGAGGCCTGGGCTTGATTGTCACTCCAACCTAAGATTGAGCATGGTGGCTTTTAGTTGTAATCCCACTGATTCAGAGACATTGAGGCAGGAGTGTCACAAGCTCAAGATGGGCCTGGGAAATACAGTCAGATTCTGTCTGAAGAAAGAGTCAGGTGTGCTAGATTTGCTTATCATCAACAGTGTAGATGGGGCCATTTTGAGAGGACAATGCATAGTATGTCTATCTGAGATTCTGTGCTTCTACATTAGGTGAGAACACATGTGGATTAAACCCCTCAAAATGCCCTGATCTCAGGCTAGGGTCATTCTGCAGAGTGTCATTTCTACCACCATAGCATTTCTCGATGTCAGAGCTCTAGGAAACAGCACACTGGCAGAAAATTGGGGACAAGGTAGTTTATTTTTAATACCCTTTCTCTGTAGCATCCTAGTCTCCTTCAATTGCAACAGAACACTTTAAATAAAGTGGAGATTGTTTAATCTATAAAAAGAAGTGTCAGAGCAATGGGTAACTTCAGTGAAAAAATGAAAACCAAGTCCTAAGTTATGAATCATCACAACTAATGAAAGGGCTGCCAGTCAAGGGGGTGATAAGCACTGTAAAGCCTAAAAGGTAAAAACAAATGGGAGAAATGATGGAATATGGAAGGAAGTTGAGGAGTTTGGACAAATGTAGGCAGATCTTACGTTAAGATCTGGAAATGAAATGAACTATAATTATTTTTATAATTTTATTTTTCTTATAATTCTTGGTAAGTTGTACTCTTTTCAGATTTGGACTGGCCAGCCCAAAACAGCTCCAGGAGTGGTCTGACACGGGATGCAATGCACTGGGATCACTTGTGGGTGACTGCAGTTCTTCGGAATCTGACTTCTCATCGATGTGACTAATTCAGCCTAACAGAGGAAGGCCCATTCCCTAACACAGGTTTACCAGTTATAGTAGGCTCTTGATGACAAAGCAATAGTAACAGTGATGAGGAATCATGTGAACACAGTACCCTCTAGAAGGGAATTATGCAACTACTCAGAGAGATATCATATGATACCATTTTCAGAACAATCCATAGGAGAAAATATGAAGCATATAGAGAAAAACGTATCATAAATGTGGATGTTGAAATTTCAGGCAATTGAAATTTAATTATATAAAATTTGATTGGCTGGTTGTCTGCCTTTCCTAATTTTTTTCCTGAAATAGTCTAGTATTACAAATAAACAAACAAACAAAAAAGCCCTGGTATTAGTCACTTGTTTTGGGGACAAAACTAATTGATGTTTCAATTAATTATTTTAGATTGTTTCACCTATATGCATACATCAAAGGCAGGCCAGTCCAAATTTGTATATGTAAAATTTAACAAGTATTATGAGAAACGTGCAATATATATATATATATATATAGCCATTCATTTCCAGATCTTGGTATAAATTTTTTTTTTCTTTCTTTTTTTCTTTTTTTTTTTTTTTGGAGAGATTTTTGCTATAGGGCGCGTGCGCTCGCCAGACAGACAGAGAGAGACAGAGAGATAGAAAGCAGGAAATCACCCCCCAGGGGGGATGGCCACGCCGCAATCCCTTCTCCTCCATTCTCCTCTCGGGATCTTGGGCACGCACGCACACGCGCCCGGCGTGAGTTTAAGCCACCGGGTCCGGGACTCAAACCGCGGTCGACTATGTGGGAGTCCAGCGACATAGCCATTACGCTAACTGCTGGTCCCTAAATTTTTCATCTGTCTACATTTTCCCAAACTCAACTTCCAGCTGTATTCCATTACTTCTTTCATTTGTTTTCATGCCTTTTAGGCCTCAAGGAGGTTATCACCTCCTTGACCAGAGGCCCTTCCATTAGTTGTGCTGATTCATATCTTAGGACTTGGTTTTCACCGAGCAAATTAATGTATTATTAACAAGCTCTTCTATGACACAGGCACTGAACAAAGCCTTTAGAGGCAATGATCTACAGCCTGACAATGTAGCCCTAAACATGGAACTGTGAGTAAAGTAAAAAGTATGAACACTTAACCTCCACTGTCATAAGTAAAAGAAAATAGAGAGAGAGAGAGCACCATGAAGCTTTTACCCGGGGTGTAGGGGTCAAAGTGAGGATGCCATGAGAACAGGATATACACATTGGGATCCAGAGGGTGATTAGTTTGGCCAGTTAAGACTTTTTTTTTTTTCAGGTGGAGAAAATATTAGGTATGTAAAAGTTCTGAAGAATAAAGGCTCATGGGGCCAGACAATAGTGGGATGGTCAAGGTCGTTGAATCCCACATGGCCTACTGCATGGTTCTAGTCCTGGAGCTGGTGATTTGAAACACATGGTGGAGGTGTGAATGAGTGACCAAAATACTGAAAAATGAAGGAAAGGGGTTGTGGCATGATTATGCCTCATGTAGAGTGCTTTATCTGTCTCTCTCTTGTGAGCTCATGTGCCTTCTGGCAAATTAAAATAGAAAAAGATTTTTAAAGAAAGGATCATGATGTCTGTAGAGGCAACTTTAAACAGATTGACGAGAAAAGAGAGTAAGTGAGAAAGAGATGAGGGCAGTGACAGTGACCACGTTGTTGTGTCCATTGTGTTGCATGGACTCTGCACCTCTCTCTCTCCCCAAGAACAACACAGGACAGAAAACTTCCTGCTTCAGAGATAATGTCAAGTCTATCAAGTATCCCTGTGGAAGCCAAAGATTAACATGTAGTGAATTATCAATCTGATTTATTGAGTTTTGAGGTCTGATTCCTATACTTTGGGTTTTAAAAATAAATAAAGGGAAAGAGGAATAGGAAGAGTGTACCGTAGTTGAGGAATTGTTGGATGGAGTGGATGACAAGGTTTGGGAAGGTGGGGAGTGGTCCATGGTTGTGACCTTGCTGGTTGTTGCAGGACAGAAAGGCGACGTCTGCTCCTCAGACACCTTATTCCTTTTGTTTCCCGTCTTTTCTGTGGTTGTAATTTTTCTTTTCTGAAAGTAGTTTAATTTTCCTGTTAGTGGATTTTTTTAGAACATCTCTCCTTTAATCTGAATTTAAAATGAGTTTCTTTAAATATTTTAGGTACAAGTTCTGGATAGTGAAGACAGAGTAGTAGATGCTGCAGGCACTCAGTATTGGCTCCCGCCCCTCCCCCTCCCCCCACCCCCACTGTTAGTGGTTTTTAGTATTAAATGAAGTAAAATACATTTTCATTTTGAAGTTGTCAGTTTATGAAACCTAAGAATTTTTTTGGAGACTTTAAGGAGTCCTGCCCACCACTGGCCAGTTACAATTAGTAGGTGTAGATGGTTCATGACACAAAGAGAGAGGAGAAAGTTATACATATCATTCTCTAATTACTTTTCTTGTGGGATGGAATGATTTTGAAATGGAAAAAACTACATTTTGTAAACATGAACAAAGCATTGTCCTATCTGATTCTCAAGTTAGCACACTTCTATAGTGGAGATGAAACTGTCGTATTGATGGCTTATAGTATACTTACTTCGTATTTACTAAAGTGCTTAACTCACTGCCTTGCACAAAGAAGATGATCAATTTGATGCAATTTAGTAATCTGCACTTGATGGGAAATTAATGAAGAAATAACTTCCTGATGAAGAGATTGAGTGGGAGAGCAATAGCAGCGTTTCCTCTGTGGGACCTTAAGCTGCTCCTCTTGCCAAGCTCACCTGAGCCACAGGAGCCCCCTCTACTCCTTCAGATGTGCGACTGGTGCTTAGAGTGGAGGCAGGGGAAGCAGGACCCACTTCTGTCTGTTGGATTCTTTCCGATGGGATTTTTCCTTTTGCTGAGATGGACTTCATTTTCTTCACAACTAATGCAGAAAAAATGAGGACAGGTAAATTCAGAGCACCTGGTCTGGGAGAGTTAAGCAGTGTCAATACTATTCCCTCTCTGCTTCTGCTTGAAGGCTAAGGCGAGCTGGTGTTCAGCACAAGCTTAGCCCAGGCTGGCCTCAAAGTGGCCGATAGTCAGAACAGAGGCACACGCGTGGCCATGTGTTCCTCTACACTTCCTTTACCTGTTCCCTGTGTACCGGACACATCTTTCTCCTCTTCTGAACCGTGCAATCCTCAGTCAAACCCTTTTCCAGTTCTGTTCTCCTATTTTTTTCTTTTAAAAAATTCAGGGTTTTTATGATGTTTCCTGGTGTGTCATCTTCTGCACATAATTTATTAAAATTACATAAAAATGTGAAAGAAAATATAACCTCAACTTTCGGAGCAACAAATTAATGTCATTAGCCTCTCCTTTGCAACTCTTTTATGCCAGTGATTTAAAGAGGGGAATTGTTCATTTATTTGAGAGGTAGACTTATATTTAAGTACTGTCTTATCCTTTTTCATTATAAAGATGGATGATAGGGACCAGCAGATGATGTAATGGTTATGTCACTGGACTCCCACGTAGTTGACTACAGTTTGCATTCTGGACCTGGAGCTTATTTATTTTTATTTTAAATTTTTAAAAAAATTTTGTGAGAGATTTTTGCTATAGGGCATGTGCGCTCGCCAGAAGGACAGAGAGAGACAGAGAGACAGAAAGCGAGAAATCACCCCCCAAGGGGGATGGCCACACCACAATCCCTTCTCCTCCACTCTCCTCTTGGGATCTTAGGCATGCACGCACACGTGCCCGATGTGAGTTTAAGCCACCAGGTCCAAGACTCGAACCGCGGTCGACTACATGGGAGTCCAGTGACATAGCCATTACACCAACTGCTGGCCCCCTGGACCTGCAGCTTTAAACTCATGCTGGGTGCATGTGTATGCATGCCCAGAATCCTGAGAGGAGAATGGAGGAGAAGGGACTGTGGCATAGCCATCCCTCTGGGGGTCGATTTCTCACATTTTATCTCTCTGTCTCTGGCAAGCACATGCTCCTTATAGCAAAAATCTCTCAAAGGAAAAAAGGTTGATGATAGATTGTGTAATGTCAGAAGAAGATTCATTAATTCCCTAAATGTACATTTAAAAAATAGAAACCGCAACTTTCATAATTTTGTTTTGCCATTATCTAATAGTTCTAAAGTACTGGAAGTCTCTCATCAACTCCCTCCCTTTCGTTCTATCACTGCATCCCAAATATACCCTCCAAAATATAATACATCCTGTATTACAAAAGGGAATATCCTAAGCTGCTGAATTGTTGACATTTGAAGTACCAACTTGGCCACTGGGGAATACATGAGAAAGGGAGGTATCAACTATAACCAAGGTGGAACACTATGCAAGGTGGAGAGGGTTGGGAAGCATGGCAAGGAGGGCGTTCTCCCGATTACCTTTCAACTTCTCTGCTCGAAGTTTTTTAACAAGATGTTTGAGTGGTGTTATATTTTTGATCAGCGCGATTAGTTTGTCCACACCAGCGTCGTATCGGAACACTTTCTCCATTAAGTCGGCAATCTGAATTCTGTTGTACTCATGTTGCATTTTTCTAGTCAGCTTCAAATCATGGGCTAGTAAGGATTTAATGATGCTAAAATGATAATCATTGATGTGCTCTAATCCTTTCAGGAGGACAATTTTTTTGTATTCATTCACCATCTCTCAAGCCTATAAAAGAAATATGGCGTAAGTACCACACGCATACAAACAATTTAAAGGACGAGATATTCCTCTGTGAGTAAGTGGCCTTATGAAAGTGTTGTCCAGGGATGTGTATTTAACCAAGAGGTGCTTAATTTACCAGATGCATCACCATGGAGAATGGGTTGAGAATTGATACATTAGGAACTTCTATGAAAGTCTTCCCTTTCAGTAATGACAGTTGAAGTGGGTCAAGGTGAGAGTGCTGGAAGAATGTCTGGAAACAGACACTTGTGTCAGTGATTAGAAATGGGCTGCACAGGGTCACAGTTCTTGGTTTCTTTTCTCTTCTTTTATTGGGGCTGTAGCCAGTCATCCATTGCCTGCCTTTTGGTCCTGATTCTTCCTGCACCTGCTATAACTAACTTACGTGGCCCATCTGTGAAATGGGCTTTGCCTCTGCCCGTACACAGGAATAACCATCTGCCACAGTACTGAGAGTCCATGCTGGGTACTGCCCCATCCCCTGGGCTTGTCCCTAACCAGCTCTCATTAGCATCTAGTCCCCATCATGCTGGACCATGTCCTCAATGTTCTCTGTGCCCGCCCATGCCACTGTCCCTTTTCTGGACAACTACAAGCTCGCTAGCATGGATTCAGGATTTATTGACAGGAATTATTTCAATGACTGCTTGATATTTTTCCTCCTCTCAGGCCTGTTTTCTTTAATCAGTTCTTTTCATAGAAGCAGTTTTTACTCTGCAAGCCACAAGCCAAGTTTCTATCCCACTGTAATCCTTTGTTTTCTACTTCTTTTAAAAAAAATCCCTCGCTACTTAAAATGTCTTAGAAAGTCTTGGATAGTCTGCGTTTTTTTGGCTTCTGTTACATTTGGTTTCCTTATGCTTTATGTTTCTAAACTATGCAACACACCCTGCCTTTTCATGTTTCATGGTTTCTCAAACTCCTTTCTCGCTGACGAGAAAGCCATTTCCACATTTCTCTCTCTGACTACCTCTCATATAATGTAAAACTCAACCGAAGCTTTGTCTTCTGGAAGTTTCCGGGGTCTCCATATGGCTGTGTCACTCCTCTGGACCACTTTATCATCTTGCACACTTCCCAGATGACATTCAGTGCATGGTATGAATTGCAATTTTCGGTTTAAGTTGTACCTTTTGTATTCTCAGGATGTTCAAATTTCTGGGGCTAATATTTCTTCATTCTTAAGAGAACGTGAGAATCCTCAGATTGAAAAGGTGCATAAGGCAAAATCCACACCAAGACACATTATAACTAAACAATGTTAAAAACAAAGTGAATACTCTGCATTTACCCAGAAATTAATAGATCACTGAGAGGTTCAAGAATCTGATTGAAACTGATTGTCAACAGCAAGTGCTCAGAGCTGGACAATGAAGTAATTTTTATATGATACTAATCACAAATTCCACATCTATTGCTCAACAAAAAAATTTTAAAAACAGAAATGTGACAGTACAATTTATTTGAGAAGTAAAAGCAGATGTGAAGAAATGGGAAGCTATATAAAATCTTTACTCCTTCCACTTAAATGTAAATATTTATGTATTTTTGCTGCAGTATTAGTGCTTTCGACTTCAGTGGGATTTATAGCAATGCGGTATTGAGAATATGTGCATTAAATTGCCCTCTGAAGTCCCAAATTCTGAATTTCAAAGCATATTTAGCTCACAAGTACAGGAGAGAGTCTTTCAACCTGTTTGGAGGAAGGGACCTGATCAAAGAGAAGAGAAACAGAAAATATATTAACACGGGGGAGAGAGGAAAAAGAAAATGACAGTTCGCTAATGTGTGTTCATCTTCAAGGGGTGATAAAGGTATAAACTGAAAAGAAAGACAGGAAGGAGGACATTAATGTTATACATTGAAAGTTGCAGAAACAATAATAAATATGTTAATATCAGTAGATACATATAGCCTAATCAGGTAAAGGACAACTTTTATCAAACTTGATTTAAGAAACATATACTGTTGACAAAAGATTATTTAGATGTGAAAAAACTATTTGAGTTATATGTAAATAATAACTAAAAGAAAACCAGTAGATATTAGTGCAGCCTAAAATAGATTTTAAGACAAATTCATTAAGATAAAAAATAATATCAAATATCATATGATAAAAGATTTAACTGTCAGGAAATAGTAGGAGTTTTAATTATCTAAAAGATAATAAATGTATATTATTTGCTAACACTTTATAGTCCTTCATGGTATAATAGAATAATCTTGTGTAGTATATTTCTCTTCATAAACACACACACTTGCACCTATCACAGATATATATCTATATGTGTGTATGCATGTATACATAATCATATGTACAGATAATATGCATTACATATTTGTATATATGAGTATGTATATTATATGCATATGAATTCAAAAATTCATGGAAAATATGCATTATAAAACCTCTATGAATGTATTTCAAAATTTTTTGTGGTGACAAATGCTTTTCCATATGTAACTAAACATATGTTAAATCAATTTTTTATTAAACTTCTTGAAAAACATTGGTATATAAATTTGAGAGAAACATATAAAAAATAATTTTATGGTAGAAAATTTTAGTAAATCTTTTTAAACTAATGAACAAGGTAAAAGTATTTTACCAGTTATTAATTGTTGACAAACCTGGGGCTGCCACATTTTGATAATTTGAGCAACATAATTGATAAACTTAATTAGCAATAGTTTTCTAATACATATGAAATTTTGAAATTAACATTTGAATTTTTACATTCTATTTAAAAATACAAATGAAATATTGTACCAGGATAAAGAGCACATCTTTAAATAATTCTGCTGTAAGCAATAGAAATCTATTTATAATTGGCATTTATACTTCTCCCTTATATCTTGTTAACAGAAAAAGAAAAAATCATGATCGTTCAAGACAGCAGAAGGTAATCACAAAATAACTGAAATTCTGCCTGAACACTTTGCGTAGAATGGCGGTAACATGAATGCTGAACATACTTGTGGAAATACAAGTTATTCAAACACATTTGAATAACTGTGTACAACTGAGCAATGTTTTACTATGTATGTATTTGTTCTCATGTTTTTCAAAATTAGAATAATATTCTATAACATAATTTTATGTCTAGATGCATTTTTTACATATATTATTTCATGGTACTTTTTTCATGTCACCATCTTGTCTTTTATTCAAGCTCCCAGCACAGCCACTGTCTTTCTTACACTATCTCAAGCCAAGAAAACCAAGGTCTTGTTCTAAATGTCAGCTTATACCAGTATATGCAAACACTTAAGTTAAAAACCTATAATAGGAGACTAGCAGGTGGTGTAGTGGTTAAGGAACTGGACTTCCACATGGCATACTGTGGTTGAAGTCCCAGACCAGGTGGCTTGCTTGCTCACTTTCCCTCTCTCTCTCTCTGTCTGTCTGTCTCTGGTGAGCACATAGGCCTTATAGAAAACTTAAAAAAATAATGATAATGATAATAAATAAAACAAATAATTTTTAAAAAAGATAAAAATAGTCCTAATGTATTTCCCTTTGTTTGGGCCACAGTTTTGGTGGAATAAAAGATGTCCAACATCTTCTTATGTAAGGAAGGATTAGAATCTGGCAGGTGCAGCTGAATACAGTCAATACCAGCCCTACTGCCCTCACCCTCCCACCCAAAAAAATCCGTGCTGAGTTTTGAGGACTTCAAGGAGGTATGTGAATCTCTCCACAAAAACTGCCCACTGGACTCACCTCCCTGGAAAGTTTTTCAACAGTCGTCCAAATCTGGAGACCTTCAGAAATGGCGGTATCAATGCTTTTTTGTGTTTGAGTAGGAAATCAGTAAAGCTCTCAGAAACTCAACTGTAGGATGCTATAATCTCCTGAAATGCTAAGAATATAAAGTAGTTCTAAAGACAACGCAGAACAGTTGCACTGGTTAAAGTCATTTAATAACTTTGACTAGTGTTGGCTGTTTCACACTGTACTGCCCTTCAGAGGGAGGAGAGTTATGAAAAAATTGAGACTCCTCCCTTCACTGTTCTTAGGTTTCGATTCTTTTAGTCAGAGGAAATGAACTGTTTTCTTCCTGTAAGCATCTTAAACAGGATAAAAACATATAGCAAATTTATGCTTAGATTTTTTTCCTTACACATATCAATAAGTGGAAAGAGTTCCAACATTAGAACTTTCTTATCTGGTAGACACTTACATGTATGTTGCTAGAAAGTTGTATTCACTTTAATGACATGGAAATGACATGTAAGAGGAGTTAAGTGAATCATCTAGGCATTTCTTCCTCTTTCAGTTCAGAGTGCCAGTGGTGGGAAGAGATCTTGTCAGAGTCATCTATAATATTATTACTGGTATCTGACTGTACTTACCGGATGGGCAATGTCTGCTATGCAGTCACTATTAACGTAAATACTATCTGAAGCATTCACTCATTTATTTATTTTTTGAAGAATTATTTATTTAAGGCATCAGCAGATGGAGTAATTGTTACATCACAGGACTCCCATGTAGTCTACCACAGCTATAGTCCTGGATCTGGTGGCTTAAAATTCATGCTGGGGCCATCTGTGTGAGTGTCCAGGATCCTGAGTGGAGAATTGAGGAGAAAGGATTGCAGTGTGGCTAACTCCCCTAGGGAATGATTTCTTGCTTTCTGTCTCTCTTTCTCTCTGGCAAGTGCACCTGCCCTGTAGTAAAAAATCTCTCTAAGAAAAAAAAATTAATTTTATTTATCATTTTTATTATTATTTTTTAAGTTTTCTACAGGGCACAAGCACTCACTAGAGAGAGATAGAGTTGGAAAGAGAGAGAGAGAGAAATTAAGACAGCAAGCTACCAGATCCAGGACTCAAATAGCAGTCAGTCATGTGAGAGTCCAGAACCTTAACCACCACACCACCTGCAGGCCCTAACCCAGTTATTATTAATTGTTGACAAACCTGGGTCTGCCAGAGGCAAATGGTTGTTATGAATCTCCCTCTCAAATATATAGAAAGTAGTTTGCTGTCTTTTTTTTTTTTTTTTTTTTTTGCTTTAGGGCGTGTGCACTCACCAGACAGAGAGAGACAGAGAGACAGAAAGTGAGAAATCACCCCCCAGGGAGGATGGCCACGCCGCAATCCCTTCTCCTCCATTCTCCTCTCGGGATCTTGTGCACGCATACACACGTGCCCTGCGTGAGTTTTAAGCCACCGGGTCCGGGACGCGAACTGCGTTCAAGTACGTGGGAGTCCAGCGACATAGCCATTACACTAACTGCCGGTTCCTTTGCTTCTTCTTGACTACGTAAGATTAGGATGCTTTATTCAGTGATTAAACTTATGATTATTCACACCTTCATTATCATGTACATGTATAGTGGGTGCAAGCTCATATCATGACAGCATGAAGTACTGAACATTCTGAAAAAGCACAGGACTTCTTGTAGGATGGGGACCTGATACTGCTTTTGATCTGCATGATTTTCTGTAAAGGACAGTGGACAGTGAATGCTCCCTTGAGTATTGTAACCCCAAGATGTCAAACAAAGGGTACTACTCAGCAGATGATGTAATGGTAACCCATTAGCTGACCTGCACACAGGATGAAGTCATAAACCGAAATAGAAGCCCCAAAGACAGCCAGCAGAGAAATGATCTGAGGCCACCATCCATGGAGGAGAAAGCTCACCATCTTAAGGTAAACTAGTCTCATGGAGCTTGAAGTCTGGATTTAAAACCTCCTGAAAAAAGGCAAGAGTAAATCAAGAAAAAACAAGGACAATTTGCAGTGACAACCACAAGTACTTGTGGGTGTACACGGTGCTCTTTATAGGCTATAGGTTGTCTATTTGGATGCCTTAACCTAGTCTTAAGGCAATGGGTAGATGTCCTTTAGGGAGTTCAGATGGAGGTCACAGAGGGTCCCAGTCTGGAAATTGAAAAATAAAGGACACAGGGCCAGTAGGTGGCATAGTGGTTAAGGTGCTGGACTCCCACATGCTGACCAAGGTTTGAGTTCTGGATCTGGTGGGGTAAAAATTATGTCGAATACAAAATTCTAAGAAGAGAATGGAGGAGAAGTGATTGTGGTGTGGTCATCTCCCCTGGGGGGTTATTTCTCAGTTTCCCTCTCACTGTCTTTCTCGGACTCTGTACTCTCCAGCAAGTGCATTTTGCCTATGGCAAGAAACCACCCCCCCCCAAAAAAAAAAAAAAAAAAAAAGACAGAACGAAGAAAAGAAAGAAAAAGAAGGAAGGAAAAAGAAAGAAGAAAAAAGACAAAGAAAGAAAGAGAAAAAGGAAGAAGAAAGAAAGAAAATGGAGGACACGTAGTAGGAATAACTATAGTTCATGACGCAATTCATGACATTTTTCTGCTCCTTTTCATGTAAAACATTTTAGCTGGAGCAATGTAATTGGTTGGAATTCCATGTTACAACACACAAATTACTGTTAACCAGGTAGACAATTCAGAGCAATGTTCCATAATTCACTTGGAATTTTAATAGATGAAGCAAAGGAATACCAAAAAATGCACAGTAATCCTAACTTTTTTCCCCCTTTCATTCTAAACCATGAGAAAACATCTATTTTACTTTAAATCTGTTAACAATCAATATATTAGCATGTTGGGGTCAGCAGATGGCTGTAGTGGTTAAGAAGGCACTCGACTCCCATGTGGTTGACCGGGGTTCAAGCCCTACACCCAGCAGCATGAAACTCATGCCAGGCACGTGTGCATGTGTGCCTAAAATCCTGAGAGAAGAATGAAGGACAAAGGATTGCAGCATGGCCATCCTCCAGGGTGGTGATTTCTTGCTTTTTATCTCTCTCTCTCTCTCTCTGGCAAGCTCACATGCTCTGTGGCTGCTGTAAGTGAGTGAGGACCATCCTGTTGGCTGGACTGTTTCCCCTGATGGGCATAGCTGGGTAACTCTCACAGTTGGCCTGAAGTCTTCTCAGATGTTAAAACTGAAGGGCTGCATAGCAAATTGTTAACAGTGACCCGGAGGCGCAGGCAGAGTCCCCCGGAGCTGCGGCTCCTCCCAGCCTGCGAGGACTCAACGGCCTAGGCAGGGACGCATCATGAGTACGCTCTCATGGCCGGGCCGGTTGCTCCACTCGGTCCTCCAGCGCTGGTCGGAGGAAGCAGCCGCCCAGTGGTCGCCTGAGCCCTCAGCCCAGCCAGGAAAGCCATGCACCACGGCCCGGAAGTGAATCAATCCTAACTTTTAAGGAGTGGCTAAACAGGTAGTGATTTCTTCTATTAAACAGAAATTCACTAGTAGAATATATTAAAATTCCTGATGTGGCACGGATGTTTGGATAAACTTGGCACGACTATTTGGCATTTGAAATATTAATTTATGCAGTCTTTCAAAATCCTCAGCTAAATCTCTTTGCCAGATTGAAGTCTTAAGCAAGAGGTGGCCAAATTACAACCCCTGCACCAAACCCAACACACCATTGGCTTTTATAGTTTTATCAGAACACCACTATGCTTGTTTATTTATGCTTTGTCCATGTCTGCTTTATGGTGGAATTGTTTAGTTGACTAGCTGCGGGAAAGTCCAACTGGCTACAGAGCCTGAAGATTTTACTACACGTGGAAGACTAAACTGAAAAAAAACCCCAGAAAACCAAAACCAAACATACAAAAAAACCCTAAGGATTCTATACATATGAATAGCCAAAAGGCATATGAAAAAATGCTCAAAATCCCTCACTGAGGGGATGAGCAGTTGGTGTAATTACTACGTTGCTGGACTCCCATGTAGTCAACCACAGTTCGAGTCCTGGGACCTGGTGGCTTAAACTCACACCGGGCTTGTGTGCGTGCATGCCCAAGATCCCGAGAGGAGGATGAAGGAGAAGTGATTGCTGCATGGCCGTCTTCCCTGGGGGGTGATTTCTCGCTTTCTGTCTCTCTGTCTCTATGTCTTTCTGATGAGCGCACATACCCTATAGAAAAAAACCTCTAAGAAAAAAAAAATTGTGCTGTGTTAGAAATTTACAGAAATCCTAAAAAGTGCCTGTTCCAATTTATTTTGGCAAAACTCAAGATCATCTCTTTTCTCGATCAGCTGAGATTTCCTTTCAGTTTTTGTTAAGATGAATTTATGGTAGTGTTTAGTCTACCACATGCTCTTGTTTCCTACAGTATAACCTTTTTCTTTTGTTAATTTGATGCCCAGGTTTTAAAAGATGTGTGTCTATTCTATTGTAGCAACACCTATTGTTTGCACCAGTGGATGCACCATTGGCTCCTCTGCACCTTTGTTTTGTTCTCACCCCATACAGCTGCTCTCTGACAGGTCGCATGTTGACTCTGCCCCTGTGCATGCAACCCAGGACTCAGCTAATGAATAGGGCCCTTCTCTGTACAGCTTCCTTCTTTCCAGAGTTCAGCTATTTAGGTGACAGGAAGAGTGATGTTTATCTTCCATGCTCAGTGTGAACATTATGCTGGCTAGCCTGCAATCCGGAAATCCTTCCAGGGATCTGAGACAATTGCAGAGCTTGCTTTGTGAATTTGGCTTCTGTCTGGGATCTTATTCTTGTATTCCCTATAGTTCAAAGCCTGAAAACTGTCACCTCATGTTAATTTATAGTTATTCATTGCATGTGGCAGGTGAACTAATTTGCAATTGCCAAAAAAAGACCATAGTTCTGTTTATAGCATTGACTTTAGATATTTGATTTGTTTAGGTGATACTAAATTTAACTGCAAAGTGAAATCCTTTTCTCTGGGCCAATAGACTCCTTCTTCAGGGCATAGGTCTTGTTGATTGTGATATAGGCTTTGGGACTAACTGTAAACATTTAGGAATAGTTCTGTATAAGCCTTATTCTTTGGAAATCATGATGTAGACCCCCAATGTTGTTGTTGTTAAGTTTTTATTTATTTATTTATTTCATGAGCAAAAAAGAGCAAGAGAAAGAGAAAGATGGCAACCCCCAACAGAGTCTTCATAGTGTGAGCAAGCCCCAGACACAGCCAGGCCTGGATCATGGGCATACATGTGTCCTGAGAACTTAGGGAGGTCTCTGGACACAAATTCAAAACCTTCCCAAGTGAGTCAGCTGCACAGAGAATTGTGTTTATAGTGGCACCATGGTTGGCCCCTGTAGACCCAAATGCTGATAAGACATTTGTATTTCACCTTGTGTATCTCAGTGCACAGGTCAACTGGCTTCAAGCAGCTCACTACTGAGAGAACATGTACAACACTTTTGGGAAATGATATATCTTTTAAAAAGAAATTTTATTTGTTTACTATTAAACATTTCATAGGTTCAAAATGCAGTGTTTTCAGAAAATATGGGAGCATATAATAAAAAATTATATCAAAGAAAACATCTAATCCACAACTTGGTATGAAAACTCTTAATAAACTTGGATATTTCTACGGAATCTGTGGTTTAAAAGAACGTTTCCGTTTTAATCTCAGTTTTAATGCCACCAAATATATTTGGAGGGTAATTGTTTACTTCAAGTTCTGGATTGGAACCAGATTCTGTTGGTTGCTTCTTGCTTTTCTTGATGACCTTAAAGGAAAGATGAGAAAGACTCAGTGAGATCCCAGCCATTGAGGTGAAGGTCTGCTGTTGTTTCTCCTGTCACCCACTGCTCTTCATCCTTCCCAAGGTCCCTTTCTCCCTTCTCAAAGGCTGTTCATTTTCTCTCCCCATCTCTCTCTCTCTCTCTCTCTTTTTATTTTGGAGAGATTTCTGCTATAGGGCATGTGCACTCGCCAGAAAGACAGAGAGAGAGAGTCAGAAAGTGGGAAATCCCCCCCTCCTGCATGCCAAGGGGGATGACCGTGCCGCAATTCCTTCTCCTCCATTCTCCTCTTGGGATCTTGGGCATGCACGTACACATGCCTGGTGTGAGTTTAAGCCACTGGGTCTAGAACTCGAACCGTGATCGACTACATAGGAGTCCAGCAACATAGCCATTACGCCAACTGCTGGTCCCATCTTCCCCATCTCTTTAATGCATTGTTTTTCTTTGCATACCTTCCCCATCATCTGGAGCCTACAAAAACTATTTCCTCATAACAATATTGAAACAGGGAGGGACCAACAGTTAGCGTAATGGCTGTGTTGCTGGACTCCCACGTAGTCGACCGCGGTTCGCGTCCAGGACCTGGTGGCTTAAAACTCACGCCGGGCGCGTGTGCGTGCATGCCCAAGATCCTGAGAAGAGAATGGAGGAGAAGGGATTGCGGCATGACCATCCCCCCTGGGGGGTGATTTCTCGCTTTCTGTCTCTCTGTCTCTCTCTGTCTGGCGAGCGCACGAGCCCTATGGCAAAAACTTCTCCAAAAAAAGAAAAAAAAAACAATATTGGAACAGGGAAGGAATTCCTGAAAGTAGTGAGGGGAAACCATACACAAGAAGAAAGGGCTCAGTTACTAAGTGTTCTGTGTATGCAGCAAATAGAAAAGAGGAAAAATGGGACCAGCCGTTAGCGTAATGGCTATGTCGCTGGACTCCCATGTAGTCGACCGTAGTTCGCGTCCTGGACCCGGTGGCTTAAACTTACGCCGGGCGCGTGTGCGTGTGTGCCTAAGATCCCGAGAGGAGAATGGAGGAGAAGGGATTGTAGCATGGCCATACCCCCTGGGGGGTGATTTCTCGCTTTCTATCTCTCTGTCTCTGTCTGGCGAGTGCACGTGCCCTATAGCAAAAACCTCTCAAAAAAAAAAAGGAAAAATAAGGTTTGCTTTTATCAGAGCGATTGCTCTGGATTAGGGAATCTGAGAAGTAGAACAACTAATGTATATTTGCTGTCTCTGTGCCTGAATACACCAGTGTTTCTGCTTAAAGCACAGTATTTGTTCTTCGAGGTGGTGCTGGTGAGTGCCATCAAGAATTCCATGGTAGACTCTCATGTGTGTTAGTGTGTGTGTGTGTCTGTGTGTGTGTGTGTTTGGGTATGAGACAGATAGTGTGATCGCATGTGGAGTCAATGATCTCTTTCTCCTGTGGGCCAGGATATGCACTTCACTAACATGTGGCATGTTTTGGATGGAGATGCAGCTATTCTGAGACCCTGTTCTTCATTTGTGTCTGACATAAACTGTGTTGGCTCTCTCCCTAATTAAACATATTCTTTTTGCTTGTTTGCTTGTTTGCTTTTTTTTTTTTTTGGAGAGGTTTTTGCTATAGGGCGCGTGCGCTTGCCAGACAGACAGAGAGAAATAGAGAGATAGAAAGTGAGAAATCACCCCCCAGAAGGGATGGCCACGCCGCAATCCCTTCTCCATTCTCCTCTCAGGATCTTGGGCACGCACGCACACACGCCTGGCGTGAGTTTAAGTCACCGGGTCCGGGACGCGAACCGCGACATAGCCATTACGCTAACTGCTGGTCCCTCTTGTTTGCTTTTTTTAAATTTAAAATTTTTTTTTTTTTTTTTTTTTTTTTTTTTTTTTTGCTATAGGGCTTGTGCACTCGCCAGCCAGACAGAGAGAGACAGAGAGACAGAAAGCAAGAGATCACCCCCCCAGGGGGGATGGCCAGGCCACAATCCCTTCTCCTCCATTCTCTTCTTGGGATCTTGGGCACGCATGCACACGCGCCTGGTGTGAGTTTTAAGCCACTGGGTCTGGGACACGAATCATTGTCGACTACATGGGAGTCCAGCAACATAGCTATTACACTAACTGCTGGTCCCTGTTTGCTTTGTTTTTCCTGTAGGATGCATGTGCTCGCGGGGGGTGGGAGGGAGAGAGAGAGAGAGAGAGAGAGAGAGAGAGAGAGAGAGAGAGAGAAACAGAGAGACAGAGAAAGAGAAAAAGTGAGAAATTACCCCCCACGGGGGATGGTCACAATATAATCCCTTCACTCCAGTCTCTTTCAGGATTTTGGGCTCATATGCACATGTACCCTGTGTGTCTTTCAAGATGCCGGGTCTGGGACTCAAATCATGAAATCAGCCCTGTCAGTCCTATGGGATCTGGTGCCTTAACCTCCATGCCACCTGTTGGCCCTAACCAAAACTTAGTTTTCATGCTTGCTATACAGATTTTATATTTTATCTTTCATCTCTCTGTTCACATTCTCATTTGTAGTATCCTTTACCTCCACCCATTAGCAAATCCCTGGACTAGTATATAGATACACACATACATCTCAGGACCAATAGTTGGCGTGGTGGTTAAGGAACTAGACTGCCATGTGATAGACTGCAGTTTAAGTCCTGGACTGGGTAGCTTGGAAATCAGGCCAGGTGCATGTGCGTATGTGCCCAAAATCCCAAGAAAAGACTGAAGGAGAAGATACTGTCGCATGGCCATCCTCCCTGGAGGATGATTTCTCATTTTCTTATTCTCTGTTTCTCTCTCCTCAGAGAGCAAGCTTTATGGCAAAAAGTCATACACACATACACACAGACACACACACACACACACACATACATACATCTCTAGTACAAAATTACCTTTTGTTCCAGATCTGTATATCAAGATCTGTATAACTCCAGATTGATGGACATTTATTAGATATCTTACAAGCAGATGAAATTCAACCTGCTCAAACCAGAACATATTTCTTCCCTAGACCATGTTCTTCTCTTGCATTCTCAATGTTAGTGACTAATAACACAACTTATGCAACTTTCTGGATATTATGTTTGAATCATCCTTGAATGCTCTTTAATTTTTTTTCTCCATTGTAATACCCAGAATCTGGTGTTCCCAAAGCCTAAGAAAAATTATTGGCTTCTTCAATGAACAAATAATCCTCTATCCAGTTCTTACCTGGATTAAACTGTGAGTTCCACATGCCAGTATTGGCTTCTTGTTAACTGTTCTCAGTTGAAAGTAGAAAAGTCGCAGTTTATCTCCTGTCTCACAATTAATATTGTGCCATTTTCCATTCCCCACTACTTCCATATTTCCTGTGTTGTCCCGTATTTCATAGATTGTGTTCTTCTTATTCACTGTTTTCTGCAAAACACGAATAACGTCCAGTTTCTGCAAACATAGTAAGTTCCACATTTTTGAGAAGGACCTCTTTGATGAATTAAGTACATGATAAAATAAATCAATTATAGGCACAGGTAAACGTGTGGTTTTGGCAAGATCTTCTCAGAGGATCTGCTTTTTTAAAGTTTATGCCATAGGGCAAGCACGCTCAACAGAGAGAGACAGGGTGAGAGAGAGAGAGAAGGAAAGTGAGAAATCACCCCCTGGGTTGATGGTCATGCCACAATCCCTTCTTCTCCTTCCCCTCTGGGGATTTTGGGCATGCACGTACACACACCTGTTGTGATTTTAAAGGCACTATGTCCAGGACTCGAACTATGGTCAGCTATGTGGGAGTCCAGGGCCTCAAACACCACACCACCTGCTGGCCCCCTAAGCCTTGCTTTTATCATATTGCCTTTTTTATTAATTTTTAAATTTTTGCCTTTTCTGTTGTTAATGTTTTCTATCTAACATTCTAGAACATGGTTTTATTTTTTCACATTTTCTACTGCTTATTCCTCAAGGGCAGCTTTGACTTGAGAATAAAACTGACCAGTATTCTTTGTTCTAATTTTTTCTAGAACCTTGGAAGAATCACACCAATAAACAGCTAATTTTACTACACAAGACTCTGGTCAGCAATTGTGGTCTACTCCTTACATTCTGTCCTTGACACAATTTCAGACGATGACTTGAAACACCTCCTTATCTCTGAGAAAGCTTACAGCCAGACATTCTTTCCTGCTGACTGCCAGCTTGCTTGAGACAAAGACTTGAGAATTTAACCAATTACTAACCTAAGAATTTCTAAACCCACTGTCACCTGGAAGCACCAGCTTCTAGATGTCCTACCTTTTCAATCAGAACAATGTACAAACTCAGTAAGTTCATTTTTGGTTTCCTGTGTATCTCCTGTTCTCAGAATTAAGTAAAAGAGCTGCTGTACCCAAGTGTGCTGGAGCTCTTTGTCAAGGCTGCTTGAGCGTGTGTTACCTAGACTGTGGTCATAGGCATTAATATTTGGCTGTTAACACATTTTTTTTTTTAAGAGAGAAAATTTTGTTATGGGGCACATGTGTTCATCAGACAGACAGAGAGAAACAGATAGACAGAAAGCAAGAAGTCACGCCTCAAGGGGGACTGTCATTCTACAGTGCCTCCTCTTCCACTCTCCTCTTGCGATTTTGGGCATGCACACACATGTATCCGGTGTGAGTTTTAAGCCACTGGGTCTGGGACTCAAACTGCAAACTGTGTTGACTATGTGGGAGTTCAGCAACGTAACCATTCCGCCATCTGCTGGTCCTTTTTGTTTTAAGAGATTTTTGCTATAGGGTGTGTGTGCTCACCAGGAAGATAGAGAGAGACAGAAAGTGAGAAGTCACCCTCACGGGGCATGGCCACACCACAATCCCTTCTCTTCCATTCTCCTCTCGGGATTTTGGGCACACATGCACACATACCCAATGTGAGTTTTAAGCCACTGGGTCTGGGACTCAAACCACAGCCACCTACATGGGGGAGTCCAGTGACATAATCTTTACACAATCTGCTGGTCCCTGTCAACAAACCTTCTAAAAATTTTATAGAGTTTGTGGGACCAACCGATGGCATAACGGTTATGTTGCTGAACTCCCACATATTTGACCATGGTTCACGCCCAGGACCTGGTGGCTTAAAACTCACCCTGGGCACATGTGTGTGCGTGCCCAAAATCCTGAGAGGAGAATGGAGGAGAAGAGATTGTGGCATGGCCGTCCCCCTGGGGGGTTGACTTCTCGCTTTCTTGTCTCTCTGTCTCTCTGGCAAGTGCACACACCCAATAGCAAAAATCTCTCTAAAAAAATAATAAATTTTAGCAGAGTTTGATTATTTCAGTTGGCAAATTCCTTCTAAGTCACCTTGAGTCAGGGAAATTAGAAATTTTTGGTGGACTCCTTTGGCTCATATTACAGAGAAAATAATGGAGATTTGAATAATAATGATACATCACTATTACTTATGTAATAGGTTATAGAAAACTTATGTAACAAGTAAAGTTCTAATAACTTACTAATTCTCTTTTAACCTTCTCTATTCACTCTTTTCCAGTGTCTTACCTCAATTTTCCTGAGTTCCTTAGTTCATACTTAGAGTGTCTCATTAACTTCAGCTATCATTCTTCTATTCTGATGGTATTTATAGGAACGGTCTCTTAAATAGAATGTAACAATGTAATGGAAGTAAAGTTAAGGGGCTGTCCTAAAAGATTTAAGGTCATGAAACAGTCCTTATATAAGCTGTTAGTTGGATTAAAAATAGTTTGTTTTTTTTTTTATTTAATGCATTATCTTAACTTGTACTATGAATATAGGCATTGATAAATCAGTAGAACTTCTGCATCTTTTTTTTTCTTCTAAGTTTTTGCTATGGAGTGGTTGCACTCACTGGAAAGAGGCAGAAGGAGACAAAGAGAGGAAAAGAGAAAAATCACCCTCCAGGGTTATAGAGGGGGGATTACTTTTTACAACTGATTTTATCACTTCTGACATACCTTTAATTGCTGTACATTTTTGTGGGGTGTGATATGGTGTTTCAAAGCATGTATGTAGTGTGTGATAAATCAAGAATGGTGCTGACTATATTAATCATTTTCAATAATGAATATTACATTACATTCTTCACCTTTGATATTCATTCTACTAGCTTTTTAAAAACATGTATGTTTGGAAATGTGTCCCTTTTACTGTTGTATACAGGTCTATAACCTATTTGCTTACTTACATGCATTCTTGTGGCAGTTAATTATTTTTTCTGAGACCCTTTTCCCAATCTCCCAACGCTTGTTTAGTCTCTAGTATATACAGTTGCCCTCATTATTTCTATGTTCTCAAGTTCTATAGTTTCTGCCATACAGTGCATTTATCTTAATTTTTTATTTCAATTTCTTTTATACATTCATTCACACATGTCACTTAGCTCGCAAAGTAAATATTCCAACATGTATACATTTCTCACCAGTCCACTTGACAATACTATACACGTTATCTTCAACAGATAATAACTCGTTTCTTTGTCCCATGAATGCCTTGCCTATTTTTCTCCTTAATGTCCTTCCTCAGACTCTCCTTCTTCATCCGTCCTCTTCCCACACTGTATCTCTGTATTTATAACCATTTTCTATGTTTCTATAACTTTTATTTTAATAAATTTTCAGAGTGTGCATGTATTGTCAGGAGAGAGGGGGAGTGAGAAAGTACCCCCCCCCATGGGGGATGGTCATGCTATATACATAGTCCTCCATTTCTTCCTCCTTTAAGGATTTTTGGTCACACATGCACCTGCACCTGGCATATTTTTCAAGTCACTAGATCTAGGACTCAGACTATGTACTCAACCATGTGGGATTCAGCCACATTAACCACCATACCACCAGCTGGCTCATTAGATTTACCCACTTTGTGTTGAATGACAGGATCTCTCTCTCTCTCTCTCTCTCTCTCTCTCTCTCTCTGATGAATATACATTCTGTATATGTGCCACATTTTCTTAATCTAGTTATCAGTTGTTTTAGGCAGTTAAGTTGATTCCATGTCTTAGTTATTGTGAATAATGCTACAATAAACATAAATGTGCAAATTTCTCTCTGACTAAAGTGGTTTCCTGTCCTTTGGCTAAATACTCAAGAGGAAAATTACTGTGTCATATAATAGTTCATTAATATATTTACATATATATATTTTTTGGAGAGTTTTTTGCTATAGGGCACATGTGCTCGCCAGACAGAGAGAGACAGAGAGATAGAAAGCAAGAAATCACCCCCTCCAGGGAGGATGGCCACGCCACAATCCCTTCTCCTCCATTCTCCTCTCAGGATCTTGGGCATGCACATACACGTACCTGGCGTGAGTTTAAGCCACCGGGTCCAAGACTCGAACCACAGTTGACTATGTGGGAGTCCAGTGACATAGCCATTACGCTAACTGCTAGTCCCTATTTTTATATTTTTTAAGGAACCTTCATATTATTTCCCACAGGGGCTGCACTAATTTACATTACGATCATCAGTGCATGAGAGTTCCTTCTTCTCCACAAGTTTACCAGCATTTCCTTTCTATCACAGGGATTCTGATTGGGGTTAAGTGACCATCTTTGTGGTTTTGATTTATATTTCCCTATAATAAGATATATTAAAATTTTCATATGCTTTTTAGCCATTCATATATCTTTTGAGATTCTCTGTTCAGATCAATTGCCCATTTTTTTAAAAGGGAGAGTTTTTCCTATAGGGTGCATGTGCTCTCTGGAGAGACAGAGAGATATGGAGAGACAGAAAGCATGAAATCACCCCCCCCCCCCCCCGGGAGATGGCCACGCTGCAATCCCATGTCCTCCATTCTCTTGCACAGGCATGCATATGCACCCGGTGTAAGTTTTAAGTCGCCAGGTCTGGGATACAAACTGTTTTCTACTACATGGGCGTCCAGCAACGTAACCATTATGATATTTGCTGGTCCCTCAATTGCCCATTTTTAAATTGAATTATTCGTTTGTATGTGTGTGAGCTGTTTAAATTTTCTATATATTCTGGCTATCAATTCCTTATATGATGTACAGTTTGCAAATATTTTCTCCTATTCTGTAGGCTTTCTATTTATTGTTTCCTTTGTTATGAGAAGCTTTTGACTTGATGCAATCCCACTTGTCTATTTTTGGTATTGTCTAGTTTTTGTGGTCTTATTTAAGAATGTTTTAAAATCTTATTTATGGGAACCAGCAGTTAGCGTAATGGCTATGTCGCTGGACTCCCATGTAGTCGACCGCGGTTCACGTCCTGGACCCGGTGGCTTAAAACTCACGCTGGGCGTGTGTGTGTGCGTGCCCAAGATCCCGAGAGGAGAATGGAGGAGAAGGGATTGCGGCGTGACCATCCCCCCTGGGGGGTGATTTCTCGCTTTCTGTCTCTATGTCTCTCTCTGTCTGTCTGGCGAGCGCACGCGCCCTATAGCAAAAACCTCTCCAAAAAAAAAAAAAATCTTATTTATATATTTGTATGATCCATTGTTTTACTTTCCTCTTCATGAGACTTCAATTAAGTATGTTGCCTATCTGCTATTACTGGTTATTTTCTCTAAAATCATTTTTATATATTTTGTTCTGTTTCATCTTTTCTTTCATTTCTAAATTGTATTCCCCTAAGTGTACTTTTGGCCATGTTTAGTCTTCCTTGTGTTTTTATAATTTAATCTCTATGATTTGGGGGTAGAAGGGAGGGGATCAGGGAAAGAAACAAGTAAAATATTTAATAGTCACAAAATAAAAAGTTGTCTGTTGATGATAATGTATATGGTAACGTCTTTGACTTAACCAATATGCACGGTTTTCATCTTGTGTAAAACCATGTCACACACTGTAAAGATATATGGTGATTAAATGTAAATAAAAATAAATTTAAAAAGGAGTAAAAGTATACAGCAGAAGTAGAAGAACTCAGGGGAGAAATGAACAGATAATAGAAAATGATAGCCAGATAATAGGAAGAGTGAAACATTTAGTAATCAGCATCAAAGAAACCACAGAATTTCAAAAAAACACTTTAAAGCATCATTTTTTATAGGAGCTTAGATTACTTTGTCCTCCAAATATCATGCCATATAATAATTTTTAGTTGTTCAATAAATTCTTCATTGATTTCATGAACAAAGCAAAAGAAGCAACAATTAATGGTTAGATCATTTGTCTAACTATTAAATATATTTGCATTCAGAATACCAGCCAACCTATTTATTACTCTGCATACATGTAACAAACAGAATTCAACCTTTTTAGAACAATGCATTCTTGAAAATGATGCTTTTTTACAGTTGCACTGAAACTCAAAGAAATAAGATGATTGGCATAAGCATATTGATCTACACCTCACAGTGCCCTCGCTCATTGTGGCTGAAAGCAAATGATCATAACTTTGAAATAAGATTCCTTAGTGATCCTTTTTCAAAGAACTTTCATGGAGGTATCTTGGGAAATAGAATATTAATAGAATACTAATAAGTCATCTAGTTCTCTTTTCTATTATGTTGAGAGACTTCACCACCTGCCTCTAGTCAAGATGGAGTTCTGGGTTCCAATATCAGCCAGTAGGCAAAGCTCAGCAAGTTTTTAAAAATTTTTATTATTTTTTTAAAGTATTACATTTAATCACGAATGTCTTTACAGTGTTTTGTTGTTGTTGTTTGTTTTGTTTTTGCCATAGTGTGTGCACACTCACCAGAAAGAGGCAGACATAGATAGATAAAGAGAGAGAGGAGAGAGAGAAAGAGAGTCTCTCTGGGCATCACTCTGGGTGCTTGTGTGTGCATGCACAAAATCTCTTCTCCTCCATTCTCCTCTCAGTAGAGTGTATGCATGCACACATAGGCACCTAGAATAATTTTCAGCTGTTAAGTTCAGGACTCTAACCACGATGCTGTCAATGTGAGATCCAACGCCTTAACCTTCATGGCATTTGCTAGCTCCAGCAAGTTAAGATATTTAATTCTAGGTGTTGGTGGAGAAAATAAAATAATAATTCCAAGGGATTACCTTTTGAAACTCAAACAACCCGTACACGATTGTTCCAGATACTTGTTTGTAAAGATGATCAATCTTGAGAGTTTCATTTGCCTTTTTTATAATACTGTTTGGGACCTTAATCATTTGATCTGGACCAGCGTCAGACACATATGATGCTTCATTTATTTCCAGGATTCCTTTGCATTCCAAGTAATTGAATATGGTAATGACCTTCTTCTTTGAGAATTTCTCTTTCAAATTGATGTTGAAAACCTTCACGTGGAAAGACTGACACTCAGTAGCCACTGTAGCATGAAACATTGCTTTTATCCCCGCTTCTGGGGACTCATATTCAAATGGATTCGTTGCTTTTATAACTAAGACTATCAATGGGCCCCTTTGGAGAACATAATTTCTGGCAGCCCCTTGACGCTGGACTTGAGATGTCTGATTCTGTGTTGGACAGACACAGGAAAATAAAATTATAAATTTAAGCAGAATAATAGCAACTATACCAGAAAGAAAACTCAATTACAATATTGAGACAAGGACCTTTATGGATGCTTGGAGCTGGGGCTGGGCTAGAGAGGGATTGCTGTACTGAAAGGAAAGACTAATGAAGCAGTGTAATTTAGCTGAAGGAAGTAATAGCTAGAAGTTAGAACACTCTTACTAAAACAGAATAATCCTTCTGAAGCAAAGCATGATCTTCTGTATGAATAATAGTGATGGATGATAAGTGTCTTTATGAAGTACTTAAATGAGAGATTACTATAAAATAAATTTAAATATATCCCTTACCTGCTTAAATGATTAAAGAAAATGAAAGAGTGAAAAGACAACTTGAAGAGCATTGAAAATGAAGACTATTGACTACCACAAACCATAAACATCGAAGTTTTTTTTCTTTTCTTTTTTTTTTTTTTCCCCAAAGACAGGACTTTGGAAGCCTAGAGACAAGTTGGTGTATTTTCAATCTTTTTTTTTTTTTTTCCATGGCAGTCCAAGTGTACTGAGCTGCAGCTGAGTTTCTGGAGAGACAGGTGCCTAAGCTAAAAGAGAAAGTATTCTAAGGCAAGTGAGGGCTGTGAGCATCAAGGTACAGGTAGGTTGAGATACGGTTGCTGTGTCCATACACCAGACATGCTTCAAATGGTCTGACCTGGCACATGTCACACGCCATCATCTGTGGGCAATTGGACTGTACTAGGAGCTGACTTTTTCTCTATGTAGCCAAAACCATAACACAGGTAATTGCTTTCCAAAAGCAATGCAGTCAGTAGTACCAATTCACATGTAAGAAAAACCATTAGCAATAACAAAATTCAAGTTCACAAGAAAGTTACAGGATACACATAAAAAAATATGCAATTACAGAAGCCTCAGTGGACACAGTGCTAGTATGCTCATGGGCAAGGCGTTGAGGTTGGGATATTGGAATGTCAACCTGCAGGAAATTATTTATTTATTTATTTTTAGAGTGTTATTTATTTATTTATTTATTTATTTATTTATTTATTTTTGCTATAGGATGTGTGTGCTCGCCAGAAAGACACAGAGAGACAGAGAGACAGAAAGCGAGAAATCACCCCCCAGGGGGGATGGCCATGCCGCAATCCCTTCTCCTCCATTCTCTTCTCGGGATCTTGGGCACGCACGCACATGCGCCTGGCATGAGTTTAAGCCGCTGGGTCTGGAACTTCAACCGTAGTCGGCTACATGGAAGTTCAGTGACATAGCCATTATGCTAACTACTGGTCCCAGGAAATTATTTTTTAAATAAATTGTTATATTTATGCAGTTCAGCATTACATACCTGTTAAATAATTATTTAAATTTTTATTTATGGAATTAGAAATATGATTTTGATATTTTAAATGGATAAACAAATAATAAAATAGTTATTATTGTAAGATACCCTGTTGGGAACATTTATTTTATAGTTATGAAGACAAATACCTGGAAGAATTCAGAGAAAACGTGATAATCTATGGTTGGTAGTGCTTCAGGTTACAAATAATTAATTTGTATGGTTGTTTATAAGCACTTTCTCAAATTCTAAAATAAACATGTTTTACTTGTGTAGAATAAGATGAAAGAGAAAGTATGTGGACGGTGTTGTGATTTTTCCTCTGTTCCTTACAATCTTTCCCCTTAAGTGTGTACATGAGAGTAAAAAGACAAAAGCCTACCTTTCTGGATGAAGAAACATTGATGTATTCAAGTGTTTTTAAATTAACCCAAAAGATATAGTAAGAAACAAATGAAGTCCAGATTGAAAATAGTGCAACCAAATAAGAATGAAGATGCAACAGTAAACTGCAGTTCACTCTTTTTGTTTTTCTAGGTCTTAGCATATGGTCTCCTTTCTGCTAAATTTCCCCAAATTCCTTACCTCCCCATCCTATTCCATCACATCATCTGTATCTTTTCATTCTCACAATAGAATTTGCCTCCTTAGTTAGATTAATAACCCTGAATTATTCTTCAATAGCTGTGCTGATTCATATTTCAGTACTTATAGGTATTCTTAGAAGATTCTGGATTACAGGAGTTCCCAGGACCAACAGGTTATCTGTAATCTTACAATATGGAGTAACGTGAGAAGGAAAAGTTTTATTAATTAATGTTGTCATAGTTGGTAGGGAAAAAAATGAGATCATATCAAACTGAATACCCAGTGTTCTTACTTAGTCTCTAAAAGGTTTCAAGGATGATTTTTTAAGGAAAAGATAGCAATACTAGGATCCAGATTAACCTTCTAGATGGTGAAAATAAAGTTCAAAAAAATCCAGGAGAAAAGGAGGACACAGTATAAGTTAAAATGACTTTGATATGTTTGTGATCAAAGGGAAAAGGTGAGAGAAGATCCCGTGCCTGTGTCCACTTGTACTGCTCTAGACCTTGCACCTCTCACTCCCTCCCCTAGAATCACACAGGGCAGAAAACGTCCTGAATCAGAGATAATGTCAAGTTCCAGTAATCCTGTGGGAGCCAAAGATTTATAAGCAGTGAAGTATCAATATATTTAATATTTGTGTGACTAATTAATATTGGAATTATTATTACTTTAAATATTCCCTTATTTTACTATTTTTAAAAAGTTGGCAAGAGAGCACATGTGCTCACCAATGAGACAGAGACAGAGGGAAAGTGAGAAAGCAAGTAATCAGATCTGGGGCTGGAACCACAGTCAGAGTCCAGTGCCTTGACCACCACATCACCTGCTGGCCCCAATACTGGAATTATTTTTCAACAAAAGGGAGGAGATTAGATTTTCTGAGGTCTAATGATTGTATTTTGGTTGAATAAAATGAAGGAAAAGGGCACAGAAAGATTGTACCTTAGTTGAGGAAGTTGTGGATGGAGCAGATGTTGGGGTTTGGGAAGGTGGGGACTGGCCCGTGGTCATGAACTTGCTGGCTGCCACAGGACTGGGAGGCTGAGTCTGATCCTCAGACACCTTAGTCTTTTTGGTTCCTGTCTTTTCTTTGGTTGTGATTTTTCTTTTCTGAAAGAAGTTTAGTTTTCCTATTAGTGACTTTTAGTATCAAATGGAGTAGATCAATGGGACAGACTTGAAATGGGAAAAAGTAGATTTTCATAAACATAGGCAAAATACTGTCTCAATATTCAGTCAGCACATTCTGCTGGTAGAGAGGAAATACTGTATTTATGTCATATAGATTTACATTATGTTTATTAAAGTTCTTAACTTATTACCTTGCACAAAGAAAGTGATCACTTGTTGTGCAACTTGGTAAATCTGAAACTTGATAGGAAATGAAGAAATATTCACCTGTTGGGGAGATTTAGTGGAAGAGCCATAGTAGAGTTTCTTCTGTGAGCCCTAAACCTACTCCAGCTCCCCAAGCTCACCTGAGACACAGGAGTTTCCTGTGCTGCTTGAGATTGGAGAGTCTTGCTTGTGGTGGGTGCAGGTGTAAGAGAGTCCTCCTCTTTCTGCTTGTTTTTTTTCAGTGGAGTTTTTCCTGAGTTTTTTGCTGAGGTGGACTTTATTCTTTTCAAAACTGTTACAGAGAAAATGAGGACATATTAGCCTACAGCACTGGTCTAGGAGAGTTCAAGCAGTTTCGATACTATTTTTTCTCAGCTCCTGCTTGATGTTGAGGTATGCTGTTTCTGCTCCTACGCATCAGCTTGGCTAGGCTGCAAGGTGACCAAGAGTCACAACACAGGAACGGGTGCTTCCTCATAGTCCTCAATGCTTATCGTTCCCTGCGCGCCAAACACATCCTTTCTGTCTTCTGAACTCCACGTACCCAAGTCAAGCCTGTTCTTAAACCTCTTTTAAAATTTCTTTTTAAAGATCTGTAGCTTTCATGGTAATGACTGCCTGGTCATGTTCTCTTCATAATCTGCTCAAATGACAAAAGCCAGTGAGAGAAAATGGGTTATTGATTTGTGAAGTGAGAATATGGCGACTTTGGACTTTGAAAATAGTTGTATTAACTCAGTGTTTTTCAAAGAGATGAAGATTTTCATATTTCAGAGAGAGAGAGATATTCATTAAAGTATTGCCTTATTTTTTGTTACTAAAGAGGATAATAATGATGGTGTAAACTACTTCAATAGAGCAGTTAAAAATTGGTTAATGGATGTATTTAAAATGTAAATGGCTGGGGCTGGCAAGTGGTGTGGTGGTTAAGGTGCTGGACTCCTACGTGGCCAAATGTGGTTCAAGTCCCAGACCTGGAGACTTGCTTTCCTACTTTCTCTTTCTTTCTCTCTCTCTGGTCAAATTAAACAAACAATAATGATGATAATAAATGAAATAAAATAATTATAAAAAATGGCAATTTTTATATTTTTGATTTGTCATATTTTGACCTTTCTACTGTACCTCAGTTTCTTATCAACTCGACACTTTCTAACTTTTGTTTTTCATATACACCCCAAATATACCCTCCAAAATGTATATCAAAAGGCAAGACCCTAAATTGTCACCTTGTTGACATATGTAGTAGGCACTGTAATGGCTACTGGGTCACAAGCTGAGGAAAGCTATCAAGTGTGACCAAGTCAGAATTCTATTAAAGGTTTCAGAGAACATAAACAGGTGGTATTACCTTTTGACTTTTCTTTTCGAAGGTTTTCAACAGCTTCTTGAAGTGTTGGTATATCTTTGAACAATTCTATAAGTTTATTCACACCAGCATCACTGTGGAACTTCGTTTCCATCAAGTCAGCAATCTGAATTTTGTCATATTCATCTTGCATTTTTTTAGTCAGTTTTAAATCATGGGCCAGTAAGGATTTAATTATGTTAAAATGATATTCTTTAAGAGGCTCTAATCCTATCAGCAGAACAATTTTCTTGAATTCACTTCCCATTTCTCAAGCCTAGAAGGAAAAATGTCATACAGTGTCACCAGATAATTTAAAAGACTGGATATATGCCCCTGTGAGCAAGTGGTCTATACGAAAGCAGTGTGCATAGATGTGTGTGAAAAAGAGGAATCTTAATCACTAGTTGGTTAAGAATTGCTGCATTAGAAAGATCTAAAACGTTCTTCCCTATTAATGATAACCAAGTTGGGTAAGGTTGGATGTGGTGGAAGGATATCTGCAAACAGGCAACTTTCAGTGTTTATAATGTGGGCTGGGTAGGTTCAACGTTCTTGGTTCTTCTTCCCAAACTTTAGGGGGCTAAACCTATTATCGGATGACTGCATGTGGGTTCTGACTCATTGTGGGTTCCTGACTCTCCTGATGTGGCTAATGTGTGCCTCTTTTGCCACTGAGATAACCAATAACCATCACCTTTGTAGACCACTGGAAAGGAAGAAAATTCTATGCCTCTATGTACCCCATCCCACCTCCTGTCCCAAGAAGAAGCCACTCTTGTGCTGCTTTAAAACTGGGACCACTAACACCCACAACCCCACATGTTCCCTGGATGTGATCTGTGGCTGTGCAGCACATATCTGTCCACACTAAATCTGGACTCCATGGCTGTACTGAGCATGCCTGTGCATCAGACACCAGAGCCACCAGTATTGCGGGCTAGCCCAGGCCCCAGATCAAAAAGTTTCTATTGCCTTATGCATGGCCACACTTTGGACTCTGTAGCCACTCTGCAAGTGTCTACAACATGAACACCAGAGATCACTACAGCAGATGCACATAGACTCCCATCCCAGGAGTAATGGACACTCTCCACATGCCCATGCTCTGGGAATCAGACCCTAGTGCCATTATCAGCACAAGAGTGCCTATGAACTGGACCAACACCAAGAAGGATCACCTTGACTACAACTCCTTCCATACTGAAAAAAAAGATCAGGAGGTCTCCAGCAGCCTTTACCCGTAAAGAACCCCAACAGCACTCACTACTGCTACAGATGATCACAGACTCAGCTTCTGAGAGCCCTTATATCTTGGGTAATACTGATACAAGTTGGCAGAACTGCATGGAGACTATATTGCTGCACCCTCACTGGGGCCAGAACCACCGTATATTACCTGGCTGGTATCCTCACACCCATCCACATAATCAAATTGTCAAACATCAGAGAAAAAGAGAGAATTTCCAGTATCTATACTTACCTCCTTACTCTCATATCTTCAGGTAAGAGACAGTACAAGGGAGGGGAGTAGATGGTAGAGGATGGGTATCAGGGACAAAAGGGGAAAAAAATGAACAGAAAAATAATGTGAAATGTCAAAAATTTTGTATCTGGTAATACCCTTAACTTTAGTGTCATAGGTTACATGCTTATGTTAAAAAAACATATTGTGCATTATAGAGAGTATGATGATGGAATTTAAATTAAAAAATAAAAACAAAGAAAAGAAGAAAGAAAAAAAAAAGACTTTCCAAAGCAGCAAGAAAAAAAATGTTCCTTTCTAAACAAGAGAAACTCCATAAGACTTTAAGTGGATTTCTCAGCAGAAACCTTGCAGTTTAGGAGACAGTGAAATGATATGTTCTGAAAGAAATAAGGACAAAAACCTGCCAACAAAGAATACCTGACAATGAAATGAGAATAAGAGAGAGAAAAAGATTTCCAGGCATTCTAAAATTGAAATTCATCACTGCTAGAACTGCCTTACCTGACATGCTAAAGGGATGAAATAAGAAGGATTAATACATATCATAAAGCCACATGAAAGTATAACATGCTGGTAAGCTAAGTGTAGAATCAAATTCAGAATACTCCAATACTATAATAATAATAATATTTAAATAACTTACAACTCTAGCACAAAGATGAAAAGACAAAAATGTTAAGAATAACAGTAACTACAGTAATGTGTGGTTTTATAATATAAAAATGTAAATCATGACATCTAAAACACAAAACGTTGGGAGGAATAAAAGAATAGATGTGTGTGTGTGCATGTATGTGTGTGTGTGTGAATAAAGTTAAGTTGTTATTGGCTTAAAGTAGACTGCTGTAGCTAGGTTTTATTTAAGCCCTTGGTAACCATAAGATAAAAACCTATAGCCACACACAAAAAAATAAAGAGCAAAGAATCAGAGTATACCACCAGAGAATATCACCTAATCAAAAAAGGAAGAAAGCAAGCATGAAAGAATCACAAAATTTATATAACATCCAGGAAATACTTAACAAAATGGGAATAGGTATTACTAAACTATTGATAATTGCTTTGAACACAAATGGATTAATTCTCTAATCAAAGTATATACAGTGGGTGAATGAATAATTTAAAAATCCAAATATGCTGTCTACAGGGGATTCACTTTGGCTTTAAGGATATACATAAAAACGTAGACTGAAAGTGAAGAGATGGGAGAAGATGATCTTTGCAAACAAAAATATGAAAACATGGGGAGCTATATTTGAATAAGATTTTAAGACAAAAACTGTAAAAAAAAAGTCAAAAAGGTTATTATATGATGAAAAAGATCAATACATCAAACAGATATAACAACTGTAAATATATATGCACCCAACATTGGAGCACTTAAAAACACATAAAATGAATATGGGAATCTTTAAAAAGTTCATGCAAAATGTGTATATAAAAAACTATGGGGACCAGTAGTTAGTGTAACGGCTATGTCGCTGGATTCCCATGTAGTAGACCGCGGTTTGAGTCTTGGACCCGGTGGCTTAAACTCACGCCAGGCACATGTGTGTGTGTCCCCAATATACCAAGAGGAAACCAGGGTGATTTCTTGCTTTCTGTTTCTGTCTCTCTCTGTCTTTCTGGCGAGTGCATGCACCCTATAGCGAAAACCTCTCCAGAAAAAAGAAAAAAAAATTATGTACATATTTCTATTTTTTTTTTTTTGTATCAAAAGAAACTCATTTTAGGGGCCGGTAGGTCACATGGTGGTTAAAGCACTGGAATCCAACATGGCCAACCACAGTTCAAGTACTAGACCCAGTAGTTTGAGAATCATGCAGGGCCCATGTGTATGTGTGTTCAAAATCCCAAGATCAGATTGAAGGGATTAAGGCATGACCACCCCCTCTGGGTGGTGATTTTTCATTTTCTCTCTCTTTGTCTCTATTTGTCTCCAGTGAGTGTACATGCCCCATGACAACAATCTAAAATAATAATAAACTCATTTAACTCCATTTTCCACAAAATATTTGAAGTCCTCTCATATTAATAGATCTGAAGGGAGAGACAGCACTGTAATAATAGTAATAGAATGCAATACCCAACTTTCAGGAATAAATACATCATACAGACAAAAACATAGATAAGAAAACATGGAATTTGAACCATACTTTAAAACTATATAATCAACATACATAACACATCCCATTCAATAGCAGCAGAATACATATTCTTCTCAAGTACACATTAAACATATTCTAAGGCTATTATTAGATACAAAACAAGTCTTAATAAATTTAAGATTAAAATCATATCTAGACTCATTTCTTATTCTTTTAAAAAATTATCAATTTTGGGAACCAGCAGTTAGTGTAATGGCTATGTCGCTGGACTCCCACGTAGTCGACCGCGGTTCGCGTCTCGGACCCGGTGGCTTACAACTCACGCTGGGCGCGTGTGCGTGCGTGCCCAAGATCCCGAGAGGAGAATGGAGGAGAAGGGATTGCGGCGTGACCATCCCCCCTGGGGGGTGATTTCTCGCTTTCTGTCTCTATGTCTCTCTCTGTCTGTCTGGCGAGCGCATGCGCCCTATAGCGAAAAACCTCTCCCCCAAAAAAAAAAAAAATTATCAATTTTATTTTGTTATTATTATTTATTTTTTAATTTGACCAGAGAGAGGAAAAGGAAAAGTAAGAAAGTGAGCCACTCGGTACAGAACTTGAATCATGGTGGGCCATGTGGGAATCCAGTGCCTTAACCACCACACCACCTACTTGACCCTCTAGAATCATTCTAAGAACAATGCTATGACACTAGAAATCAAATACAGGATGAAAACTGGAAAATTTTAAATATGTGAAAATTAAACATTTTGTACAACCAATGAATTAAAGAAGAGATGCAAGGGAAAACCTAGAAGTATCTTAAGACAAATAAAAACAGATATAACAAACCAAAACTTACGTGATGCAGCAAAAGCTGTTCTAGAAGGGGAATTTATTGATTAAGTTTATGTAATAGCCTACCTAAAAAATAACACAAAATATGTCAAATAAATAACCTAACTTTCCATCCCCCTTGGGGGGTGATTTCTCGCTTTCTGTCTCTCTATCTCTCTCTGTCTGTCTGGCGAGCACACATGCCCTATAGCAAAAACCTCTCCAAAAAAAAAATAACCTAACTTTACATCTCAAAGAACTAGAGACTGAAAGACTAGAGGACATAAAAGCATTAAAAATTGTTATGGATACTGGGGAGAAAGTGGAAGGAGAGTGGGAGAGGGGCACAGTGCAGGAAGGGAAATTTGGGAAAATATGGAGAAGTAAGACATTTGTGTTACCCACATATGGTTTGTTGCCTATTGGTGATGTTGTGTATAGTAGTCTCAACTTGTTTGTTGTGTGGTGTATATCATGTTGGGTAAAATCTCCTTACAAACTAAATGATGTATAATCACTGAATGTATAAATAATAGTAAATAACACAAAAAAAGAAAGAAAAGGAAAATAAAAATATGCACTAGAAAAAGAACAACAAGCTAAGGCCAAAGTGAAAAGAAATGAAATAGAAAGGTCAGAATAGAAATAAGTAAAATAGAGACTAGAAAAACAATAGAAAATATCAATGAAGTTGAGTTACGTTTTTTTGAAAAGTTAAACAAAAGTGGAAAAACCTTTAGCAAAACTAAGAGAAAAGAGAAGAGACTCAAACAAAATCAGAAATGGAAAAAGAGAAAGTACAATTGATATAGAAATACAAGGATTATGAGATTGATTTGAAAAATTATTCACCAAAAAATTGTATCAAGTAGGAAAAAACAGATAAAATTCTAAAAAACATACAACCTACCAATACTGAATCATGACAAAACAGAAATCTAAACAGAGCATTATTAATGAAAGAGATTGAATTAGTAATTAAAAAACAATCTCCTATTGAAGAAAAATCACACTCTTGATGACTTCAATGGTGAATTCTACCAAACATTTAAAGGATAATTAATGCTAATCCTGATAATTCGTCCAAAAATATCTGAAAAAAAGATACACTTTTAGATATATTTTACAAGGCTAAGCACTTCTCTGCTATCAAAACAAGCCAAGGACACCACAGTAATAGAAAATTATAAGCCAATATACCTGATAAATGTAGACACAAAACTTATTAACAGGGTGCTAGTAAACCAACTTCTACAGCACATTAAAAAGACCTAAGGGGACAGCAGGTGGCACAGTGACTGAGACGCTGTACTTCCACATGCTTGACCCTGGTTTGAGTCCCAGACTTGGCGGCTTGCTTTCTCACTTTCTCTCTCTCTTTCTGGTGGTAACATGTGCCAAAAAAGCATTTGATGCAAAAAAGCATTTGATAAAATTTAACATCTTTTTATGATGAAACTCTCAATAAATTAGGTATAGAAGGATATACCTAACTAAATAAAGGTGACATATGACAGGCCTATAGTTAACATCACACTCAATAGTGAGAAGTTGAAAGCTGTTCTTCTAAGACCAGGAGCAAGACTAGGATGTCTATTCTCACGACCTCTATTTCATATAGTACTTGACTTCTAGACATAACAATTAAGCAAGAAAAATAAAATTCGTACAAATTGGAAAGGAAGGAGTAAAATTGAATTTGTTTGAAGGTGACATGATTTTGCGTATAGAAAACTCCAAAGAATCCTTCAAGAAAACACAACTAATAAATTCAGTACAGTTTTAGGATACAGAAACTAATGTACAAAACAAGTATTTCAACAAAATATTTAAAAAATAATTAAAGAAAACGATCCTATTCATAATAGCATCAAAAAATAAAATAATTAAAAAATAAATTTAACCACAGCAGATGGTTTTATTAATGATGAAATATCGGCTCTCTGAAGATAATAAAATCTTGATCAAATTGTAGCAACACAAACCAATGGAATGCTATCACATGTTCATGGATTGTAATAGTTATTGGTGTTAAGATGTGCATATATCTACAAATTTGAATACAATATCTATAAAAATTCTAATGGCATTTTTCACAGAATTAAAAAAAAATTCTAAAATGTGTATGGATCCACAAAATACCCTGAACAGTTAAAATAATTCTTACCATCATATGTCCTGATTTAAAACTATATTACAAAATTGCGGGAATCAGCAGTTAGCATAATGGCTATGTCGCTGGACTCCCACGTAGTCGACCGCGGTTCGTGTCCTGGACCCAGTGGCTTAAAACTCACGCTGGGCGCGTGTGCGTGCGTGCCCAAGATCCCGAGAGGAGAATGGAGGAGAAGGGATTGCGGTGTGATCATCCCCCCTGGGGGGTGATTTCTCGCTTTCTGTCTCTATGTCTCTCTCTGTCTGTCTGGCGAGCACACGCGCCCTATAGCAAAAACCTCTAAATATATATATACATATATATATATATATATATATATATATATGTATATATATATGTATATATATATTACAAAATTGTAGTAATCAAAACTATATGGGTACTGGCATAAAAACAGATACATTAATCAACAGAACATGAAAGAGAGCTAAGAAATGAACTCATATATACACAGTCAACCAATTTTCAGAAAACATGAAAAGAATACAGAATGGGGAAAGAAAAGACATTTCAATAGTTTGGGGAAACTAGGGATCTACATTTAAAAAAAAAGAAAAAATAAATTGGACCCTTCTCTAACAGGGTACACAAAAATCAATTCAAAAGGATTAAAGACATCAACATAAGACCTGAAAATGTAAAATTCCTAGAAGACATTGGAGAAGTATCCCTGATATTAGTTTCAGAAGTAATGTTTTAGATTTGACACTAAAAATGCAGGCAACAAAAATAAAAATAAACAAGTTGGATTACATTAAACTAAAATATTTCTGCACAGCAAAGGAGATAATCAATAAAAAGATAACATATTTAATGGAAGAAAAATCAACATAATAAAAGAGATAACATTAAATGTATCCAGCAATACCACTTCTGGATATATATTCAAAGAAATTGAAATCAGGATCTCATTGAAGTAGTTCGAAACAGCATTTTTGATGATAGCCAAGATATAGAGTCAATCTAAATATTCACTGATGGATGAATGGATAAAGAAAATATGCTAGGGACCAGCAGTTAGTGTAATGGCTATGTTGCTGGACTCCCATGTAGTCGACTGCGGTTTGAGTCCCGGACCTGGTGGCTTAAACTCATGCCGTGCGCATGTGCGTGCGTGCCCAAGATCCCGAGAGGAGAATGGAGGAGAAGGGATTGCGCCGTGGCCATCCCCCCTGGGTGGTGATTTCTAGCTTTCTGCCTCTCTGTCTTTCTCTGTCTTTCTAGCGAGCAAATGCGCCCTTAAGCAAAATAAATAAATAAATAAATAAATAAAACCTCTCCAAAAAAAGAAAGAAAAAAAAAAAAGAAAAATATGCTATAACTTGCAATGGAATATTATTTGGTCTATAAAAAGAAGCAAATCACGACATTCTTTGTATCTATTAACAGGGGTGAACCTAAAGAACATTAGGTTTAGTAAAATAAGCCAGGCATAGAGAGAGAAATACTGCATGATCTTACTTATATGTGGGATCTGAAAAAATCTGAACTCATAGAAACAGAGAATAAAAATATTTTCCCATTCTGAGGGCTGTCGATTCACACTAATTACTGTGTCTTTTGGCATGCATAAACTTCTTAGTCTGATGTAATCCCACTTGCCTATTTTGGGGATTATCAACTGTGCTTTGCGGGTCTTATTTAAGAAGTCTTTGCCTACCCCAGTGTCTCCCAGTTTTGACAGGAAGTGGAAGAATATGTAAGATTTACTGCTGAGTGAAGCAAGCCAGGCTATGAAGGAGAGACATTGTATGTAACCACTTAATATATATCGAGTGTCTGCACTCTATGACTGAAACTGATTGACTATGGGATATAGAAACACAATAAGTAGATGTAAATACCAGATACAGTGTGTGTGAAAGAGTCTGAGGAACGACATTTAGAAGAAAAATAGAGAGGCAAAGCATTAATGGGACAAAGAAATGTGGTATTATCTGTTGAAGATAATTTTACAGTTTTATCAACTGGACTAGGGAGAAATGTTCACATATTGAAATATTCACTTTGTAAGGTAAATAATGTGATAGAATCTATAAAATAAAATAAAATAAAAAATGTTTTTTTAAGAAAGAAACAGAATAAAAGGTGTTTATCAGGGAATATGGGGACGATAGAATGAGGAAATGGTGACTAAATTCTGGAGATTTAATGTATACCATAGTGACAATAATTAGTAACACCATATTGTATACTTGAAATTTGCTGAGAGGAGAACTTCAATGTTCTTTCTCACCAAATATATACACACCCGCAGAAACACACAATGTGAGATGACTGATGTGCTAACTTGTTTGTAGTAATTGCTTCAGGACGTATATCAAATTATCACATGTTCACCTTAAATATATATAATTTTGTTATCTATATCTCAAGAAAATTGGGAGAAAAGGAAAAAAAATACAAACTTGAAATTATGTGATTATTATGTTTTATAGACACAATGTGCAGCATGGTGATATAGATAAGATCTCTATTAAGTGTCACTTTTTTTTAATTGCCAAAGAGGACATATGTTTTCCAGAAAGAGAAAGCACTCCTCAATAGGGTATGGTCACACCACAATCCCTTCTTTATTTTTCTAACCTGTCAGAATTTCAGGCATGCATGCATACATGCCAAGTAAGTTTTTCAAGCTCCTGGGCTGGGATTTGGACTGTGATCAATCAAGCCTACTAACCCATAGGCTACAGGACTGCCCTATTAGTGCAGCTTTAAAAAGACTTTGAGAGAAAGAACATCATCAGACTAAAGTTTTACTATTTAATGATAAAAGGTCTGAGTTTCAGAAAAATGCAATAGTTCTAATTATATATTTAACTAATAGTAATAAATATATTTATCACTTTATATTTTTTCCTACTACTAAAAAGAATGGTACATAGTATACTTCTTTTACTAAATGTACATATATAATGTTTAGGTTAAAAATTGAAAGAACTTGGGACCAGCAGTTAGTGTAACGGCTATGTTGCTGAACTCCCATGTAGTCGACCGCAGTTCAAGTCCTGGACCTGGTAGCTTAAACTCACGCCGGGCGTGTGTGTGTGGGTGCACAAGATCCCGAGAGGAGAATGGAGGAGAAGGGATTGTAGTGTGCCCATCCCCCACTAGGGGTTGATTTCTCACTTTCTGTCTCTCTGTCTCTCTCTGTCTTTCTGGCAAGTGTACGTGCCCTATAGCAAAAACCTCTCAAAAAAATAGAAAGAACTATAAAAAGTTGACAAAAGTTATGATTATAGTTTGAGAGTTTAACATATCTTTTTTTTTAAGAGAGATTTTTGTTATAAGGCGAGTGTGCTCTCTAGAGAGACAGAGAGAGACAGAGAGACAGAAAGCAAGAAATCCCCTTCAGGGAGAATGGCCAAGCCATAATCCCTTCACCTCCAGTCTCCTCTCGGGATTTTGGGCACGCAAGCACATGGACCTGGCATGTGTTTGAAGCTCTGGGTCTGGGACTCAAACCATGGTCAACCATATGGGAGTCCAGTAATGTAACCATTATGTCATCTGCTGGTCCCTAGAGTTTATCATATCTTAATTACTGATAAAAGGAAGGAAAAATATCAGAAAATAATTAGATAAAAAATCAACCATCACAGTTAACAAGTTTATACAAAACTCTTCATCTAATGTTTAGAAAATTATGAAATCAATCTTTATAACTTTACATTTTTCTCTAAGCCTCATGAAATATCCATGTACCAAGGCTCTACAGAAAAGCCAAAGCATTCCAGAAGGTCAGCACAGATTTACTGAAGTTCAACATATTTTTCTTACAAACTTTTACATCTGAAGTTTGTCTCTGATTCTGAGGAAAGCAGGATGAGGTCCCGAAATGACTGAAATACTGCCTTTAACATTTGGTGTAGAATAAAGTGGAAGTAAAAGTTAAGCATATGTATAGAAATAAGACACCATATATTTGAATAATTGTTTTGTGCAGCTGAGATAGTTTTTACTGCTGTGTGTATTTGTTCTCTCTTATAATACTGGGATAATACCCTGTAATATTGCTCTATGTCCAAATGTAATTTTTTTTGAGAGATTTTTGCTATAGGGCTCCTTCACTCACTGGAGAGATGGAGAGACAAGGAGACAGAATGCAAGAAATCATTCCCCCCCGCCCCCGCCCCCGCCCCCGAGTGGGGATGGCCATGCCCCAGTCCATTCTCCTCCAGTCTCCTCTCTGGATTTTGGGCATCCACACACACATATCTGCCTTGAGCTTCAAGTCGTTTGGTCCGGGACTCCAACTGCAGTCAGCCACACAGGAATCCAGCCCCTTCACCATTGTGCTGCCTGCTGGCTCTCAAAATGTGATTTTTATGTAATATTATTTTATGGCACATTGTTCATGTCACTATTTTGTCTTTTACCCAAGCCCCCACCACAGCAATTGTGTTTCCTACACTCTCTCCAGCCAAGAAAACCAAAGTCCTAGTCCAAGTATCAACTATGTGAGTATATACTCAGACAATTGATTTAAAAACCTACAATAGTCACAATGCATTTCCTTCTTTTCAGACCCCAGCTGGTGGAATTAAAGATGTCTAGTATCCTCCTAAGTAAAGAAGGACTAGAACCTAGAAAGTATAGTTTTCACTTTTTTCAATACCTGCCCTACTGCCTTCACCTACCCCCCAGAAGAAAAAGTGCTAGATTTCCCCCTTGTGATCATGAGGATTTGAAGCAAGTTTCTGGATCTTTACAAAAGAAATGCCCATAGGACTCACCTTCCTGGAAATTTCTTCAACAGTTGTCCGATCTGGAGACTTTTAGAAATGCAGGACTCAATTCCTGTGCTTGATATGGAAGATGAATCTGAAAAGCTCTCAGAAACTCAATGTAGGTTGTTATAATCTCCTGAAATGCTAAGAAGATGAAGTATTTCCAAAGGTAACAAGGATCGGTGGCACTGATTAGAGTCACTGCACTTGACTAGGGTTGATTATCTCACACTGAGCTGTCCCTCCAGGAGACAGGAATTGGAAACAAATTTTGAGACTCCTCCCTTCAATGCTCTTAGCTTGGATTTTTCTTAGCCAGAGAAACGAAACAGTTCTCTTCCTGTAAACATCTGAGTCACAATGTGCTGGCTGAGATATCAGAGGAAGAGAACTGCTCAGTGAGTCAGGAAGATAGAAGAGAGGATTTTGAACATTCCCAGCACAAAGTAACTCTAACTGTTGGAAGTGGTGGATATACTAATTAACATGATTTGATCATTACATTTTGCATTCATATATTGAAGAAATTATATTGGAGGCCAATCTGTGGCAGAGTGGTTAAAACAGCTAGATGCCACATAGCTGACTACATGGTTCAAGTCCTAGACTCGATGGTTTGAGAAATATGCCAGGTACATGTGGTGTGTGTGTCCTTAATCTCTAAAGATGAAAAATAGGAGGAGAGGGGATTGCAGCCTGGCATCTCCTGCTGGGAGTGCTTCCCCACTCCCCTCCCACTCTCATCTTTCAGTTACATGCACATATCCTCTGGCAATTTTTTAAAATGTGAACTCAGTGAAAAATTATACTGTACCCCATAAATAAGAATAATTATTGCATGTCAATTAAAAGTGATAAAAAGTGTTTAAAAATAGGGCTAAGTCATTATTAATTTACATTTTCTTTCCTTCTGTTCTCTTTTTTATTTTTTTTTAGATTTTTGCTATAGGATGTACACACTCGCCAGAACGAAGCAAAAAAAGGAAGTGAGAGGGAAAGTGAGAAATCACCCCCTAGGAGGAATGGCTATACACCAATATACCCCAATTCCTTTTCCTCTGTTTTCCTGGGATTTTGGGCAGGCATGCACACTTGCTGGACAAGATATTCAAGCTGCAGAGTCTAAGACTCAAACTGCTGTTGCCCATGTGGGAGTCCAGTACTGTAATCACTATGTCCCCTACTGCCCCCAATTTATGTTTTCTTAAATATCTATAGCTAAAGAAATTCCAACAATAGTACTTTTTTAGCCAGCAGACTGACATGTGGGTGGAGTAGATACCAAACCTGCTTAATTTTTTTAGAGGATTTTGCCTTAGGGTGCATACCCTCATCAGCTAGAGAGAGAGAGAGAGAGACAGAGACAGAGACAGCAAGAGAGAAAGAGACAGTAAGAGGGAAAGTGTGAAACCACTCACCTGGGAGAATGGACATGTCACAATCCCTTCTCTTCCATTCTCCTCCCAGGATCTTGGCCGTGCACCCACACGTGCCCGGTGTGAGTTTCAAGCCAGTGGGTCTGGGACTCGAACCACAACTGGCCGTGTGGAGTGCAGCAACATAACCACTACACCATCAGCTGGCCCCCCCAAACATACTTAAACTAGGTTCAGATATCAAGGTAGTCCATCAACCACTTCTCCTTCATATCTGTTTATAGAGTGGCAGAGGTAGGAGGAGATGATGGCAGAGGTATCTCTTATGACCAATGCAGCCATATACCTCTTAACCCCATTGAGGTTAATAGATTGCAGATACAAGGGCAGTCCCATAAGATTATAATGGAATTTAAAAACTCCTATCGCTTAGCAATGTCATAGCCATTGCAACATCCATGGTACAATGCATTACTCATGGTTTGTGATAATATTGGTGTAAATAAACCTAGGACATTGCTACTCTTAAAAATTATCACACATATAATTGTTTAGAGTACATAATACTTGTACCTTGGACATTGTTACTCTTAAAAATTATCACACATAGGGACCAGCAGTTGGTGCAATGGCTTTGTAGCTGGACTCCCATGTAGTCAACTGCAGTTCAAATCCCGGATCCGGTGGCTTGAACTCACAGTGGGAGTGAGTGCGTGCATGCCCAAGATCCTGAGAGGAGAATGGAGGAGAAGGGATTGCAGCATGGTCATCCCCCCGGTGGTGATTTCTCACTTTCTGTCTCTCTGTCTCTCTGTCTTTCTGGTGAGCACACGCACCCTATAGCAAAGACTTCTAAAAAAATTATCACACATATAATTATATAGAGTACATAATACTTGAAACTGATAATAAACAACTATGTTACTAGTCTATATATTTACTGTGTCTTACTTTCAATTGTTATTTTTAGATTGTATTCCTTCTTTTATTTTGGGAGAGGTTTTTGCTATAGGGCACATGTGCTCATCAGAAAGACAGAGACAGAGAGATATAAAGCGAGAAATCACCCCATAGCGGGGGATGGCCACGCCACAATCCCTTCTCCTCCATTCTCCTCTCGGGATCCTGGGCACACACTCACACATGCCCGCTGTGAGTTTAAGCCACCAGGTCTGGGACTCGAACCATGGTTGGCTACATGGGAGTTCAGCCACATAGCCATTATGCTGACTGCTGGTCCCTGTATTCCTTCTTTTTAAAGCAAAAAATATTGTAAAACATCATGCCATGCTATGCTGTCATCAGTCTCATATATCTCATGTAATTTATTATCATTTTCAGGTATTATGTATTGTAAACAATTGGATGTGTGATAGTGTTATATGTCTCTTAATTGTATCATTTGTGGGCCAGCAGATGGCGTGGAGGTTAGATGCTGGATCCCACATGGCCGACTACATAATTCCAGTTCTGGACCAGCAACTAGAAAATCGCACTGGGCACATGTATGTGCATGCCCCAAATTCTGAGGAGATTGGAGAAGGGATTGTGGTGATTTGTCACTCTTTCTCCCTCTCTCTCTCTTTCTCTCTCTTTCTCTGGTAGGCAAATGAGCCCTACAGCAAAACTAAAAAAAAAAAAAAAAAAAAAAGTATCATTGTTTTCTTATGCTTGATTTAATCTTGTATTTTTTTTATGTTCATCACAGCCCTTCCAGTGGGACAAGACGTGGACGTAAAAGGCAGTAATACAGATGATCTACTTTGTGTAGGTCTGGGCTAATATGTTTTGTTTTTTTTTTTTTTTTTTTTTTTGGAGAGGTTTTCGCTATAGGGCACGTGCGCTCGCCAGACAGACAGAGAGAGACATAGAGACAGAAAGCGAGAAATCACCCCCCAGGGGGGATGGTCACGCCGCAATCCCTTCTCCTCCATTCCTCCTCTCGGGATCTTGGGCATGCACGCACATGTGCCCGGTGTGAGTTTTAAGCCACCGGGTCCGGGACGCGAACCATGGTCGACAACGTGGGAGTCCAGCGACATAGCCATTACGCTAACTGCTGGTTCCCTGGGCTAATATTTTTTATTTGTTAACATCTTTCTTTTTCCTTTCTTTCTTTCTTTCTTTCTTTCTTTCTTTCTTTCTTTCTTTCTTTCTTTCTTTCTTTCTTTTTTCTCTTTCTTTTCTCTCTCTCTTTCCTTTCTCTCTCTCTCTCTCTCTCTCTCTCTCTCTCTCTTTCTTTCTTTCTTTCTTTCCTTCTTTCTTCCTTTCTTTTCTTTCTCTTTCTTTCTTCTTTCCACACACGTGCTCAGTGTGTTTCAAGCCACTGAGTCTGGTATTTGAATTGTGGTCGACCATGTGAGAGTCCAACACTTTAACCACTATGTCACCAGCTGGCTCTTTATTTGTTAATTTCTAATAAAAGTGATGGTCCTCACTTTGTGTAGGTATAGGCTAATATGTGTTTTTATTTCTTAATTTCTAAAAAGTAAATAAAATGAATTTTAAATATAAAAAAATCATATAGAGGGACCAGCAGGTGGCATGGTGGTTAAGGTGCTGGACACTCCCATGTGGCAGACCACACTTCAAGTCCTGAACCTGTGGCTTGCTTTCTCACTTTCTCTATCTCTCTCTCTCTGTATCTCTCTATGGTCAAATTAAAATAAATGAATGAATAAATAAAATTTAAAAAAATCATATAGAATAAAATATAAAGAAAATGATTTTTGTATAGTTGTATAATGTGGCTTTGTTTTAAGCTGTTATCACAAAAGAGTCAAGTTAAAAAGAATTAAAGTTTGTCAAGTTGTTTCAGTAAGCTGAGGTTAATTTATTATTGAAGAAAGACATATTTTTATAAATGTAGTATAGTCTAAATACACAGTGTTAATAAGGTCTATGATAATGTAGAGTCATCTCCCAGGCTTTCATTCACTTACCACTCTCTCACTGATTCATCCAGATCAACTTCCAGTCCTGAACACTCCATTTATGATAAGTGCCCTATACAGGTGTTCCATTTTTTATTTATTTTCGCCTTTTTTTAGATTTTTGCCATAGGGCATGTGTTCTTATTGGAGAGAGACAGAAGTGGGAGAAAGTTAGAAATCATCCCGCAGGCAGTATGGCCACGCCGCAATCTCTTCTCCTCCACTCTCCACTTGGGATTTTGGCATGAACATACACAGATGTGCCCAGTGTGTTTTTTCAAGCCACTGGATCAAGACTGGAACCATGAAGTCAGCCATGTGGGATCCAGCACCTTGACCACCATATCACCTTCTGGGCCCATTTTTTAAAATCTATTATACTGTACTTTTACTCTACTTTCTTTAATGTTTAGATACACAGATACTTTCCATTATATTACAATGGACTATGGTATTTAATATAGTGACATGCTGTGTAAGTCTGTAGCTTAAGAGCAGTAGCCTATTGGAACCAGCAGTTAGCGTAATGGCTATGTCTCTGGACTCCCATGTAGTCGACCGCGGTTCGTGTCCCAGACCCGGTGGCTTAAAACTCACACTGGGCACATGTGAGTGTGTGCTCAAGATCCTGAGAGGAGAATGGAGGAGAAGGGATTCTGTGGCCACCCCCCCCCGGGGGGTGATTTCTCGCTTTCTGTCTCTGTCTCTCTCTGTCTGTCTGGCTAGTGCATGTGCCGTATGGCAAAAACTTCTCCCTCCCAAAAAAGCAGTAGGCTATGCTGTGTAGAACAGGTGTGGTAGGCTATACCATCCAGGTTGGTCTAAGTGTACTCTGATGTCCCCACAATGACAAAATTGCCTAATAGTGCATTTTTAAGAATATATCTTCTCACTAAATGATGCATAACTGAAGTTGACTGTACCTCCCTAACAGAGGACTATAAAGTTGCTTGTGGATTCAATGTATATGCCACACTCACATAGTTACTAATATTTGACATAGTTGAAGGATAACAGAGGCATAAAATTGTTATTTATCTGAAAATTCTTCTTAGAGAATTTGGAAATTAATTTTGTTCCAGTTTTCCTCTGGTCTCTGACTAAGATCTGTTATTTCTAGGGCTGTGTTTCATGAAAACTCCTGTCTCTTAGTATCATTCAAACAAAAGCACAAGTGAGTAATGAACTCATATCATCACACAATGAATCTTCAAATTCCAAAACAAGGTCAAGAGCTCAATGAGTATTTTTTTCCTGCAATTTTTCTTCTGTACTGGACAAAGGCTACAATATGCGTAATTGCCGCCCTTAGATATCAAATAAATGGAATCAGTCAGTGGCTAGTATCATGGACTGGCCTTCCATCTGCCACCAGTCTACAGAATGGAATCTCAATATTGAATGCCATGACTGGGTCAATGTTATCTCAGTTTTATGGGATATGTTATATTGTCACAAATATTTTTTGGCAGGTATTCTTTAGCTAAGGGGCTTAATTTATAATGAGTGTTATATTACCTCAAAATATTGGAGAGTTTAAAAAATACCTTTATTTTTTTCTGTTTGTTTTTTATTTATTTTTATTTTTAAATATATACTTCATTTTATTTTGATTTCTTTTATACATTCAATCACATACATCACTTAGTTTGTAAAGTGAATGTTCCAACATGAATACATTTCTCACCAGTATGGTTGGGGATACTATACGCATTATCATCAACAGATAACCCATTTCCTTGTCCCATAAATGTCTCGTCTCTCTATTTTTCTCCTTAATGTCTTTCCTTAGACTCTCCTCCTTATCTCACCCTCTTCCCACACTGTATCTGGTATCTATAACCATTTTCTATGTTTCTATATACCCTAGTCTTTCAGTTTGGGGCCATAGAGTGAGGACAGTTGGTATATATTAAGTGAAGACATACAATGTCTCTCCTTCATAGCCTGGCTTACTTCACTCAGCAGTAAATCTTCCATATTCATCCACCCTGTCAAAAGCCAGGGTCTTGTTCTTTATGGCTGAGTAGTACTCCAGGGAGTATATGTGCCACAATTTTTCAATCCATTCTTCTGTTTGTGGACATTTTGACTGGTTCCATGTCTTAGCAATTGTGAATAATGCTGCAATAAACATAGATGTGAAAGCACTTTTATGATTAAGCATTCTTCTGTCCTTTGGGTAGACACCAAGGAGTGAGTTTGCTGAATAATATGGTAGTTTTATTTGTAGATCTTTGAGGAGTCTCCATATTGTTCTCCACAGCGGCTGATCCAGTTTACATTCCCACCAGCAGTGTAGGAGAGTTCCCCTTTCACCCCACCCTCACCAGCACTTATCATTTTTTTTTTTTAAATCTTATTCATTTTGACTGAGGTTAGGTAGTATCTCATTTTGGTTTTGATGTGCACCTCCCTGTGAATTTTGGTTATCAGTTCCTTATCTGAAGCTTGGTTTACAAAAATATTCTCCCATTCTGAGGGCTGTTGATTCACAGTAATTACTGTGTCTTTTGTCATGCAGAAACTTCCTAATGTAATCCCACTTGTCTATTTTTGCAATTATTGACTGTTCTTTGGGGGTCTTATTTAAGAAGTCTTTGCCTACCCCATTGTCTCCCAGAGTTTCCCCAGTATTTTCCATCAGTAGTTTTATAGTTTGAGGTCTTCAGTTTAGATCTTTGATCTTTGAGTTGATTTTTATCAATGGTTAGAGGTAAGGGTTCAGATTCATTTTTCTGCTGGTGGCTATCCAGTTTTTCCAACACCATTTGCTAAAGAAGCTTTCCTTTTCCCACTGGAGTGAGTGGTGTCCTTTGTCAAAAATCAGTGGGGTGTATGTTTTGAAAGTTTATTTTTGATGTCTCTTATCTGTTCCATTGGTAAATAGCTAATTTTTGATGTCTGATTTAGTCCTGTTAAAGTCACAAAAATACAGGCTAAGATTCCAGGTGTGAATTTTATGAAAACTTACTCCCTGCATATATTTCTCTTAACTAGCATTCCATGAGTACTTGAAGAGGATGTGCAGACTTTTCCTATTTTTACAGTATTCCTTAAGTGAAAATTAGGTCATATTTTTTGAAGACAGTGCTAAGTTTTTGAATATTCTGATTTTACTCTTGTTCTATCAACTATTGAATCATAGGTTTAACTATGTAACTATAATTACTGATTTGCTTTATTCTCCATTTAATGTTATTAGTTCTTGCTTTATAATTTTGAAGTTTTGTAATGAGGTGCATTTATGGATTATTATGACTCTGATAAATTTGCTAAGGTATTTTCTGTTTTAAAAAGTTTAGTTATTTTATTTATGATAGAAAGCATGTCTAGAGAGAAAGAGAGAGGGTAGGGGAAGACAGAGAGAGAGAGAGAGAGAGAGAGAGAGAGAGAGAGAGAGAGAGGAAGAGGGAAAGAAAGAGGAAAAGGGAGAGAGAGAAACAACTTTGACAGTGTCTCATCATACAGCAATTCCCTTTCCCCAGCCCGCCAGCTTTGCGGGATCTTGGACAAGCACACATGCACTCCATGTGTTTTCAGATTTATTCCGGGAATCTAAACTGTGGTCGACCATGTTTCCTCAAACACTGCAGTTCAGTTTGCAACTGACTGCACCACTGGGCTGGGCTCCAGGGAATTTCCTTGTTGGCAGGACTCTGACTTTGCTCTGATTCATGTCAGAGTTTGGTGTTGGGCTTTGTTAGGGAGAATTTATGTAAGTCCCGAGATGTTTCTCTAGTCTCTTACTGGGCAGGACACAAATTCTTGACTCATGTCAGAACCTAGTTTTAGGCTTTGTTAGGGTGAGTTGTATGATAGTCTCTACGTTCAGGCCTTTCTCATAAGAAGCAATCTTCCTGTCTTTAAGAGGCAGGTCTAATTGTAAACATGTGTCTCTAATCTAGCCGTGTCTCATGTCCCCTGGCATTATTTGCTCTCTCTGTCTCTTGTACCCATGTGTGTTCTTCACTCTACCAGAGATCTACTGCTCCCTGGAAAGCCTCAAGTTGTCTCGCCTACACAGATGCAACCCAGAACATAGCCAGTGAATGGACAATTCTGTGTAGATCCTTTTTCTCAAGATTCTCTGCAAAATAGAGCACTGTGAGTGTTGTTGTATTTATTCCATTGAGTAGGAGAAAGAAGCTGTATTGTAGAGTCAACCACATTTGTCTCCTGTAAGATTACTGGAAACGTCAATAATGGTATACGTGAGGATGAATAATTTAACTGTAAATACTGACATGTTTAACCATACAGATATTCACACACACTTAAATTGTCCCATTTTCTAGAGTCCCTATAACAGTCACACTGTCTGCTAATTTTTTTTTTTTAGATTTTTTAAAGAGATTTTTGCTATAGGGTGCATGTGCTCGCTGAAGAGACAGAGAAACAGAAAGCAATAAATCACCCCTCGGGGGGATGGCTACACCGCAATTCCTTCTCCTCTAGTCTCCTCTTGGGATCTTGGGCACGCATACACATGAGCCCAGCATGAGTTTTAAGCTACTGGGTCTGGGACTCAAACTGTGATCGACTATGTGGAAGTCTAGTGATGTAACTATTATGCCATCCACTGATCCCTGTTTTTAGATTTTTGCCATAGAGCATGTGCACTCACTAGAGAAAGAGAGGCAGAGAGACCGAAAGTGAGAAATCACCCCCCAGGAGGGATGGCCATGCTGCAATCCCTTCTTCTCCATTGCCCTCTTGAGATTTTGGGCATGCACGCACACATCCCTGGCATGAGTTTCAAGCCACCAGATCTGGGACTCAAACTGCAATCTATTACACAGGATTCCAGTGACATAACCATTATGCCATCTGCTGGTTCCCATGTCTCCTCATTTAAACAGCAGCAATTGAACTAAGAAAAAACCCCTATTCTGTGTATTTTTCTGGATAATTATCAGAACAAAAAAAATTGTGTGTAGAATGTATGCATATCTAATGCAAAATCACATAAATATTTTAACTTGTCTATTTTTTAGACTTATATTTTTATTTTCTCCATTAATGATCAAAGTTCACTCATTACCTGGTCCTATTTGTTCCCTTTAGCCTCATTTTTCTTCACCTTTCTATATATACCAAAATTTCAGTTCTGCAAAGCTTGTTAGGTTGGTTTGTTGCAGAAATAGATTGTCAAGAAACAAAGCGCCACTTGGAGAGTGGGAGAACTGAGGTTTATTATGCCGGTGGACCCAGAGAGTTTGCACTCCAAGCTCTGGGCCTAGAACAAGATGACAGCAGGCTTATAAGGGATCATGTAGCAGGGGGAGAGGAGAAGGCCTTCACCTGTGGGAAAGTCCAGTTTGAACTGCCTTGGGCTGATCTCATGGTCTGCAGCTACTGGGCATAGTCACTCATGTGCAAGAGAGTCCAGCCAAACTTGCTTGGGCCCATCTTGCTATCTGTGCTCTGCATTTGCTGGCCCCAGAAGCTTACAGAGAACTGACCAGGACAGTTACGACACAGTACTTTCCCAGAGCATTGCAAGCAGTTTAGAGAAGCAGAACAGAATTTGGTTAGGCACTCATGGAAATGAAAAATAATAACAAAATAATTCCCCACAGAACAGAATCCATATTATTATTATTATTATTATTATTATTGGAGAGGTTTTTGCTATAGGGCGCATGTGCTCGCCAGACAGACAGAGAGAGACAGAGAGATAGAAAGAGAGAAATCACTCCCTGGGAGGGATGGCCACGACTCAATCCCTTCTCCTCCATTCTCCTCTTGGGATCTTGGGCACGCACGCACGCACACGTGCCCGGCATGAGTTTAAGCCACTGCGTCCGGGACGCGAACCACGGTCGACTACGTGAGAGTCCAGCGACATGGCCATTACACTAACTGCTGGTCCCCCAGAATCCATATTATTACCCCTTTTTGAGTCTCCTAGGACATCCATTAAGGAGAGTCAACCTGGTGGTGAAGTGCCTGGTGTACCCGGGTGCCAGGTCCAGAAGTAACAAGCATTTGATACTTAATGGCTTCCATCTTGCAGGAGGTGAATCGGGTAAGGAGACTGAGTAAACGGGGCCAAAAGTCAAAATCAGAAACTCCTTAATAGGGGACCTAACAGGGGCAAGAGCCAAGGAGCCCACTGCCAGAGGCTGCTCCAATCTTCCCAGGAGTCAGCAGCAGCCTGTCTATTCCTGGTCATTTGGTCACAGAGCTGCTGGGCCATATTCCTGACAATGCCTGAGTTATTGGTGTGGAATCAGCACTCCTCCCTGAAGAACAGGCAGAGTCCCTCTTTTCTGCTGTGAGTAGCTCTAGCCCCTGCCTCTTTTATAGAACAACCTCAGCTAACGAGTCCACTTGATCTTGGAGGGCTATCATGGTTTGGGCCACCTGCTCAATTCCATCTGCTAGTTCTTGGGTCATTTTATGGTAATAAATTGTTGAAGTGGTTATACCTCCAACTCTAATCTTGACACCTGCAGCAATACCTAACCTGAGGAGCAGAGGAATGACTTGAATACCCTGTTTTACAAATCCCTTTCCAGCCGCTCGGGAGGCACTGCCGAGAGAACATTCCACATGGCTAAGGGACTCTCTTGAGCTAAAGGCACTGAACTGGGGTGAGACTTCCCACACGTGACAGATAGGAAATGCTAACAGGAGCTCTTGTACCATTCCCAATTACTCAAAGCTGTGACAGCAAGACCTATAGCAGAAAAGCTATGTGATTACAACAAAAAGGGTTATGATTAAGGGCTTATAACAAATGATCTGGGAGCACTCAGGAAAGCTCATGCATGTTTTCCTGGGGAGATTTATCCTCAATCTTCTGCCGTGCATAAATTGATCAGCTTCCAGAGTGACCAAAGCAGGGCTATAGGTCCATCAAGCTTCAACCATCCACAGACTAATCAGTCTCCAGAGTGACTAGAGCAGGGCTGTTACTCCCTTGTCTCTGAAGTATCATTCAGAGGGGCTTCCCTGGTTTATTTTTATAGACCAAAGCACTGATGGGTCCATGGACGCAGCACTCTTGGGTCCAGTGTGAGAGATCCACAGGAGAACTTTAACAGTGGTAGGAGTAACCAGTACAACCATGTGAGGCCCCATTCAGGCTAGCTGGAAGGACTACTCTATTCTAGCTCTTACAGTATTTTTACAACATAGTTGCTTACAGATTCAATTATATGTAACTTCTTTATACTATATAAAACAAGATGCTAAAATGTATGTACATTTAAAATTCTACTACAAACTAATGTTTTAATATTTAGAAATAATGTGAGCATTTTTATCAATATTACTTAATTTATCAGACAAATTCAATGACATACATTTACCCTATTTACATTTACTTAATTTTTCTTTAGCTATTGTTTTGCGTTACTTATGGAAAACAAGAGTATTTGTTTAAGGTGTTTTTCTTTGAAGAAAAGCAAAACCAAGCTAGCCCTACATTAGCTAGTCTCATTTCTTTTTCTTTTTTTTTTGGAGAGGTTTTTTGCTATAGGGTGCGTGCGCTCGCCAGACAGACCGAGAGAGACATAGAGACAGAAAGCGAGAAATCACCCCCCAGGGGGGATGGTCACGCCACAATCCCTTCTCCTCCATTCTCCTCTCGGGATCTTGGGCACGCACACACACGCGCCCGGCGTGAGTTTTAAGCCACTGGGTCCGGGATGCGAACCGCAGTCGACTACGTGGGAGTCCAGCGACATAGCCATTACACTAACTGCTGGTTCCCAGCTAGTCTCATTTCTTATCTGAAGGCTAAATTATCAGATACAAGAGATTTCTCCAATGTTTTCTAAGTTTTCTGCACCCTAAGCATCTATGTGACACCCAGAATGGCCATAAAGTGCTGCGCTAGGTGTTAAAGAGCATGTCCCAGAGCTTGAAAGTGTTGGGACAGTATGAGCTCTCTCATCTGTTCAGAGTTTCCTTTCAGTTTAGAAATATAAGGGGGGAGGTTCCCCAACCTCCCCCCAAATACTCAAATAGAATTTCAAAAGAATAACCAGATCATTCAAGACGGCAGCTGACCTAGAAGTGAGCCTAAGGTAACAAATCTAACCATGCTGTTTCTGACCCCTAGCATCATTTAACTAGGGTGTTCTTTTTCTTTTTCTTTTTTTTCTTTTTTTTTTTTTTTGAGAGTTTTTTGCTATGAGGGGTATATGCTCGCCAGACAGACAGAGAGAGACAAAGAGAAAGCGAGAAATCACCCCCCAGGGGGGATGGCCACGCCGCAATCCCTTCTCCTCCATTCTCCTCTCGGGATCTTGGGTATGCATGCACAAGCGCCCGGCGTGAGTTTTAAGCCACCAGGTCTGGGACTCGAACCACGGTCAAATACATGGGAGTCCAGTGACATAGCCATTAAGCTAACTGCTGGTCCCTAACTAGGGTGTTCTTAATGGTCCAATTCATGTGCTCAAGTTTCCTTGAACCCTGGGGTCTGTAGGCAGTATAAAGCTTCCATTTGATTCCCCAAAATCTTAGCTACTATCTGTGTGATTTCAGTGACAAAGGCAAGCCTGTTGAGTTTCCCTGAGCAATGCCTTGGCTACTTTCAGGGCCTTTTCTCTTCTGGTAAGAATGCCTCAATTTAGCCCAAAAGGTGCAGACTAGTGCCAACAGGTAGCCTCAGTGGGAGCTGACTTAGTAAAGTCCATTTCTAGGTCCTCCTGGGGAAGGTTCTCATAGCATGGACTCGAGGAGACTGGCTTGGCCTCTTCTGGGTGTTGCTCCTGGTGCACAGCGTAAGGAGCTCTGGCAACAACAGGACTCTAGTTCCTGGTATAGGTGTGTCTTCTGGCTAGATTTTATAATTGTATTTCTTGGTATGTGGTCAGCCAACCTACTTGCTATTATTTTTCCTTGTTTTTTTTTAATTTTTTTTATCAGTGTACTTTTGGAAAATAACCCTAACCTCTGATTTAGACAGAAAGTATTTAAAGAAATCTTAACTATTTTAGTCACTTTAAGGATTACCTGAGGCTCATCCAGTGTTATTGCCAGATATTCAAGGGAAGCACTGGGGTCTTGGGACCCATCAATCCTCAATTTTAATAGGCCAGAAAGGACGTTAGAAGTCCTGAGCTCCCTTCAGCGCTCATTGCATTCTTTCTCTAATGACCAGCTCCACATTGGGGACAAGACCCCAGTGGGGGACATGAAGATACCAGTCATAGGCATTGTCTAAGGCCCAGGCCGCCTGCATTGGAAACAGAATTTCTTCAGAGGCAGTGGCTCTGATCTGGGCTGTTTCCAGATCCTGCCCTCAGACAAGTTCCTAGCTTTCAGGATTACCATGAGTGACTACTAGGTTCTATTTAACTGGGAGTTAAAGGTTCTGTTTAACTGGGAGTTAAGATGCCTTGCCAATTTTGTTATAACACTTTTCTGAGTTATACAACAACTCGTCTATAGCTGTTCTGATCTGTGAAAAATCCTACACTAAGAAGTGAAACTAAATTCCAATAGATCCTGCAAGGAGTGGTTGAGTATTGCCAGGAAGGCGTGAGCCCAGTTTACGGGTCATAAGACATCTGTCTTATTGACCTTACGAAAGCCCTAGCTGGAGAATGTGGTCTGAATCTAAGTTATTGTTTTTCTGACTAAACCTCTTGATCATTTAGCTAAGGGGAGAGTCCAAAGTGGAAGAGGCCTATCTGAAGAGAAACAGAAGGAATACATGAAGGCAGAGAGGGAGAAGACAGCCAGAAGCTCTACCTTAACTCGTCCCACTCCATTCCCTGAGATGCCTACCCTACTAAGTTCCTGAGCAGTTCTCTGGTTTTTGCCTCCCCCCCATAAAAAGGCCCAGTTTTTACTAACTGCCCATGTTTGTCTTTCCCCCTTCCACCTTGGGATATCTGATATTTTCCAGAGGGGTTATTAAGCTTGTAAGCTTGGATGTATTAATAGAATTACATATATCTATATTGATTAGAATTTACGATTTTCAGCAACCCTAACTTTTAGCATATACCAGTAGCTTATGAACGTATACAAACCAACAGTAACAAAATTTGCTTAATAATTTTTTCAATGTAGAACTGAACAATCTTACTAATAGACTCAATATTTTTCGTTCCTACAGACTCTAAATACTAACAATTGGAATAATCAAAGCAGGATAACTTAATAGTAAGAACTATAAGGAGGACTCAGGGAGAACCAGGTGGTCATACTCTCAGGAGTCCATGCTTCATACTGGATTTATATTATTTTATACCAATTTTACTTCTTTAATTAAGGTGCATTGCATTGACTTATCATGCAGTTCTGTCAAACTTCCCCCTGCTTTGGGTTAATTTTGGTTCTGCTTAATGCTTGACTTAACAGTTCAGAAAACCAACTAGATTTTCATAGAAAATGGAAATTTTTACTCAGTAAAATGTTTAGATTATCATAAACTTGTAAGAGTACATTCTCTTTGTGAATTTTTTTTAAAGAAACATGCACGTTAGCATTATAAGAACCAATTTCCCTGGGGTTACTTTTTTATTGAAATTTTTAATTATACAGTTAAGGTGGGTTGTAATTTTTTGTTCCCCACACTGTTAGAGTTTCTAAAGCACAGAGATCCCTGGTATTTCTACCCCCCCTAAGTGTGGTATTTCTAAAAGGCCCTCTCAATTAGTAGATAGGCCTTTAGAGCTAAAGCCTGTAAGGTTGCCAGGCCCCACCGAGTCTGGGGACACTTAGTCTTCATTTCATGAGTAATAGTCTCTCCAAGTTGGTTGGGGCCACATGTTCAGCAGATGGGCACGAAAGGAGGTGGAGACTGACAATGCTTGGAGGAGGTTTAGATTGTGGAGAAGGTTCAAAGGGCCTCAGAAAGAATACTCTCCCTGATGCACCAGATTCATGAGTAGGACCCCTGGGCAAGGGCTGGTATGTGACAGAAGAAGTGACACAGGCAGAAAGGCTCCTTACTCTCCATTAATCCAAGAAGAAAAGACTCCTGAGTCAAGGTGTGTCCCCCCTTTTTGACAAAAGAGGGCTTGACACACAAGGGTAGACAAACAACATGCCTGGGACAAAGATCAGAAATGGCTTAGAACAAAGTAATGCCAAGAGCCTGGGGACAGAAAGGTCTTTTGGACACATGAGAAATATCCCTCCTACCGGTGTGTTCCTTCCTGCAATGGTGTTGCAAGACAGACAAGGATGGTTCCTCTTCCAGAGAGGTGACCAATTCAATGTCCACCTGGCCACATCCTTCACGAGAACCGATGGGTGCCTCCGAGCTTCAGCAGAATGGTATTAACCCCCAGCTAGGACTGGGCGTGCAGGGAGGGATGGATTCCCCAGTGCCAAATACTGCCCTGGGCCTTATGAGGTCACCACGGCAAGCAGGTTAGGACCCAAACAGACTGCATTGCCTGAAGCTGTGGAGTCACACAGTCACACTCATACTCATGCACCTTTCATTCCAGAAGTTACAAAGAGTGTCTCCTCTCTTCTTGGGAGGTCCATATCTGGGAGGTCCTCTGAACACAGGAGGGTGATCAAACCTTCTCTTCCACTGTACTTGTTGGGCCTGACTGGGTCCAATGTCCTCTGGCTTTACCAGATACCAGATTACCAGATCCTAAAGTGTCTTCCAGTGAGTTGGTCCATCTCTCCTTTCGAGTACAGTCAGAGTTGGTTATCACAGAATGTTAGGGTTCCTGATGAAGGACGACCTGAGGAAAGACTGGATGGCACAGTGTTGTTCTATTCTGGGGCCTTCCATCCCACAGGTCTCCTCCTCCTGGTGGCTCAAGGGGCCAGCACAGTTGACTTCCAAGTCAGGGAACCAAAAATGTTGTAGAAACAGACAGCAAAGAAACTAAGCACCACTGAGAGAATAATAGAACTCAGGATTATTACCTCAGTGGACCCAGAGGAGTTCACACTCGAAGCTGTGGGCCCAGAACCAGCATGACAGCAGGCTTGTAAGGGCTCATGTAGCAGGTGATGGGGAGAGGGGCTTGCCTGTGGGAAAGTCCAATTTGAACTGACTTGGGCCGATCTCATGGTCTGTAGCTACTGGGCACAGTCACTCACGTGCAGAAGAATCTGGTCAAACTGACTTGGACCAATCTTGCTATCTGTGGCCTGCATCTGCTGGCCTCAGATGCTCCCAGGGAGCTGATCAGGGCGATCACAATACAGTACGTTCCCAGGCCATTGCAAGAGGTTTACAGAGGCAGGATGACATTTGGTTAGGCACTCATAGAAATACAAAAAGCAATAAAATTCCCTGCAGAACAGAGTCCATATCAGTTTCACACTTACGAATATTTATATGTAATGTTTCCTTTACCTGGAGTGTTTCCTTCTTTTATTTTCTAAGGAAAATAAAATTGGTTGCTCATAATATATTATATATATTATATATATATATACATATATATATATATAATATATAATATATTAAATTGGTTGCTCATAATATATTCATACTATAATTAGAAATGTTCGTGTATTATTTCATTTAACTTGCAAATCATTTCTATGATTATTCAGAGCTCAGTGCATTCTATCTCTAGTGAGGACAAGACCCCAGTGGGGAACATGAAGATACCAGTCATAGGCATTGCCCAGGGCCCAGGCTGCCTATATTGGAAACAGAATTTCTTCTGAGACAGAGGCTCCGATCTGGCTTTCCCTGTTTTGGAGAACTCAACTGAACTCTTTCCCCATTATTGGAGCTACTGAGCTGAAGCCAGAATTTAAACCAAGTGTTCTGACTTCAAAATCCTTCCTATTGGGACCAGCAGTTAGCGTAATGGCTATGTCGCTGGACTCCCATGTAGTCTACCGCGGTTCGAGTCCCGGACCCGGTGGCTTAAACTCACGCCGGGCGCGTGTGCGTGCGTGCCCAAGATCCCAGGAGGAGAATGGAGGAGAAGGGATTGCGGCGTGGCCATCCCCCCTGGGGGGTGATTTCTCGCTTTCTATCTCTCTGTCTCTCTCTGTCTGTCTGGTGAGCGCACGCGCCCTATAGCAAAAACCTCTCCAAAAAAAGAAAAGAAAAAAAAATCCTTCCTATTAGGGCTAGCAGGTGGTTTAGTAGTAGGGTGCTGGACTCCCACATGAATGACTGCGGTTTGAGTCCCAGAGTGACAGCTTGAAACTCATGCCAGGTGTGTGTGCATGCACGCCCAAAATCTCAACAAGAGAATGGAGGAGAAGGGATTGCGGTGTGGTCATCCCCCTAGGGGGTGAATACTCACTTTTTCTCTCTCTTTCTCTCTGGTGAGTTTACACACCCTTATAGCAAAAATATCTCTTTAAAAGAAACAAATAAACAAACAAAACCTCTTTCTTCTTGAAATTTCTTGCTTGTCCTATTGATTTCTATATATTTTTTCACAGTTAGTCCAAGTTCCGTATCCTTTGAAACCTATATGAATGTTATTCTCTTAATTTATTCCTTTAAAAATCTTCATCTTAAAAATGAATATAAGGATTTGATTTTATTTCTCATGTCTTCTGTTGCATGATATGTGAGTAAAACAGAAGTCTGGTTCCTCAAAGCACAAATCAAATTATTTACCTTTTTTAAAAATTCATTTGTCTATTCATCTCCAAATTTTATGAAACTGAATTTCAGATGTCATCTATGACCTTTGATTTGTCATTCTCAGTCAAATGCAGAAGAGTAAAAGTTTATACCTTTTCACATATATGGTACGGTACCATTTTCCAGTTCACACTATATCCCTTTTTAACACAGTCTTGAATTTCATAGATTGTGATCTTTCTATTTATTGTTTCTCAACATAAAATTCATATGCATTTTTGCAAATATAGCAAGTGATGGCCGTATAAATGGAAGCTGGCTGTTAAAGAATAAGTTCAGCAGTGGTAAGTACAGATAAACACATATGTTAGACGAGTCTTCATATAGACCACTACCCTCCTTTTAAGAAACAATGTTAAGCTTCTCTTGTGCTAGGTCTATTCCTTTTTTTTTCTGACTGCTTTAAAACAATGACTTACCTTCCTATTTTCTCCTGCTTCTTGTTTTTACCTCATAAGGGTAGCTGAGTTTGGTAAAGTACTTGGATACAGAGATAGCAAATATCTTTGGTGTACTTTGATTTCTGTGCCCATGTTGGGGGGAAAAGAGACACCTGATTTAACTCTTCATTCAGTAAACAAACATGCTTTTATGAACTAATTGTTCTATCTTCTCAGTTTACCAAATCTTCTTCAATATCTATTTCTTGGAGGACTCTGGTCCTCCAATTAAAACTATTGTTCCTTGCTCACCAATGCTGTCACTTAGCTTTGCTAGAATTGTGTTTGTAAATATAGTCTCTCAGCAGAGTAGAAGAAAAGAAGTAAAGTATAAAAGGAACACAAATGGAAAATTATCTGTTGAAGATAACATGTATGGAAATATCTTCTGTTGAGCAAATATGCAATGTATTCTGGATGGAAAAATTCATTTTGTATGCTGCAGTGATATACAGTCAATGAAAAGAAAATAATTTAGAAAACAATCATGAGTCAGGAATAATTATGAGTGTGTTTTTATATTACAGAAGGTAAACCTTCAAAAATTTTTCCCCCGGAGGTGATGGCCATGCCACAATCCCTTGTCCTCCGTTCTCTCAGGATTTTGGGCACACACGCACACATACCTGGCATGAGTTTTAAGCTGCTGGATCTGGGACCCAAACTGCAGTGTACTACATGGGAGTCCAGCAATGTAACCATTATGTCATCTGCTGATCCCAATAAACTCATATTTTAATTCAATTTTTCTATGAAGACTGTGAAGTTATTCATACAACAGAATGATTGAGCATATAAATAGTTATCTGAGTTGATAGCAATGTGTAGTCGGATTTATGGAATTGAAAATCTTACTCTAATAAGACAGAATAGACCCCACTGAATGTTTAAATTACATGCTTAACTATTGAATATATTTTTATCTCAGAACAAAATAGCTATTCTACTTTTTGCTCTGAAGACATATCACAAACAGAATACAAACTTGGTTAGGGACATAGTGTTCAAATAAAAGTGAAATAATGATGATGGTTATTTTTTCAGACAATGTTTCCCTGTGTTAAAGGAAAAAGGTAGTATCTCATTGTGGTTTTGATTTGCATTTCCCTTATAATAAGGAATATTGAGTATCTTTCTATCTCAGTCTCCTGGATCTCAGGTGCAGCATGGCGACTAGGCCTAGCTTTTAAGGTATGCCGGATATCAAACCCAGGCCTCCCGTGTGACTTCAGCCTGCCAAGCAGCAGTAGCTATCAACTGCACTACTGGGGCTAAGTAGATAAAATGATTATTGATACAGTGGAGATGGAGCTTCATGTCAGTGATCCTTGTGGGAAAAAAAAATCATTACTAATTAGATGCCAAGCTTGCCAAATGAATATTTTTCTACAAAACTTACAGGGAGATATATTGGATATATATTAATAGCACCTAACGTGTATACTGTTCTGTGGGAAGATCTTACCTAACTAGTACTAGTAAAGACAATTCCAGTTTCTGGTACTTAGTCTCAAGTCCAATTTCAATATGGTACAGTAACATTTCACATTTTAGGTATTGGTGGGAAAAAATTTTTAAGCCTTACCTAATGTAATATAAAAACACACTCATTAATTGTAGGGACAATGTTTGGAGATAAATATTATATCCCAGAATTCAACCTGGAAGATCGAACCTTAACAGAAGAAAGTGTAAGTACATGAGACTGAACCGATGAAACAACATTCTGTGACTTGACTGAATTATTGCTGCTTTTCTCCTAAGCTTTGTTTTCCAGTTTTAAAGGATTTTTGTCCTGTTTTGAGCTGTTGATAGGTGCATGTACCTACTATTTGAACAGAATACTAACCTGTTTCTAGGCTTTAAGTTTCAAGGAAATATCATTACCAGTTCAAAACTACTCTTCTTGAAATTACCTGCTGAAAGTAGTTAGATTACTTATGATATTGTGTGATCAACAAAATGTTGGGGAAAAAGGAATGGAAGACAACTGTATATAGCAGAGATAGTGTAATAAGAGAGTGGGAAAAGTCAGAGGGTCAAACATGGGGTAAAAAACATAAATATACATATATATATATATATATGAAAGTAGAAATGGAATATTATTGATGATAACATGCATGATTAAGCCACTATACAGTTTATTCTAGATGGGAAACCACATTTAGTACATTGTGATGATGCTCAGGGAATGAATGTTAAGTAATTAAAAAAAAAGTTGCAGGAGAAAAAAAAAACGGTAAAACTGTTCGTATCGAAATTAAAAAAAAATGCATATTTGATGACTGCAGTAAGCTATATAGCTCCAGCTGGGTACTACTTTATAATATGTTCATTCTACTCACTGGGGTTTATGCCTAAAGTCAGACTTGGGTTCATGTATAGGTATATATCAGCTGTGCTAGCTATTGGATATATTTAGACTAATTAAGTTCATTAGCAAATCAATTAAATGGGGGGGAAGGCATAGAAAGCAACCATGGATACCAGAGACAATGTGGGAGGAGGGTGGGACATGGCAGAGGGTGAGGGATAAGGAATCAAGGATGGCAAAACAAAAAGCAAAGTATACAAGACATAAGAATAGGAAAATTATTTGCTGAAAACATGTATGTTGATGTGCTTGATTGAGCCAATACACAGTGTATTTTGGATGGAAAATTCATTTGTATGCTGTAATGATGTATAGTGAATTAATGTAAAAAATAAATAAATTTAAAGAGGAAAAAAACAAATAAAATAAATAAATAAATAAATAAATAAATAAATAAATAAATAAATAAAAAATTCCACACTCATAATTATTCCTGATTCTTTATTCTTTTCTAAATTGATTTATTTTATATTCATTCACTGTATATCACTGCAGCATACAAAATGAATTTTTCCATCCAGATTACACTGTGTATTAGCTCAACTGAAGATATTACCATACAAGTGATCTTCAACAGATAATTTTCCATTTTGTATTTCTTTTATATTTTGCTTATTTTCTTCCCCCTTGATTCCCTCCCTCTAACCCTCTGCCATTCACCACCCTTCTCCCACACTATCTCTGGTATTCATAGTTGCTCTCCATGCTGTTATACCATCCGATACTTCAGTTTCTGCCTTAGACTGCAGACATTTGGTATATATTAAGTGGGGACACACAATGCCTCTCTTTCATAGTCTGACTTGGTTTGCTTAGCAGTAAATCTTCCATATTCATCCTCCTTCTATCAAATGCCAAGATCTTATTGGTTTTTATGACTGAGTAGTATTCTGTAGTGTATATGTGCCACAATTTTTCAGCCCATTTGTCTGTTTGTGGACATTCAGGTTGGTTACATGTCTTAGAGACTGTGAATAATGCTGCAATAAACATGGATATACAAGTATTTTTCCAACTGGCTACCTTCTTATCTTTTGGATAGATATCCAGGAATGGAATTGCTAGATCTTCAGGCAGTTCTATTTGTAGATCTTTGAGGAATCTCCATATTGTTCTCCACTGTGGCTGTACTAATTTACATTCCCACCAACAGCATAGGAGTTCCATCTTCACCACAGCCTTGCTAGCACTTATCATTTTTATTTTTTTAATCTTAGCTATTCTAACAGAAGTTAGATGGTATTTCATTGTGGATGTGATTTGCACCTCCCTTATAATAAGGGATGTTGAGCATTTTTTTTCATAGCTTTTTTTTTTATATGTTTTCCTTAGAGAGTTGTCTGATCAGATTATTTGCTCATCTTTTAATTGGGTTTATCATTTTTGGGGGGAGGAGGACATGAGTTTCTTGTGTTCTCTATATATTCTGGTTTCAGTCCCTTGTCTGAGGCATAGCTTGCAAATATATTCTCCCATCCTGAGGGTGGTCAATTCACTCTAATTACTGTTTCTTTTTCTGCGAAGAAGTTTTTTAACCTGATGTAATCCCACTTGTCTATTTTTGGGATTATTGTCTATGCTTTGGGGATCTTATTTAAGATGTCCTTGTCAACTTTGATGTCTCCAAGAGTTTCCCCAGTGTCTTCTGCCAGTACTATTTGAAGTGTTAGGTTTAAATATTTGATCCATTTTGAGTTGATTTTTGTTAGTGGTGAAAGATAGGGGTCCAGTTTCATCTTTGTGCAAGTGGATATCCAGTTTTTCCAGTACCATTTACTGAAGAGATTTTATTTTCCCCATTGGATAGTATGGTGCCCTTTGTCAAAAACCAGTTGGCTTTATGTTATGGGGATTATTTCTTGTGCCTTTAGTCTGTTCCATTGGTCTAAATGCCCAATTTTTTGTCAGCACCATGCCATTTTGATTATCACAGCTTTGTAATGTATTATGGGATCAGGGAGTGAGACACCTACTACTACACTTTTCTCGGACAGTATTGCTTTGGCAATACATGATTTTTATGATTCCCAACAAATTCTATGATTGTTATTTTTCAGGTCTGTGAAGAATGTCCCTGGTAATTTGATTGGGATTGTATTTGATAAGTAGATTAATTGAGGTAGAATTGACATTTTGATTATATTAAATCTTCCAATCTAAGCACATGAGATGTCTTTCCAGTTTTCTGTGTCATTTTCAATTTCTTTTTTTAGTTTTTCATAGTTTTTCTTGTATAGGTCTTTGACTTTTTTGGTTAAGCTTATTCATAGGTACCTTATACATTTGTGGTTATTGTAAATGGGATTGCTGTCTTCAAATCTACCTCAGTCGACTTGTTAGTGTACAGAAATGTTATAGATTTTTGTATGTTAATTTTGTATCCTGCCGCTTTACTGTATTTGTTTATTACTTTCAGTATTTTTTTTCCCAGAATGTTTTGGGTTTTCTATATACATAATCATGTCATCTTCAACTAGAGATAATTGTATCACTTCTTTCCTTACTTGGAGGACCTTTATTTTATTCTTTTTTCTAAGTGCATTGGCAAGGACTTCCAGTACTAAACAGAAGAGCAGTAGACAAAGTGGGTAGCCCTGTTCTGTTTCAGTTTTCAGTGGAAAGCTTTTAGCTAACATTATACTATTCAGTACTGAATGGTATGTTAGCTTTGGAATTGTTATAGAAGGCTTGTGTTGAGAGATGTCCCTTCTATGCCAATTTTGCTGAGAGTCTAAATCATGCAGGGATGTTGTATTTTATCAAATGCTTTTTCTGCATCTATTGCTAGGGTCATATGGTTTGATTCTTTCTTTCTGTTAATATGGTGTCATTTGATTTACCGTTTTACATATATTGAGACACCCTTGCATCCCTGTAATAAAGACTACCTGGTCGTTATATATACCTTTTTATGGATTGTTGGATACAATTTACTAATATTTTGTTGAGAATTTTTGAATCTATATTCATCAGAGACACTGGTCTGTATTTTTCCCTTTTTGTTATGTCCTTCTCTGTTTTGGGGAAAAGAGTGATGGAAGATTAATAAAATGAATTTTAAAAGATTTCTACCTCTTGGATATTTAGAAATAATTTGAGTAAAACGAGGGTTATTCTTCCTTAAAAGTTTTGAAGAATTCAGATGTGATGCCTTTGAGTCCTGAAGTTTTCTTTGTTGAGAGGTTATTTACTACTGATTCAAGCTCATTGCTTGATACGATTATATTCAGGCTTTCAATGTCTTCCTAATTCTGTCTTGCTAGATTATACATGTCCAGAAATTTGTCCATCTCATCCAGGTTTTCATGTTTGTTGGCATAAAGTCACTCAGAGTAGTTTTGAATGATCTTTTGTATGTCTATTACTTCTGTTGTAATATTGCCTATTTCATTGTAAATTTGATTAATCTGGTTCGTTTCTCTCTTTTTCTTAATTAATCTAGCTAACGGTGTGTCAATTAAAAAAATTTCAAAGAAACATCTTTTGGCTTCATTTGTTTTCTGTATAGTTTTTTTTTTTTTTTCTCTATTTCATTTATTTCTGCTCAAATCTTATTATTTTTTTTCTCCTGGCATTTCTTGTGGTTTTGTTGTTGTTGTTTTCCCAGTTCCTTTGTGTGTTGTTAGGTTTTCTATTTGCCACCTTTTCATTGTTTTTTTTTATGTGCACAGATTACTATGAATTTCCCTCCTAAGACTGCTTTTGCTGTGTCCCACAGGTTATGGAAACTTATGTACTCATTATCATTGATTTCAGAGAAGCTTTTGATTTCAGTCTAATTTATTCAGTAGTTGTGAAGTCATTCAGGAATAGGTTGTTTACTTTACATATATGTGTATTTTTGAGTTATTTTTTCTGAAGTTAATTTCAAGTTTAATTGTGGCCAGAGAAGATACTGGATATAGTTTCTATCACTTTTAATTTGTAAAGGTTTGTCTTGTGCCCTATTAAAGGTCCTATGCAGGGTGAAAAAAGTATATATTTTGTGTGTTTTGTGTGGAAGAGTCTATACATATCTGTAAAATCCATTTGATATATGGTATCATTTAGATCCTGTATCTTTTTGCTTCTTTTTTGTCTAGATGATCTGTCCAAGGGATATAGTGGGGTGTTGAGATCCCCAATAATTAATGTGTTGCAGTCTAACTCTCCTTGTAGGTCTACCAGTCTTTCTTTAATGTATTTGGGTGATCCTGAATTAGGTGCATAGATATTTATAAGTCTTTTATCTTCTTGATGAATTATCCCTTTTAGTACAATATAATGTCCTTTTTTTTGTCTCTTCTTACAACTTTTATCTTAAAGTTTATTTTGTATGAAGTCAATATCACAACTCCAGATGTTTTTGTTTTCCATTTGTGTGGAATACCTTTTTCCAGTCCTTCACTTATGGTCTATGTATGTTTTTATCTATGAGGTGTGTTTTTTTTGTAGGCAGCAGCAGACAGAGGGTTTCTATATATATTTTTAATCCATTCTGCCAGTCTATATCTCTTAAGTGAAGAATTTTACCCATTAACATTCAATGTTATTATAGACATTTGTACACTTGTCTATGTCATTTTATTAGCCATTTCCTCAGTTGTCTATCATTCTCTTAATTCTGTCTATCTCCACTTAGTTTTCCTGGTATAGTACTCCCTTCAGTATTTCTTGAAGAGCTCGTCTAGTATCAATAAATTCTTTCAGGGTATGTTTATCGGAGAATGATTTTATCTTTTCTTCCCATTTGCAGGAAAGTCTTGCCCAGTGTAGTATTCTAGTTGAAATTGTCTTTCTTTTAGCATTTTGAAAACCATCTCCCCATTTTTTTCTAGATTGTGCTGTTTCAGGTGAGAAATGTGATTTTTTTAAATATATTTTTTATTTCAATTTCTTGTATACATTCAATCACATGTGTTACTTAGCTTGCAAAGTGAATAGTCTAACATGTGTACATTTCTTACCAGTCCAGTTGAGAATACTATACACATTGAACAGATAATAACCCATACCTTTGTTCCATAAATGCCTTGTCTCTCTATTTTCCTCCTTAATGTCCTTCCTCATACTCTACTTCTTCACACTCACCCTTTTCTCACACTGTATTTGGTATTTATAACCACTTTTTATGTTTCTGTATCCTCTAGTCATTCAGTTTCGGCTTTAGAGTGCAGGCAGTCAGTATATATATTAAATGGAAACATACAATGTCTCTCCTTTATTGCCTGGCTTGCTTCACTCAGCAGTAAATCTTCCATATTCATCCACTTTCTGTCAAAAGCCAGGGTCTTGTTTTTATCTATGGCTGAGTAGTATTCCATAGAGTATATATGCCACACTTTTTCAATCCATTCATTTGTTTGTGGGCATTTGGCTTGGTTCCATGTCTTAGGAATTGTGAATAATACTGCAATAAACATTGATGTGTAAGCACTTTTCTGACTAAGGATTCTTCTGTCCTTAGGGTAGATACCAAGGAGTGGGATTGCTGGATCATATGGTAGTTCTATTCAGGTGAGAGATTTGATGTTAGCCTTTTAGGGTAACCTTTGTAAGTGACTTGACATTTTCTCCCTTGCCGTATTTAGGATCTTGTCTTTGTGGGAGATTTTCATCATTCTGGCTATGACGCGCCATGGAGAGTATTTTCCTATGTTGATTCTATTTAAGGTTCTTTGTATTTCTTGTGTCTGAATTTCTGAATGTTTCTCTAAATTTGGAAAATTTTCTGCAAGTATTTCATGGAATAGATTTTCTATGCCATTGTCTGATTCTTCACCTTCTGGAACACCTTTTATTCAGATATTTGGACATTTAATGGTGTCTAGTATTTTCTGTATGTTGTCCTCATTGTATTATTATTATCATCATTATTTTTGTTATTTCATTCTTTTTGGTGGCTTTATCTAAGTCAGAAGTTTTGTCCTCCAGGTCAGAGATTCTGTCTTCTGCATGGTCTACTCTGTTCTTCTTGGGAGGTTTCTATCTCCTGTATTACAGTCTTTGTCTCTAGATGTTCTGTTTGATTCTTTTTCCTGTTGTCTATCTCCCCCTTCAAGTCACAGAAGGACTTCCTTATCTCCTGGAGTTCAATCTCTCTCTCTCTCTCTTTCTTTGTTTTCATTCATAGAGTTTTGTCATCATCAATATTCTAAATTTTTTTTCTGACATTTTGGTAAATCCCTCCCCCCCCCCCCATAGTTAGAGATGCATTACTATGTTCTCTTATTGGAGACATTTTCTGGTTTTCTCATACTTGAGTATCTTCTCTGATTTTTAGCCATTTGGTGATGTAGTCACTTCTGGCTAATCCTTTTGAGAATATTTCTGCAGCAGTGAACTCCTTTGCTTCCTTTTGTTGTGAGTTACCTCTGTGACCATTTCTATCAAGTCTTCACATGTAATTATGTACCCAGGGTTTTTAGTGTCCACTGTTGCCAAGAAACAGTCCAGTCCTGTTTTACAAGAAATGAGAACGACAAGTACCTGTAGAAACATTCCCACACCCTCAAATCTTTTAATGCAAATAGTGTCAGGGATCTCTGGCTAGAGCCATGGACTTGAATATGAATAGAGAGAATTTCAAAATGTCAGGACCCTGGGAGCCAGCATACTAACAGAAAACCTAGGAGCAGGCTGATTTATTTCCATTCTCTTCTCTTTAAAGAATTCTGGGATCTTTTAAGTTGCATCAGAACATGTTTCATAGAGAAAGTTTCCTGGAATTTAGGAGGAAGTGTGAGAGGCAAGAGTGGGCTGTCAGTTTCATAGACACAAGTTCCTGGTGCCATTCTGGCTGCCTCCTCAAGCCACAAGTGTTTAGAGTGGTCTGACCCTGATTAAAACATGTGGTCATCTGTAGGTAACTGGACCTACTTGCATCTTGTGCGTATTTATGTGTGTGCTTGGACTTTCTTTCAGGCACAATTCATATACCTGTTCTTTGTCCGGATTAGACTACCTTTATTTATAGCTCACTGGACATTGTGCAATTTGTATTTTAGTTCTTGGCATTCATTGATGTTTCATCACTGTGACTAATTTACTGTAACAGAGGGAAACACTCTCCCCAAAGCAAGTTAATCAGTAACAATAGAGTCATACCTGAGAATAATAACTGTAATAATGGAGGGTGGCCTGACAAGAATGGTACAGGAACCATATGAATTAAATTATGTAAGTATCTTAGGGAATAGTACAAGACACTGGGTTATACAGTATGTTCATTGCAAGGGCAAATGTAATGGACCTGTAGCAAAGTCATAAGAAAGTGAATTTAAAAAATAAACTAATATATTCATGCATTTTCTTTACTCTTTCTTTTCCTTTCTTTTTCTCTTTCATTTCCTTTCTTCCCTCTTCCCCTCCCCTCCCCTCTCCCCCCCTCCTCTCCTCTCCTCTCCTTTAGTCTTTCCTTTACTTTCCCCTTTCTTTCCCTTTTCTTTTCTTTTCTTTTCTTTTCTTTTCTTTTCTTTTTTTCTTTTCTTTTCTTTTCCTTTTCTTTTCCTTTCCTTTCCTTTCCTTTCCTTTCCTTTCCTTTCCTTTCCTTTCCTTTCCTTTCCTTTCCTTCCTCTTTCTTTTCCTTTGTCTTGTCTTTACTTTTATTTTATATAGAAAACGGTTTGTCAACTTTATCTTTTAAAATAACCAACTCTTCACTTTATTGTTCTTTCTCTCTACTATTTCTTTCTTCCTTCTTTTTTAAGTAAGTTTGAGTTTGCTTTGTTCCTGTTTCTCAATCTTTTGATGTGCAGCATTAGTTGTTTACTTAAGTTTGTTCTGCTTTTTTTATCATTTCCTTTTTTAAAAAATATTTTTATATATTCAATTACTGTGTATCATTACAGAATACCAAAAGAATTTTCCCATCTTAAATATACTGTATACTGCTTAATTAAAAGATATTACCATACATATTATTATCAATGGATAATTTTCCCTTTTCATGTCCCTTAAATGTTTTGTTTCTTTCTTTTTCTCCTTGATTACCTTCCTTTCACTCTCCTCCATTTCTCATCCTCTTCCCACATTGTATCTAGTATCTGAAATTGTTCTCCATGCTTTCATATCTTCCAATCTTTCAGTTTCTACCATAGAGTGCAGGTATTTAGTATTTCATGGAATAGATTTTCCATGCCCTTATTGGTTTCTTCACCTTCTGGGATATCAATTATTTGGATGTTTGGGTGTCTAATGGAATCTAGTATTTCTCTTATATTATCCTCGTGTTTTCTTTTTGTTATTTTCTCTGTCTTTTTGGTGTTTTTTTTTTTTTTCTGTCAGAGGTTTATCTTCTACATACATAGGAGATTCAATTTTCAGAATGGTCTAATGGACTTTTAATACTTTCAAGAGAGTTTTTGATTTCCTGTATTACAGACTTCAACTCTAATAGTTCCATCCAATTCTTTCTTAGAGTGTCCATTTCTTCTTTCATATCATGGAAGGACTTCCCAATCTCCTGTAGTTCATTGTCTCTTTTCTGTTCCAACTCATAGAATTTTGCCACTATGAATGTTCTAAATTCTTTCTCAGACATTTTGGTAATATCTTCTGTTTTTTTTTTTTTTAAGAGATGGAGGGGAGTTATTGTGTTCTTTTGATGGAGACATATTTCCTGCTTTATTCATACCAGAGGCTCTTCTTCTACTTCTAGCCATTGGGAGATGTATTCACTTTTGAATACCATTTGGGAGAATGTTTCTTTGACTATGAGAAAGTGTGTTTCCCTTTTGCTGTGAACTGATGTGTGCCAAAGTCTCTCTTCTGTTGTGTTTAGCAATGTGTCTCCGGAGGAGTATTCTATTCAGGTGTCTGAAGAGCAGTATCTGCTTTTTCACAGGTGGTTCACTAAAAGAAAGGATCCCCAGGGAATCTTACAATACCAGGGTATTTCAGAACTCTGATTCTAGACCTGTCTATTCCCTCCAGGAGGGTAGAGGATAAGGAGGAGAGGACAATATAAGAGGGAAGAAAATATGAAAGAGAACAAAGAAAAAGTCATGCACTGCTTGCTGGCCAAGGGGCAGTAGATGGAATTGTGATGCTACTGGTGAGCAAGTGGAGGACAGTCTGTGGGGCAAGTAGGGGTAGGAAATTAGCAAAAGAAAGAAGAAAAAAACCCCAAAACTGCCTACCTTGCTGAAGAACTGGGCTATGGGATGGAGGAAGCTAGCTGGAGCTGGGTCTAGGCCAGTGGCAGCCCTGCCTCAGAGTCCCTTGCTGGCCATGGAGCAGTAGATGTAACTGGGATGCTGCTGGCGAGCAAGTGGAGGCCAGTCTGCCATTTGTCCATTTTCTAATTGGGTTGATCATTTTTTGGGGGGTTAAGCTGCTTGAGTACTCTGTATATTCTGGTTTTCAGTTCCTTATCAGTGGCATAGTTTACAAATATATTCTCTCATTCTGTCGGCGTCCACCCCAGGGCTTGGATGTAGCTGAATAATGATCAGGGGGCTGCTGGTGAGGAAGAGAAAGAGGACAAGAAAGAGAAAGCCCTCCAGCTTGCCAGAACCGGGGAATTGGAAAGAATGAGACAAAGACATAGAGTGGAAATGGACACAGGCAGCCTGAGCCTAGGTAGCCCAAGCAACTTGTGCCGCTGTTTGAGCCACTGCTGCTTGAGCTGCTTGAGCTGCTTGAGCTACCCAGACAAACCGGGCCTCTTTATTTATAGTACAAGGAGACATTACACATGTATGTTTCATGACACTTCATAGATTTGTTACAGGTAACAGACAATAAGAAGCAATTAACAAATCTATGAGGGCTTAGTCATACCAGGCCAGGTGTATCCCTTGGTGATAATCCCATCAAGAGAAAGTCTCATCTTCTTTTCTAATGCAGAGACCTAGCTGTTAGGTGTGGGGAAGAAACAAAGAACTTCTCCATAAGGAGTGCACCACCACACCCAGAGAAGGCTAAAGAACCATCCAGATGCAGAGCAGGGATTGGACTTTGCTAATTGGGGTCAAGATGTCTTTTGAAGTTCATCAGATGTGTCTGTTGGCAGGCCCCTAGCAATTTCTGCCCTTGCTCTGTCTTTAGCGAAGGTCAAGGAACAGACAAGTTACAAGGTTCTACCAAACCCCAGAAGAACAGGTGGTGTTTGCTCAGAGCATGTCCCCACACCTCATTTTGTCTCTAAATGTGTCCCCACACCATTCTGAAGGTTGTTTATTCACTTTAATTATTGTTTCTTTGGCTGAGCAGAAGTTTTTTTTTTTTTTTTTTTTTTTTTTTTTTTTTTTTTTTTTTGAGAGGTTTTGGCTACAGGGCGCTTGCGCTCTCCAGACAGAGAGAGACAGAGAGATAAAAAGCGAGAAATCAACCCCCAGGGTGGATGGCCACGCTGCAATCCCTTTTCCTCCATTCTCCTCTCGGGATCTTGGGCACACACGCATACATGCCCGGCATGAGTTTAAGCCACCGGGTCCGGGACTCGAACTGCGGTCGACTACATGGGAGTCCAGCAACATAGCCATTACGCTAACTGCTGGTCCCAGAAGTTTTTAACCTGACGTAATTCCACTTGTCTATTTCTGGGTTATTACCTGTGCTTTAGGGATTTTATTTGAGAATTATTTGCCTACTCTAATGTCTACAAGAGTTTCCCTGAATATGTTTCTAAGAAATGTGTTTTTTTTTTTATGAATGAGAGAAACAGACACAAAGAGACAGAGAAAGAGACAGTACAGTCTTGAAGCCATGATTCACTCCTCTTAAAACAGCTTTTGCTATATGCCACACATTTTGATATGTTCCATTTCTAATTTTATTTATTTCAATAATTTTTAAATTAAAAATTTTTATTGACTCATTGGTTGTTCAGGACCATATTGCTTAATTTTCACATATTTGCAAATTTACCAAAATCTTCTCTGTTATTGAATTCTATTTTTTGTCCATTGTGTTTTGACCACATGCTTGATGTTATTTTTTTTTTTTTTTTGAGAGATTTTTGCTATAGTGTGTGTCTGCTTGACAGAGAGAAAGAGGAACAGAAAGTAAAAAATCATCCCTAGGGGTGTACTGTATTTTTTTTTATAAGACTATTTCTAAGAGATTCACATAAAGCATAAAAAAATGAAAGGTTAACGAACTAGAAAAGTTATCTCATGCAAACGATCACCAAAAAGTACCAGCCAAAAATAGATTTCAAAACATAAAAAAAAATCATCATTAGAGGTAGAGAGTGTTGCTATATAATGGTAGTGGTCTCTAGTCAACTAGGAGTGAGAATACTTACAAACATTTTGGCAACTGATAAAGTAGCATTAGCACAGAGATAACAAAACTTCATGGAACTGCCAGGAGTGCTGGCAAAGCTGCCATTATAGAGATGGAAGATTTCAGCATGCTTTCTTCATGTGTAATTCTAGCATTCAATCGGTAGATGCGGAAAGCCTGATGAGCACAGTGGACCATCTTGATCACATGAACTGTTACATTGCCGTATGGAACTCTGTATACAACACACATAGGAAGCCCAGCTATGTGGACCTAGGTCGTAGGATGTCATTGCATGATGCTGGAAGCATATGGGAAGGCTCTGGGTTTAATTCCTGGGTTGACTGGAGCACACAGGCATTCCATGAGTGTGCTCGTGATCCTGGCTGTTTGGAGGACTTCCTAAGGTGAAGAGAGGAAGTAATTACAGCATGATAGGACCCTGTCAAGGCCTCCTCTCTTAAAAGAAATAAACTTTCAAGAGACCAGCAGACGACGTAATGGTTATGTCACTGGTTTCCCATGTAGTTGACTGCAGTTCGAGTCCCAGACCTGGTGGCTTAAAACACTCAGGGCATGTGTGCATGTGTGCCCAAAATCCCGAGAGGAGGATGGATGTGAAGGGACTGCAACATGGCCATCTCCTCCCATCCTCCATGGGCAGTGGGTGATTTCTTGCTTTCTGTCTATCTCTCTCTGTATCTACAGTGGGCACACATGCCCTATAGCAAAAACTTCCATAAAAGAAAAAAAAAAAACTGCATGGAGAATTTAGAAATAGCAACCATGTATTAAGTGATAAAACCAATGTTCATAAAAGTTCAAAGAATATGTGTCACCCAGCTCTAATTCTTTCCCCTTATTTTCTTTCATGCCCAACATCCTAAGAATTTAGCCATGACCTTGGGGAAAGTAGTAGGAAAGCAAAACAGGTCTGAAATTAAGTATTGGTTACCTATGGTAGAATAGGGTTTGAATTATAAATTAAATTGATATGTGAAAATAGAGTGAGTGGCCACCTTTCTTTTTTTTTTTTTTTTTTTTTTTTTTGAGAGGTTTTTGCTATAGGGCGCGTGCGCTCGCCAGACAGACAGAGAGAGACAGAGAGATAGAAAGCAGGAAATCACCCCCCAGGGGGGATGGCCACGCCGCAATCCCTTCTCCTCCATTCTCCTCTCGGGATCTTGGGCACGCACGCACACGCGCCCGGCGTGAGTTTAAGCCGCCGGGTCCGGGACTCGAACCGCGGTCGACTACGTGGGAGTCCAGCGACATAGCCATTACGCTAACTGCTGGTCCCATGTGGCCACCTTTCTTACAAAAGTTCTTCTTCTGTTCCACTAAGTGTTCAGCTCTGAACACTTTCCTTCCTGTTAATTTAAAATTCCAGCCACAGATGTGGTAGTGCTCACTCTATGGTAAAATTCCAGCCACATAGATAAATTATATTAAAGAGTTCCTTTTTAGGTTGATTTCTGTTACAAATGTCAATATCTGAAAGGTGATTATTGTGTAAAGAAAGGACCAAAAATCTTGATAGCAATTGGGTGAAAATCAGGTTGCATTGATGGAGAATAAGCAGAGAGAAAAACTGAAATATCTCTAGGTAAGGTAGTAAATATTCTTTTTTAAAAATTTTATTTATTTATTTATTGGAGAGGTTTTTGCTGTAGGGCATGTACGCTCACCAGAAAGACAGAGAAAGACAGAGAGACAGAAACCAAGAAATCACCCCCCAAGGGGGATGGACAGACCGCAATCCCTTCTCCTCCATTCTCCTCTTTTGATCTTGGGCACGCATGCACACGCACCCAGCATGAGTTTAAACCACTGGGTCAGGAACTCGAACCATGGTTGACTACATGGGAGTATAACAACATAGTCATTACACCAATTGCTGGTCCCCTTTTTTCTTTTTTTTAAGAGAGAGGTTTTTGCTCTAAGGTGTGTGCATTTATTGGAGAAACAAAGAGACAGAGAGACAGAAAATGAGAAATCACCCCAAGGGGGATGGCCACGCTGCAATCCCTTCTCCATTCTACTTTCAGAATTTTAGGCATGCGCACGCATGCACCCAGCATGAGTTTTAAGCTGCCAGATCTGGGACTTGAACTGTATTCGACTACATGGGAGTCCAGCAATGTAACCATTTTGCCATCTGCTTGTCCCAGTAAATTTTTCTTTTTAAACAAAGTAGCTATGACTAATGGAGATCATGATAAAGGCGTTGTTCACTATTAGCAATAAATTACACCTGTTTTAGGGAGGAAGCTCTATTATACAGTATTCTTGTACTGTGGGTTCGAGAAATAATCTGTTTTTTAAATATTTATGTGGCTGGAGCATGACACGTAGATTAATACTAGACTATCTGGAGCATATTTTCACCCAAGTTGTTTAACACAAAGATTAAGTTTCATAATTACTCTACTCTGTAATGATTAGAGGTAAGCAGAACTTATGAACTTAAATCATGGAAATATAAATTCTGCAGGAGCTCAAATGGCACATGTCTTTTCTTCACGAACATCACTGAGGCACAGTATGGTTTTTCAAATATGTATAGTATGCAATAATCAAATCAAGGATATAAGCACATTGACCTTCTCCAACATACAATACCACACTATGTTGTGTTCCTCCCACAAATGCCCTACTGGGTTTTTGGAAGTATATATTGCTTTGTCAGTAATGCTCATTATTCTACTGAAGCACACAATTCCTAAACCTATCTAATTGTTTACATCCACTCTGTGTCTTTTAACCAATTCTTCCCAATCCTGCCCCTGCATTCAACATCTTTTGATAATATCTACCATTCCTTTCTCTTGTTTTGTACCATAGAGTCCTTCAGCTTCTAGTCAGTGGGAACAATGGTATTTATCTTTACCTTAACATTTGTCTTTCATAGACTGACTTATTTCACTTAGCATTGTATCTTCCAATTTCATGCATTAAAATAGAAATTTTAATAAAAATATTAAAAACTATTTAAGAATAAACTTGGAAAAAATAAAGAAAAACAAGCAGTAAGCTAAGCACCTGGTAAAAACCTTACAGCCTGTTCTTATCAACATAATTGCAGAGATACTTAATATCTGTTCTCATGAGTAAAATAAGCAGAACTTCAATTGTACAAATGAATTTATTTCTTGAAATTATCCTATATAGGGGTCTCTTGGAAAGGGAAGCTGAGAAAAAAATTTGAGAATAAAAGGTTTATTTGGAACTTGATCTAAGGAAGCACTGCTAAGGAGAAGGGTTGTGAGACAGAAAAGCAATGGAATTTTTAAAAAAGATTAGTTGTTATACTATGGGCAACTGGTGAACCCTTGGAGATAATATAGAACACGTATTAAATTTATCCCTTCAAGAATATGTAAATGTGTTTATCTTCTAATTTCCATTTATCATTGCAGGTTGGGCAGGTTAATAACAGCCTATCAGTCTACATTGGCCTATGGTACTTTCTGTAGTTGTTATCATATCTGGTAGAGCTGAAGCAATCAGAAGAATGGTATTTTTAATACTCAGGAGATGATTGATTATTTGGGAGTCTGGTTTTATGTAGTGGCTACATAGCACTGGTACTCACCATTCTAGTTCATACTGAAGACATCGCTCACATCTGTGGGTTTTCTTCTTCTTGGCTGATGCCTAGAGAATTCTGACAGTGCCAAACAGTTAATGCCCCCAGGAACAGTCCTAGGACTTGCCTGATAGTCATGGGACCATAGGTGACCTGAGTTGGATAACTATGAGGTATGTTTTCCATTGTCTTCTATATATCCTAGGTGGGATTGAGTCTCAGTTGTCTTCATCAGTAACCTGCTCAGTAAGACACCCTTTGTTGGCTTTCTTCCATTCTCTATCTTACTTCCTCACTTTTTTTTCCAGTCCTTCATGAAATCAACTTCAAAATATACTCCTCACACTCTCATTGCTGTTTGAGGAAGACTTGTCTATTTCTGTAGAATCTGAAACTAAGATGGTTGTTGCCAGAAGTAGTCTTATGTAGAAGACTCTGGATGAAATACTGGAATTGTATTATTTTCTATGAAGACGGTAACATGAACTACATTGCACATGTGAAAAAGAGTGGTGGCAACCCTGACATACCACAGTGTAACAATTATTAGGACACTTTCTGGTGGTAAATAGAGATAGAATATAGACAAAAGTGAGTGCACTATCAGTTCAATAATTTTAGCACTTGAGAGATACAGTGGCCTTGGTACTTAAAGGAACTACAGAATTGATACCTGTATTTAATTGTAATAAGAGACATTTAAGATGAAGAGAATAGTTAAGCCGATTATGAAGTCAGAGTATGGTGTGGAATACAGAAATCTTCTATATCCACCAGTGAAAAAACTCTCAGTTCCTGCAACTGACGAGCAGAGTATGCTGAAAACCTTGTACGAAACCTGATGGGATAAATGGCAAAGTTATAAAGGAGGTTGAATTCCGAAACTCAGAAACTTTGGAGCAGTCAGGTGACATGGAAGTTAAGGTGCTAGACACCCACACTGTAGTTTGAATCCTAAACCTGATGGCTTGTTTTCTCACTTTCCCTCTCTCTCTCTGTCTCTCCCTGGTCAAATTATTGGGTTGTCGAAAAAGTCATGACATGTTTTTCTATGCAAAAAAATGTATTATGACTTTCTGACAACCCAAGTAACAATAAATAAATAAAGTTAAATAAATAATTCTCTTTTTAAAAAGAATTATTTTTAATTTGGCCAGAGAGAGAAAGAAAGTGAGAAAGCACGCCACAAAGTCCAGAACTCAAACCTTGGTTGGCCATGTGAGAGTCCATCGCTTTCAACCAACATGCACCTGCCAGCCACAAATAAATAATTCTTAAAAAAAAAGCCAATAGCCAATAAATATGCTATGTTAGAATCAAAACTAGTAAGACTCTGACACCAGGATGAACAGATACAAATATAGGAATCTAGAACTTGCAGGTTCTTAAACCCTTTTGACTGCCAGGCTATGCCTTCCAAGCAAGCCAGGTCCAGCAGAGGGTTTGTGGAGAACTCCCTGTGCTAAATAAATAAATTTAAATTTTGTAGTCCAGCTGGGTACATTTACATTCTTGCAGAGTGGGAATCAGTAGACATTAATTATGTTCCTGGAGGAATATTTAAACACACAGGCATATTACCATAGTTTAGCAAGGAGGGATTGGATTTAACAGGTATTAAGAGCTCATTAGTGCATGACATTGATGCTATCATGATAATTGCTTCATTAAAGAAACGCAGCAGGAATCAAGACCATAGTGAGCCATGTGACACATAGAGGCTAGACAAAGATCTAAATAAAATGTAAAGCCCTATTTTTGCTTCTGATCATGGCTAACTCAGTAACAGGGTCAAAACTTAATTATCTAATGTGGAAAACTATTGGAAATGATAATTATCAGGCATTGGACAACTGGGGCAAGGCAAAATGGAATAACTGAGGGAAGGAAAATGAAAGACCTGTGTCCGTCTCAGGTTTCTGTGCAGTGTTTCAGGAATCTGGTACAGGGGAAGGACCAAACTCGGCAGTCTTGGTGTGTTGAGGAGCAGGAGATAAAAGTTCAGGCAGGCTGAGAATCTGTAATTAGTTCCAATGATGAGTATACAAAAAAAGAGCTTCAGAAATTGCTATGGTGTCCTGTGGTTGGCTTACTACTACCATTAAGATAGCAAAAGAAAACTTCTTTAATGGCAATGTTAAAGCTCAGTGGAAGAACCATTATTTATTTATTTTCATTTTTGTCATAGGGCCTGTGCACTTGCCAGAGGGAGACAGAGAGAGACATTTAGACGAGTGAGAAATCACTCCCCATGGGTAGTCACGTTGCAATCCTTTCTCCTCCATTCTCCTCCTGAGATTTTGGGCATGCACACATACACACACACACACACACACACACACACCTGGTGTGATTTTCAGGCTGCCAGGTTTGGATTTGAACCATGGTCAGTCATGTGGGTCCAGCAACTTAACCACTAGACTACCTGCTGCCATTATTAAGCCATTATTAAGCAATGTTTACCTAAAGAATTCTCTGAGCTCATACAGAGTTCTGAATCATTTGAGTCCTCCCTTGGTTGACTAGATAGACTTTCCGGAACATACAGAGCATTTGGTAGATGCCTTGTTCTCTCGTTTGTTAAAACTTAAACATGAGGATACATTCACTCTATAATCAAGGTTAATTTTGACTTTTCCTAAATTGAACAACAAATGATACTCAAAAGGATTACACTAATTGACGAGAGCAGTTAGGTTTAACAAAAGTGAGAATAAAGTACAAAGAGTTCTTATGCACTTCCCACTCTGGTATTTTCTGTTATTAACATCTTGTATTAGTGTTCTATGCTTATTATAATTGATAAACCAGAGTACACACAATATTATTAACTAAATATTAATAACTAATGTGCATAGTTCATATTAGGATTCATTCTTGGTGTCATGTATTCTATAGATTTTGACGAACACAAAATGATATGTATCTACAATTACAATATCGTTCAGGATAGTTTTACTATCCTAAAATCCTGTTTCCACTTATTCATTTCTTTTTTTCTCTTCTGACCCCTGAGTACCAATGGTCTTTTTACTATTTCTATATTTTATCTTTTCCAGAATATTACAGAGTTGAAGTCATATAGTCTTTTTAAATTGGCTTCTTTTACTCAGCAATATGTATTCAAGGTATCTCTTGATATCTCATGTCTAAAAAATAATTATTTAATTTTATTTATTATTATTATTTTTTAATTTGATGTAGGGCACATGTGTTCACTAGAGAGAGATAGAGAGAGAGAAAGACAAAGAAAATAAACTGACAGTTCTGGGACTCAAAACATGGTCAGCCATGTGGGAGTCCAGCGCCTTAACCACCACACCACCTGCTGGCTCCAATAGCTCATTTTTAAAAAGTCACTAAATAATATTTCATTGCATGAATGTACCACAGTTTATTTAATCATTCACATATTGAAGAACATCTTGCCTGCTTCTGACTTTTTTCAATTACTAATAAACATTTATGTACAGATTTTTGTGTGGACATGTTTTCAACTTCCAGTGAATAGTAAAGAGCATGATTTCTGAGTAGTATGGTAAGCTTTCATTTATTTTTGCAAGAAAATACACAGAACTGTCTTCTAATGTGTCTGTACCATTTTGCATCTTCTAGCAACGATAATTCCCTATTGTTCTACAGCTCCACCAGCATTTGATGTTGTCACTGTTTTAAATTTTAGTCATTTTGGGACCAGCAGTTAGCGTAATGGCTATGTCGCTGGACTCCCACGTAGTCGACCGCGGTTCGAGTCCCGGACCCGGCGGCTTAAACTCACGCCGGGCGCGTGTGCGTGCGTGCCCAAGATCCCGAGAGGAGAATGGAGGAGAAGGGATTGCGGCGTGGCCATCCCCCCTGGGGGGTGATTTCCTGCTTTCTATCTCTCTGTCTCTCTCTGTCTGTCTGGCGAGCGCACGCGCCCTATAGCAAAAACCTCTCCAAAAAAAGAAAAAAAAAATTTAGTCATTTTAATAGGTGTATAGTAGTATCTTCTTGTTTTAATTTGAAATTCTCTAATGACATATGATGTTAAATTTTTTATATGTTTAGTTGCCAACTGTATATTTAATTAGTGGGATATCTGTTCAGATCTTTTAAAATTCGAGTTGTTTTTGGGCTGACTTTCTTGCATAGTTTCTGAAATGTAGTATCATTATTACCCTTACTCCTCTATAAGTATTCTTCTGGTGGTTTATTTCAAGATTTTCTGTGTCTTTGATTTTCTTCAGTTTGAAAATGATATGTGTAGGTGTAGATTTGGGGGGCAGGATTTATTTTTCTTGGTTCTCTGAGATTTCTGTATCTATGGTTTAGTGTTTGTCATTAATTTGGAGAAAATTCTTAGTCATTATTACTTCTAATGTCTCCTTTTTTAAAGTTTATTTTTATTTATTTCTTCCATGAGAGGGGTCATCAGAGAGAGAGAGAGAGAGAGAGAGAGAGAGAGAGAGAGATCTCCAACAGAATCTTTATCCCACTATTCTACTTTCAGTCTCAGTCATCCTGGATGATCATGGGCATGCAAATGTGCACCGTGTGTGTGCAGGGAGACCTCAAGGTGTGAACTCAGAACCTTTCCATATGGCCTCAACATCATGCAGCATTGCGTTACCACTGCACCTCTATGGCTGGCCCTTTTTTATTTGTCCTGTTTATTTTTATTATCCTTCTCATATGCCCATTATGCATTTTATGCCTTTTGGGAGTGTCCCACAGTTCTGGATGTTTTGTTTTGTCTTTTTCATTCTTTTTCTCTTTGCATTTCGATTTTGGAAGCTTCTATAGATTTCTTTAAGCATACCGATTCTTTTTTCAGCTGTGTCTATAATAGGTTTTCAGCTGTGTCTCTAATAGCTGTGTCTCTAATAGGTTTTTTTTTTTTTAGAGTTTACTTCATACATGAGAGAGAGAGACAGACTGACAGACATATAGACATCCTCAATGGAACCTTACATCATTACCCTCTTCTTAGTCCTGCAGCCAGCCAGGACCATGGGTGTACCTGATGTATTCAAAAGGGGATTGCAGTGACCAAGCCTTATGGAAAGTGCTCATCTTTCTCTCTTACTTATGTGTTAATGCATATGCTCTAACATGCCTAAAGAAAAAAATTAAATCTCTTAGCATATTAGTCATACTTGTTTTAAATTCTCAAGATTAATAATGTTATTTCTCCCATATCTATGTCTGGTTTGAGGGTTTGCTTTATGTCTCTTCAGACTGTGTCTTTTGTCTTTTAATATACCTCATAGAAATTTTGAAAGTGGAACAGCATATACTGGATAAAAAAGAGCTGTGGCATTATGTTAATCTTGCTAGGTGTTTGGTTGTGCTTATTCTTTGCTGTAACTGTAAGCATCAGAGGCTAAAATTTCTTCTGGGACCCTTATTTTTTGTTTCTCTCACTGTTCTGGGTGTTTTCTAGACTTCTTAAGTGAAATCTGAGACGTCATTTCTTTGATTAATACTGCCCTGTTACTATACAGGAACACTCTTGAGGTAGTGTAAGGTAGGAGAGGGGAAATGACCAGAAGGTTTCTGATTAGGCTTCAATATTTCAGGGAGCTTGGGCCCCTCAACAAATGCTGCTCTTTTTCCTCCCATCAATCTTAGGTTTGTCAGAAAGATCAGAAAAGGCTGGAGTTAGGTATTTCTTTCCCCAGATCTATTAGACTCTGGTAAAAAGCCCAGGTATGATGACAGATTTTTGAGAGCAGGCCTTGTTACAAATGAAGTGCTCTGCAACTATTTAACATGACTGCTTTTGCTCACTCACTGACAAAAACAGTGGAGAATTTTTCGTTTGATATACACCATGAGAACTGGTAGGTTCCTGCAGGGAAAGTTCACAAAAGTGTGGGCTTTCCTGCCTGGGTACTCCTATCATTTTAAACTTTCAAATATGTCCACACTGAACATTTAGAAATTCATCAATTACAGTTTAGGTTATCTGGAATTATAAAAGACCCTGTATTGCCAAGACAATACTGTGCAATAAAAAAAAAAAAAAAGTAGGAGGCATGTCACTCTCTGACTTCAAAATATATGACAGAGCCATGATAACCAAAACAACATGATGCTGACACAAAAAGAGACTCAAGGACCAACGGAACCAAACAAAAAAACTAGAAATAGGAGCTAGCAGTTAGTGCGGTGGTTGAGGTGCTGGACTCCTGCATGGCTGACCATAGTTCAAGTCCCAAACCTGGAGGCACGCTTTCTCACTTTCCTCTTCTCTCTCTCTGGTCAAACTACTACTACTACTACTACTACTACTACTAATAATAATAATAATAATAATAATGATAATAACAAAATAAAATATGATTAAAAAACAGAAATAAATCCTGAATCATACAGCCAATTTATTATTTTAAAAAAGCACAGGATAATCCAATGGAGTTAAGAAAGTCTTTTCAATGACTTGGAGAACTGGATATCTATTTGCAGAAAAATGAAACTGGGCACCTATTTCTCACCATTAGCAAAAGTCAATTGAAAGTGGATCGGTATCTAAATGTAAAACCTCAAACTCTAAAATGACTAGTGGAAAACACAGAGGTGGAAACACTTGAAGACACTGGAGTGGGCAAAGCTTTCTTAAAAAACAAGACCCCTATAGTGTAAGTAACAATCTCTGAAATAGACATGTGGGACTACATCAAGTAAAAAAGCTTCTGCACAACAAAAGAAATAATAAACAGAGTGAAGAGACAAGCTGCAGAATGGGAGAAAATGTTGGAAAATTATGTCTCAGATAAAGGATTGATGACTAAAATATATAAGGAACAAAAGCAGCTCAATTGCAGGAAATCTGATAATCCAATTTAAAAATGGGCAATGGGGCCAATAGGAGGCATAGTGGTTAAGGTGCTGGACTCCTAAATGGCATACTGTGGTTCAAGCCCTCGACTCAGCAGCTTGAAAATCACACCAGACACATGTGTATGTGTGCCCTAAATCTTAACAAGAGAATGAAGGAGAAGGGGTTGTATCATGGCCACCCCCCCGGGAGTAATTTCTCACTTTCCCTCTCACTGTTTCTGTCTCTCTTAGATGAGTACTCTATGGCAAAAAATAAATAAATAAATAAATTTTAAAAAATAAATAAAAATGAGTAAGCTATACACTCAGCTATCAAAGGAATACATAAGAATGTCCAAAAATGTATGAAAAATATGTTTACTTTCTCTTATCATAAGGGAAATGCAAATCAAAGCCACAATAAGGTATCATTTAGTCCTGATCAGAATGGCTATAATAACAATATTAAAAAAATCTAGGAAGGGAACCAGCAGTTAGCGTAATGGCTATGTCGCTGGACTCCCACGTAGTCGACCACAGTTCGCGTCCCGGACCCGGTGGCTTAAAAGAAACTCACGCCGGGCGCGTGTGCGTGCATGCCCAAGATCCTGAGAGGAGAATGGAGGAGAAGGGATTGCGGCGTGACCATCCCCCCTGGGAGGTGATTTCTCGCTTTCTGTCTCTATGTCTCTGTCTGTCTGTCTGGCGAGTGCACGCGCCCTATAGCGAAAACCTCTCCAAAAAAAAAAAAAAAAAAAAAAAAAAAAATCTAGGAACAACAACTGCTGGTAAGGTTGTGGTGAAAATAGAACCCCCCTGCATTTTCAGTGGGATTGCAGACTAGTACAGCCTCTATGGAAAACAATAGGGAAGTTCCTTAAAATTTTACAAGTAAAACTACCATATGTTCCAGTAATCTCACTTTTTGGTATTTACCCAAAGGACAGGAAGACATTCATTCAAAAAGACACTTGCACATCTATATTTATCATAGCATTATTCACAATTGCTAAGACACAGGATCAACCAAGTTTGCAACAGCTAATGACTGGGTTAAGAAAATGTGCGGAGCCCAGAGAATGGTAACAGTTACATTGCTGGACTCCCATGTAGTTGACTGTGGTTTGAGTATCAGACCTGGTGGCTTAAAACTCACGCTGGTGTGTGTGCGTGAGTGCGTGCCCAAAATCCCGAGAGGAGAATGGAGGAGAAGGGACTGCGGTGTGTCCATCCCTGCCCCCTGGGGAGGGGGGTGATTTCTCACTTTCTGTCTCTCTCTGTCTCTCTGGTGAGCACACACACCCAACAGCAAAAATCTCTCTAAAAAAGAAGCAAAATGTGCCACATATATACAGTGGAAAATTATTCAACCAGAAAGAACAGCAAAACCCTTGTCATTTGATACCAAGTGGATGTTCCTAGGATATTTAAAGCTAAGTAAAATAAGCCAGACTATGAAAGACAAAAATGGTATATCTTCACTGAATATATATATGTATATAGGCCTGATGTCAGTGATCTAAGCTTCTTAAAAATACAAAGCAAAACTAAACAAACAAACAAAAACAACTCTGGTGAATTAAACTCAAGTTAAATGTAGGGATGGAAATAATAAAGGGTAAAAAAATTGGAAAAAGCACAAGCGGAGAAATCAATGAAACCAGATGCTATTTTTGTTTTATTTGTTTTAAAAATCAGCAACATCACCACTACCTTTTAATATTTTTAATATTTCTGGCCTTTTTTTTTTTTTTTTTTGAGAGATTTTCGCTATAGGGCGCGTGCGCTCGCCAGACAGAAGAGACATAGAGTCAGAAAGCGAGAAATCACCCCCCAGGGGGGATGGCCACGCCGCAATTCCTTCTCCTCCATTCTCCTCTCGTGATCTTGGGCACGCACACACACGCGCCTGGTGTGAGTTTTAAGCCACCAGGTCCAGGACGCAAACCGCGGTCGACTACGTGGGAGTCCAGCGATTTAGCAATTACGCTAACTGCTGGTTCCCAATATTTCTGGCCTTTTTTAGGTAACAAAGTCTTTCTGAGATTTTTTTGTGTCATAGTATTTATGAAAAATTTGTTCTGTTATATTGTTGAGTAGTACTCCATCGAATGGTATACTTATTTATTTGCTCTTTTTTTCTTGCAGATTTTGGCTGCTACAAATAAATCTACAATAAACATTTCTATACAGGATCATAGTAAAATGCGTGTTTCCATCTTTTTGGGATATTTAGGAATGGGATTCTTTGTAATATTGGGAGTCAATGTTTGAAATTATAAAAAACTGCTTAACTATTTTCTAAAGAAATTGTGTTATTTAACATAACTAATAGTATTAGTGGAGCATTTCCATTGGTCCACATCTTTTTTACTATTTGATACAATCAACCTTTATAATTTCAGCCATTTTTGTAAGAATTTGTATCTTTTTATAACTTTTACTACACTTTCCTGATCACTAATTTTGTGTTTATTTTTTAAAATTTATTTAACGTTATATTTGTTATTATTATTTATTTTTAAAAATTTGACCAGAGAGATAAAGATAGAAAGGAAAAACAAGAAAGCAAGCCACCAGGTGCAAGACTTGAACAGCTGTGAGTCATGTGGGAGTCCAGCATCACAATCACCATGCAACCTGCCAGCCCCCAAATACTGTGCTTAGTTGGAATTAGATTGCTTGCCTTTTTTTTTTTTTAAAGAGATTTGTGCTATAGGGTGCATGAACGCACATGTGCTCAGTGAGTTTCAGTTGCTGGGTCTGGGACTTGAAATGCTGTCAGCCACATGGAAGTCCAACGACATAATCATTACACCATTGGCTGGTCCCAGGTAGTTTGCCTTCTAATGATTGGATTCTAAGATTTCTTTGTACAGCCTAGGTATGTCTTCCTTAGCAAGTTGTTGACTTTTTTTTGTTGTAATAGACTTTAACTTTTTTGATATCTGTAATAGGCTTTCATCGAGTCTCTGAGTTCTGTATTCATGTACTGAACACATTTGTGTAATTTTCAGCCATTTTGTTTTCAACTTGCCAGAATGCATGTGTCCTGACCAGAGACAGAGAGTGTGCCCAAAGGGATGAGAGATCATGCCTCAATTTCTTTTCCTCTATCTCTCCACGTTGTTGGGATTTTGGGCACATGTGCACAAGCTCCTGACATGTCCCTTAAGCCAACAGGGAGAAAACTAGAACAGCGGCTGGCCTTATGGGATCTGGCTCTCTCAACCAGTAGGCTATGGGGATGGCCCTCAGCCATTATGTTTTCAGATTTGCTTTTCTGCTTTTTGGTCTCTTCTTCTGGTATTCCTATTTATCATATAATGAACTTTGTATGGCTATTATTATTTTTTAAAAATTATTTAATTTTTCTTTATTTTTTTCTCTGTGCACATCCTGGTAGATAATTCATCACTATACGAGTATGCTTAATATTTTTTTGTTGGAATCTTCAGTCATTTCAGTGGATTTTTCACTATAATTACTAATTTCAGTTCTAGACTTTTTATTTGGCTCCCTTCTGAATCTCTCTTATTCAGATCATATTTGCCTCTAATAATTGAAAAAAATATTTTATTTGAGAGTTTTGCATAAAGTTTTGGTAGTTGTTTTAAAGATTCTGCAAAACATAATACAGTATTCCAGCACCTATTTCTACTGGCTACCTCCTCTCCTTTTTCAGTTGAAGATAGGGTGACAATTTCTTATTTCTCTCTAAGTCTGTAAATTTTTTTAAAGAATTATCTCTTATTTAATTTTGTTCATCATTGTTGTTATTATTATTTTTTAATTTGACCAGAGAGACAGAGAGATAGGGAAAGTGAGAAAGCAAGCTGCCAGGTTTAGGACTTGAACCATGGTCAGCTGTGTGGGAATACAGTGCCTTCACCACCACACCACCTCCAGACCTCCAAAGTCTGTAACTTTAATTAAGTACTGCTTATTACTAATGTCTTGCAGTGGCTTTGGATTTTTTAAAATATTGTAAGACTTTCTTTCTCATTGTTGCTGTTTCTGTTCTCGTGGCATTTCAATCATTGTCTGATAAGTCATCTTTGAAGTCTTCATTTTATGACTTGATATGATGGATTTATAAAAGTCCTGAGATGTTTTCAGTGTTCCTTTACTGCCACATGATGTTACTTTATTGAGTTATAGTGTTTGTGGTGGTTATGTTACTCTTCGGTTACCAGAAACACAAGATAATGCTCATATTTAAGTATTAACTTTAGATATTTAATTTCACAGGTGGTGTTTGTTATTATTTAGAGTAAATTTAATTCACTCTTTGTTATTGTTTACTCTATGCATATACCTCCTTGAGTAGTCTGGATCTGAAATCCACATATAGAAAATGTGAGAATATGAAAATGTAATTGTAGTTCTAGTAATGAGATGTATCTATGAATTGAATGAATGGAAATAATTTTCCATTCCAACTAGGGATAGGGAAGCTTTTTGCATATATTGGTGCTTTTGTGCAAATCACCAGTGGTGTCCCTTTCAGAGAAATCCATTTCCCAAATGCCCCCCTCTGTAGGATATAACTGCACAAAGGAATCTTATTCTGGAAAACATGAACCTTCCCCAGGGCACTGAGCTTGCTCATTCAAGCACGGCCTGAATACACTTAAGCATGACCCTCATTGAGGCCTTATCCTATGGAAATCACAAAGTAGACTCCAATGTTGAGGAGTGCCTGTGTGCTCTCAGCATTCGGCCTCAAGAAGTTCAATACTGAATTTAAGAGAATGTATCTGGTACTTTCAGAGAAAAATGTTCTTCGAAATAGAAATTTTTATTTTTTTTATATTATGGGTGTTACAGATGCAAAATGCATTATATTTAGAAAATACTGAAGAGTGTAAGAAGCAAATTTCATGAAAGAAAGCAACTTAATCTGAGACTTAAATGCAACATTTCTTAATATACTAAGATACATGTACTGAATCTATTATTTAAATGGAGTTTCAGTGTTTACATCATCTCTGTTAATGCCACTTAATTGATTTGGAGATCATTCCTTATTTCAGCTTCTGGATTTGAATTAGAATTGACTGGTTGCTTCTTCTTTTGCTTGCCCTTGATGACCTTGAAGGAAAGAGGAGAAGGACACAATGAGATCCCAGCAATTGAGGTGGAGAGCTGCCCATGTTTCTCCCATCACCCACCATTTTCCGTCCTTCCCATCGGCCACATCAGTCCACTTTTTCCCTCTCAAAGGCTGTTTTCTCTTGCCCATTTTCTTTGATGTATTACTCTCTTTTGAGTCACCTATTCCCTGTCATGTGCATCCTCAACAGAGATATTTCTTTATATCAAGTCTGGGTACATTGGAACAGAGGAGGAGTTACCCAAGGGTGGTGAGGAGAAATCATATGCACTCTGGTTTTCCCACTGCTGGTGCAGAAGAGTTAAAAGAAGACACATAGGTTATTTTTTTTTTTTTTTTTTGGAGAGGTTTTCGCTATAGGGCGCATGCGCTCGCCAGACAGAGAGAGACACAAGGAGACAGAAAGCGAGAAATCACCCCCCAGGGAGGATGGCCACGCCGCAATCCCTTCTCCTCCGTTCTCCTCTCGGGATCTTGGGCATGCACGCAGACGCGTCCGGCATGAGTTTTAAGCCACCGAGTTTGAGACGCGAACCGTGGTTGACTACGTGGGAGTCCAGCGACATAGCCATTAAGCTAACTGCTGGTCCCTCTTTTTCTTTTTAATTTGCTATAAGGAGTGGCACTCATGAGAGAAAAATTGAGAAATCACCCCCGAGGTTGGATGGCTATACCATAATCCCTTCTTAACCATTCTCGGGATTTTGGCCACACACGCATATGTACCTGGCATATTTTTCATACTATTGATTTTGTTTTTGTTTTTTTTTTTTTTTTTGAGAAATTGCTCTGGATTAGCAGGTTGAGGTAGAATGCAGGGATTCTTTAACTTCTGGATCTGAGAGGTGGAATTGGATCGCAATTGGTAGCATTTATTGGCTTTGTCAACTTAGGCATATTACCTGCAATTTCTGAGCATTCATATCTAGATATATAAAATAGTAATATTTATTATAGCTCCACCAGTGTCTCAATTCCCAGCACATAGTGAGTAATCAGTGTTTTCTATCAGTATAAATGCAATGTTATTATTATCTGTTTTAAACAATAGTATCCAAATCCACAACTTTAATACACAGCTTTTTGTTTGTTTGTTTGTTTGTTTGTTTTTCTTTTTTTTTTTTGGAGAGTTTTTTTGTTTTGTTTTGTTTTGTTTTGTTTTGCTATAGGGCGCGTGCGCTCGCCAGACAGACAGAGAGAGACAGAGAGATAGAAAGCAAAAAATCACTCCCCAGGGGGGATGGCCATGCCTCAATCCCTTCTCCTCCATTCTCCTCTCGGGATCTTGGGCACGCACGCACGCGCGCCTGGCGTGAGTTTAAGCCATCGGGTCCGGGACTCGAACCGCGGTCGACTACGTAGGAGTCCAGCAACATAGCCATTACACTAACTGCTGGTCCCTGTTTGTTTTTGTTTTTGACATAGGGTACATGCATTTGCTCGAAAGAGACAGTGAGAGGGAACATGAGAAATCCCTCCAGGAGGGATGCCCATATCACAGTCCCTTTTCTTCCATTCTCTTCTCAGAATTTTGGACATACACGTACACATGCCCAGCATGATTTTCAAACTGCCAAGTGTAGGACTTGAACTGTGGTCAGCCATGTGGGAGTTCAACACCTTAACTACTATGCCACCTGCTGGCCATACTTTAGTATATATCTTTAAACTTACAGATACATACATCTCCAGTACAAAATTACTTTTTGTTCCAGATCTATATATCCAGAGCTGCACATCTCTAGTTCGATGCATACATATTTCTATATATCCTACAAGCAGCTTAACTTTAATCTTCCCCCAAACAGAAAACGTTTTTATTTCCTGGACCATGTTCTTTTTGTGCATTCTCAGTAAATAGTAGTAGACCATTTATCCAGTTGCCTGGATTATATTCTTGAATCACCCTTGAATGTTTCTTGAATCTTTTCTCTCACCATCATCAATTACTCATAAAGTTATAAAGATCAGATTTCAAAAAAACCTTTTTTTCCTTGTTAATTAAAGCCTTCTTTATCTTTCTCTTTCTTAAATAAAATTCTGAAATAGCCTTCTTGGGCCTTCTGTGACGTCTTGCTGTACTAGCTGTTTGATTTTTTTGGAAGTTCTGATTTATATCCTTTGTAGATTTTCATGGCATAAATACTGCCACTATGGTTAATTACAAAGAGCCAAAGGTTTAGCAAACAGCTCATAAAACTTCTGAGCATTTAATAATAATTTGAATTATGAGTGAACTCCAACACACTGCTGCTTCTAATTGATATCTTTGCCTCTCAAACTTAGCGTCCTTCTAATGCACCCCTTAATATAGTTATTAGAATGGTTTTGGTTAAAATGTCCAAATGATAAGCCATTTTTCTGCCTAAAATCTTTCAACTTTTACCTGTCATCAAAATAAAATTTCTACTTTATTTCTGACAAAGACTACACTATCTTGCCCTTTTGTTACCTTTTGGCCTCATCTTTCCTTTGTCTTCTATATTTACCAAGTTTCAGTGATACAGAACTCATAGTGCTGTTTTATACTTTAGAATATTTGTATATGTCATTCCCATTGCCTAAATCACTTTCCAGTCTCTGCACCTTAAGAAGAAAAATAGTGCAACTATAGATTAATTTCTCATGATGTACTGGGCAGCAAGAGAAGTGATACACACACACACACACACACACACACACACACACAATGTATATGTGTATACATTTAAATGTTAAAAGAGACAATGCATATATATACATACATAATGTGTGTGTATGTGTGTGTGTGTGTGTGTGTGTGTGTGTGTGTGTTAACATTTAAATCAACCTAATAAAGTGGAGAATTCCATGATTTTGGTGAACCAATTAAATTCCTTTTCTAATATCTGCTAATTAGGGAGAGTTGCAGCTCCAACTCAAATCAGACCAATCTTGTCTGAGGCCTCTGCTCTTGAGCATCATGCAGAATTATTTGCCTGTCCTCTTAATTTCTTCAAATATTTTAGTATTTAGAACAAGCATTGTGTCCTCTTTGAAGCCTATATGAATGCTATTTCATTAATGTCATTTATTTATTTATTATAAAAAGCCTCCTCTTAGAAATAAGTGAAAGGCATTATTTAGATTCCCCTTCCACCTGCTGGACCACAGGTGCAACGCACCAAGAATCTGATCTGATGTTCCTAAAGCCTAAGCAAAATTATTTGCCTCTTTGGCAAAATAATGTTCTTCTCTCCAGTTCCTACCTTGATGAAACTGTGTATTCCACATGTCAGTTTCAGCTTCTTGTCAAACGTTCTTAGTTGAAAGTAGAAGAGTCGAAGTTTATCTCCTGTCTCACAATTGATATTGTGCCATTTTCCATTTCCCACTACTTCCATATTTCCTGTATTATCTTGTATCTCATAGACTGTGTTCTTCTTGTTCACTGTTTTCTGCAAAAGATGATTAACATTCAGTTTTTAAGAGCAGGTTAACTGCCATATATGTGAGAAAGACCCTCATGATAAAGTTAACACAATATATACGACAGTAATAACAGATAAAAATATTTGATAGTTTGGCCTAGGCCATCTCAGAGGGCTCTCCTTTTTTTGTATTGATGTTTTAGCTTTTCTTTCCTCTAAGGGTTTTCTACCTGTGACTCCAGAACAATAAGCTATCTCCCAATTTTCCTCCTGTTTCACCTTCAGGAAAGCTGGGATTAATTATGTAAAGCACCTGGATACAAAGAACTCAGAAGTCCTTGCTGGACCTCTTGGTTCCTTGCCCTGCAGAGAAACAAATGAACATCTGCTACAATTATTCACTCAGTAGTTTATAAGAAATTTTATAGGAAGAAAACTTCCCTAACTCACTCATTCTTTTTCAACCTTCCTCATTATTCACTCTTGTCCCCACTGACCTAGCTCCCTCAGTACACACTATGTGGCATCCCAAACACTCAAGTTATTATTCATCAATGCTGTAATTGTATTTATAAGCAGGGTCTCACAGAGTGTTGAAAACTAAGAAAGGAAAAGTTAGAGCGCTTAGAAATCAGGTATATAGGGATATGAAACAGTCAATTATAAAAAAAAATTAGTTGAGTTCACAGCAGTTTAAAAATATGCTTTTGGTTTTGTATTTTGTTTGTTTTATGTGAAGAGAGGAAATCGAATAAATCACCCTAATACCTTATATTTGGACATAAACGTATCAGTAAAACTTTACTTTTTTTTTTTTTTTTTGAGAGAAGAGAGATTTTTACTGTAGGATGCATGTGCTTGCTGGAGAGACAGAGACAGAAAGTGAGAAGTCACTCCATCACCTCCCACCCCCCTTTTCCCAGGGGAATGAGCTTGCCGCAATCCTTTCTCCTTCATTCTCCTCCAGGGGGCAGCATGTGCACCCGGCATGCGTTTTAAGCCGCCAGCTCCAGAATGCGAGCCATGTGGGAGGTCAGCGACGTAACAATTATGCCATCTGCTGGTCCCAAAACTCTGTTCCTTTCATCATTCCTTTTTCTTTCTTTTCTTTTCTTTTTTTTGGGGAGAGGTTTTTTTTTTTTTTTTTTTTTTTTTTTTTTTTTTTTTTTTTTTTTTTTGCTATAGGGCGCGTGCGCTCGCCAGAGAGACAAAAAGCGAGAAATCACCCCCCAGGGGGGATGGCCACGCCGCAATCCCTTCTCCTCCATTCTCCTCTCAGGATCTTGGGCATGCACGCACACGCGCCCCGCGTGAGTTTAAGCCACCGGGTCTGGGACGCCAACCGTGGTCGACTATGTGGGAGTCCAGCGACGTAGCCATTCTTTTGTAGAGGATTAGATTACCTTTTCTTTCAAATATTATGCAATTCAATATCAGTTGCTCTATCCCTTGTTCATGGGTAAATAAATAATACAACAGAGGAGACAGCATGAATGTTTAGATCATCCGCACAGCTGTTAAACTTATTTGCATGTAGGAGAATACCAGCCAATCCATTTATTATTCTGAATACATGTCACAACCAGAATGTTGCCTTCACAAGCAATTAATTATTCAAAAGTGTATCAAAATTCAGAAAAAAATTATGACCTCCGTTGAGGATAGAGTTCAAAGGGACAAAAAAAAAATTTAAGAGGATTTTGTGCTTGCTGAAGAGAGAGAGAGACAGTGAGAGGGAAAGTGAGAAATCACTCCTGGTGGGGATGGCCATGCCACTGTCCTTTCTCCTCTATTCTTCTCCTGGGGTCTTGGGCACCCATGTACATGGGTCTGGCAAGAGTGTGAAGCCACTGAGTCCAGGATTCGAAGGGCAGTAGGCCATGTTGGAGTACACTGATGTAGCTGCTTCATCATCTGCTGGCCCCGAGATGAAATTATTAACATGTACCTATAGATATAGACCCGTTGCTCATTGAAACTGAGAGTAGAAAATCAGAGTATTGAAATACGGTTTCAATCTTCTTCAAAGAAATCACATGTATTTTAGAGGAAGAAAGTTGACAGATCACCTGGCCCTATTTCCTCTTACGTGGGAAGACTTTACTGTACGTCTCTAGTCGAGATGGAGTCCTGGTTCCAGTGTTGTCAGTAAACAGAGCCTGGCAGGTCACAACATTTAATTACGAGTGTTTGTATAGAAAATGAACATAAATTACCTTTTGCAACATGTACAACCCATACACTATTGTTCCAGATGCTTGTTTGTGAAGATGACCAATCTTGGGAGTTTCATTTGCTCTTTTCACAATGCTCAGTGGAACCTCGATGTTTTCACCAGCATCAGACACTGATGATGCTTCATTTATTTCCAGGATTCCTTTGCATTCCAAGTAATCAGTTATAGTAATGACCTTCTTCTTTGTGAATTTCTCTTTCAAGTTGGTGTTGAAAACCTTCACCTGGAAAAATTGACTCTTGGTGGCCACTGTAGCATGAAACATTGCTTTCCCTCTCTCTTCTGGGGGTGTATATTCAAATGGTTCTGTGGCTTTCAGCACCAAGACTATCAATGGGCCCTTTTGGAGAACATAATTTCTAGTAGCCCCCTGACGTTGGGTCTGAGATGTCTGATTCTGTGTGGGACAGACACAGGAAAAAATAATTATAAGTTTGAGCAGAAAACAAAGTCACTTTCCCATGAAAGAAACCTCAGTCACAACCTCAAGTACAGCTTTTACGGATGGTTGGAGCTGGGGCTGGGCAAGAGAGGGATTGCTGCGCAGAAAAGAAAGATCATTAGCTGGTGTAGTTTAGCTGGAGGAAGCAACAGCTAGTAGACAACAGGCATGGAAGTTAGAACACCTTCACTGAGACAAAATAATCCTTTTTTTTTCTTTTTTTTGGAGAGGTGGTTTGCTATAGGGCGCGTGCACTTGCCAGACAGACAGAGAGAGACAGAAAGCGGGAAATGACCCCCCAGGGGGGATGGCCACGCTGCAATCCCTTCTCCTCCATTCTCCTCTCGGGATCTTGGGCATGCATGCACATGCACCCGGCGTGAGTTTAAGCCACCGGGTCTGGGACTCGAATGTGGTCAACTACGTGGGAGTCTAGCGACATAGCCATTATGCTAACTGCTGGTCCCATGAGACAGAATAATCCTTCTGAAGCAAAGTATGATCTTCTACATGAATCATATAAAGGGACAGATGTCCATAGCATTTTAATGAAATACTTTGCTAGGAAAATACAACACAATAATAACTGCAAGTATATTGTTTGTCCACTTAAATGATCAAGAAAAATAAAAAGGTGCAAAAAGCAACTTGAAAAGCATTGACAAAGGAGAATGGTGGTGTTAAAGCAAACTATTTTGGCCTGAAATGGCCCCTATACTCTCACACTTGGGTTCCTCCAGACAAAATGAAATTGCACATCTTAATCTGTCCTAAGTGAGTTGCTAAGTTACAGCCAATCACATCAGCCACCGTTTAGTCAATCACAGAAAACCCACGTTTTAGACTATTCTTGCAGCCTAACACCCAGCTGTCACCAATCCAATGAGTTTTCTACTTCACTCTCTCATTTTCGTTTTTGTACATTGCTTTCCCTTCCTGCACATGTCGCTTTCCTTTTCTGGAACTAAATATTCTATGACCACGAGGCTGCCCAGAATTCCTTGGAAGCCATTCCAGGAAACTGCCTGATTTGAATCACCCTTTGTTTACATAAATTCTGTTAAACTTTGCTTTGTCTAAAATATTATTTTTACACTGTGCAGCACAAGCCAGAAAACACGAAGCATTTTCATTATCACTAGTGCATCCTGTGCCGTTTGAAAGGTCCAACTCTTTTACCTCTTCTTCCAGAATAGTTCTTTGTTAAAAAAGTTGAAAAAAATGTGTACTGAAAGACGTGTGCTGGCTGGACATCTAAGTAGGGTCACATAGAAGGTCTCAGATTAGAGCTGTGTCCTCAACTGTATATTGACAGCATTTCTCAATGTTAGAATACTAACAAAAATACAAAACACATTCCTTTATCTCTAATTGCCTTTCTCCATAATGGCCTAATTTGTTGAGTATCAATAGAATACTTTCTTTATTTTTAATTTTTGTATTATTATTATTATCATCTTAATTTCTATTTCTTTTAGACATTCAATCACGTTATTTAGCTTGCAAGGTGAATATTCCAACATGTGCACATTTCTCACCAGTCCAGTTGACAGTACTATATAGGTATATTCAACAGATGCTAACCCATTTCTTTGTCCCATAAATGCCTCTCTATTTTTCTCCTTAATGTCATTCCTCAGACTCTACTCCTTTACCCACTCTCTTCCCACACTGTATCTGGTATTACCAACCATTTACTATGTATCTATATCCTTTAGTTATTCAGTTTTGTTCATAGTGTACAGACACTCTGTATATATTAAGTGGAGACATATACAGTGTCTCTCCTTCATAGCCTGACTTGCTTCACTCATCCACTTTCTGTCAAAAGTCAGGGTCTTATTGTTTTTTATGGCTGAGTAGTATTCCACAGAGTATATGTGCCACAGTGTTTCAATACATTCATCTTTCTTAAAGAAAAAGTCACCTTATCTGTAATAGGAACTGTGGGGACAAAAATGGGACACGAGTTCACATGAACTAGCATGTGCAGACAAGCTATCTACCTCCAAGGACCAAGAGTGCGTAAAGTGGTCTGTCCTGGTCTACTACACATGGCGATCATGGTTGGTTGTGGCTTCTCATTAAATGAGAAAATTTACCATAATATAGGAAACACTTTTCCCAAAGCAAATCAGTGACAATGGAATCATATGGGAGAGTAACAACAATAACAGTGGAATGTACAATTACGAGGTTCAAGAACATTTGGAAAAGAGGAACACAGATACACCTGAGTTAAGGACATGTTGCATGGCGTTGATGGTGAGGTCTGGGGAAGTTGGGGATGACTTGTGGTTGCAGATGCGCTGGGTACTGGAAGACAGGAAGGCTGACTCTGCTCCTGGGGTGTCTTTTTCTTTTTGGCTCCAGTATTTTCTTTGGCTGCCTTTTTTCTTTTCTAAAAGTAGTTTGATTTTTATGTTAATGAGATTCATTATAAAAGAAGCAGAATATATTTTCGTTACTTTATAGTAGGTTCTATTCATATTGGATATGTCCTTGGGAATGAGGGGGAATTACAACTCATCATCTGAAGATATGTACATTAAGTAAAAGTAGGCATAAATGGTTGCATTAAAAAAGAACAGATGGTTTTAAGACACATATTACTTTTATCACCTCTGCGATATGATGGGAAGAACACTGGTCTTAGAATTAGGACACCTAGGTTTCTGTAAGATGGGCAAGATATATTTCAGATCTTACTGTTATTCCGTTTTTATATTGAAGATGAATATATCTTTATGTCACAGAAATGTTTATTATGTCTTTGCCTGGTAAATACAATCTAATTAGTTGATTTCGTAAATCTGAACTGTACTGGTATTAATCAAGACTCATAACAGACTTTCTTGGGGACCAGCAGTTGGTGTAATGGCTATGTTGCTGGACTCCCATGTAGTTGACTGTGGTTTGAGTCCCAGACCCGGTGGCTTAAACTCATGCCGGGTGTGTGCGCATGTGTTCCCAAGATTACAGTGTGGCCAACCCCCCTGGGGGGTGATTTCTCGCTTTCTGTCCCTCCGTCTCTCCCTGTCTTTCTGGAGAGCGCACACACCCTATAGCAAAAACCCCTCTCAAAAACAAAACAAAACAAAACAAAACAAAACAAAACAAAACAAAACAAACAGGGTTCTTCTGTGGGCTCTCAAGTGTGTTCCTCACCCTCAAGCTCACCTGAGCCACAGGAGTCTCCTCTGCTCCTTGAGATGCCAGAGCGTTACCTGTGGGTGTAGGTGTAGCAGAACCCACTTCCTCCTGATTCCTGGTCTTCCTGGGAGTTGCTTCTTTTGCTTTGAGTTTCCGTGTAACTAATGAAAACACACACATGCACACATGCACAATAAACTCAAAGCAGCTAGTCTGTAAGAGCTGAACCAGTTTCAATCACATTTCCTCTCAGCTCCTACTTGAGAGCTGAGGAAATGCTTATGTCTATCTCTATTGGATTAGAACAGTCTGGCTCTACCATCATTAATAGGATAGCCACATTAATTGATAAAATATATATACATAAGGGACCAGCAGGTGGCATGGAGGTTAAGGCAGCTGGATCCCACATGGCCAACTTTGTGGCTTGATACTCGACTCAGTGGCTTAAAAATCACACCAGGTATGTGTGCACATGCCCAAAATCCCAGGAGGAGAAGGGATTGTGGTGGAGCCATCCCCTCTGGGGTGGGGGGTGTGCTTTCTCACTTTCTCTCTCTCTATCTCTGGTGCTGAGTGCATGCGTCCTATAGCAAAACTAATGTGTGTGTGCATATATAATATCTAGGTACATGTAATATATATATATGTGTGTGTGTATATATATATATATATATGTATACACACACACACACATATGTATGTATATTTATAAAATAAACTTTTTTGATAATACTGTTTTGTCATTTTCTAACATTTTCAATGCACTGGAAGCCTCAGACTCTCAACAACTTCCTCTGTCTTTTATTCTTTATTCTTAGTCTGGATACATCCTTCAAAATGCCTCAGCTTTGGGACCAGCAGTTAGCGTAATGGCTATGTTGCTGTACTGCCATGTAGTCGACCGTAGTTCAAGTCCCAGACCCGGCAGCTTAAACTCACACCGGGCACATGTGCGTGCGTGCCCAAGATTCCAAGAGGAGAATGGAGGAGGAGAAGGGATTGCGGTGTGGCCATCCCCCCTGGGTGGGTGATTTCTTGCTTTCTGTCTCGCTGTCTCTCTCTGTCTTTCCAGCAAGCACACGTGCCCTATAGCAAAAACCTCTCAAAAAAAAAAAAAAAAATACCTCAGCAATCTTCATAGAAAAGAAAAAGCCCAAAGTTGCCAACTGGGTTGGCCTCTGAGGAACCAGCACCATCATGGCTACTGAGTCATAAATTGGGAAAGAGATGTACCGACTATGGAAAAGGTGGTTTTTTACTGGAGACTGGGAGGCAGAGTGGGTACGTGTGGAGAGCTTCCCTATTACCTTTTAACTTCTCTGCTCGAAGCATCTTGACAAGGTCTTTACATGCAGGTATATCTTTGAAGAGTTCTATTAGTTTGTCCACACCAGCATCACTCCGGAACTTGTTTTCCATCAAGTCAGCAATCTGAATTCTGTTATATTCATCTTGCATTTTCTTAGTCAGTTTTAAATCATGGGCCAATAACGATTTAATTGTGTGAAAATAATAATCATCGATAGCTTCTAATCCTTTCAGTAGAACGATTTTCTTGTATTCATTCACCATCTCTCAAGGCTACAAAAGAAAAATGTCATGTAGTGTCACACATGTGTAGACACAGTTTAAAGGACTGGATATGCCTGTGTGAGTGAGTGACCCACATGAAAGTGTTGTGTGACAAAGAGGGACTGAATTACTAGATGAATTACTGCTGAAATGGGTTGAGAATTGCAGCATTAGAAACTTTAGTGAACTTCTCACTTAGTAATGATGATAGTTGAGTTGGGTCGAGGCAGATGTGGTAGAGAGATGTCTGGAAACAGACAACTGCTGCAGAGTTTAGAGTGTGGGCTGTGTAGGGTCAAAGTAGTGGCTTCTCTTTCTTCCCTTATTTTCTAATGTCTGCCTGTTGGCTCCTGATTCTTCTCACACCCATATGACGTATGTGGCCCGTGTGCAAAGTGGGCTTTGGGCTCTCACCTGACACAGGAGTAACCCTCTGCCATAGCACTGTGGATCCATGCTGGGAACTGACCCCTGTCCACTGGTCTTTTCTCTAATCATCTCCCATTAGCGTCCTGTCCCCCCTTGATGTTGGACACATTCTCAGTGTCCTCTGTGCCCATATTTTTATACCTTTTTTTGGACATCTACATGCTATCTAGTGCAAGAATTCCAACACTTTGGCTTTAAATTTTTTTAAAAAAATAATTATTTAATCATTATTAGCATGTGTGCTCACCAGAGAGAGAGAGAGAGAGAGAGAGAGAGAAAGGAGAAAGAGAGAGAGAGAGAGAAAGGAGAAAGAGAGAGAGGGAAAGTGAGAAAGCAGATCTGGGATGACAAACAGAGTGTGTTCCTCATCCTCAATCTCCCCTGAGTCACAGGAGTCTCTTCTGCTCCTTCAGATGCCAGAGCGTTACCTGGGGGTGTAGGTGTAGCAGGACCCACTTCCTCCTGGTTCCTTCTTCGCCCCAACCATGAAGCCACCTGCTGGCCCTTGGCTTTAATTTTTTATAGTCAATTGCATTTCTTCTAATACAGGCCCCCCTCACTTAACCGAATTCTGTTCCTAAGACTAGTTTGTTAAGCAAACTGGTTAATAAGCAAGCAGCTTATAGGCATATAGTGTCACACATGTAGATAGACAGTTTAAAGGCCTGGAAATGTCTGATTCATGGAGCCATAGGGTATGTATTTTTCAATAGATATCACACTACACCACACTAGAATAATGTAATTCTAGCCATACAAAAATCACTCATTAGATAAGCACCAGAATGAGACAAGACATATGACAACACAATAATATAAATCTGGAGTAATCGTTTTTATTTATTCTAAATACTACTGTAGGTGCACAAACATATAAATGATACAGGTAGTCTTACATGATTGCAAATGGTTTGTGTAGTGAGTACTAATTGCCTACAGGAATGAGATGAAGACTGAGAAAGGGGATTTTCTAAGCTAGACAACTCGTCTTGTCTTATGTCTTAGTGGTTGTTGAACAGGTAGGTCATTAAGTGAGGAGTGGCTTCATGAAATCATTTTTATTAAATAGTTCTTGTCAGACAACCAGATAGGTATTTTTCTATAAAGGCTATGTGAGTGTGTGAGTGAACCAAACTAACACCATCTTTGATTCTTCTCCACTCTTTCTCTTTTTTTTTTGAGAGTTTTTTTTTTTTTTTTTTTTCTTATATGGTATTTGCACTGGCCAGAAAGATAAAAAGCACGAAATCACTGCCTAGGGGAAATGGCTGCACCACAATCCCTTCTCTTTCATTCTCCTCTTGGGATTTTGGGTATGTGCGCACACTTGCCCGGCATGTTTCAAGTCTCTGGGTCCAGGACTCGAACCATAGTCGACCATGTGAGAGTCCAAGCAACATAACCATTATGCCATTTGCTGGTCCTGTGCCACTTCACTTTTGGGCTGCATCCTAAAGCCAGTCACTAGTACCCCTGAGCAGGAATTTCTACTTGAGTTACATTCTAACCCTGGAAAGTCATTCGGAGCCACTAAGATAATAGATTCAGCAGTTGCCCTCAAAGTTAGAAAGGCCAAGAATCTTCGGTAGTTAGCCTGAAGACTTCCTCCCAGGCAATTTGTTTCCTTGCTCTTAACAGAAAGGCTAACACTCTGATATTTTAGCTCTGAAGCTTCAGGACAGAAGAATGGCAGTGGCTATAAGCAGAGCTCTGTGCAGGGCAGGGAATGGACACAGGGCAAATGAAGCTTTCAGCTGCTTGCATGTGAGAATCAACCTCCATTAAACTCACTTCCCATTTGTAAGTCACCCTCTCATAGTAAACTTTCCTCAAATCCCCTATGAAATAGTTGCTTCCTTTCTTGGTCTCAGACCGCAGGTGAACAAGGCGAAGCTCTTCTTGACATCTTTCAATAGATTTCTATTCTTCTTGGTAAAAATCCCTGTTCTCCCACATGGCCAACTGCAGTTCAAATCTTGGACCTGGTGACTTGAAAATCATGCTGAGCACATGTGCATGTGTGCCCAAAATGTTGAGAGGAAAATGAAGAAATAGGGATTGTGGCGTGGCCAATCTTCTGAGGGGCTGATTTCTCATTTTCTCTCTCTCTGACTCTCTTTCTGTCTCTCCAGGAGAGGAGCACAGGTGTCCTAAGGTAGAACAAAACAAAACAAACAAACAAAATTCCCTCTCTTTAGCATAAGTTGAAAGGCCTTGAGTAAACTGTATTCCTTTTTGTTGTTGTCTTTTGACTACTATTAATTTTGTATTTCTGATATCTTATGCTCTAGACATATATACCACACCTTTTTCCTTCAGTTATGTGACTGTTAATTCCCTTCCCGCTTCCTGGAAATCCATGCCCACTATTTTTTTTAAATGATTTATTATTTACATGGTGTCATTGTACATCTCTATAGCACACAATATGTTTTTCAAAGTATGCTTGCAGTACATGACAATCAAATAAAATAAACATCATTTTCAACAGAGAATCTTACAATCTATTGTCTGTTAAGAGTTTCTTCTCTTTTTTCCCTTAGGTTTTGCCATAGGACACGTGTGCTCAATGGAGAGAGAGAGAGAGAGAGAGAGAGAGAGAGAGAGAGAGAGAGATAAAGAGAGACAATGAAAGGGAAAGGGAGAAATCCCCCTCCTCCCCGGGGAGGAATGGCCACACGAGAATCCCTTCTCCTCAATTCTCCTCCTCTTGGGATTCTGGGAAGGTAAGCACTTGGGCCTGGAGTGATTTTCAAGCCATGGGATCTGGGACTCAAACCACTGTTAGTCATTTGAGAGTCCTGCACCTTAACCAGTATGCCACCTGCTAGTCCCAAGAGTTTCTTCTTTGGGTCCCTACCACCTGCCCTCTGCCATCTACTCTTCTCCCATATGACTTCTGGTATCTACACTTGTCCTCCCGGGTATTATATCTTTGAATGTCACATCCACTTTCTGCCGTGAGTACTTCTTTACAGGCTTTGATGCTCAGCTGAACTTTCTCTTGTGGGAACTACCACAGTCCTTTCACTGGACACAGCTTTGCTCATTTGGGCTTCCAGCATCTGTATGCACCCTGGATTCTATTTTTCTAGGTGGTGTGGATCACAGTGTAGAGACCCTGTAGACAGTGCCTGTATCTCCTTCACTCTTTCTGTTTTTCTCTCTTATGGAAGAAATAAATAAACTAAATTTTAAAGAGTATTCCAGGGGACCAGCAGTTAGCGTAATGGCTATGTCGCTGGACTCCCACGTAATCGACTGTGACTCGAGTCCCAGACCCGGCGGCTTAAACTCACGCCGGGCGCGTGTGCATGCGTGCCCTCCCAAGATCCCGAGAGGAGAATGGAGAAGGGATTGCAGTGTGGCCATCCCCCCTGGGGGGTGATTTCTCGCTTTCTGTCTCTCTGTCTCTCTGTCTTTCTGGAGAGCACACACGCCCTATAGCAAAAACCTCTCAAAAAAAAGAAAAAAAAAAAGAGTATTCCAGGGGCTGGCAGGTGGTGTGGTGATAGGGGGCGATGGATTCCCACGTGACCGACCACGTTTTGAGTCTCAGGCCTGGTGGCTTGCTTTCTTGCTTTCCCTTCTCTCTCTCTCTCTCTCTCTCTCTCTCTGGTTGAATTGAAAAATAACAATATTAACTGAAATTAAATAAATAAATATTTCTTAAAAAAAAAGAGTATTCCATTGCAGGCTAAGAATGACATCAGTGGGAACCAGCAGTTAGTGTAATGGCTGTGTCGCTGGACTCCCACGTAGTCGACCGCGGTTCGCGTCTCGGACCCGGTGGCTTACAACTCACGCTGGGCGCGTGTGCGTGCGTGCCCAAGTTCCCGAGAGGAGAATGGAGGAGAAGGGATTGCGGCGTGACCATCCCCCCTGGGGGGTGATTTCTCGCTTTCTGTCTCTATGTCTCTCTCTGTCTGTCTGGCGAGCGCACGCGCCCTATAGCGAAAAAACCTCTCCAAAAAAAAAAAAAAAGAATGACATCAGCAAGACAGCAGATAAGAAAGTTTCCGATACTCTTGTATAGAGCACTGTTAATAAAAAAAGGCCTCACTTATGCTAAGCACCCAACACCACAGTCTCGACAACATATATTCTGACAAACATGTTTATGCTAAAAACCTCAGCATCTGCTTATCTCCCCTGACATTGAATAACATGTTTACGAACTTCTTTGGAACAGAGACCTCAAGTGGCATTGTATATGAGAACATACGGCTGGGATAAGACCCTTCTCAAAAAAGCATATAAACCAGAGCGATTAACAGCAATCTGTCATTTGCTCTTCGGCCATTCCTGTGTGTGAACTGGAGCAGCTACTGTGCTCGAGCACTCATTTGGTGGAAGCAGCTCTCCCCACTGCAAGGCTGGAGGTGCTGGGATCCCGACTAGAAAAAAGGATTTTGGATGGGCCCTCCTCATTGGACTCAAGGGAATGCTTGACCTGGAACTGGCAGTGGCTGTGTAGCTGAGTGACTGTGTGATGGAGGATTTGTGCTGATGGCTCCATCATGGCGACCACCTTGGACAGTCTTGGAAGAGAGCCCCATCAGAGTGTTGGTGCAGATACTGTCCTGGAGCAGGCTGACGTCTCCCATTTCTATCACGTATGCAATTGGTTTCGCTTAATGCTAGGAGCTGAATGTGAACAAAAAGCCTTGACATTGTGGACAGAAACAAGTTGAGTTATGGACTAATGTCCCCTGCTCTTGACACCTGTTTCCCCATGGGAGCGCTAACATACAGCATCATGGACCACACATAACTTTGCAGGCATTCCAGAAACTGGTTAAGATGCTGCAGCAATAAAGCACATTACAGACTATAAAAAAGCCACACTCAAAAGAGTAAGAAATTTCCAGGTGTTTTTGCTTGTCTTTGCAGCACCCCATTTCTGACTGGTGAGAGATTATTCAGCTGCCTAGTTCCCAGTTCATTGGTGAATGAACGAGAATGGCGGCATAGCTTGAATGTCAGGCTTGAGGCTGCTAGAAGCAATAGTGGGTGCTGCGACTCCTAAGAAGTCCTGGGAGTCTGCTGCCCCCGTGAACACCATGGCACAAGAGATCATGGAGAGAGGAATGTAATAGAACAATTCAAGACCTGAGAAAAAGCAGGGTGAACTCTTGAGGAAATTGAAACATAAAAAGTGTGCATATGAAAGAACTGTAGTCAAACACATATACAAGTCCAGGGTAAACTCACGCCGGGTGTGTGTGCATGCGTGCTCAAGATCCCTAGAAGAGAATGGAGGAGAAGAGATTGCGGCGTGGCCATCTCCCCTTGGGGGGCGATTTCTCGCTTTCTGTCTCTCTGTCTCTGTCTTTCTGGTGAGTGCACACGCCCTACAGCAAAAACCTCTCCAATAAATAAATAAATAAAATGGATAAGATAAATTTCCAAAAATCTACCACCAGAAAAACACAGGTCTCAGTCATATTGGATGAAGGCTTTAAAACAGCTACCTTAAATATACTAGATGAACTAAATGAGAACATAGACAGACAGCTAAGTAAAATTCAAAAAAGGTACATAAGCAAAATGAGATTGTCAATAAAAAGTTATAAAATATTGAACAGAAGTTTTGAGGCTGAAAAACACATGAACTTTACTGGAAAATTCACTAGTGGGGTTCCATAGCACACATGAAAAATCAGTAAGCCTGAAGACAGTTCATATGAATTCTTAGGACTGAAGAACTGTAAGAAAAAAAGAACAAAGGAAACTGAGCAGAACCCAAGAGACCATGGGGCATCATCAAGTGGGCCAATATATGCAGTCTAGGGGTTCAAAACGGAGATGAAAGAGAAGGGGACAGAGAGACTGAGCAGTTAATGGCTGAAAACTTTCCAAACTTGAGGAAAGGCACAGATATAAAATATAAGATATTTAATAAGCTTCAAGTAAAATAAACCCAAAGGAAACTGCAACATGAAACATTATTCTCCAACTGACAAAACTTAAAAAGAAAATCTTCGAAAGCAACAAAAGTGATTAGTCATAGAAAAGAAATTCTCAGTAAGCTTATCAGTATATCTATAGGCAGAAACCTTGCAGGCCAGGTAATAGTAGAAAGAAATATTTAAAGTGCTGAAAGAGAACTGTCATTGAAGAATACAATATCTGGGAGACTTGTCCTGCATAAATGAGTGAAGTTGAAACTCTCCAAATTAACATAAACAAGAATTGCTAAAGGAATCCTTCACATTGATATAAGAAGATATTAGATGGATCTTACACTCATATAAAAATACGAATTCTCCACTAAAAGTAATACATGGACAAATATAAAAATACAAATTATTGTAATTTTGATCTGTAACTAGCTTTTACTATCTTACAGAATTAATAGCAAAAAAAATTATGTCAATGGGTACACAATATGTAAAGATGTAATTTGTGGCATGAATAATGTAAAATTTGAGTTGGGGGGTGGTGTGGAGTAATAGAGATTTTGTATATAATTGAATTTAAATTGTTATCAGTTTAAAATAGATTACTACATCCTTAGGATGTCTTATGTAGACCCCATGGTAATCACAAAGAAAATATTTATAGGATATATATACATATATATGTGTGTATATATATATATATATATATATATAAGAAATGAGAAGGAAATTAAAATGTGTCATTCATTATGAAAAAAAATCAATGCAAAGGAAGGAAGTCAGTATGGGAGGAAACGAGGAACAGAAAAAGTAAAACATATAGAAAACAAATAACAACAGGGTGATGGTAAGTTCTCCCTTATCAGTAATTACTCCAAGTTTAAATGTTTAAACTTACCAATCAAAAGACATTGATGGCAGAATGAATTTACAAAACAGAATTCGACTATCTCTTTTCCTCAAAAAACTTAATTTAGATCTAAGAACGTACAGTTTATGAATGACAAGTGAAAGGATGGAAAAGATACTCCATACAAATAATAACCAGAAGAGAACAGAAGTTGCTAGATAAGCATCAGACTTGAAATAAAGATTAAGTCAAAACTGTTACTAAAGATAAGAAAGGGCATTATATAATAAGAAAAGAGTCAATTCTCCTAGAAGATGTGACAAAAACAGGTATGTATGACACAGCAGAACTTCTAAATATATGAAGTAAGTATCAGTAGAATGGAAGAAAGAAATAGACATCTCTTCAATAATAATAGGAAACATCCACATTTCACTTCCAAAAATGGATAAAACAACCTGATAGAATATCAGCTGGAAAAGAGAGATCTTTAAAAACATTATAGACCAATCAGATCTTGCAAACATACACAGAACACTGAAGTCAACAACAGCAAAGTACATGCTTTTTATGAGAGCACCTGGAACATTGTCCGGGATATGCCATACACAGTGTAATGATTCTAAAAGCTTGAAATCATGCAAATTATCTTGTTCTATTACTGGGAAGTAAAACCTGAAATCAATAGCAGAAAAAACACTGGAAAATCTGCAATCACTTGGAAATTAAATACACTCTTAAAAGAATCAAAGAAGAAATGACAAAGAAAATAATAAAATCAATTTAGAGAATCAATTGAAAACACAACATACTATTTCACTGGATGCAGTAAACACATAAAAGCCATTTGTGTTTTTATGCACAAACCATGAACAATCCAGAAAGGAATGTAAAACACAGTTTTATTTACAATAGCTTCAAAAATAATAAAGTACTTAGAAATAAACAATCAAGGAGGTAAATTACTTGACACTGAAAATTACAAAACATTGAGAGAGAATTCATAGATATGTGGAAAGGCATCCTGGACTGGAAGACAATACTATTAAGGTGTCAATAACAAAATGATCTATAGACTCAATGCAAAATCTCAACAATGTTTTCTTTTTGGTATAAAAATAAAAAATTATCCTAAAATTCATGTGGAATGTTAAGGGACTTCATATGGCCAGAACTATCTTAAAAAAATAAAATAAGCAAATATAGAAGTCTCACACTTGCTGATTGTGAAATTTATTACAAAGGTACAATAATCAAAAGAGTGTACTGCTGCTATAAATAGGGACATACAGGAGCAAAAGAGAGAACAGAAATAGACTCTCACAAACACAGTCAATGATTTTATTACATGGGTGCAAATACCATTTAATTAGGAAAGGACAGTTTTTTTCAAAACTGATATTGAGCAATCAGGATATCTATGTGCTTACATAAACCAGGCTATGAAGGAGAGACATTGTATGTCTCCACCTAATATATACTGACTGTCCACACTCTATAGCCAAAACTGAATGACTAGAGGATGTAGAAACATAGAAAATGGTTATAAATACCAGGTACAGTGTGGGAAGAGGGCGGTGAAGGAGGAGAGTCTGAGGAAGGACATTAAAGAGAAAAATAGAGAGTCAATGCATTGCATTTATGGGACAAGGAAATGGGTTCTTATCTGTTAAAGATAATGTGTATAGTATTCTCAATTGGATTGGTGAAAAATGTATACATGTTAGAATATTCACGTTACCATCTAAGTGACATATGTGATTGAATGTATAAAAGAAATTGAAATAAAAAGTATGTTTTAAAAAAGAATGAAATTGAGTCCTTACTTATACCATATATAAAAATTAATTCAAGAGGCCAGCAGGTGGCATGGTGGCTAGGGCCACTGGACTCCCACATGGTCAACCACTGTTTGAGTTCTGGACCTGGCAGCTTGATTTCTCACTTTCTCTCTCTCATTCTGTCCCTATCTAGTCAAATTAAAAAATAAATAAATAAATAAATAAATGAGAAAAATAAATAAATAAATAAACAAATGAATAAAATAATTCTTTAAAAATTAATTAAAAACTTACCAAAGTTTTATTTTGGGTTTTTTTTTTTTTTTGATTTCTGACATATGACACTTGAGAGACAGAAAGCAAGAAATCACTCCCTAGCGGGGATGACCACTCCACAATCCTTTCTCCTCTATTCTCCTATTGGGATTTTGGGCATGCACGCACAAGCACCCAATGTGTTTCAAGCCACTGCATCCGGGAATCAAACCATGTTTGGCCACATATATGGGAGTTCAGTGCCTTAGCCACTATGCCACCTGTTGGCCCACTTATCAAAGATCTTGACATATAAATTAAAGCTACAAAGTCTCAGAAAAAATGGGAAAAATTTTATGACTTTGGGTTTGGTAACAATTTCTTGGATATGACACCCATAGCACAGGAAACAAAAGAAAAACAGGAAAAGGGAACTTGCAGAATGATAGTAAAGTGGAACCTACAGGATGATAGAAAATATTAACAAATTGGGACTCACAGATTGCATAATGGTTATGTCACTGGGCTCCCATATAGTTGACTGTGGTTTGAGTCCTGGGCCTGACAACTTAAAACTCATACAGGACTCAGCGCATGTGCATGCATGCCCAAGATCCTGAGAGGAGAATGGGGAAGAAGGGATTGTGTTGTGACCATCTCCCCTGGGGGGTGATTTCTTGCTTTCAGTCTCTCAAGTGAGCACACATGCCCTATAACAAAACTCTCACTCTAAAGAAAAGAAAATATTAACAAGTTACATATATGATGAGGAATTAAGATCCAATCTATACAAGTAACTTTTAAAATTCAATGATAACAGCAATAATAATAAGCCTCCCAAAATGGGCAAGTCTTTAACAGACATTTTTTCAAAGATGCTATAAAAATGGCACATCAGAGGATCAGCAGTTGGCATAATGGCTATGTCGCTGGACTCTCATGTAGTTGACCATGGTTCCAGTCCCGGACCCAGCGGCTTACACTCATGCCGGGCACATGCCCAAGATCCTGAGAGGAGAATGGGGGTGATTTCTCGCTTTCTGTCTCTCTGTCTCTCTCTTTCTGCTGAGTGCACGTGCCCTATGGCAAAAACTTCTCAAGAAAAAAAAAAAAAGAAAAAAAAGAAAAAAAAAGGCACATTAGAAGATGCTCATCATCGGTAATCATTAAATATATGCAAATCAAAACTATCAAAATTGGGATCAGCAGATGATTACATAGCTGGACTCCCACATGGCCCACTGTGGTTCAGAGCCTGTACCTACCCACTTCAAACTCATGCTGGGCACATATGTAATGTGCCCCCAAAATCCCGAGAGAAGATTGGAAGAGAAGGGATTGTGGTGTGGCCATCCCCCCTGGGGGATGATTTCTGGTTTTCTGTATCTCTGTCTCCCTCTGTCTCTCCGGTGAGTGCAAGCATCCTATAACAAAAATCTCTGTTAAAAAAAATCAAAATTGCAATGAGATACAATCTCACACCTACTGTATGTCTTTTGTTTTTTGTTACTATAAAAGAAAATGAGAGAAAAAAATAACAAGTGTTGGTGAATATGTGGAGAAAGTACAATAGAATCCTGTGAGCCCTGTGCAAGAATGCAAAATGGGGCAGCTATTACAGAAATCAACATGATGCCTCCTCAAAAAATTCAAAATAAAATGACCTTGCAATCTAATAATATCATTTTTATGTCAAAAGAATTGAAAGCAGGATCTCAAAGAAATGTTTATACACTCATGAACATTGAAGCATTATTCTCAATAGCAAAACAGTGACAACAATACACGTGTCCATTAATGGATGACTGGATACGCAAAATACAGAATACACATATGAGGAAATACTATTCCATCATAAGAAGGCAGGAAATTCTGACACATGCCACAACATGGACGAACTTGAAGGACAAATGAAATAAGCATCACAAAAAGACAAATACTGTATGATTACACCTTGATCACGTGCCTAGAGTATTCAAATTCACAGAGGAAGTAAGCAGCATGGTATTTTTCAGGGGCTGAGATGAAGGAGAATAGGGACATCATTGTTTAATGTGTGTAGAGATCCAGTTTTGCAACATGACAAGACAACTAATCTGGAGATTAGTTGCAAAATCAGTACTGAGCTATATACCTTTAGAAACAATCACCATGATAGAATCGGTGGTATGTATATTTTACTACAACTCAATCAAAACAATTCTCTTATTCAAAGCTACAGAAATTTTGTGACATAAAGACCTATACACACAATTCTCTCGGAAGAACCATTCGTTATGAAAAGATATCTAAGAAATGTTGGCGGTCAAAAGAGAAGAGTGAACAAAGACTATAATTATAGTTATCACTATCTTAAAAAATAAAGTCAAAATCATAGAGGAGAAAACAGGCAGGAAATATATCAATACAGTAGGGCTGCAGGATAGGAAACTAGAGGATATGAGAGCTGGCTAAAGCACTTGTCTTTTTTAAAAAAATATTTTATTTTTTATTATTTTTTGATTTGACCAAAGAGAGAGAGAGAGAGAGAGAGAGAAAGATAGCAAGATGCCAGGTCCAAGACTCAAACCACAGTCGACCATGTGGGAGTTCAGTGCCTCAACCACCACACCATCTGCTGGGCCCTAAAGCACTTGTCTTTAAGGAGAAGATAGATTTAAAAGAAAAAAGAAAAATATTCCATGAGAAAGGAGAAAGAATAAAGTTATAGTTATGAATTGAAACAAAGTATAGAATCAACTTAAAACATATACATTTTTTATGTGTACGTAAATGATCTATACTGATTAACCAAGAGGCAAAGTTTTTAAATTTGGATTAAAAATAAATCCAGGTACATGTTGGCAAATACACATAGATTTGAAACTCACTTAAGGTTGAAAACCTTAAAGAAATTTTTTATAGTTATAATAGTGTAGTTTAAAATATATTTTAGTAAAGAAATATTTGTATAGATAGGTATACTATATAATGGTAAAATATTCAATTCCTAAGATGATAAAAAAATTGGAATTCTAGGGACCAGTAGTTAGCGTAATGGCTATGTCGCTGGACTCCCACATAGTCGACCGCGGTTCGTGTCCCGGACCCGGTGGCTTAAAACTTACGCCGGGCGCGTGTGCGTGCGTGCCCAAGATCCCAAGAGGAGAATGGAGGAAAAGGGATTGCGGAGTGACCATCCCCCCTGGGGGGTGATTTCTCCCTTTCTGTCTCTATGTCTCTCTCTGTCTGTCTGGCGAGCGCATGCACCCTATAGCGAAAACCTCTCCCCCCCAAAAAAGAAAGAATAAAATTGGAATTCTATATTCATATAATATGTATGAAAATATTACCTTACATTACTCTCTATGTTAACATGTAATAAATGTTTCCTTTAATTAATAAAATAAAATAAATAAATAAAAATATTTATTAATAAATATATGTATATATACCTATGTATGTATATATGTACACCACATATAAAAATATATAGTAGAAATCATTAGAATTGCAATGAGAAATTGACAAAAATTAGCAGTAGAGTTAGAGATTTCACCATCTCTCAATAAGTATAAAATCAATGTAAAAGAATTAGCTAAGGCTTAGATTTAGAATATTTGTATGAATACGTAAACATTTCTTTGAGATCCCACTTTTGATTCTTTTGGATTCATAAACACAACAAGCTTAACCAAGAAATTTAATCTAATTAAAATAAGATTCTGAATCCAACATCTATAAACTCTTCTCAAGCACCCACAAAATAATTAGAAAATATTCATCATGTACTAGACCATAGAAATGTCAACATTTATCCCAAAAGGTGAGTAATACATGCAATTAACTGTCCACATCTCTTTAATATACCTTGCACCAAAGAACACTTCTCACCACTTAGTATAGACTATATATTAAAAAAAATGAAATAATTCCTCTGACACTTGTTGCTTAAAATAAAGTGATTAGTGAAAAAGCTAAAGAAGACTTTTTCCTTTTTAGTAACTATGTTGTGGAATAGAGAAATTATTTACATGTACATATTGAAATTGAGATAAAACTAAATAATATAGATTTATAGTCTGATTTTTTTATTAAATATGATTTTGTGATTATTTTCTCATGCTACTATCTGGTGTTTTACAGGCCCCAGTCCTGCTCACCAAGTTTTCTCCTCTTCCTCTGGTCAAGATAACAAAAGCCCTTCTCTTAACTATCACTTTTTGCCAAAAGACAACATGAGAATTAAGACTTTTAGGACTTTATGGTCAAAATACATTTTCTTTGGTTCAGGCTTCTGTTGTGGTAGAATAAGAGATGTCTATTTTATTTTAATGTAGATGGATAAAAGGTTCAGTTTTCACATTCCTGAAGATGGTTGATATAGCCCTTCTTCACCCACACAATCCTGTAATTAATTTTCCACTGTGATTGTGTGGTTACCAACTAGGTGCCCAGATCTTTAAAGAAATTCCCACCAATCTCACCTCACAGGATCTGTCTTCCACAGAAGTCTTCACAAATGCAGGGATCACTGTCTTGTTTGAGCAAAAAGATATGCTTGTAAAGCTCTGCAACAGCTCAACTGAGGATGCTATAATCTCATGAAAAGCTGAGACAATGAAAAATTTTGGAAGATAAGGAAAAATGGCGTTGGTTAGAGTTGCTCAAAAACTTGATTGCTGATGACCATCTCACACTGTGCAACTCCAAAAGAGTTATAAATACATAAATTATGTATTTATGATACAATGTTGAGGCTCTGCCTACTATCCTTTGTAGGTTTCTTTTCGGCTGTCAGAGAAACTGAACTGTTTCCTGCTTGTAAAGAGTTGTAATCTCAACCACAAGAAGATGAGATAGCAAAGTTCTCCCTCGCTGTTTTGACATACAAACATCAGTGACTCAATAGAGAGTCTATGCTGAAACTTTCTAATCCAGCTACCCTACGTATAAGTCATTGGAAACTTGTAGCCGCTTGAATGAGGCTCAACATATTAAATAGGAAAGGTGGACAGCAAGCCTTCTCCTTCCTTTCCTGTTCAGAGTGGCAGTGGCAGGAGGTGATCTCGGTGGAGGTGTCTATTGCTTCCAGTTCTTAACTTCGTCTCTTGGATGGGGGCAGGTCTACTATAACAATTTTTTGTTAAAATAATACCTGAAGCTTCTACTCAGTTATTAATAATCGATACACCTGGAACTTAACAGAGGCAGATCATCATTACAAATATATAAATGCTTACCAGATAAACAGAGTTTGACGCAAGCTGCTCTCATGATCAATCACTCATGCTTTCTGCATTATTCATGGATAAACAAAACAGGTTGTAGGTTCATATTATTATTGCAACCTTGAAAATTTTGGAAGAATACTGAGCTCCTGGAAGTGAAGCAGACCTGATAAACCTTTTTCAGTGATGTGTTACTGTCCACGGAGAAGAGTGGATACTCTGTGGAGTACCATAACACCGAGATGCCAACAAAATGGCACCAGCTACAAACATCTACTGAAAGGAAGAACTTGCCTAACACTGGATGTCTGTCTAAACTTGTGTGGTCTCTTGTCATCTCAAGTTCTAAACCACAAAGCATTCGATATCTTCAGGGAAGTTGCCCTACCAGGGTGCTGTCCTAACACACCAGATTAGAAGAGCAAAAGTCCGCTAGGGAGAGGAGTGAGAGCGAGTGGAAGAGCAATTATATAAGAAATAGCACCCATGTCCTCTAAGTGCACATTGGGCCCAGGAATAAAGGCATAGGAGTAGTTTTTGTATCTCAGAAAAGCAAGTGAAAGAAGAGAAAGGTGTCTTTTAATGTTCAAATGAAAACTCCTTTCACCATCTTCCTATCAATGAGGGCCAGAAAGCCATCTTTCCATGTGAGAGTCTGTGCTGGCTAAGTCTGTTGGGGCATTCATTTGTCATCAGCCGCCTGAACAATATCCCTCCTCAGTTTTCTTTCACAGTAAAATATTGTTTTGCTTATCTATAGCAGGTACCTTGGGATATAATGAGGACCATGATTTATTCACAGTTAAATGGACGTAAACACACACACACACACACATACAAACATACATATAAAGTATATGTATATATGTATAAACATATGCGTGTATATACATATATATATTTATAATGAAAATGTATGGTACCTTTTGTGTATTTATTTATTACCTCCATGAGCAAGAGAGAGATAAAGAGACAGAGAGATATCACCCTAACAGGGTCCTAATGCCACTATGCGTTCCCAGCCTCAGCCACTCCAGATCCTGCACACACATGCCTAGTACACTCAAGGAGTTCTACAGATGAGACCTTGGAAGTCCACCTGTGGGTCAGCCTTGCAGACTGTCATATTTTACCCCTGTGCCCAATTATGCTTTTCCTTTAGGTAGATTTAGGTATACCTAATGACTTAAGATATTTTTAAATCAGGTAACCCACTTTTTAACAGATTTTAAAGAGTTTATTTCTTAAGATTAAATCCTAGTATTAGTTTCCTGTTTCTGTCATAACTAAATTCCACAAACTTGATGGCCTAGATGAGAGAAATGTGTTCTCTCACAGATCTAGAGACCAGAGGTCCAAAATCAGTGTTATTGGATATTAACCACATTTCTAACTTCTTTGAACAGAAAGCCTGACCATCTGCCTTACTTGCACATGTCAGACAACACCTTCTTCCAGGAAACCTAAATTATGACTGAGTCAGCCTAATTTACCTTCCTGCCTCCCTCATTGCCCACCACATTCTCCTCTGGTTTCAAATACAAACCAACCAATCCAGACTCTGTACTTCTAACCACTTCCCTTACTGGGCTCTCTGACTTTGAGCCACTGGGCTCCTGCCCCAGACAGCCTATAACCAAGCACTAGACAGCAAGGGAGAACCCCGTGCCACAGAGCCCATTGAAATGATTCAAACTAGCCAATCCCAAGCCTGCTTACTTTACCTTACCAGTTAAGCAGTGATTTCCTCTAGAGCTGCAATAAAAGTGCTTGCCCACAATCTTCTCCATTTCCTTTTTCCTTGTCTCTGACTTCTGTTCTTTCCCTTGTGCCTCTGTGTGGTGTGGCATGATCTCTCCTCTTGGGAACTGTAAGTAACTGCCTTTGCAAGAACATTTGTCTTCTAATGGTTGATCTTGTTATGCCTCAAGTGTTCTATTAACACATATGTGTTAAATTACACTATGCCTTGTGTTATTACCCACAATGGGAACTGTATGGGAAAAATCTATTTCTTGCCTCATTTATACTTAGGCGGCTGTTGGCTTTCCCTGGTTTTGGACACATTACTCTAGCTTTCAAGGCCAGCACCTCAGATTTCTCTCACTGTGGCTTCATATCACCCTTTCCTCTGGTCGTGTATCCAGTCTCCTCCTGCCTCTCATAAGAAGACTTGTGATGGCATGTAGGGTCTCCTCAAATAGTCCAGGATAATCTCCCTATCTAGAGAGTTTTAACCTAATTACATATTTAAAGTTTTTGTTATTGTTGTTTATCTATTTATTTGTTTGTTTTTTTTTCCAGATAGCATTCAAAGGTTCCAGGGAATGGTATGTAAACATATCTTTGGGAGTCATTATTAACCTATCACAGACTTCATCCCTAAGTTCCTGAGAGAAAATCTGTGACCTGAACCTTGTGCACTATTTAATCTCCTATTAACTCTTCTCTGCACACATTTCACCTTTTATTTCCCCTATAAGATACCTCACCACTCTCAGTTCAAGCTCTAGTCATAGAAACAAGAAGAAAAAGCATGTGACCATGGAGACAGATTCACGTGGTATGATCAGAAACCAAAGAACGCCAGCACTCACAAGAGGCTGGGAAAAGCGTAGAGTAAATTTATTCCTCCTAGAGCTTCCGAGGGAGCAAGCTCATTAAGACGGTTTGGTATTGATGAGTAAGTAGGCAAATAGATGAGTGAAACAGAAGAAAAGGCCGAAAAATATATCAACACAAATATATTCAACAGATCTCTGACTATGGGAAAAGATAATACGATAGAGAAAAAATAGTATTTTCAAAAAATGGTTTGAAACAACTTGGCAGAAAATGAATCTAGAAATATACATTACAATTTTCATAAAATTAACAAAAAATATATTATAAACTTACAGATCCATGAACTATAAGTTCTGTAGACCTTATACCATAAAACAAAAATGCTAGGAGGCAGCCAGTGTTGTGGTGTTGAAGCAGCTGCGTCTTTCATGACCAACTGTGTAGTTCAAGTCCTGACCTGGAAGCTTGAGAAATGTGCTAGGGGTTCCGAGAAGTGTTCTAGGTACCCAAAATTCCCAAGGGAGACATGGAGAAGGGACTGTGATATGATCATCCTTTATGGGAGGAACTCTCTTCTTTCTCTCTCTCTGTCTCACTCTAGTGAATGTACATACTCTCTAGCAAAACAAACACACATACACACAAGCAAAACAAACAAAAAAACCCACAATAAACAAAAATAACAACTAGAAAACTCCTCTTAGAAGATACCATAGGAGAAAATCTAAATGACTTTGAATAGAGTGATTTCTTTTAAACTATAATACAAACAGAACAATCCATGGAAGACATAACAGATAAATTGGACTTCACCAAAATTAAAAACTTCTGGGGACTAGAGATGGTATAATGGTTACATCACTGGACATTCACATGGTCAACAGCAGTATGAGTCCTGGGTCCGGAGGCTTGAAACTCATGCCAGGTGCGTGTGTGTGCATGCCCCAAATCCCAAGAACAGAATGGAGAAGAGGGAATTATGGCATGACCATCACTCCTGGGGTGTGATACCTTAACTTTCTGTCTCTATGTTTCTCCAATGAGTGCATATACCCGATAGGAAAAGTCTCTCTTAAAAAATTAAAAACTTCTACTCTACAAAAACAATGTCAGGAAAATAGGAAGACAATCCAAAGATTGACAGAAAATATTTGCCAATAAATAAATAAACTGATAAAGAACTATTATGCAAAATATGGCCCAGATTAATGGTGTAGTTGGAAGCAAACTGAATTGCAGAGCTGAAATCCATAAAGCTATATCTGTAGTTCTGGATCCCTGAGTTGGCATGAAATCACACCAGGCATATATATGTATGCGCAGGACCCTGACGAGCTGGAGGGCCAAGGAAAGAGGATGATAGTGTGATGAGACTCTGTCACAGGTGCTTCTCTCTCCCTGTCTATGTCATGTATGGGTGCGTGTTCTTTGTCATATTTTTAATTTTTTTTCAAGCATATATGCTTGCAAGAGAGAGACAGAGAGGGGGAAAGTAAGAAATTGTCCCCAAGAGGGATGGCCACACTGCAGTCCCTTCTCTTTTATTCCCCTCTTAAGATTTTGGGCCTGCATGCACATGTGCCTGGTCTGAATTTCAAGTCACTGGGTCCAGGAATTGACCATAGTTGACCATGTGGGAGTCTACACCTTGACCACCATGCCACTTACTGGCTCCAATCATAAATTTTTAATAAAGTATGTTATTTAAAATATGCAAAGATGTACTAAAACTCAACAAGAAGGAGGTCAGCAGGTATGTAGTGGTTAAGGCATTGGACTGTGGTTCAAATCCCAGGCCAGGAGGTTTGAAACTTATACTGGGCACATGTACATGCATGCCCAAAATCCCAAGAGGAGACTGGAGGAAAAGGGATTGCAATGTGGCCATCCCCCTAGGGGGGTGATTTCTCATTTTCTGTCTCACTGTTTCTCTATCTTTTTAACAAGTGCATGTACCCTATAGCAAAAATTTCTTAAAAAACACCTCAACAATAAGAAAATTAACAATCTGATTTAAAGGTGAGGGTACAAAATAGTGGTTCAATGATCTGTGAGGCTGACCCAATGGGAAGTTTCCAGGTTCACACCTGAATCTCTCCCTGAATACACCAAGAGCACAAGTGTCCATAATCTGGAGGTGGCTGGACCTGGGGGCGGATCATGGCTTTAAGACCCTGTTGGGTTGCTATTTCTTTTTTTCTGTCTCTCCTTCTCTGTCTCTTTCTCATGGAAAAAATAAACAAACATTGTTTTTCTTTATGAGGACAAAATTCTTAACCTTACCAAAGAAGATATACAGATGGAAATTAGCATATGTAAAGTTTTTCACCTTAATGTGTTACCAGGGATTTCAAATCAAGAGAAGATACTATTATATATTTATTATGATTAAAATCCAAAACACTAACAGCATCAAACGCTGGCGAGATAGTGGAGCAACAGGAACTCTTATTTATTGATGGTGGGAATGCAAAACTGTACAGACACTTAAGAAGACAATTTGTTAGTCTCTTATAAAACTAAACATACTTTTAACATTACTACACATTTCAGCAACCACGCTTCTCGATATTTTCTAAAAGGAGTTGAAAACATAGGTCTACACACATAAAAAATTATACATAAATGGTTATATAAGCTTTATTCATAATTGCCAAAGATTGGAAGCAGCCAAGATTTCTCTCAGCAAGTGAAAGAATAAATAAACTGTAGAATATCAAGACAATGGAACATTATTTAGCCCTAAAATATATGAGCTATAAAGTCATGAAAAACACAGAGGAACCTAAGTAAATATCATTAAGTGAAAGAAAGAAGCTAAGTGAAAAGGCTAAATCTTATATGATTCCAATTAATTGTTATTATAAAAAGGCAAAAGAATGGAAACAGGGAAAAAGATCAGTGGTTGCCATGGATTTCAGAACAGTGAAACTACTTTGTGTGATACTGCAACACTGAATACATATTAGCAGGCATTTGCTCAAACTCACAGAGAATATAGGACCAAGAGCAGACTGTAAAGTAGCTTATGAACTTTGGTGATAAAGATGTGTCAGTGTTGGGCCTATGATCATTGATTATAAAAAAAATGTACCATTCAAATGCTAAATGTTAATGATGGGGGAGGTGGTACATGTGTGGAGTAAATGAGAACTCTAATTTCTGATCAATTTAATGTGAACCTAAAACTGCAACAAAATCTACTAAACAAAAAATAGCATGTTATGGAATCTAAAAGTAACCAAAAACTTATTTGCAATAGAACATACAGGAAGACCAGAGCTTGTATGCAACCCTGTGAGTGAAGTCAAAAGTGATGACCCTGTGGTAAGGATTTTAGTAAGGCAGCCAGCAAAAGCAAACACAAACTTAACGTTAATTGGACTTTTCTGTGTCAGAGTTTATTTAGGGTCCTTCTTCATGTCCCCTGGTTCTTCCCAGTAACATCTTGAGGCTGATATACCTGAGCTGAAATAACGTATGTCTCTAGCTGCATTCTCTTTCTAGGGTACAGTCCAAAAAGAAATCTAGTCTGCCTGCTTTTTGTCAGAAGTTGACACCTGCATCTGGGTCAGTTTCAAAAGTGGCTCTGATATCTTTAAGTGGCTTGGTGTAGCAGTTGCAGGGCTTTTGAAGGGCTTTTGAAGCTCTACAGTACTGACAACTGTTTGGGATATTAGCCCTTTTTTTTGTACACCATAATGAAATGATATTCTTAGGAGTTTTGTGATCATCCCTTGTTAGCTATTAGATATATAAACATCATGCTAATAACAACGGCATTCAACAAAGATTTAATGCCTATAATGTCTAATATATGCAAACAAATTATTTTACTTAGTTCATCCAACAATGTTACAAAAAGGTATTATCAGTTTTGTGATGGGGCAAAAAGGGGTTAGCTAAATTGCACTGAATTTGACATCATTGGATTTGTGTAATTGGAATGAAAACTCCAGGTTGTCTCACGGTATGTTCTGTCGTAATATTATTGCCAACACTGAAACATCGCGCTGACAGTTTTTATTCTTTGATAGCACTGAGGGTCATGAGAAACAGTACTCTGTGTGTGTGGATGGGTGTGCAGATAAGCAGAGATGTGCAATCAGGCAGGTAATCAGAACTACTTTTTTTTTTTTTTAAAAAGAGAAAAACATAGTTTCTGTTTTTCCTAAAAAGGAAATGACTGTTTAAAAATACTCTGAATGTAGAAGGATGGCAGTGTCTTCCTTTATTTGAACTTCCATGGTATGCAGCCCTCTTTTTTGTGTGTAGCAAGGCTGTTTTTTAATTTATTAATTTTTAAAATTTTGTTTTTTGGCTTTTGATTTTTTAAAGTAGGAGTCAGACTACTACACTTGATGCTGTTATCCTGGTATCAGAATGTAAACCATACATTTATCATCACTTAAAAACTTACAGTTCAAAAAAGTGCAGTTTAAAGAAACCATAGAATTTATGAGACCTAATCTCTATATTTCTCATAGTAAAAAGTTGAGACCAAGAAAGGTATGTGTTCCACTTTGTACCAGAGTGAGTCAGTGGCAGAGCCTAGATTAAAGACCGAGTCTCCTGACTGCCAGTCTACATCTCCACAGGATGTCCTAGCAATGCAGGAAAAATGATGCTTTTCTGTGTGGTTTGGTTCAAGTCTCCTGACCAAGCCTGAAAAAAGGACTTCTAGGAGGACTCTATTCTAGAGCTCCTTCTTTGACACCTTGGTCTGCATTCCCATGTTCCCAATTAGCATTAATTGAGGGAGGCAGGAAAAGAAAGCCAGGGCATCCCCAAAGCCCCCCCCCCCCCAACAACCCTTGTAAGGGGAGGTCTCTGCAGAGAGAATATTGATGATTACCGAAGTTGAACCTGCATCATTAAACAGGCCCAAGGGAATCATTCCCCTGCTTCTCTGTCTTCCTCCACTTAATTAAGCAGCTTGTTTGCCTTCTCATTAGCAAACTTTTTAGCTCCTCCCTATTCCCCTGAGCTGCTCTGAGGAAAACTTTTATGGGAGGATTTCCTTAGCTGGATAGGTCTGGCACTCATGCTTTCCTAGAATAGACTGAGTTTCCAGGTTCCCCAAACGGCCACATGTGGCGGTGAGAATTCAGCAATGGGTCCAAGGCTCCTCCACTTGGCCAAAGGGGAGTAGAAGCACAGCCTGGGCTGGCAAAGGCTAGAGAACAGTCAGTGCCACTATCTGAGATCCAAAGAACGAGGAGAAAACACTTAAAAAACTAGTTTTGGGGGCAGGCAGGTGCTGAGGTGGTAAAGGCACTGAACTCCCACGTGACCAACAGTGGTTCGAGTCCCAGACCTGGCTACTTGTTTTCTCATGTTTCCTCTCTCTCTCTTTCTGATGAGCACACATGCCCTGTAAAAAAATTAAATCATAATTAATTAATTAATTAAATCAAAATTAAATAATTCTTTTTTTAAAAAATACTACTTCTGGATATGCTGCTCAAAGACTTATAGGTCATCGTGTGGCACCGTTGGTTCTCTGAGCAGAGGTGTCGATATTTTCCAGTTCCTCCTGCCCACAGGCCTACTGCTGGAATAGCTCTTGAGCACTCAGCAAGCACTCTTGTATTTCAGTGGTGCCACCTCACTGAGTTGAGGCAGGTCAAGGTGCATGTTTCTGATTCCTATCTTGCAAATAGAGGCTTCAGGCACTAGTAGCTTTCGCAGAACAGGGATGGACTGCACTGGTAAGAGGATTTCTAATCCTTCTCAACTAAAGTCAGATGAAATGACAGAGTTGCCCAATATTTCAGCCCATTCAGACCAAATATTAGTTATTTAGTTCAACAGGTATACATTTACCCCAACATAAATAGTAACACCAGTAATATTATTTATTTTTTTCTTCTTTTTTTGGAGAGGTTTTTGCTATAAGTGGGCATGTACACTTGCCAGAGAGACAGAGAAAGACAGAGAGACAGAAAGCAAGAAATCACCCCCCCGGGGGGATAGCCACGCCGTAATCCCTTCTCCTCCATTCTCCTCTTGGGATCTTGGGCATTCACACACACACGCCCGGCATGAGTTTATGCCACCGGGTCCGGGACTTGAACCACAGTCAACTACATGGGAATCCAGTGACATAGCCATTACGCTAACTGCTGGTCCCAGTAATACTATTTACTGAGTGCCAACTAAAATGGCTATATGGTTGTTATAAGTCAGGAAACTGACGGTCAGAGAGACTGTGTGACTAGTCCAGGAACAAAGAAAAACTGGATCTAGTGTTCATGCCTCAGTACAGGAGTGGAAGGACATTCTAGACAAGAGAATATAGGAAGTTCAGATGGGTGCAGTGAATAATAATAGCCCAGAATGGGCAGAGAAGAAGGTCAATAAGGGACCATAGATGGGACACTCAATTAAAGATAATAAATTCAGGAAATGTCAGTGCCTCATTATTACCCTGGTTTTACCTTCCATGAACTGTGGCACTTGGATCTACTAATAGACCTATCCTTAATATCCCGAAGTACCTAATCTCTGAGTTAGATACAGCAGAAAAAAGATACTCACTAGCATAAATAGAGTCTCAGAATCTGTCCCAGATTTGCCATTCTCTTCCCTTCACATCAGGAGTTTTTTTTTCTGTTTGTTTGTTTGATTGTTTCTTTTTTAGAGGTTTTTGCTATAGTGTGCATGCGCTCACCAGAAAGACAGAGAGAGACAGAAAGTGAGAAATCCACTGGTCCAGGACTCGAATGACTACATTGGAGTCCAGCGACATAGCCATTATGCCATCCACTGGTTCCTTTTTCTAATTTTTATTTATTTATTTATTTTTTAGGAGGAGTTTTAAATTCATCATGCCATCATCCAGATTCATTTCTGGACCTCCACCCACATACTTGAGGCTATAACCTTGCTGACCCTTTTCATAAGGGCACTCGATTGCATTTCCATTTTAGAATGCACCATGTCTATGTCTATCACAGACAGGCAGATCTGGAACCAGGTTCTTTCTTCCTCACATTAGCTCAGCTATTGCAACATTGCCCTCACAGAAGCAGACCAAGCTGTCCTGCAGACAGCTCAAGATACTCTGGAAAACATCTAATCTCATACATTCAAACAAGCAAACAAACAACATTAGAAGAATAATATATAAATCAGGTAAGTACAAAGCAGAACGAAGACTGAATTAGAATACATATATGGCAACACAACTCTCAAGCTATTCCCTGTATCCTCTTCCCTTCCCCAACTCTCCCATGAGCTCCTCTGCTGAAATTATTTACTTCAACCCTCTCACTTTTCTGATGTGTGAATTGAGGGTCAAAAAAGTAACATGACCTGTCAAAAGATGCACAGTTCTTTAGTCGCTAAGAAAGACAAGAACTGGCAGAGATAGGTCAGCGTTAGTCTCAAATACTCTTTATAAAATTTTTTAAAAAATTTCTTTTTCAGAGGTTTTTGCTTTAGGGTGCATGTGCTCACAAGAAAGAGAGACAGAGACAGTGAGAGAGAAAGTGAACAATCACTCCCAGGAGGAGGCCATGCCGCAATCCCTTCTCCTCCATTCTCTTCTCGGAATCTTGGGCATGCACACACATGTGCCCAGCATGAGTGTCAAGGCACTGACTCAAAACACGGTTGGACATGTGGGATTCCAGTGATATAACCATTACACCATATGTTGGCCACAAGTTTAAACATTTTTTTAAAATATATTTTCTCAATATATAAAAATATTTTTAGAGAAGTTTTTGCTTTAGGGCACATGCACTTGCCAGAGAGACAAGGAGATAAAGAAAGTGAGAAATCACTTCACCTCTTGGGGGAGGTATGACCATGCCGCAGTCTCTTCTCCATTCTCCCGGGTCCAGGACCCGAATTGCCGAGACTACATGGGAGTCCAGTGATGTAATCATTAAGCTGTCTGTTGGTCCCTGTAATTCATTTTTGCTTCTTATATTTCTGGTTAATTTCCATGACTGTGAGGTACTTTCTTAATATCTTTTGTAATCTTTATACTTTTTTTCTTAAAAAAGAAACATCATCCAATGCTTATATAATAAATATAAAAATATTACTGGCATTGCTGTCAGGAAACATGGATTCACATCTAGACCCTATCCAGCTGGCAGGGGTTCTTGATAAGATTTCCTTGACTTCACATGTTGGTCTGAAGAATGCAAGGCTGGCAGTGAATGACTACTCTCATTCCTTTCAACTTAGAGTGTTTTAGTTTTACAATTGCAATGTTTCTTGAAGAAATCGAGGACTGAATTAGACCTAGTTGGGTAAGATCTAAATAATCAGAAAGGAGAGGGAAATGTGTTGGTGGGAATCCAGGTAGTGAGACTTTTTGATTATGTGATGCTGGGCACAAGTTAAGCTCTTCTTGAATATCTGTTTTCTTGTATTTCAAAAGATTATAATTGGGCTGGCAGGTGATATGGTGGTTAAGGTACTGGACTCTCACATGGCCAACCGCAGTTCAAGTCCCAGACCTGGTAACTTGCTTTCTCATTTTCCCTTTCTCTCTCTCTTTGGTAAAATTAAATAATAATAATATAAAATGAAATAAAAATAATTCAAAAAAGGTTATAATAATTTCCAATGTTATATTAAAGAAACATTTAACAGACACAAGATGGAAAATTATCCATTGAGGATGATATATATGGTAATATCTTTGACTTGATGGAAATGCAATGTGTATATGCTTTGAAAAACTATATTATATGTTGTAAAGATATACAATGATTGTGTTCAGCAGGTGATGTGGTGATTAAGGTGCTGTGCTCCCACATGGCCAACTGTGGTTTGAGTCCTGGACCTGGTGACTTATGTTCTCACTTTCTCTCTCTTTCTCTCTATCTCATGTGTACATGTCCTATAGCAAATTAAAAATAATAATAATGATAAAGATGAATAAACTAAATGTTTTATATATATATATATAGGTGTGTATATATATATATGTATATATATATATATATATACACACACACACACACACAATGATTAAATGTTTTTTAAAAAAGAAAAAAATAAAGGAAACAAAACACTAAAAGTCCCTAATACTGTTCCTGATACTTAAAAGTTGCTTTCAAATAATAGTAGGCCTTATTATCCCATAGACAGTATAATACTGCAGTTAGAGAAGGGACTTTGAAGCCTGTGTTTGGGGTCACTCTTATCTCTATTTTTTTCTTGCCATATGACCTTGGATAGTTACTTTGCCTTCCCATTTCTCAGTTTTCTCATCTGTGAAATGGGGGCAGCAATAGAATCTCTTTCAGAGCATTCTTGTGAGGGTTATTTTAAACATGAAAAGCATGTAAAACCATCAACACTGAATACTAGATGGACATTACTACTTTAAAATTTTCCACATAAATTTCTGCAATCAGGACTCATGTTTTGCTGTACACGTGTCTCCCTTTTCTTTTCTTTCCTTTTTTTTTCAGGTTAGTGAAATTGGTAGTGCTCCAAATCAAGCATCTCCTTTTACAAACATGGCCAAAGTCGCCTTGGAATATCCTGTGTTTTTTCCTTGCCTTTGTGAAATTTATTCATCCCCTAAAGCATACCTTTGGGGGAATCTTCTTCTTCTTTCTTTCCTTCTACATTGCGGTTATTTCAACCTGTCTTTATTGAGGGATGATGTTGGGAACAAAGGAATACCAATTGACTAGCACTTTTCCTGGTGGTAGACCAAAAAAATTGTTGACAATAGCTTGGGTTCCATGAATAAATACTGAGAGGTATGTACTGTGCAGTGAGTCTAGGAAACTCACAATCCCATTATGGAGACATTAGCAATCATTTAACTCTGGGGAGCATAGATGTCACAGCTGATTTCCAGTGATGTGCCTGAGATACCAGGGGTCTCCAAAGAGTTTATGGAAAATGTGTACAGGATGAAAGTTTGCTTGGATTTCAAGGGTATATATATTTCTGCACCAAAATAACACATACTTTAATTTCACTTTTCCATGAACTCTTGGAAATCCTCTCATATTCATCCATTTATAAAAAAGGATCAAGTGAGGCTGGCAGAGCAAGCACCCTTCCTTAAACCAACCAGGAGCTGTCCCTTTTTCCGAGATCATGTCAGTGCACCAGACTTACCTTCCTTTCACTTCACAACCCTTTCTTCTCTGCAAGTGTCTGAGGTCTTTCTCTTCAAATCTTCCTTAGAGTAGAACTTCCCAACATATAGGGATCAGGGGATCAGGTGTGCTGAGCTACTGATCTCCCTGCCCTTTGAGTCACCAGGTAGAGCCTAAGGACACCATATCTTCGAGCAGTTTCTATGTGTCAGGAAACAGCCTTTCTGTTCACCTCAGGGTGTCATACAAATGCCACTGTTTTCTTTGCTATTGTATGAAAAAAAAATGGGAACAATGCATCAAGATGACATTGTAGGGTGTGCTATAGACCCAAATATTGATGACTAATCAACAATGTGATGGCACATCGGAGAGTTTGACCCGGTGGGGACCCAGGATTTGTTTGAGCCCTCGACTTTTGAGCACAGCCTTGGTTAACTCAGCACGTTGGCAAGGCCGCTTGCAGTATGTTTTAGAGACTGTGGTAGCCTTGCTGGGAAGTGACCCCCCTCTGACTCCCTGATATACTACTATAAAAAAATTACATAGCTTTATTATACATTTTGAGTATGTGTGTGGTAAAATTTTTTGAAAGTCTCCTGACCTCTCCCCTTTGCCTTAACCACTTACTGTTAATTACAATGCTTTATTTTTGCGGTCACAATGGAGGGTGTGTTGAAGTTTTATTTAGGCAGAAATTTTTTTGACTTTTGGAAGGCCCTTTAAGACACATTTAACATAAGCAACTTTTTTTTTACATACAATAGGATTAGGCCGAAACTGGCCCAGGACACTTTTGCCCCATGGTAGCTAATATTTTAACAAAATACATAACAGTGGCGCCACAAGCTATACAAGTAAATGCACAACAGAACACATAGGTATACCACAAACCCCACAAACCCATTTTAAAGTTTTTTATTAACTTGTTAGTCACTTTACTTTTTTTTTTTTTTTTTTTTGGAGAGGTTTTTGCTATAGGGCGCCTGCGCTCGCCAGACAGACAGAGAGGGACAGAGAGACAGAAAGTGAGAAATCACCCCCCAGGGGGGATGGTCACGCTGCAATCCCTTCTCCTCCATCCTCCTCTCAAGATCTTGGGCACACACGCACACACACCCGGCGTAAATTTTAAGCCACTGGGTCCGAGACGTGAACTGCAGTCAACTACTGCTTACACCAACTGCTGGTCCTATCACTTTACTTTTGACTTAAGAAAAACTGGTATTGGGACCGGCAGTTAGCGTAATGGCTATGTCGCTGGACTCCCACATAGTCGACTGCGGTTCGAGTCCCGGACCCGGTGGCTTAAACTCACACCGGGCGCGTGTGCGTGCGTGCCCAAGATCCCGAGAGGAGAATGGAGGAGAAGGGATTGCAGCATGGCCATCCACCCTCAGGGGTGATTTCTTGCTTTCTATCTCTCTGTCTCTCTCTGTCTCTCTCTGTCTGTCTGGCGAGCGCACATGCCCTATAGCAAAAACCTCTCAAAAAAAAAAAAAAGAAAAAGAAAAACTGATACTGCCAGTTAAACAAATTGTTTAAAGTATCCCCTTACTCTCACTAAGTGAACAATAAGTTTACCCCTTTAGAATAGATAAATATATTAAGATTTTTAAAATTAAGTTTTAGATTTCTTTTTTTTAATTAATTTATTTTTTAATTTACATTTTTAATACATTCAGTTACATTATTTAGCTTACAACGTGATCATTTCAATATCTGAACATTTATCCCCAGTCTAGTTGATCAAAATATAGCAACATTACCTCCCTGTCTGAACAATGCTGTCTTCGTATCCCTCCATCAAACGTTCTTCCCCAGGCCCCTCTCCCCCACACACCCCACATCTGGCATTTACATCCATCACTTCTGTTTGTACATCCTTTAGCCCGTCAGTTTCAGTTATAGAGTGCGGACATTCGGTATATATTAAGTGGGGACATACAGTATCTCTCCTTCATAGCCTGGTTTGCTTCACTTGCTTCCAGGCTATGAAGTTTTAGATTTCTATAGAATTATAGAAGTATCATTTTTTATTGAGATTTATAAGAACTAATACCTATATTTGAGATTTTTTTTTTAGCATTGTACTTAGTAATTGCAAGATGGCTGCCACCAAGCATTGGCTAATAATTAACTCTACTTATTAGAGCTGTTTCCAGGAACTGCATTCTTTAAAGTTTCTGAAAACCTGCTTACATTAATTAAACAATTGTTAAACTGTATTGATGATTGATAGACTTGCCTTTAATCAAACCCTAAATAAAATCTATGGTCTCTATTGTTAAAACTTTATAAACTGATAATTAAAACATGTAGCCCCTCTCCCGTTTACTTATATGTATTACATTTTTAATAAAAAGGCACAATGATTTTTAGCAGTTGTCACTCTTTAGAGAGTGATTTCTGAGAGTCTCTGACTCAGGACATGTATGAAAAAGGCACTGAGGCCTCAGTCTTTCCTTTTAGCGCCGCCTCTGTCAAGTCAACCCACCCCCGCCGAGGCTAGACCCTGGCAGCACATGGAGGTGGGACCTTTGAGAGATGAATCAGTCTTGAGAGCAGAACCCTCATGGATGGGACTAGTGCCCTTGTTGAGGAAATTTCAAATTTCCTTTCCTCTTCACCAATGAGGTAATAGCTGGACAAAGGTAGTCTCTGAAACAGGATCGGGGTTCTTACCAGATGCTGAGTATGCTGAGACCTTAATACTGTATTCCCAACCTCCAGAACTGTGGGAAATGACTTTCTGTTCATTACAAGCACCCAGTCTCTTGTAGTTGTTACAGAAATCCAGACAGACTGACTGGGTTAATGTCTCAAGCCCAACTCTTTGGTTCCTTCCTTCTTCCATGCTACCATCACTTTTGTCACTCTAGACAGGGGAAAATTGTATATATATACACATGTGTATATTGTGTATATATGTGGATGTGTGTGTATGTATAGACAGACTATATATATATATATATATTATATATATATATATATAATATATATATATATATAAAATACACAGACACACGCACAAAATGGAACTGTAAAGGCTCGTGGAAATGGAATTAAAATATTAATTTATGTTGTTGCTAAACAATTTTGAAATTCATGCATAGATTTATATAATACACATTTCCATTAACTTTTCAAAGACCATTCATATGTATATATATACATATGAATTTCATTACATATATAATATATATCATTCATATATATATATTTATATATTTATATGTATATTTACATGTATATAAATATATATACACACACACACATATATACCCACAATCACACATACATACACACGCATACATATTAAGATCACAAAATATGCAGTACTATTGAAAATCACATTCTGTCATCTAGGATTTTCACATAGTTTGTCATCAAAATATGCATTTTTTTTTTTTAAAGAGAGAGTATTCCTATAGGGCGTGTGCACTTGCTGGAGAGACAGAGAAAAAGAAAGTGAGAAATCATCCCCAGAGGGATGGCTATGCTGCAATCCCTTCCCCTCCATTCTCCTCTCAGGATTTTGGGCATGCACACTCAAGTGCCCAGCATGAGTTTTAAGCCACTGAGTTCAGTATTCAAACCATGGTTGACTAGGTGGGAGTCCAGCAACATAACCTTTATCCAAATATTTTTTAAGAATGAGACAGACGACTTCCAATAGTTTTCCTAGAATAACAGTCATTAGTTGGAACTCTTTTTTTTTTTCTTTGCCACAAGGAGTGTACACTTTTCAGAGAGAAATAGAGAGAGGGAGAAGGATAAAGTAGTCACCAATGGGGCATGGTTGCACACCAGACCCTTCTTCTTTATTTTTCTATCATGTTGGGATTTGGGACATGCATGTACATGCTTGGCATGTTTCTCAAGCCATTGGGGCCAGGATTTAAACCATACTGTTGGTCATGTGGAATCCAGCCCTAGTCAGCCCCTAAGGCACTCTGCTTTATAATTGGCTATTTTAGTTCTATCTTACTGTGAACTCTGAATGAGCAGAATCCATTAAGCCAAATTCCAAAGTAGCTAAAGTAGCTGAGTCTGATAGCCATTTGCTGACACTCACATAGTCCCTTTTTCTGGGAAAACCACAAATTGAACCTTTGAACTTCTGTTTCTGAGCCATTGGGATTATGACTTTTATCAGCTAATTGGTACTAATAAATGTGAATTTTTCATTTGCATAGAGGACCTAAGTGGGAACCTGAGAAGAAACATTTCCTCCATAAAACTAGTTGCTTCCTCAGAGTATGTATTCTGTTTATGCTATATCTTCCTGGTTTGGAAACACTCGCCAAATTTTTTCCCAGGGAATTTTGTTGATAATTTGTGGTATCAGGAGTGAATTCAAAGTGACCAAAATGCCCTTTTGTAATTCTGAATAAATACACTACACCCTTTGAACACAGTGGTTTTCCTGGTGGCTCTGGGAGCTCATCAGGTAAATTATTTTGAATCCAGATCTCCAACTCTTTCATATTGAGATCTCAGAGATTTTATTTCACTTCGAGGAGGGATCACTCATGGGCTCAGTTCATAAGATCATGGACTCAGTCTATAAGGTGTCATGGGGGGACTCTTCCATTTAGATGATGAATCTAGTCAATAGGGTTTTGTATGAATGCTCATGTTTAAGGTGCACTAGAAGGATGCCTTTATTAGGTCAGTGCAAGGGTTGACCAAGCCTAGAACAGCTTAGAGAAGTAATGGTTACAGTGAGAAGTTTCATTTGAACAGAATTGTGAAGTATTTGTGAGGTATATTAGAAAAGGCAGGGTTTGGGATCAGCAGATAATGTAATTATTACGTTACTGGACTCAAATGTATTGACTGCAATTTCAGTCCCAGACCTGGCTGCTCGAAACTTCCACCAAGGCACATGTGCATGCATGCCCAAAATTCTGAGAGGAGAATGAAGAAGAGTGGATTATGGCACGGTCATCCCCCTGGGGGTTGATTTCTCTCTTTCTGTCTCTCTGTCTCTTCAGCAAATGCATACATCCTATAGCAAAACTGTTTCAAAAAATAAAAAGAAGAAAAGAAAAAGTAGAGTTCAAGAACTCCACAAAAGCAATAAAATGTTTTCATATATTTATTTATTTACTTATTTTTGCTGTAGGGCACATGTACTCTTTGTTAGAAATATCTTTCCTATGCAGAAAATTTTAACTTGTTATTATTATAAAATTATTATTATATTATTAAAATAAGGAAAAATATCATTTTTGATAAATAGAAAGTGATAGAAAGTGGAGTCCTACAAAATCTGTACCAACAACAAATTAATACTCAGGTCTAGTAAGAAGAAAACCTAAGAGGATGAAGATGAAATTTAGAAGCTAAAATATATGAGACCATTATTAGACATGCTCTGATTGACAAATTGCACCATGAAAAAGCACCTGCTTCTAAATTCTACACAGTGCTGGTATGACAGACATTTCAGAACTGTTTGTTTACTGTCACTGGAAATTAAGGTTACTATGGGTTAAAATTTCTGATTAAAATGTGTGACTATAATTACTAGAAATAAAAAAAGAAAAAAACTATATATCCATGTATACAAGGAAAGTAAGGTATATTTTTGGTGGAAAAATTTGTAAAAAGGCATTAGAATGTATTTTTGTAAAACAGTAATTCTAATTCAGAGGTTATATAAAAGCTGTTTAAAAATATGAGTTTTTGAAGAAAATAGAAACAAGGCAAGGAGGAAGGAATCAGTAAGTGGAAGAGAGATAAATGAAGAAAATTACCAATATGAGGATGTATTTCTGGTATATAAAGTTGAAAAGAGAAAGATAATAATTTTCTTAAAGAAAAATGACTGGATTTACTAGAATAGAAGAAAAAGAGAAGCACAGTATAAAAAAAAATGGAAACAAAACCTGAATAGATAAAAAACCAAAAAACCAAAAACAAAAATAAACAAACAAACAAACAAACAAAAAAAACTTTGTAGAGGTATTTGGAAGATGAAGCCTTACCTAAAGTTTGAATTATTTGCCCTCAATTTGACATATGGCAACTCTTGTCAGAAATTGTTTTAGTTTCTTGGTGCTGTGTATTGTGTTGTGTTTAAAGTTTTAACTATTTGTATAGAGCTGACTTTGTACATCTATTGATCTCATTATGATTAGAATAACAAAAGCATAAAACATTAGAGCCCTCTAACTATTATGTGATTGCAAATTCCGTATAAGCACACTCATTGTGACGGCGGGTTTCAGAAGATGGTGCCTGGGATCATGTATTTGGTCAATCTCTAGGTTGAGAAGATGGCCAAAAGGGGTAATAATTAAATAGACTTGAATTGGTCTAAGCAGGTATTTGTACTTGAACAATAAAACAGGTCTAAAGCAGTCCTTGTATATACTGTATTGCATCCTTGATGTGGAAGCAAGTTATAGCCTAACCGTACATCGTCACAACCTAGCAATCGGGCCTCAGTCAATCACAGGCTGGCAAAGGAGCAGACCATGTCCCTAAGGTAAATGCCAACTCTAGCCAGTCAGGTTGGTTTATATGTGATGCCCTTTTCTCTGATTATAAATCTTAGCTGCATTGGATGCTTGTGCAATTACAGAGGTTTCATGCTGTACCCGAGTCAGGTAGAACTAGAAACTTCCAGAATCTTGCACTAGCCAAATACCTGAAAGGCATTTTTTTTTTTTTTTTTTTTTTTTTTTTTTTTTCTAAGACCCTCTTGGTAGGCTAGATTTTAAGGTTTTAGATATTTTTGCTCGGCTACCTTGTGGCATTGGTTCACTTTTTTACTCTGTCTTGCAATTCTTAACAATTCTCCTCATACTAGGACTAAGAATTTTGCCCATTTTTCCTGTTTTAACTGATGCCGTCATAAGACTCCTACCTTGAAATGGAATTCATTCCAGTGAAAACCCAAAAGCAATTTAACCCAAGAGATTTTGATTCAGGTCTCACAGGGCAATGAATGCCTCTGGAAGGTAAATTACTCTAGTTGTTCAGTTAAAAGGATCACAACGTGGGGCTAAATGGACCTGAAGCAAGTAGCCAATCACACAGGCATTGTAATATAACATAGCCAAACTAATCAATTACCAATTATCAAGCCAACAGACTGCACTCAAGAAGGGGACATTGTGAACCCTGAAAGAGTAGAATCCTTTAAGATGGTTTCTATCTAGCTAGCTGGGTCTAAATTCAAAATGGAGTTTGAAAGCTGTTTGATGACTAAGGTCTCTCACAGACTCTGTAGTCCTAGAAAAATCACAGAAGGAAACTTTATACTTCTGCTCTTGAATGTACTGGAATTTCAACTTACATCAACCAATCAACCAATCAGGACTATAGATGTTTGAATACTTCATTTGTATAGAGGATTTAAATAAGGACCTGGGAAGGAACTTTTTTACTATTAAGTTTAACCCCTTCCTTTCTCCTTCAGAAGCATGTGTTTAGTTTATGCCAGAAGGTATGTCTTCCTATTTTACAAACTGTTACAGAAATAAAGTTCCTCTTACTCTTAAATTTTTTTTTCCACTGAATTCTGGTGACATCTCTCACTACAAATAAAGCATCTTGAGGAAAGGGATTATGTTTTATGCATCTTACACTTTTCCTAGTATGAAGTATAGGTAATAGAAAGTGACTAATAAGTGACAGAATTATTTCAATTTCCTCTCCCCTAAACTATTTTAGCTATACTTTATATCATTTTTTCTAAACTTTAGATCACATTATTTTCTTAGAAAGCAAAACTACACTTAAATATGCTAATCTTATAAAATACTTAGATAGAAAAATAAAAACTACTTATTATTTTAAAATAATTATTCAACAATTAATCTATTTCTTTCTAATCATTTCTCACAACACAGACTTTTCTTAAATACTAGCAGTCATATAAAAATGTTGACTCTTGAAATCCTGTTTTCTTTACTTAACACTATAACAGTCTTAGTTATCTTTCTTGCCAAATCATGAAGTTATTGAGGCATTAGACCTTATTCTTTTCTCTTATTCCATTTCTAATACAGAAAAAATATTATTTGAGCACTGTGGAAAGTGATGTCATGAGGAAAAAATAAACAATTTTTGTAGCTAAGCAAAGCCTAATTTTAGAATGCACCAAGTTTTATTTTCTCTTTTCATACTACTTTTAACTCAAATGCCTCATTTCACATGCATATACTATGCTAAATTTTCAGCATACATTTCTGCACTGATTTTGATTTGTGTGTAAGTTTCTTATAAATAGGTATTTGTTTCACATCAATTGGTTTATGAAGGCAAATGTATAGCCATTATAAAACAATTTTTAAATGCCCAGACAGAATGATATACAACTGTGGAGTACAAGTGTAAGAAAAGTCTGTCTCAGGGCCAGCAGTTGGCCTAATGGCTATGTCGCTGGACTCCCATGTAGTCAACCGTGGTTTGAGTCCTGGACGCAGTGGCTTAAACTCATGCTGGGTGCATGTGCGTGCATGCCCAAGATCCCGAGAGGAGAATGGAAGAGAAGTGATTGCGGCGTGGCTCTCCCCCGCCCCCCACCCCAGGGGTGATTTCTCACTTTCTATCTCTCTGTTTCTCTCTGTCTTTCTGGCAAGTGCACACTCTCTATAGCAAAAACCTCTCCAAAAGTAGAAAAGTCTATCTCAGACTACATCTCATAAACTTCATGAATAAGGCTGCAAATAATGTAGTTTTAATGTTTGGAACTGTGAGGGATGCAGCAGTTTTGTCAAATGGAAGTTTCAACCAACCATCCTGTAGAAAGGCCAGGAGTTTCAGATGAAGTGAAATCTAGGCTGGAAGCTGGAAAAGACGGAAAGAAAACCTCTAACTGCTCTGGAAGCTGAGGATGCTTTGCTCAAGAGGAAGTTCTTCTAAGTTGAGGCTACATTATTTTCTAACGTAAACTCTCAAAATGAAATATCATCTTTTCTTGTTGTTTAAACAATTCCAGCTCTCACAGGAAGATTTTCCAGGATGACATAAGAAGAGTTAATGGCTTTCCCTGAGTTGGCATGATCTGTGTGGCAATCTTTCATGGTTAACGTTCTAATTTCAATTTAATTTTGCTATTACCTTGTCCTTTTCTTCTGATTTCCAAATATTAAGTCACATTTGTATCTATGAATGATGCAAATCCATATTATCCAACAGATTAATGTTGTCACTCTACTATTTGTACGGCTTCCATATCCATCCAAGGATATGCTCATATAAAATGCTAAGTCATGGCCAGAGTCCACTCGCGGATTACAAGGCATTATGTAGATGATGTACAAGGCATTTATGTAGACGATGCTGACACTGATGACAATGACAGTGAGGGTGAAAAACTGAATCAGTATCATATGGATGTTTCATATAGTAAAAATAGGCTTTTGGTATACATAATGGAGGCAATACTGGTAATGGTGGTTTAGAATAGTATTTGGGGTCCAGGTGTGGTGGTACAAATGGGAGGGCACTTCTTTAGGGTGGCTGAGATCATGTGGGAAGCTCAACTTTTATTTCTAGTCCCACCTAGACAAGCTGGGAAGAATGACATATGACTGAGATCCTAATTAGCTGGGATCGAACCATCGAGACATGAAGACCCTGTCACTATCTCTCTCTCTCTTTATCCCTCTCTCTTTTGCATTAAGAAAATAGTGTTTGTCACATAGAAGGTATTTGACAATGATTTTTTTTTTGAACAGGTTTTTGCTATAGGGTGTGGGCACTCGCCAGAGAGACAGAGAGACAGAAAGTGAGAAATCGCCCCCCAGGGGGATGGCCATATCGCAATCCCTTCTCCTCCATTCTCCTCTCGGGATCTTGGGCACACACGCACACACGCCTGGCATGAGTTTAAGCCACCGGGTCCGGGACTCGAACTGCATTTGACTACGTGGGAGTCCAGAGACATAGCCATTACGCCAACTGCTGTTCCCGGTATTTGACAATAATTAAATCAATAAATAACAGGTAGTGGAAATGGTAAGGGTAGTGGTGGTGGCCATTCACATGAAGGAGATGGTCAAAGCAGAAGTGACGGTGCTGCTCATCTTTCTCATACCAGGTTAATGTTTGTTGTGGGAAACTGATGAATGACTCCTCTCAGGGCATGTGACTGACCTTCTTAAAATGGAGTATATGTGAGTTGATTGAGAAGTCCATCTGCAAAGCAATTTTTAAGAAGACAAAACTCATTTCTGGTGTGCTAGGGTGCTCAAGGTGTTTTCTCTAGATATGCATGAAGACATGCACATTGAGTTGTTTCTTCTGTTGGAAAACTATACGGGATCTGAAAAACTTTAAATCGCCCCAAGTAGGCTGTGTCCCTGGGACTGGATTCCAGAGTGCAACAGTGAGGGATGCACTAGAGTCTGACAGTGGCACAACAGTAAAACATGATGCTCTGAGAAGCTGATCCAAAGCGGAGGGTTTTGAGTTCTTACCAGTAGATCTCTCTGGGTATGAGAGACATGTGTGTATCCATGATCTCAGGCTGACTAAAACCGGGAGGGGGGGCTTAGGGGAAGGGAAGTGGTTTGTGGCATCCAGTCCCTGTTAGGTTAGCACTGGTGTCTTTCTTTCTCTGTCTCTGTCACTCACAGAACAAATATAAATTAAACCAAAACAAAAACAACTGTTCTCTTGGGGAAAAAAAAAAGAGGGTTATGGAGTTGAGACAAGTCATTAGAGAAATGGAGCCTGTCTGTTTCCCTTCCCTGTACCCAACTTCCTGTCCCAGGGGAACCTTGACTGAGTGCTGGTTACACTTAGCAACTCCAGGGAACACTCAGCAGGGAGCCCTGGGATGCCAGCATTTTCAGGAACATGAACTATAACTAGCGGAGTGTCTTGGGGTAGAAAGGATGCCAAGGAGAACGCTACAAGTTCTAATGTCATCAGGTAATGAGCAGGGGGAGAGTGCTAAGGCAGAGATGAGAGTAGTGGGAGAAGATAGCCAAGCGAGGCTTGCCATTTCCAGGGTGACGCTTTGGGGTTTGAGCGGAGTATTTAAAGGACAATGGTACTGATGTCTGCCAAAACTCACCATTTTTCAGTAACTTCAGGGAACCATGAATTGTCTAAGTTAAAGAGTCTAAGAAAACATTGGTTTAAACCTTTTTTTTCCTCCCCTTAATTTTAGAGAAGAGGAAGCTGAGGTTACTTGAGAAATTGTTTCAGCCCGATATGAATTGCAAGTTAGTGGCAAAATGAGCTCATGTGCCAAGTTCCTGACTTCTGAGAAAGCTCTTCTTTTTATTTGTAACACTGTAAGACTTTCTGCTCGTGGGTTCTGACCTTATGATTTTCCTCATGACATATTCTTAGCATATGTCTTCGGGGATCATCTTTTAAAAAGCACAGTGTGTCCATGGGGTGAACTATCATTAGGCACTCCAGATCTGAGCTTGTACGGTGTTGCCAGAGCTTCCACATTTGTTTTTTTTTAATTAACATATTTTATTTTATTTTATATATTTAATCACTATACAACACTTGGCTTATAAAGTGAATTTTCCAACACTTCATTTTTTTTTTTCCAGTTTTTCATCCAGTACTTTCCAGAATATTCTATGAACTCTGGAGAAGTTTCCTGTAAGAGGTCTCAAATGTCACTTTGAGGAGATGATTGTTCTTTCTTCTCTGTCGCCCTATAATGCTGATTATTTTTATCATTAGAAATTATGAAACAAATTATTAAACTGGCTTTGGTATCTAGTTCCAGCTTTTTAACCAACAGTTTCCATATGGGGCCAACCACTTCTGCCTTTAGGTCTGTACTTCCTCTACTGCAAAATGAGGAACATTGATTAAATAATGTCTAAGCTCTGTTTAGGTGCTCACATTTATGTCCTTGATACTAGAAAAATTTTCTAAGTAGAAAAAGAAGCCTTAAGCAGTTTAAAGGTCTATTTTCTTTTCTTGTTTCTAGGAATCATGGACCACGTCAACCACACCTGGACCCAGAGTTTTACCCTTGCTGGTTTCACTACCACTGGGACCCTGCGACCCCTTGTCTTCTTGGGCGCCCTGTGCATCTATCTCCTCACCCTTGCTGGGAACTTATTCATCATCATCCTGGTTCACACAGATTCAGGACTGTCTACACCCATGTACTTCTTCATCAGTGTCCTCTCTTTCCTAGAGCTCTGGTACGTCAGCACCACAGTGCCTACACTGCTGCAGACCTTGCTCCGTGGGTTTTCACAGATTTCATCGGTCATGTGCTTTTTTCAGCTCTATGTCTTCCACTCCTTGGGCATGACTGAGTGCTACCTGCTGGGTGTCATGGCGCTGGACCGCTATCTTGCCATCTGCTGCCCACTCCGCTACCATGCACTTATGAGCAGACAGGTGCAATTGTGGCTAGCTGGGGCCACTTGGTTGGCTGGTTTCTCAGCTGCACTGGTGCCAGCTAGCCTCACAGCAACTCTGCCCTTCTGCTTTAAGGAGGTGGCCCATTATTTTTGTGATCTGGCACCTCTGATGCAGTTGGCATGTGTGGACACAGGCTGGCATGCTCAGGTCCATGGGGCAGTGATTGGTGTGGCCACAGGGTGCAACTTTGTGCTCATTTTGGGACTCTATGGGGGCATCCTGAAAGCTGTGCTGAAGCTGCCCTCAGCTGCCAGCCGTGCCAAGGCCTTTTCCACCTGTTCCTCCCACGTGACTGTAGTGACACTGTTCTATGCTTCTGCCTTCACAGTATATGTAGGCTCACCTGGGAGTCGACAGGAGGGCGTAGACAAGCTGATTGCCTTGGTATACGCCCTTTTCACGCCTTTCCTCAATCCCATCATCTATACCCTTCGCAACAAAGAAGTGAAGGAGGCTGTGAGGAGGGTCACTGATAAGATCAGAAGTCTTTTGAGGAAATCTCGATGATCTCTTTTTGTCATAACTCAGAATCTTGATAACCATGAGAATCAGCTGGTTGGTTAGCCAGTCAGCCAGCCAGAATCAAAGTAAACACGAATGAAAGAATTAAGAGATCATTAGCCAAGCATGGGCAAACACCCGCTCCTGTACTGACCGCAGCTGGAATATGTATAGTGAAAGGTGAGATAGTGTCTGTCTTCATCTGAATCTCATGGGGAAGACATATCACAAAGGAGGAAAAACAGGGACACAGAAGAGCTGTATTTAAAAAGCTGAACTTGTGACTTAGCCCAATACTGAAGGGAAGAACACCAAGTAAGGCTAGGAAGGGCACCTTTAGTCAAGACTCCTAGAGAAAGGTTAAGAAGGTGGAAAATAGGGTTGGCAGAAAAGGAGACTAAGTTATAGCTTGTGTAAAGTTCCAGATGTGGAACGGTGAGTCACAGGCCGAAAGCTTACCTATTGGTGGAATCCAGTATCTTGGTTATCATGTGACCAAAGGTAACTTAAAGGAGAAAAAAACTTTTCAGGTAGGAGATTGGAAGCTAGAGATAATACCTTCCTCTCTTATGAGTCAAGAGTGGGGTAATGGAGAAGAACGTGCTGTCAGAATTTTCTTCTATCATCATGGAATACACCTTAGAAATTATCTGGAGCCATATTTTTTTTTCTTTTTTTTTTTCTCTTTAAATTTATTTATTTTTTTACATTAATTCACTATACATCATTACAGCATATAAATGAATTTTCCATCCAAAATACACTGTGTATTGGCTCAATCAAGCACATCAACATACATGTTTTCAGCAAATAATTTTCCAGTTCTTATGTCTTGTATACTTTGTTTTTTGTTTTGCCATCCTTGATTCCTTATCCCTCACCCTCTGCCATGTCCCACCCTCCTGATCTGGAGCCATATTTAATAAAAGAAAAACCAGCAGTAAACAAACAGCTTTGGAAATCTTTTATATGCAAAGTAACATACACAAAAGAGGAAAAGCGATTGAAATAGAAAGCAGAGATAGGAAGTTACAGTTTTGGTCACGCCCTATCACCTCTTTTCTTCTCAGCTCTCCACCACTTCCTCTGTGAGCACAGTTTGAAAACAATTGGTTAAGTGCAACTTACATATTTTAATAATTTGTGAATTATTTGTGAATTCAGAGCCAAATACCTGCTAAACTTTGCTGATCAGATAGTTAGTGACAAAGACAAGACCAGAGCCTTGTCAGAGACTAACTACATAGACCTTAAGTATTTGAATACTCTCCAATTTTCTTCCTTCTTTTTTATTCGAATGGGTTTTTGTTGTTGTAATCCTTCTGTCTGAGCCTCCCAGCTGGCACTGTAGGGATGCACCACAACGCCTGGCCTCCAGGTTGGACAAGAACTGAATCTAGCCTTCCCACATGGTCCAAACCTGCAAGCACACTTTCTTAGTAATATGTGCCACTGCAGCTGGGTCAACTTTTCTCTGTCTTACCTATCTCACTACAAAAAACTCAAATAAATTATTTTCTGTATGTCTGCCTATGCCAGAAACAGCAACAAATGCTTTCAAATATATTTTAAATTTAACCTTCATAATATTCCCTTGTAGAAGGAAGAATCATCTCAATATCTTCTTAAGGAAATTAAAAAGATTACTGAACTTTCAGTCAAGAGATGTGAATTCAATACCAGATCCACTCCAGCAGGCTGGGAGACCTTGGCAAGGCTCATCTCTGTTCTCTCTGCCTGCAAAATGAGAGGTTGGCAGGAGGACTACGCACATGCTTGTGCATGTGAGAGTGAAGTGGGGTGACAGGGGAAGAGAAAAGGAAAAAAGCACACTGCCCATGTGGCCCGGTCAAGCCATGATCCTCTTCCTCCAGTTTTCCAGCCTGTCAGTTCGTGGGCACTTGCCTTTGTGCTGTGTGTATTAGGCTACCCAGACTGAGGATTCCATCAAGCTCACTATATGGAATCTAGCTTCTCATTTTTTTTTTTTTTTTTTTTTTTTTTAGAGAGGTTTTTGCTATAGGAAACGTGCGCTCACTAGAGAGACAGAGAGACAGAGAGACAGAAAGCAAGAAATCACTCCCCAGAGGTTATGGTCATGGTGCAATCCCTTCTCCTCCATTCTCCTCTCGGGATCTTGGGCACGTACGCACATGCACCCAGCATGAGTGTAAGCTGCCGGGTCCAGGACTTGAACCGTGGTCAACTACGTGGGAGTCCAGCAATGTAACCATTACGCCACCTGCTGGTCTCTGAATCCAGCTTCTCTTGAACAGCTAATTCCACAGATCTGACCTGACTTCATAGTTTTATTATTTTTTTTTCTTAACTAATTTTTGGTTTCAAATAGTAATGCATCTAAAAAGTTCAAAAATAAATGCAATCTAATAGGATTTGAATAAAGAAGTCTTGTTCCAACTCTCCTAAACTATAGTCTTTTAATTTGTAACCCCACGCTTATAACAGACTACCTTTAATAATTTATTTTGTATGATTAAAATGCTTGCATATGCAGAACCCAGATGATGTATTTTATAATCTCTGATTCTTATTTTCCTCAGTTTCTAGAATAAGACCTGAGGAATAAGGGATGTTTTAAAAACTGTACCCAATAAATGAATGGTAATAATTTCCCTATTCCTCACATTATTTACATTATTTTAGTTGCACTTGATATTATTTTTTAAACTTTAAGTCATGTTTTTTAAGAAATAATGTATTACATATGAATGTAGCACATTAAAAATATTGTGACCAACAGATGGCATAATGGTTACATTGCTGGACTTCCACTTAGCTCAAGTTCTAGACCCAGTGACTTACAACTCAAGTCGGACACGTGTATGCATGCCCAAGATCCTGAGAGGAGAACGAAGGAGAAGGAATTGTAGCATGCCTGTCTCCCCTGGGGGGTTATTTCAAGCTTCCTGTCTCTCTGTTTCTCTCTGTCTCTCTGGCAAGCACACATGCCCTATAGCAGAAATCTCTCCTAACAACAACAACAAAGTAATTGGCCCAGCCTTAATAACACACTGGACATGCTGTTGGACAGGCTGAGGCTACATGAGAGGCCCAAGTATTACTTCTGGACCATCCTAAACTAGTGGGCACGGTGCATGCCTGTACTTATAGGTACCAGAATGCCAAGGCAGCAGCACAGTTGTAGAGTGAGACCTGGCTGACACAATACAAAAAGCAAACAAACAAACAAAAACTATAGACACACATACAAAAATAAAAAAAGTATTGCATTTAATAAAATTATTTACAGTTCTGAAATCACTTAAAATCCAATTATTCAAAAATTTAACAATACGCTTCTAATTTTTTTGGCCATAAGGTGCTTGTACTTGCCAGAGAGAGACAGTGAAAGGAAAAGGGAGAAATCACCCCCCGGGGGGGGGGGATGGCTACACTACACTCACTTCTCCTCCATTCCCCTCTGGGGATTTTGGGCATGCATGCACCACACACACACACACACACACACACACACACACACGTGCCCAGCATGATTTTCAAGCTACTGGGTCAGGGGCTTGGATTGAGGTAGGCCCTGTCAGACTCAGAACTTTAACTGCTATGCCACCCTCTGGTTCCTATTTATTTCAAATTTTTAATAAACATGTTTTTTTTTTTTTTTTTCAAATATTAGCAATGACACTAAGAATTTTAGAATCCTGTTTTTTACACTTACCATTTTAACATAGGTAATTTTAGATGACATCTTTCTTTCCAAATCATGAACTACTTTTCGGAATTATCAGAACTCACTTTATCTTGCTCCTTTCCAGATACAGAATAAATGCTAAGTAAGTACTCTCTACTGACAGGCTATGACATGAAAAAGAAGAAATAACTCTCTTGGCTAGACAAGGACAATCCTTTAGTATATATTTATGCCTCTAATGGATTCTAGGTAATGTTTATGATTCCCATGCACATGTATTTATGTCATATTGGTAGCCACTGAGAGACGGTGCATTATAATCAACTCAGTTATACCGAAGCCATCAAAATGAACACCACAAACAATGAAGAAAGTCTGAGTCTGATTCACAGAAAAGGAATGTAGAAATCCCAGTGTGATGCAATGTTTGGAGTAATAAAAACAAGTGTTAAAGTGGCCACTCTGAGTAAAGCACAATTATTCATGACAAGAGTCTGGTGGATGGCTCCTCTATACAGATCTATGAACTCAGGATTAAAACAAAAGGTGTTTGGTTTTTGGTATTGTGAAAGATGCAGTAATTTGGTGAAGGACAGTTACAGCTATTCACCCTGCAGAAAGACCAGATACTTCAGAAGATGTTTGAGGCAGGCTAAATGCTGGCTAAAATGGAATGAGACTCTCAGCCCATTCAGATTCTTGAGAGACTCCTTTAATTCTGAAGCTATGTTAGCATTACACAAACAAAACATCTCCCTTTCTTTGGGCTAAAAAAATCTCCAAATCCTGCTGAAGCACTCCCAGTTTGACTTCAGAACACATTTACTATGATCTGCTAATTAATCTTGTATGCTTATTTCTTCTCAAATTTAATTTAACAACTGGCTTGTTTTCATGTATAATTCTGAAAAATAAAAGTACATTTTGACCTATGAATCAATCAAATACCTTACTTTGAATAAATCAATGAGGTTCTTATGTTATATTTGGACTCCATATCCAGCTTAGATGCTAATATCAGGACTTTTGATAAAAACAGGATATGGATATAAATAAATGTGATCATGAAAAAGAGGATTGGCAACAGGAGAGAGTCCTGATTAATGGTGGTGATGGTGATGGTGCGGGATGGTGTATGTAACAGCAGCAATCCTGGTTATGGAACTTAAAGAGCACATTTTAGAACAGTGTTTGAGCTATTAAAAAAGCAATGATGGAACAATAAATAAATGAGTGGGTACAATGACGATAAGGGTGTTGAGTATAACAAAGACAAAAATGATCAGCACAAAAGTGATAGTGATGCCCTTGGTAGTTCACAGGATACATAAATAGTAATGGATGAGAAAATTCCTTGCAAAGACAATTTTTAAGACAAAACCCACATCTGGGGTGCCCACAATGTCATTTTCCAAGTTTGCACTTGGATATGCATTTGGGATTGTCACCCCTCATATAAAGCTATTTGGGATTTGTAAAACTTCTAGGGGCCCTGAGGAGGCCAGGTCCCTGGGATTAGATTTGAGCATCTAAGAATGAAGGTGGTAGAGTAGAGATAAGTCATCTGAGAAATAGAGAAGGTCTAATTCATTTCACTGTGTCCAAGACTCCCTGTCCCAGAGGAACCCTCATTGAGAGCTTAGCAACTCCAGAGAACCCATGACAAGGAACCCAGGGGAGACCAGCATTTTCAGAAATATGAAATATAAGTAGGGGAGCATCTTGGATATAAAGAAAGCATAGGAGGATGCTAGACGTTCAACTGCCACCACAGCAGCCAGGTGATGGGAAGAGCTGCGGTGATCCAGCAGACATGAGCGTAGCTGAAGACGGGAGCCAGGGGAGTCTGTGTCTTTTCTTGAGTGAGCCTATTAGGGTGCAGTAGAAAGACTCTAAAGGGATTTGTGTAGACCATGCACCTCTTCACCCACCTTGAAAACTTTTTTCAAAGACATTTGAGAACCACAGACTACCAGGTTATAAGAGGCTTTCTAAAACATTTCTTTAAATAGCTTCAGTTTAGAGAAAAGAAAACTAAGTAAAGAGAGGAGGCCTAATGTTCATTTAGAGTTTGTGGCAAAACAAATTGAGAAAATCAAGTATCAAAGAGAGTGCTTTTGAAGTGCTAAACTACAGCCCTTCTAGCACCCCATAGGGGCTGATGGGTTCTCCTCTTCTTGCATCTCCTTAGAGAACACCTGATACAACTCTTACACTTCCTTAAAATACACATTGTCTGCTCTGTAATTCTACATCTGACCCTAATGTTCTGTCCTTTAAGAAATGTACTCAGAGTATCTACATTTCTTTCTTTTCCCATCTTTTCTTCTTTCTTCCTCAACTGAGATGATTCCCGAGTGTGAGAGGCTTCCTGAAGAAGTCTTAGTGGTCATATTAAAAAAAAAAATATTTAGCTCCTTTTCTCACAGGTTAGTACAGATAATTTTTGTCCATAGGATATATGACATGATGGATTGTATAAAGTATCATGAAACATTTTATTAGGAATTGTAGAAGCATTAGTTTGGGAAGTTTTCTCTCTCTCCTGTTTCTTGGCAGAGCATGTGGGAGGGAAGCCTGAGGACTGAGACTCTGGTGCTGTCATGTGTGCAGTAGGAAAAGTACTGGGCCATGAATAAGGGAATCTGAACTCTGTGTCTGGAAGAGATTCTGGGCAAATAACTTTTGCAATCTAGTATTCAGTTCATCTTTTGCAAAGTAAGAGGTGATTTCATAACTTGGAGGTTATTTTTAGGCTATACAGTATATCCATTTGACTCTGGAAAAATTTCCTGACTGAAAGACACCTGATACTTCTGCAGAGAAATAGAAGTTCATCTTTTGTCTTTTCCCCTTGTTCCTATGTGTCATGGATCACGTCAATCACACCTGGACCCGGAGCTTCATACTTGCTGGTTTCACAACCACTGGGACCCTGCGACCCCTGGCCTTCTTGGGCGCCCTGTGCATCTATATTCTCACCCTTGCTGGGAACTTATTCATTATCATTCTGGTTCATGCAGACTCAGGACTCTCTACACCTATGTACCTCTTCATCAGTGTCCTCTCTTTCCTGGAGCTCTGGTACGTCAGCACCACGGTGCCCACACTGCTAAAAACCCTGCTCTATGAGTGTTCACCCATCTCATCGACCGTGTGCTTCATCCAGCTCTACGTCTTCCACTCCTTGGGCATTACTGAGTGCTACCTGCTGTGTGCCATGGCACTGGACCGCTATCTTGCCATCTGCCAGCCACTCCGCTACCATGCAATTATGAGCAGACAGGTGCAGTTGTGGCTAACTGGGGCCAGTTGGGTAGCTGGATTCTCGGCGGCTCTAGTTCCAGCCAGCCTCACGGCAACTCTGCCCTTCTGCTTTAAGAAGGTGGCCCATTACTTCTGTGATCTGGCACCTCTCATGCAGTTGTCATGTGTGGATACAAGCTGGCATTCTCACATCTATATTGTAGTAATTGGCATGATCAACACATGCAATCTCATGTTCATTTTGGGGCTCTATGGGGGCATCCTGAAAGCTGTGCTGAAGCTGCCCTCAGCTGCCAGCCGTGCCAAGGCCTTCTCCACCTGTTCCTCCCACATGACTGTAGTGACACTCTTCTTTGGCTCTGCCTTCATTGTCTATGTGGGGCCCCCTGAAATCCGGGCTGAGGGCAGAGACAAGCTTATTGCCTTAGTATATTCTCTTTTTACCCCTTTTATCAATCCTATCATCTATACCCTTCGTAATAAGGAGGTGAAGGAGGCTGTCAGGCGGGTATCTCAGAGGATTAGAGCTATGTGGAAGAGGTTCTGAGGATGTGTGAGGTCACAGACCACCTACTTGGTAATTGTAGGATTTAGTTGGTTTTTCTACTAAATCAGCTAATTTAATTATCATTCAGATAAATTTTTACACATGTAATGTACAACGAGTAAAATGCATTGTGTCTTTTATTGGGAACCATTCAAAAATGTAAAAGAACTAGAATTACTGTCTGAGCACCTACTAACATGCTACTACTAATAAAATAGGATAAAGTGTAACTTTTTAGATAGGTTTTGAATTTAGAGATACAACTGTGCTTAGAGAATTATAAAGAACCACAGCTGGTTATGGGGTTGTGTCAGGATAGGATTCTTGGAGAAGAGTTGAGAAGATAACAAGTGAGGTTCACAAAACGAAAAACAGGACTTGTTAAGTACATGTTCAGATGTGGGTTGCTGAGTGTGGTTAACACTCTTATAAGCATGTGAGTTGAATGTTCCTGGGTGACCTTATAATAAAAGAATATTTGAAACTGAAGCTGAGCTTTTACTCCCTAATGAAAATGAAAAGGAATTGGAGGTGGGGGCACTGGGTATACTGATGGTCTAAGGTGAATTACAAAGACACACTCAGCACTTTTCATTTGAAATCAGTCAGGAATATTGATGGAACCCCATGAGCTCGTGGAACAAGTAGAGATATAAAAAGTATGCACGGTTGTGGGTTCAAAGCTTACACTTTTACAGTAATGTTTTGAAGTGTCAACTTCCTCTCTCTTTCAAGCACACACACACACAGATACACACACACACTAGCAGCAAGAGCATATTGACTAACTTCAAGAACTGGACTTTTACTTTGCTCTGTGTGAATTTGCTGTCATGAGAGGTCATGAAAATTGATAGAAGGAAGTACACAAATTGACAAAGGGACTGAAAACAATAAAAGTAGTTCTCATAGAATTTTATTTAACATTCACCCCAAGTCTCACATTTTGAAATTCTAACAACCACCCGGGGCACTCAGTTGACACTTCTCTGAAGCTTCTCTTCATATCAGGGGTGGAACTGTATGATACTCCTAGGAGACTTCCTGTCTCAGGGTAATGTGAATATAACTTTTCTACAATACAAAAAGAAAATTAATTTTTAAAATGACAACTCTGCACAGAACTTGTTTCTACATATTTTTTCTCTTTTTCCCTTTCTCTTTTTTTTTCTTAGTGATAGGGTAAATGAGTTTTGGGTTTCATGCTTTTAAATCACAATGCTGAAATGCTTTCTTTCTAACGAAAGGATGACAGATCTTTTAAGAAGACGTGTACATGGAGAAAAATGCATGCGGGTATTATATAGTGGTGTTGGCCTCCATCTCAATTCACTAATTCTGATGAAGATCACAAAATATTCTAGCATTCCCAACTATTTTTTTCCTAAGTGTATTTTCTTTCTTTCTACACGTGTACACAGAGAGTTTTAAGTCACCAGGTCCAGGGCTTGAACCACTCTCAACTATGTGGGAGTTCAGCGATATAACCATTACTCTCTGCCAGTCCCAAACCCCATCTGTCCTTACAGAAGATAAAACTGAATCAAGAGGTGGAAATAACCAAGGCTACATGTCAATTTAGATATAGGCTCAGAATGGGATAGCATCCAAGTTTTCTAACCTTTCCAGTATATCATTAAATCATTTAGCCTCTAATGATTTTTATCTTTTACCTGTGGAAAGAAGTCTATGTTTCTGAGCACCTTGTAGCAGAAGTGGATGGGAATACAGCTTCGGTGCCTATCTTTCCCTTAGAGAGAGAAACTCTCCTGCATTGGGTGGAGAAAGGCTGCCTGTTCAGCCTTTCTGCCCTCAGTAATCTCTGCTCTACTTTACAGAAGTAGGATTGAGCTCTGTACTTCACAGAACCATCCCATGTCCCTGTCTAATGCCATCATCCCTGATAACACAGGAATCCATGATAGTACAAACATACCATTAAAATTTTTATATACATTTGATCACTATACATCATTTAGATTTATAGAGGGAATTTACCCAACATGAAATAAACCTCAGACCAGTCCAGTTGGAATACTGTACATGTTAACTTCAGCAGGTAATATACCATTTCTGTGTCCCACAAATGTTTTGCCTCCCTAATTTTTCTCCCTACTTTCCTTCTGTACACCCTTCCCTTCTCCTGCCCTCCTTCCACAGTATCTCCAGTATCCATAACTATATTCAATTAATTTATGTCCTCTAATCTTTCAGTTTGTGCCATAGAGTGTGGACACTTCGCATATGTTAAGTGGAGACATACTGTATCTCTCTTTCATAACCTAATTGCATCACTCAGCAATAAATCTTCCATATTCATCCACTTTCTATCAAATGCCAAGGTTTTTTTTTTTTTTTTTTTTTTTTTTAATTCCTGAGTAATGTTCTATAGAGAATATGTGCCACACATTTTAAATCCATTCATCTGTTTGTGGACATCTGGGTAGGTTCCATGTCTTAGCAATTGTGAGTAATGCCACAATAAACATTGATATGCAAATGCTTTTCTCACTGAGCGTTCTTCTGTCCTTTGGATAGATACCCAGAAGTGGAATTGCTGGATAATATGGATGGTTCTATTTGCAAGTCTTTGAGGAACCTCCATATTGTTTTCCACAGTGGCTGGACCTATTATTTTTTAATTTTTTTTGAGAGGTTTTTGCTATAGGGCGCATGCGCTCGCCAGACAGACAGAGACAGACAGGGAGACAGAAAGCGAGAAATCACCCCCGAGGGGAGATGGCCATGCCACAATCCCTTCTCCTCCATTCTCCTCTCGGGATCTTGGGCACGCATGCACACGCACCAGGTGTGAGTTTAAGCCACCGGGTCCGGGACTCGAACCGCGGTCGACTATGTGGGAGTCCAATGACATAGCCATTACGCTAACTGCTGGTCCTGCAGTGGCTGGACCTATTTACATTTTCATAAACAGTGTAAATATTTTCATAAACCCTTTCACCACAGCCCACAAATGCTTATCACTTTTTGTAATTTTAATCTTTGTCATTCTGACTGGGGTTAGGCGTTATCTCATTGTGGTTTTAATCTGTATCTACCTTATGATGAGGCATGTTGAGCATTTTTTGATATGCTTTTATGGCTATTTGCATGTCTTCCTTAAGGACTTTTTTGTTGGGACCAGCAGTTGATGAAATGGCTATGTTGCTGGACTCCCATGTAGTCGACTGTGGTTTGAGTCCCAGATCTGGTGGCTTAAACTCATGTCGGGCACATGTGCATGCATGCCCAAGATCCCAAGAGGAGAATGGAGAAGGGATTATGGAGTGGCCATCCCCCCTGGGGGAGGATTTCTCACTTTGTTTCTCTCTGTCTCTGTCTTTCTGCAAGCACATGACAGAGAGAGACAAAAACCTCTAAAAAAAAAGAATTTTTTGTTCAGCTCATTTTTTGATCTTTTAATCAGGCAAATCATTTTAATGGGGGGCGTAAATCACTTGAGTTCTTTTTGTATTCTGGCTATCAGTCCCTTAGCTGAGGCATAATTTACAAAAATATTCTCCCATTCTGAGGGTTGTTACTAATTATTGTGTCTTTTGCTGTGCAGAAACTTCTTAATCTGATGTAATTCCATTTGTCCATTTTTGGGATTATTCCCTGAGCTTTGCTGGTCTTGTTTAAGAAGTCTTTACCTACCCCAGTGTCTCCTAGAGTTTCCCCAGTGTTTTCCAACAGTAGTTTTATAATTTGTGGTCTTAGGTTTAGATCTTTGATCCATTTTGAGTTAAATATGTAGATTAATTTGGGTAAAATTACCATTTTGATTATATTAATACTTACAATGCAGGAGCATGGGATGTCTTTCGACTTTTTGGTATCTTTTTCAAATCTTTTTTAAAGGGTTTTTATAGTTTTCTAGGTAAAGGTCTTTAACTTCCTGTTTAGATTTATTCCTAGGTATCCTATACTTTTTGTGGCTATGGTAAAAGGGATTACTTTCTTTAGTTCTACCTCAGTCAATTTGTTGTTTGCATATAAGAATGCTATAGTTTTTTTGTATGTTGATTTTGTATCCTGCCACTTTACTGTATTCATTTAACACTTCTAGAAGTTTGTTCATGAATACTTTGGGGTCTTCTATGTATACCACCATGTAATCTGCAAATAAAGATATTTTCAACTCTTCTTTCTCTATTCAAATACCTTTTATATTATACTCTTTTCTGATTGCATTGGCTAGGACTTCCAGCACTGTATTAAAAAGGAGTGGAGCGGGACCAGCAGGTAGCATGGTGATTAAGGCGCTGGACACTCCCACATGGCTGACCACGGTTCAAGTCCTGGACCTGGTGGCTTGCTTTCTCACTTTCGCTCGCTCTCTCTCTCTCTCTCTCTCTCTCGTCAAATTAAAATAAATGAATGAATAAATAAAATTTAAAATAAATAATAAAAAAAAAAAAAAAAAAAAAAAAAAAAAAAAAAAGGAGTGGAGGAAGTGGGCAGCCTTGTCTTATACCAGTTTTTAGTGCAAAAGCCTTCAACTTTTCCTTATGCAATATAATGTTAGCTATAGATTTTTCATATATGGCTTTTATCATGTTGAAAATAGCCCCTTTTGCTAAGAGTCTTAATCATGAAAGTATGCTGTATTTTGTCAAATACTTTTTCCACATCTTTTGAAATGATCATATGGTTTTTCTCTTTCTTTCTGTTGATATGGTGTATTATGTTTATGATTTTACATATGCTGAACCGCTATTACATCCCTGGAATAAAATGTACCTGATTGTGATGAATAATCTTTTTAATATGTTTTTGGATACAATTTGCTAGTACTTGTTGAGAATTTTTTCATCTATATTCATCAGATATCTTGGTCTGTAGTTTTCCTTTTTGTCATGTCTATATTTGCTTTGGGAATGAGAATGGTGGAGGCTTCATAAAATGAATTTGGGAGGATTCATTCTTTTTATTTTGAGTAGAATGGGGGGTTTAACTCTTTAAAATTTCATAGAATTCAGATGTGAACCCATCAGGCCTGGGCTTTACTTTGTTGAGAGGTTATTTATTACTGATTCCACCTTATTACTTTTCATGGGTCTATTCAGGTTTTCTATATCCTCCTGATTCAATCTTGGTAGAATTCTGTGTCCAGAAATTTGTCCATTTCATATACATTCTCTTGTTTTTTGGCATATAGTCTTTTTTTTTTTTTTTTTTTTTTGGAGAGGTTTTTCGCTATAGGGCGTGTGCGCTCGCCAGACAGACAGAGAGAGACATAGAGACATAAAGCGAGAAATCACCCCCCAGGGGGGATGGTCACGCCGCAATCCCTTCTCCTCCATTCTCCTCTCGGGATCTTGGGCACGCACGCACACGCGCCCGGCGTGAGTTGTAAGCCACCGGGTCCGAGATGCGAACCGCGGTCGAATACGTGGGAGTCCAGCGACATAGCCATTACGCTAACTGCTGGTTCCCGCATATAGTCTTTTATAGTATCCTCGAATGATGTTTTTTTTTTTTTTTTTTTCAATTGTAACAAATTTTTATTTTTTTCCACAGAAAACACTAGAAAAACTTCGAGCCAAAAACAAAAATACATGCTGATTTTCCAGGGGTTTTTAATGTATATAAGCAAAATTATTTAAGAGTCAATAAATTCTTATTTAAGGAATATCTGAATTTCTGATTCCTTCCACTGCTCACCAAGGACACCACCACCTTCATTCCTCCAAGGCCCAAGTCAAGATAGTCCACAATTTTTTCATGTCTTCCTTTTTCTCCATTAGAACTATGGACATATTGGTAACTTCAAAGTCTGTCCACCAAAATATCTGCAATTGCCTTCGATATTATTAAATCTTATCCAGGAACACTGGGATCCAATTTCTTTAAATAATTGACTTCGGGCCACTTTTAGCATGGCTGCATCGGCCTGGTTTTCAAATTGACACCCTCTACAAAGGAAATCAGTTCAGACTTGTTCCTCAACATCTGTGGGATGTGGTAAAACCTTTAATTCCAGACATTTTCAAGATAAGCCTTAAAAATAAATAAAAAGGACAATCTTAATATATCCTGTCAACTTACAAATTAGAATATAATTGAGATTTTCCTCATGTCCAATGTTTTTTAATTACTAAACCTTTCATTTCTGGAACCAACTTTTATTGATATGAATAATCCTATCACTTTGAACTGTCTTGAGCATTAACATTCCTTCTTATATGTAACAAAACTCATACTAAACAATGAGTTTTGGGTTGCAAAAGAGGATTTATTTTTTGCACTTTTCTGTGTCTTTGTCTACAAGACAGACAAAAACAAATTCAAGTGCTAAGTATCCTCGAATGATGTTTTTTATTTCTATTGTGTCTGCTGTAATATTGCCTGTCTTATTGTTAATTTAATTATTCTGGTTCCTTTCTCTCTTCTTTTTTTTAATTTTTTTAGAAATATTTGCTATAGGGCATGTGCGCTCACCAGAAAGACAGACAGAGACAGAGAGATAGAAAGCGAGAAATCACGCCCCAGGGGGGATGGCCACACCGCAATCCCTTCTCCCCTTCTCCTTCTCCTCCTTTCTCCTCTCGGGATCTTGGGCACGCATGCATACGTGCCCAGCATGAGTTTAAGCCACCGAGTCCAGGACTCGAACCACGGTCGACTACATGGGAGTCCAGTGACATAGCCATTACGCTAACTGCTGGTCCCTCTCTCTTCTTCTTAATCAGTCCAGCTAATGATGTGTCAATCTTGTTAATTTCTTCAAAGAACCAGCTTTTCCTTTCATTTATTTTCTGTGTAGTTTATTTTCTATTTCATTTATTTCTTCTCGAATCTTTATTATTTCTTTTCTCTTGCACTTTTTTTGTCATCATTTTTTCAGTTCCCTGAGGCACGATGTTAGATTGTCTATTAGGCACTTTCCCATCTTTTTCTTAAGTGCACTATTTGCTATGAATTTCCCTCTTATAACTGCTTTTGTGGTGTCCCATAGAGTATGAAAACTTGTGTACTCATTATCATTGGTTTCCATAAATCTTTTGATTTCAGTATTAATTTCTTCAGCAGTTGAGAAGTCACTCAGAAGTAGGTTGTTTAGTTTACATATGTTTGCGTATTTTTGAGGACTTTTTCTGAAATTAATATCAAGGTTAATTCCATAATGGTCAAAGAAGTTGCTAGATATAGTTTCTATGCCTTTGAATCTGTGAAGGCTTGATTTGTGCCCTATTATATGGTCAGCCTTTGAGAAGGTACCTTGTGGGGGTGAGAAAAATATGTTTTTTGTAGTTTTGGGGTGGAAAATTATATGCATGTCTGTCAAATCCATGTGATTTATGGTATCTTTTAGGTTCTGAATCTCTTTGCTTATATTTTGTCTCATTAATCTGTCTAAAGGAGATAATGGGGTGTTGAGATCTCCAACAATTATTGCGTTACAGTCTCTCTCTCCTTTTAGATCTAGTAGTCTTTCCTTCACATATTTGGGTGCTCCTGAGTTGGGTTCATAGATATTTATTAGTGTTATATCTTCTTGATGAATTAGCCCTTTTATTATTATGCAATACCCTTTTTTTGTCTCTTCTTACAGTTTTTGCTTTAAAGTCTATTTTATCTAAAATCAATATCATGATTCCTGCTCTTTTTTTGGTTTCCATTTGTATGGAATATCTTTCTCCAGCCCTTCACTTTTAGTCTATGTATGTCTTACCCATGAGGTGGGTTTCTTCTAGGCAACAGCTGGAGGGTTTCTGGTTGTTTTGTTTTGTTTATTATTATTATTTTTAAATCCCTTCAGTCTATCTGTGTCTCTTGATAAAATTATTTAAACCATTACCATTCAACGTTATTAATGATATTTCTGAATTGTCCCTATCATTAAATTTTCATTTTCTTGGTTGATTTTTGTTCTCTTATTTCTGTCTGCCTTTTCTTTTTCTTTTTAGAATTATTTATTTAATTTTATTTATTCATTCATTTATTTTAATTTGACCATACAGAGACAGAGAGAGAGAGAAAGTGAGACAGCAAGCCACCAGGTTTGGGACTCAAACCATGGTGGGTCATATGGGAGTGTCCAGAGCCTTAGCCACCACACCACCTGCTAGTCCCGTTATTTTTTCCTGGTATAGTATTCCCTTGAGAATTCATTGAAAAGCTGATCTGGAGCTGGCAAATTTTTTTAGGTTTTGTTTATCTGAGAATGTTTTATATCTCTTCTTCCCATTTGAAGAATAATCTTGCCTGGTACAGTAATCTTGATTGTAATTGTTTTTCATTTAACACTTTGAATATATTTCCCCATTCTTTCCTTGCTTGCATTGTTTCCAATGAGAGGTCTGGTGTTATTCTGATGGGATATCCTTTGAAAGTAACTTGATGTTTTTCTCTTGTCAATTTTAGTATCTTGTTTTTGTCTGTGGTTTTGTCCAGTCTGGCTATGATGTGCCATGGAGAAGATCTTCTTGTGTTTATTGTATTTGAGATCCTGTGTATTTCTTAGTCTGGGTGTTTGAATCTTTCTCTCGCTTGAAAAGTTTATTCCAGAATGTCATGAAATAGATTTTCAATTCCCTTATTAGTTTCTTCACCTTCTGGGTCACCAATTATGCAAATGTTTGAACATTTAATGGAACCTAGTATTTCTCATATGTTATCTTCCTTTGTTTTTCTTTTTATGGTTACTTTCTCTATCTTTTCAGTGGTTTCTTCTAGGTCAGAGGTTTTTGCTTTTACATCTAAGATTTGATCTTCTGCATGATCTAATCTTTTAATACTTTCAAGAGAGTTTTTCATATTCTGTATTACATTCTTCTTCATCTAACAGTTTCCCTTGATTCTTTTTTTATGGTGTCTACGTCTTCTTTCAAATTGTATAAGGATTTCCTCATCTCCTGTAGCTCATTGTCTCTTTTCTTTTGCATCTTCCGTAGTTCAGTGTTTCTTTTCTCTTGCATCTCGTTAAATTTTGCCACTATGAATATTCTAAATTATTTATCTGACATTTTCACAAGTTTCATTGTGCTGTCTGTGGATAATGAGAAACTGTTATTTTCTTTTGAGGGAGAGATATTTTCTTGGTTTCTCATATTTCTTTTGCCTCTGTGGTGATTTCTGTCCTCTGATGGATTATAAGTTTTTTCCTAATTTCTTAGAGTTGAATTTAAGCAATTAAAGGCATGCAAGAAGATGTGATCCATGATCTTTTTGTAGTCCCATGACCCCGATGGTCGCCCTGTAGCCTGCACTTTCATTGCTGGAAATGGGTATTCCAGATACCTCCTAGACTCTAGAGAGCAGAAGGACTTGGGGCTGAGATGCAGGGCTTTAAATGGAAAAGAAAGTATGGGTCATGTGGTACACGCTTCAGAAAACTATAAAGTCTGTGATGAATAGGAGAGAGTAGATCTCTGGCCTTGATCTGTACTCTCACTTCTGCTGTACAGGAGGCTGGATGAATTTTGGGGCAGAAGTTGGGAGCAAGAGAGTCTTGCACCTGGAGTGAACTATTAGAGTGTGGTTGCTGACCTTGGTCTGCGCACTCACTTCTGCCACGCAGGAGCTGGGATGAATATATAGTCATACCATATATAATGACATGTTCTCTGTCTGCTTCTTCATGAAATCACCCACAGCATGAAAATGGATAAACATCCATTAACATGAGAAGCACTGATGTCATTGGACTGGAAGGACAACCTGGGGTATGTGGAATCAGGTATTGTCCCTGCTTCTCTCCTTGGGAGGCAGCCTGCCCAGCTTCTGTGTTCTGCTCTGCTCTCTGTTGTGTAGGGGATGGTACTTGGTGGCTTTTAGTGCTGTGTAGTAATTGGGCAGAGGAACAATAAGAAAAATAGACACTCTCACTCTCATGACAAGATGTTTGATGACTTTTTTCTGAGTAATTAAAATACAAATTAGGTAAGCCGTACGTAAAGATTAAAAAATATCAAAGAGAATAATTAACAAGGCCCACTTAGTGAATATAGGTCAACTTCAATCATAAGCAGAATTAAACAAATGCTAAGCCATAAAGAACTCTCCATACCTCAATATGGCTAAGACAATTAATATTGATAAACCATGTAGACCCTTACTTTGAATGAGATAGAGTTAAAAATAAATAATTAAATAATAAATTTATTGTCTACATATTTGATGTAAAAATACTTCTAAATAATTTATGAAATTATAAGAAAAGATAACATTTAGACCTAAACAATAATGAAAATCATAATTTTAAAACTTTGAGGACAAAGCTATGTGTTTTTTAGAATTTTATAGCCATGGGACCAGCAGTTAGCGTAATGGCTATGGTGCTGGACTCCCACGTAGTCGACCGCGGTTTGAGTCCCGGACCTGGCGGCTTAAACTCACGCCGGGCGCATGTGCGTGCGTGCCCAAGATCCCGAGAATGGAGGAGAAGGGATTGCGGCGTGGCCATCCCCCCTGGGGGGTGATTTCCTGCTTTCTATCTCTCTGTCTCTCTCTGTCTGTCTGGCGAGCGCACGCGCCCTATAGCAAAAACCTCTCCAAAAAAAGAAAAAAAAAAAAAAGAATTTTATAGCCTTAAATGTTTATAGTATTAGATATGTGCAAAACTAGTCAGTTAATCATCTAATTAGCAAATTAGAGCAATAGAGCCAGGCAGTGGAACAGTGGTAATGCAAGTGGACCCCATGGGAAGGTGTGAGATGTAGAGAATTCTTTGCCCCTCACTGTAAAAAGAGTGAAACTCCCCTTCATAAATCCAATTTCAAAACTCCTCCTGTGATTACCACACTGGAGGATACAGTAGAAGGGAGAAAATAGGACTGAATTATTTCACAGAAAAGGGAAACAAATGAGCTCAGAATGAGTTACAGAATCTTTCTTCAATAAATTAGCCAAAAGTGAACACCTTACCGAATGACTACAAATTGTAGAAGAGCCTCAAGTAATACATCCCTAGCAAGGGAACACAGTAACTTGTCTCCAAGTAGGGAAATATTATAAGATATCACTGCAATGTAAGAAAAAGAATTTAGAATATTTATGATAACGAAAATCTATGAGATGCAAGAGTAAAGAAACATTGAGCTCTAAGACATGAGGAAGTCCTTCCATGATATGAAAGAAGAATTGGACACCATAAAAAAGAATCAAACAGAACTGTTAGATATGAAGGTAATACAGGAAATCAAAACCTCTCTCAAAATTATTAAAAAGCGGGACCAGCAGTTAGTGTAATGGCTATGTTGTCGGACTTCTATGTAGTCGACCGTGGTTCGCGTCCCAGACCCGGTGACTTAAAACTCACCCCGGGTGAGTGTGTGTGCGTGCCCAAGATCCCGAGAGGAGAATGGAGGAGAAGGGATTGCGGAGTGGCCATCCCCCCTGGGGGGTGATTTCTTGCTTTCTATCTTTCTCTTTCTCTCTGTCTGGTGAGCACACGCACCCTATAGCAAAAACCTCTCAAAAAAAAAAAATATAAAAAACAGGTTAGACAATATAGAAGACTGAATCTTGGAAGTAGAATACAAAATCTCTGACCTCAGAAAGATGATCAAAAATAGTGAGAACATAACCAAGAAAAATGAGGATAATATACAAGAAATACTAGATACCATGGAATGCTCAAACATTCAAATAATTGATATCCCAGAAGGTGAAGAAACTAATAAGGGCATTGATACTCTAGTCCACAAAATCCTGGAAGAAAACTTTCCAAGTCTGGAGAAGCACTCAAACATTCAGACCCAAGAAATACAAAGAACCTCCCAAATAGAATCAATCTAAGAAGATCCTCTCCATGGCATATCATAGCCAGACTGGCCAATACCACAGACAATGACAAGATACTAAGATTGGAAAGAGAGAAATGTCAAGTCATTTACAAAGGCTATCCCATCAGGCTAACACTGGACCTCTCATCGGATACAATGCAAACAAGGAAAGAATGGAGGAATATATTCAAAGTGTTAAATTAAAAACAATTTCAACCAACAATACTATACCTGGCAAGATTATCCTTTATAAGGGAAAAAAGGTAAAAACATTTTCAGATAAGCAAAAATGAAAGAATTTACCAACTCCAGACCAGCTCTTCAAGAAATTCTGAAAGTAGTACTATACCAAAAAATCTACAGACAGACAGACAGCAATAAGAGAACAAAAACATCTAAGAATATGTCCAATTAAATGGTAATGACAAGTCTGGAAATATCAATAATAATTTTGAATGTCAATGGATTAAATTCTCTGATCAAGAGAAAGACTGGCTGAATGGATAAAAAACGAGAAACCCTCCATCTGCTGCCTACAAGTAACCCATCTCATAGATAAATATATATATATATAGATTAAAAATGTGAAGAGCTGGAATAAGGTATTCTGTACAAATGGAAACAAAAAAAGAGTGGGAGTCCTATACTGATTTTGGACAAAATAGGCTTTATGATAAAAACTGTAAGAAGAGACAAAGAATGACATTATATAGTAGTAAAAGGCCTAATTTGTCAAGAAAATCTAACACTGATAAATATCTATGCACCTAACTCAGGAGCACCCAAATATGTGAAGGAAAGACTGCAAGATCTAAAAGGAGAGAGAGACTGTAACACAATAATTGTTGGAGAGCTCAACACCCCATTATCTCCTATAGACGGATTAATGAGACAAAAAATAAGCAAAGAGATTCAGGACCTAAATGATATCATAAATCAGATGGACTTGATTTGACAAATATCTATAGAACTTTCTACCAAAAAAACACAAAATATGCATTTTTCTCAACCCTGAATGGTACCTTCTCAAAGATTGACCGCATGATAGGGCACAAAACCAGCCTTTACAGATTCAAAGGCATAGAAACAATATCCAGCATCTTCTCTGGCCATGATGGAATGAAACTTGATATTAATCTCAGGAAAAACCTTCAAAAATACACAAATACATGAGAACTAAATAACCTACTCTGAAAAACTTCATGACTACTGAAGAGATTAAGACGGAAATAAAAAGATCCATGGATCCAAATGATAATGAGTGCACAAGCTTCCATAATCTATTGGACACTGCAAAAACAGTTTTAAGAGGGAAGTTCACAGCAATTAGTGCATATAAGAAAAAGATGGAAAGGTGACAAAAGGACAGCCTAACATCATGCCTCAGGGAATTAGAAAAATAACAACAAAAAAAAAATCCTAAAAATGTCAGGAAAAAATAAATAATAAATATTTGAGAAGAAATAAATGAAACAGAAAATAAGCAAACTACACAGAAAATAAATGAAAGGAAAAGCTGGTTCTTTGAAAAGATAGACAATATATTGACACCCATTAGCTAGACTAATTAAGAAGAAGAAAGGAACAAGATAAGTCAAATTTGCAATGAATCAGGCAAGATTACTATAGAAGTAATAGAAATACAAAACATATTTAGAGGATATTATGAGCAACTATACACAACAAAGAAGAAAACCTGGATGAGTTGGACAAATTCTTGGACACATATAATCTACCAAGATTGAATGAGGAGGATATAGAAAGCCTGAATAGACTCAAGAAAAGCAATCACATTGAATCAGTTACAAATAACTTCCCAACAAAAAAAGTCCAGGTACCGATGGCTTCACTGCTGAATTTTACGAAACTTTAAAAAAAGAGGTAACCTCCATTCTACTCAAACTGTTTCTAGAGATCTAAAAGGAAGGAACCCTTCCAAATTCATTCTATGAAGACTCCATCACCCACGTTTCAAAAACAGATAAGGATACGACAAAAAAGGAAAACTACAGACTATATCTCTGATGAATATAGATGCTAAAATTCTCAACAATATACTTGCGAACCATATTCAACAATATATCAAAAAAGATTATTCATCACGACCAGGAAGGCTTTATTCGAGGGATGCAAGGGTGGTTCAACATACACAAAACCATAAATGTAATACACCATGTTAACAGAAAAAAGGGTACAAACCATATGACAATTTCAATTGATGTGGGAAAAGCATTTGACAAAATACAACATTTCTTCATGATTAAGACTCTTAGTAAAACTGGCATAGAAGGATTGTTTCTCAGCATAATAAAATCCATCTATGGGAAACCTATAGCTAACATTAAACTGAGTGGAGAAAAGCTAAAAGCTTTTCCACTAAAAACTGGTACAAGACAAGGCTGTCCACTCTCTCCACTCCTATTCAACATAGTAATGGAAGTCCTACCAAATGTGGTCAGACAAGAGAATGAAATAAAAGGCATTCAAATAGAGAAAGAAGAGTTTAAATGATCTCAGTTTGCAGATGACATGATTGTATATATAGAAGACCAAATAGTATCTATGAAAAAGCTTTTCAAAGTAATAAATACATACAGTGAAGTAGTAAAAACAAAATTAACTTTAAAAACTCTATAGTATTTCTATATAAAAGCAACAAGGAGACAGAGAAAGAACTGAAGAAAGTAATCCCATTCAACATAGCCACAAAAAGTATAAGATACCTAGGAATAAAACTAACCAAGAATGTCAAAGACCTCTATAAGGAAAACTATGAAAATCTTAAAAAGGAAATAGAAAATGACACAAAAAAAGTGGAAGGACATCCCATATTCCTGGATTGGGAGAATTAATATAATCAAAATGGCAATTCTACCCAAATTATTCTACATATTTAATACAATCCTGATAAAATTAGGATTCTTCACAGATCTAGAAAAGACAATCATAGAGTATGTCTGGAATCATAAAAGACCCTGTATTGCCAAAGCAATCCTACACAAAATGAGTGAAGTTGGTGGCATCTCACTTTCTGATCCCAAAATATATTACAAAGCTGTGATATTCAAAACAGCATGGTATTGGCACAAAAACAGACATGAGGACCAATGGAACAGAGTAGAGACCCCAGAAATAAACCCCAAAACATACAGTCAACTGATCTTTGACTAAGGGTACCAGTCAATCCAGAAGGAAAAGGAAAACCTCTTTAGCATATGATGCTGGAAAAACTGGGTATCCACTTACAGAGAGATGAGTCTGAACCCCTGACTGTCATAATTAACAAAAGTCAACTCAAAGTGGATTAAAGATCTAAACCTAAAATCACAAACTATAAAACTACTGGTGGAAAACACTGGGAAAACTCTGGGAGAGATTTGAGTAGGCAAAGACTTACTAAATAAGCCCACCAAAGCACAGGCAATAATCCCTAAAATAGACAGGTGGGATTACATCATATTAAGAAGTTTCTACACATCAAAAGAAACAGTAAATAGTGTGCATCGACCCCCCCCCCCCGAAATGGGAGAAAGTTTTTGTTAACGATGCTTCAGATAAGAGACTGATAATCAGAATACACAGGGAACTCAAGCAGTTTACCCAGAAGAAAATGATTAACCAAACTAAAAGATGGGAAAATGAGCTGAATAAACAGCTCTCTAAGGAAGACATACAAACAAACAAGCCTATTAAAAAATACTCAACATACCTCCTCATAAGGGAGATGCAGATCAAAACCACAATGAAATACCACCTAACCCCAGTCAGAATGGCAAAGATTAAAAAACAAAAAAATAATAAGTGCTGGTGGGTATGTGGTGAAAGGAGAACTCTTCTACATTGATGGTGGGAATATAAATTGGTCCAGTCACTGTGAAGAACAATATGGAGGTTCTTCAAAGACCTTCCACTACAACTACCATGTGATCCAAGACTCCCACTCCTGGGTATTTACCAGAAGAATGGGAGAATGTTGTCAGAAAAGTGCTTGCACAACTATATGTATTGCAGCATTATTCACGATTGCTAAGACATGGAACCAATCCAAATGTTCACAAACAGATGAAAATATTGAAAAAGTGTGGCACATATACTCCATGGAATACTATTCAGCCATGAAAAACCAACATGACCCTGGCCTTTGATAGAAAGTAGACCAACATTGAAGATTTATTGCGGAGTGAAGCAAGTCAGGCTATGAAACAGAGACATTGTATGTCTCCACTTCATATATACCAACTATCTGTACTCTATGGTAGAGACTGAAAGACTGGAGGACATAAAAGCATTGAAAATTGCTATGGACACTGGGGACAAAGTGGAAGGAGAGAGAGAGAGATGAAGAGTGTAGGTAAGGGAAATTTGGAAATAAAACAGAGAAGTAAGACATTTGTGGGACACAGATACAGTTTCTTGCCTGTTCATGATGTCATGTATAGTATTCTCAACTCATCTGGTGTGTGGTGTATATCATGTTGGGTAAAATCTCTTTATAATCTAAACGATGTATAGCAGTTGAATGTATAAATAATAATAAATAATAATGAAAAAGAAGAAAAGGAAAACAAAGAACATTTCTAATAGAAACAAAATATATGATATATCTAACAAAAGACATTCAAAATTTTATTGAAATTCTTATAAATTTATTTAAAGGCATTTTATAAAGTATATATGCAATACTGAGGTAGAATACATTTATGGGATGGAAAATCAATATTAGATAAATAAAACCTCTCTTAAGACCTATTGATAAAATGAAATCTGATACATAATATAAAAAGTGGTGTTCCTGGAATGTAAATAATCTCTTTCCAAGGTCAAGTATATTCATAATATTCAAGAGGAAGGAGAAAAGGTAGCATATGCTGATGATGGGGATTTCTACCCACTCATCAGGACCCTGGGCAAATGTCTTTTTCATCAAAGGTGGGATCTGAACCTGATCTGCCATGTACGATCCTGCTTATTCCACATAGTCCTTAATTCCTGAGCTACAGAGATGGCTCCTCTACTGGTGGTGTTTGCCCAGCACCAAATGATTAACATTTACAAAAAAAATTAGCTGTACTCTGTGAACTAAGAGAGCAAAAGTGTTAGAAGTAATTATAATTTAAGGTTTGCAGGACCAGCAGTTGGTGTAATGGCTATGTCACTAGACTCCCACATAGTTGACTGCAGTTCGAGTCCCAAAGCTGGTAGTTTAAACTCACACTAGGTGTGTGTACATGTGCGCCCAAGATCCCAAGAGGAGAATGAAGGAGAAGGGATTGTAACATGGTCATCCCCCCAGTGATTTCTAGCTTTCTGTCTCTCTGTCTTTCTCTTTCTGGTCAGCGTACGCACCTTATAGCAAAAACCTCTCAAAACACCAAAAAAACAAAACAAACAAACAAACAAGTTTGGTTTATATGATGAAGCACTATACTGAATCTGTAGCTTTGTTCTAATGGCCTTAGAAATAGAACTAAAATGGGTCATGCTACAATGCAACAATCCACAAGGGAAGCTTAAACATATTTTGAATATAGATTTGTGAGCAGGCAGTTATAGGGGCATGGCACAGTTTATACTAAAATTCCACATTGAGTTGAGCTTTAATATTTCTAGAAGTGCTTTTTAAAAATAACTGTTTAATATTATGTATTAGTATTTTTTTTTAAATTTTCTATAGGGCACAAGCACTCACTAGACAAAGAAAGTGAGGGAAAATGAGAAAACAAGCCACCAGATTCAGGCTTGAACCACAATTGACCACATGGGAGTCCAGTGCCTTATCCATTCTGTCACTTAGAAAACCACTTATAATCTCATTGCTAATAAAACTTTTCTGCTTATTTCTTTAAAAATGTTTTTAAATACTATTTTAAATACTATTTATCCCTATATATGAAAAATGACTATGCTGTCATATTTATATACATACTGCTATTGAAGACAAAATTCAATAATAAACCAAATTTAAATTTCATAAAGAACACAAACGTTAAAACAGATTGATTATAGAAAACAAAGTGGGGGGGTTGTTAGCTCTAATTTTCTTTTTTTATTAAAGAATGATTCCCTCTGAGAAGAATCAAATCTATTAGTAATATTCACCTATACTGAAAAATAGTATGTATGAAGGAAAGATAGTGATTGTACTGATTTTATTACTTTTACTAACCCATGTTATTTCCCTCACAATGCAACAAAATAAAATATAATTTAAAGAAAAATATGCTTTTATTCTTCACAATAAAAAAGGACTGGTGCCTCCAGCATGCCTGGGCATATTGTTCAAGTGGAGCAGGTCATGACTCGCATGGACCAACGTACGGTTTTTATTGTGATCCACTGAACAGAGGGTCATCCATGTTGGTGACAGGACTATCTCCACGGGAGCTGTGGTAGACTAGTCATTTTTGTAAAACAAAGGTTAAACTGCTTTTTGTTGTTCAGAAAACCGTAAATGTAGATATATTTGAAATAATTCATCACACATACAATTTATGAACCATTATTTGTGTGTGTGGTGTTTCCTTTAGACAGACTTTTTTTTTTTTTTTTTTTGAGAGGTTTCTTTTCTTTTCTTTTTCTTTTTTTTCTTTTTTTTTTTTTTTTTGCTACAGGACACATGTGCTAGCTAGAAAGACAGAGAGACAAAGAGACAGAAAGCAAGAAATCACCCCCCAGGAGGGATGGCCATGCCACAATACCTTATCCTCCATTCTCCTCTTAAAATCTTGGGCATGCACACACATGTGCCCAGTGTGAATTTAAGCCACCGGGTCCAGGACTTGAACCACAGTTGACTACATGGTAGTCCAGTGACATAGCCATTACACTAACTACTGGTCCCCCTTTAGATAGACTTTTGTGTATTGACATCATCCTTCTTCAGCCTTCCAAATAGCTGGGACTGCATCTGCTTGTCATCACACTTACCCTTTTAGGGTAGGCTGGGAATTGAAGTAGGGCCTTCCATGTGACCTCAGCCTGCTAAGAAGCAGCATTCAGTGTGCCCTCCCACAGCTGTGTCTATGAATAATTCTTACTCTTTCATACTGGACAGGCTTGTTGACATTTTACTATGATCTGCTAATTAACCTTGTATGCTTATTTCATCTCAAATTTAATTTAGCAACTGCCTTATTCTCTACTATAATTCTAAAAGAGAAAGTACATTTTGATCTACGTGTATTTCAAATATCTTACTTCCATAAATACATGTGGTTATTCTGTTATATCTGGACTTCATATCCATCCTATTACATGTTCACAGATATTGTGCAGCTGATATCATAGCTCAGATGCCAATATCAGGATATTTGATAAATACATGAGGATATGGGTATAAATAAATGTGATCATGAAAAGAGGATTAGCTTCATTAGAGAGTCGTAGGTGATAAGAGTGGTGGTGGTGGTGGTGGTGGTGGTGGTGGTGGTGGTATACATCACGGTAGCGATCCTGGTCATGGAGGCTTACAAGAGTGCATTTAGAACAGTATGTCCTGTATTAAATAAGCAATGATGGAATAATAAATAAATGAGTGGACACAGTGACGATAGGAGTGTTGAGTGTAACAAAGGCAAAAATGGTCAGCACAAACGTGATAGTGGTGTCCATGGTAGTTCATAGGGTACATAATAGTAACAAATGAGAATTTTCCTCGCAAAAACAATTTTTTAAAGACCAAACCTACATCCGGAATGCCCGCAACATAATTTTCTAAGTTTGCACTTGGAAATGCAAGCGGGATTTTCACTCCTCATAAAAATCTACTTGATACTTGAGGAAGCAATGTCCCTGGGATTGGATTCCAGCAACTAACAATGAAGGTTGCAGAGTAGAGATGAGTCATTTGAGAAATAGAGCTGGTGTGATTAATTTCGCTGTGCCCAAGTCTCCCTGTCCCAGAAGAATCCTCACTGAGAACTTAGCAACTCTGGAGAATCCATGACAAGGAGCTCAGGGGTGGCCACGATTTTCAGTAACATGAAATATAAGTAGGGGAGTGTCTTGGATCTAAAGAAAGCATAGGAGGACGCTACAAGTTCCAACAGCATCACAACAGTCACGTGATGGGAAGAGTTGTGGTGATCCAGCAGAGATGAGAGCAGCTGAAGACGGGAGCCAGGTGAGTCTGTGCTTTTTCTTGGGTGAGCCTATTAAGGTGCAGTAGGAAACTCTAAAGGGATTGATGTAGACCATGCATCTCCTCACCCACCCTGAAAAAAATTTTCGAAGACATTTGAGAACCACAGACTACCAGGTTATAAGGGGGTTTTATAAAACTTTTCTTTAGACATCTTCAGTTTAGAGAAAAGGAAACAGTAAAGAGAAGAGCAATGGCCAGGTCTAATGTTCAATTAGAGTTTGTGGCAAAATACATTTAAAAAATCAAGTGAGAAAGAGAATGTTTTGAAATTGTTAAACTATAACCCTTCTACATTCCCATAAGGACCTTACCTCATCAGGTCTCCCCTTCCTGTATCTCTATTGAGAATACCTAGACAAGTCTTCCCCTTTGGGATCCTTCCTTAAAAATATAACCTGCCTTCTCTGTAATTCTTCATCTGACCCTACAGTTGTGTGCTTTGTGAAATGTACTTAGTGTATCTACAATTCTTTCTTCTCTCTTCTTTTCCTCTATCAGTCTTTACTGAGGAGATTTCTTTTTTTTTTCAATTTATTTATTTGCATTCATTCACTGAACATCATTACAGCATACAAAATGAGATTTTCCATCCAAAGTACACTATATATTGTCTCAATCAAGCACATCAACAAACATGTTATTGTCAGTAAATGATCTTCCATTTCTTGTCTTCTGTATGTTTTGCTCCCCCCCCCATCCTTGATTCTCTATCTCTTACCCTCTGCCATCTCCCACTCTCCTCCCACAGTCTCTGGTATCCATGTTTGCTTTCTATACTGTTTTCTCCTCACATTTTATTGTATCGCCAAAGACCCTAATCAATCCAAATACCCTCATAGCAAACACAGGTGATACCCACATTTCCATGAACACAAGTCTTACTTTACGCATCCTATAAAGTAGCACCTAGCTGTGGCTACATATTCTACTGCAGTCATTGAATAGATATATATTTTTTTTCTAAAACTTTTTTTTTGTAACTCAATTTACATTCCTTCCCTAAGCTTCATCACAGCATACAAAATGCAATCTCCCATCCAGTACACACTGCATAGTGATACAATCATGCACATTACAAAAAATTTTCCATTACTAGTTCCTAGAATTACTTCCACCCCTCTTTCTGACCCTCTGTCCCTTCCCACCCTCCTCTCACACCACCTCTGGTGTCTACAATTGTCCTTCATTCCCTTCCCACCCACGTTGCATTGATCACACAATTTCCTACATAATCTAACTACTTTCAATGGTGAGTTCACTCATTACTACTAAGAAAACCAGTTTTAACTTAACTCAAAGAAATGCCAAGGAACTTTGCTTAAAGCCAGGAAACAAGTTAGGATTCTGTTCAAATGGAAGGTGCATGAACCTATCAGTTCCATGTACTTTTATCTTCTGTTCTGGTTCAATTTTCCTGATTAAATTCTGGGATATAATACTCAACTCCAGACTTGTCCCTATGATTAAGTTGGCCACTTTCATAGTTTTTGGACTCTTATTTCCGTGTGTCTGTGTTTAATTTTCTTGATACAGCACACCCTTGAGAACTTCTTGGAGATCTGGTCTGGTGCTGGTAAATTCTTTCAGGTTTTGTTTATCTGAGAATGTTCTTGTCTTTTCTTTCCACCTGAAAGATAATCTTGCCGGGTACAGTATTCTTGGCTGAAATTGCTTCTCTCGTAACACTTTGAATATATTTTCCCATTCTCTCCTCGCTCACATTGTTTCTGATGAGAGATCTGCTGTTAGCCTGATGGGATGTCCTTTGTAGGTAACTTGATGTTTCTCTCTTGCCAATCTTAGTATCTTGTCTTTGTCTGTGGTTTTGGTCAATCTGACTATAATGTGTCTTGGAGAAGATCTTCTTGGGTTGATTCTATTTGGGGTCCTTTGTATTTCCTGGGACTGGATCTTCGAATGCCTCTCTAGGTTTGGAAAGTTTTCTTGCAGGATTTCATGGAATAGATTATCAATGCCCTTATGGGTCTCTTCACCTTCTGGAATGCCAATTATCCAGATATTTGGACGTTTGATGGTATCCAGTACTTCTCGCATATCATTCTCAAATTTTTGAGCCATTTTCTCAGTCTTCGTGGTGGATTTTTCTAAGCCAGCCATTTTCTCTTCTACATCTGAGATTCTATTTTCTGAATGATCTAGTCTGCTTTTAATACTTTCAAGGGAGATTTTGACTTCTTGTATTATAGACTTCATCTCTAGCAGTTCCGTTTGAGTCTTTTGTAAAGTGTGTAATTCCTCTTTTAGATCTTGCAAGAATTTCCTCATCTCCTGGAACTCGGCAACTTCTTTCTCCTTTCTCTTTAGCAGTTCATTATCTCTCTTTTCTTCCATCTCTGTTAGCTTCGACATTACGAATGCTCTAAATTCCTTATCAGACATTTCCATGACTTTCACTGAACTGCTTGTGGATGAAGGAGAGTTACTCTTTTCCCGTGGAGGAGAGGTATTTTCTCGTTTTCCCATATTTCTCGTGATCCGGCAGTGATTTCTTGTCATCTGATGAATGACGTGTTTCTTTCAAATTCTTGAAGTTAAGCCTCAATGTTCAGGAGCAAGCAGACAGAGGTGTTCTAGAATCTGTTTGCCGTTCTGTTGTGATCGCTGGTGCAGCAGATTCAGTAGATATTGGGTGGCGAGACAAGAAAAAGGAAAATGAAAGAGAGAGAGAGAAACAACAATAAAAAGAGAGAAAAAAAGACAAAAAAATAAAAAATTGTAATTACTTTTCTTTTCTTTTTTAAAGAAAAAAATCACAAAACAGAAAACCGCGTGGCGTGCAAGCGTGCCGTGCGAAATATCTAGTTCCCAGTAGCCATGAGGAGTCTTCTCAGAGAAGGGCTCAACTCTCCTGCCTGGGAGGAAGGAGCAGAAGGGATTATTAACAAAACAATAGGAGGAGCTGAGAGCCAGAGAAAAACTTTGCCTTTAAAAAATCATAAAAAGGAAAAATTACCAAAAAAAATGAGGAGACAGGAGCAGAGAGAGACAGAGACCTCAGAGACACAGAGACAGAGATAGAAGGCCAGAGGAGCTCCCTACCACACTAGCTCTGCTTGCTGGAGGCTGAATTATGAGTAGAAAATCTTCATTTCTCCTGTTCCCTGAAATATCTAGTTCCCAGTAGCCATGAGGAGTCTTCTCAGAGAGCTTTACTGAGGAGATTTCTGAGTTTGAGAGGCTTTTTAACAAAATCTTAGTGGTCACATTATTAAAATTGTTTGTCTCCATTTCCCACAGTTTAGTACAGATGATTTTTGGACATAGGACATATGATATGGTGGATGTTATAAAGGGTCATAGGATTTTTTATTAGGGATTGTAAGTGGATAAATTGGGGAATTTTTCCTCTCTCTTGTTTCTTGACAGAGAGTGTGGGGGAAACAAACAAACAAACAAACAAACAAAACCCTTCAGGCTTGAACTCTGGAGCCACAGCATATTCAATAGGAAAAATGCTGGCCAACGAACAAGGGGCCCTGAACTCTAACTGTATCTGAAACAAGCACTGGCCAAGTCACTTTTGCCTTCCATTATTCAGTTTATCTTTTGCAAAGTGAGAGGTGATTTGATAACCTTGATGTTCTTTTTAGGCTATGATATTATATCCCTTTGGCTCTGGAAAAATTTCTTGAGTAAAAGGCACCTGATGCTTCTTTTGAGAAATAGAAGTTCAACTTTGATCTTTTCCTATTGTTTCTAGGTATCATGGATTATGTCAATCACACTTGGACCCAGAAATTTATACTTTCTGGTTTCACAACCACTGAGGCCCTGCGACCCCTGGCCTTCTTGGGTGTCCTCTGCACCTATCTCCTCACCCTCGCTGGGAACTTATTCATCATCATCCTGGTTCATGCAGACTCAGGACTGTCCACGCCCATGTACTTCTTCATCAGTGTCCTCTCTTTTCTGGATCTCTGGTATGTCAGCACCACAGTGCCCACACTGCTGCAGACCTTGCTCCGTGGGTGTTCACAGATTTCATCAATCATGTGTTTTTTTCAGCTCTATGTCTTCCACTCCTTGGGCATGACTGAGTGCTACCTGCTGGGCGTCATGGCACTGGACCGCTATCTTGCCATCTGCCATCCACTTCGCTACCATGCGCTTATGAGCAGACAGGTGCAATTGTGGTTAGCTGGGGTTACGTGGGTGATTGGTTTCTCAGCGGCACTGGTGCCAGCTAGCCTCACGGCAACTCTGCCCTTCTGCTTTAAGAAGGTGGCCCATTACTTTTGTGATCTGGCACCTCTCATGCAGTTGTCATGTGTGGATACAAGCTGGCATTCTCACATCTATATTGTAGTAATTGGCATGATCAACACATGCAATCTCATTTTAATTTTGGGGTTCTATGGGGGCATCCTGAAAGCTGTGCTGAAGCTGCCCTCAGCTGCCAGTCGTGCCAAGGCCTTTTCCACGTGTTCCTCCCACGTGACTGTAGTGACACTCTTCTTTGGTTCTGCCTTCATTGTCTATGTGGGGCCCCCTGAAATCCGGGCTGAGGGCAGAGACAAGCTTATTGCCTTAGTATATACTCTTTTTACCCCCTTTTTCAATCCTATCATCTATACCCTTCGCAACAAAGAGATTAAGGAGGCTGTCCGGCGGGTTTTTCAGAGGATTAGGACTGTGCGGAAGAGATCCTGAGGATGTGTGAGGTTATAGATCATCTACTTGGTAACTGTAGGATTTAGTTGGCTAGTCAACTAAATCACCTAATTTAATTATTAATCAAATAATTTTTACACATGCAATGTACAACTAGTAATATACACTAAGCCTCGTATTGGGAATAATTAAAAAATGTGGAAGGAACAGAGTATTTTCTTTGAACCCACTAACATGTTACTAATAATTAGATAAATGACAACTTTTTAGGTAGGCTTAGAATTTGGATAGAGATCCAATTGTACTGAGAGAATTTGAAGAACCAAAGTTGGCTGTGGATTGTGGTCAAGACACGATTCCTGGGGATGAGTTGAGAAGAAATGAAGGAGGTTAATAAATACAAATACAGGAGGACTTGTTAAATAATGTTCAGATGTGGGTTACTGAACATGGGTAACAGGCTTATATGCATGTAGAGTTGAATGTTCCTGGGTGATCTTGTAATAAAGGGATGTTTGAACCTGAAGCTGAGCTTTTACTCTAATGGAAATGAACAGAAATTGGAGATGAGGGCACCAGATATACATACGGTCTAAAATAAATTACAAAGATACATCCTACACTTTGAATCTGAAATCAGTCAGTCAACCAAGAATATTGATGGAGCCCCATGAGTGCAAAACTAGCTTGAGGAACCAAGTAGAGATATAAAAAAGTATGCACAATTGTGGGTTCAAGGTTTACAATTCTACAGTTTTATTTTGAAATGTCAACTTCCTCTCTCTTTCAAGCACACACACACTGGCAGCAAGAACATATTGACCAACTTCAAGAAATAGAATTTTATTTTGTACTAAGTGAATCTGCAAAATAAAACTCTGTTGTGAAAGGGTGTGAAAATTGATAGAAAGAACTGCATAAATTGGCAAAGGGACTGAAAACAATAAAAGTAATCTCACAGAATTTTATTTAGCATTTGCCACCAAGTTTCGCACTTTGAAATCCTAACCACCACCCGGGGCACTCAGCTGGTTCTTCTCTGAAGCTTCTCTTCCTTCCAGGGTGTGGAACTGCAAGATCCTCCTAGAGACACCCTGTCTCATGATATTGTGGATATAACTCTACTGAAACACAAAAGGAAAACTAATTTTTGAAATTGAAACTCTCTGTGCAGAACTTGTTTATATTTTTTCTTCTCTTGATTTCTCACTTTCTGTGATTTTCTTAGTAATAGGATAAATGAGTTTTATGAGTTTTGGGTTTAATACTTTTAAACAACAATGTTGAAATGCTTTTTTCCTAATGTAAGGATGACTGAATTTTTTTTTTTTTTTTTTTTTTTTTTTTTTTTTTTTTTTTGCTATACAGTGCACGCGCTCACCAGAAAGACAGAGAGAGACAGAGAGAGAGAGAGAGAGAGAGAGAGAGAGACAGAGAAACAGAAAGTGAGAAATCACCCCCCAGGGGGGAGGGCCACACCACAATCCCCTTTCCTCCATTCTCCTCTAGGGATCTTGGGCACTCATGCACATGCGCTAGCGTGAATTTAAGCCACCGGGTCCGGGACTCAAACTGCAGTCAACTACTTGGGAATTCAGTGTCATAGCCATTATGCCAACTGCTTGTCCTGACTGATTTTTTTTTTTTTCTTTTTCTTTTTTGGAGAGGTTTTTGCTATAGGGCGGGTGCGCTCGCCAGACAGACAGAGACAGACAGAGAGACAGAAAGCGAGAAATCACCCCTCAGGGGGGATGGCCACACCGCAATCCCTTCTCCTCCATTTTCCTCTCGGGATCTTGGGCACGCACGCACACGTGCCCGGCATGAGTTTTAAGCCACCGGTCCGGGATGTGAACTGCGGTCGACTACGTGGGAGTCCAGTGACATAGCCATTACTCTTACTGCTGGTCCCCTGACTGATTTTTTTTAAGAAGACATGTGTGCATGGAGAAAAGTGAGTGTGGAGTGCTATGTAGTGGCATTGGCCTCCATCTCAATTCAGTAATCCTGATGAAAATCACAAAATACTCTAGGATCCCCAAATATTAATTCTTTATGGGCTGCCCAATTTGAAGCTCTTCTATAACAGTGTAGCCTTGAGTAGCATTTTCCTGACCATCCTGCACAGATGGCTTATACTCTGGTTATATTCTCTGCTCTAAAGTTTGGTGGGTGCTAAATAAAGGGAAACACACTTTCAAAAAATAAAAAATCCATAGGGCACATGCAGTCACCACAGAGAGACAGAGAGGCAGAGAGAGAGAAAGAAAGTGAAGAAATACCCCTCCCCACCCCGGGGAGATGGCCAAGACTCATGACTAAGTTCTTTTCCCTCCATTATCCTCTCAGGATTTGGGGCATGCTTGCACATATGCCCAGCATGCTTCTGAAGACACAGGATCTGAGACTCTACCCGGCAGTCGGTCACGTGGGATCCAGCAGCCTTAATCACCACACCACCTGGCTGGTCAGTCTCATTTTATTGACTCATCAGAAAATATAGAAATATACATCATGACTTTTCTGATAACCCAGTGATAATTAAACCATCAAGATTTATCTTGTGGAAGAAAAAAAAAACTGTAGTAGAAATCAAACCTGTGATTCTTTTGTTTTCTGAGTCAAAGCAATTTTTCTTTTGGAGTGAAAAGTGGCTAGGTTGAAGTCTCAAGGTAAATCAACAAAAAAAACTTTAAAGATTTACTGTGAAAAATGACATTTAAGTTTATGAATGCCACTATGAAATCATTGAATCATTGAAGTTCTGATTCAGGTGGCACTTAAGAAGCCATTAGGATAAAACTCCTCTGTCTTTACAGAAGATGAAACTGAAGTCAAGAGGTGGAAATAACCAAGGCTACTTGTCAATATAAAAATAGGCTCAGAATAGGACAGTATCCAAGTTTTCTAACCTTTCTAGTATATCATTATATCATTTAGCCTTTAATTGATTTTTTTTCTTTTATCTGAGGCAGGAATCCTATGTTTTTGAGCACCTTGTAGCAGAAGTTGGTGGGGATGCAGTTTCAATGTCTATCTTTCTCATAGCAAAGCTCTCCTGTGGAGGCTGGTGAAAGGCCTGCCTGGCCAACCTTTGCACTCTCAGTAATCTCTACCTCCTTGTCACCGCAGGAGTGGGGGCCGTACTTCCCAGAGCCATCCTGTCTCTGCCTAATTCCATCCTCCCTGATACCATGGGAATCCATGATGATATAGATATACCATTCAAAATCACATATTCTCTGTCCATTTCTTCATTAAATCACCCTCGGTATGAACATGGATAAATATCTTTATAGAAAATCAGTTAGTACAGAGAATCTGAACTCAATTAAAAAATGTAACTCTACAGAGCAAGAAGAAAAAAGAGAAATATATATATACATATTTTTTTGAGAGGGTTTTGCTATAGGGCACGTGTGCTCGCCAGACAGAGAGAGATAGAGAGACAGAAAGAGAGAAATCACCCCCCAGGGGGAATGGCCACGTCGCAATCCCTTCTCCTCCATTCTCCTCTCAGGATCTTGGGCATGCGTGCACACACACCTGGCATGAGTTTAAGCCACCGGGCCCGGGACTTGAACCGTGGTCGACTATGTGGGAGTCCAGCGACATAGCCATTATGCCAACTGCTGGTCCCCAAAAAGAGAAATATTTTGAAGGCCTAGAGATTCTGATTATCTCAGCTGATCTTCCCCTTCCCTACCATTCCTGACACTATGGGTTTTCCAGAATCTGTATGAACCTTGGAACTGTGCTACCTATGACCTTTCACTTGAATGACCTCTTAGATAAATGTAAGGTAGCAAACGAAAATCTTTCAGCATGATTTTTATAAGTCTACAGAGTCATTATTTGAAAGGTTTTTATTGACTACAGTCATGTAGTCTAAAAATTATCTCTATATTTCTCAAGCAATTTATTCAGTTCTTTGTCTCATTAAGTGAACGAGTCATGGCATCTTTTTAAATTTTCCCCAGACATGGGAACATTAATTAATCATGGGATCAATGAAGTTCAACAAATCACCTGGAATTTTCTCAGGTACACTTTAACCATAGATAAAGTATTTATTTTAATGAGACTCTGCAATGCAGATCCACTAAATTAGAAACTTTGAGAGTAGAGTCTAACCGTTTGTGGTTTAGCAAGCCTCACGACAATTTGGATGTAAGTTGAGATCTGAGAAGCACTGATGTCATCGGACTGGTGGGACTGGAAGGAGGACTTGGGCATATGGAGCCAGGTATTGCCCCTGCTCTTCTCCTTGGGAGGCAGCCTGCCCAGCGTCTATATTCTGCTCTGCTCTCTGCTGTACAAGGGCAGGTGCTTGGTGGCTTTTAGTGCTGCATAGAAATTGGGGAAATTGGGCAGAAGAACCATAAGAAAAATAGACAATCTCTCATAGCAAGATGTTTGAAATTTTTCTTTTGAGTAATTAAAATACAAATTAGGTAATTCCTATATAAAGATGAAAAAATTCAAAGAGAATAATTAACTAGACCTGCTTAGCAGGGGCATATAAAATTTATATCAACCTCAATCATTAACGGAGTTAAACAAATGCTAAGCCGTAAAGAAATCTCCACACCTCAACAGGGCTAAGATAATTAATATTATTAATACCATGTAGATCCTTGCTTGGAATGAGATTATTAAGGTAGAAATAGGTAAGTAAACAATAAATTTAATGTCTATTTATTTGATATTAAAAAGCACTTCTAAATAATTTGAATGTCAGTAGAAATTATAAGAAAAGAATTTAGACAAAATGATAATAAAAGTCATAATCTTAAAACTGTGAGGATAAAGCTGACGTGTTTTATAGAATTTCATAGACCTAAAAGTTTACATCATTAGAAATGAAATGCACTAAACTAGTCAGTCAAGCATCTAATTAACAAATTAGAGAAATAGGGGACAAGCAGTGGTACAGTAGTAATGCAAGTGATCCCTCATGGTTTCATGTCTCTGGTCACATGCGTTTCTACATGTCTACAGTCCAAGCCAATTTACACCGGGGTTGGATTGCATTGTGAAAACTCTGTGGGGATGTTTGTCCATCTATTTTGTCTTCTTTCTCTTTCTCATAGAAAAGAAAAATAAACTTTACATTCTTTTTCCTTTCAATTGCCAGAAGACGTGTGTACTCATTAGAGTGAGAGAGAAAGTGAGAGAGAGAATATACTCCCCAAGGAGAAATTATGTTCACACCATATTTTTTCCTTTTCTAATTTTTTATTTCAATTTCTTTTATACATTCAATCACATATGTCACTTAGCTTGCAAAATGAATGTTCCAACATGTATACAGTTCTCACCAATCCAGTTGAGAATATTATACACATCATTCTCAACAGACAATAACCCATCTCTTTGTCCTACAAGAGTCCTGCCCTTCCATTTGTCTCCCCAATACCCCTCCTCAGTTTTCCTTCCTTCATCTACCCTCTTCCCACACTGTATTCGGTATTTATAAACATTTTCTATGTTTCTATATCCTCTAGTCATTCAGTTTTGGCCATAGAGTGTGGACAGTCAGTGTATATTAAGTGGAGATATGGAACGTCTTTCCTTCATAGCCTGGTTTGTTTAACTCAGCAGTAAACCTTCCATATTCATCCACATTCTGTCAAAAGCCAGAGTCTTGTTGCTCTTTATGGCTAAGTAGTAATCCATAGAGTACATGTGCCACACTTTTTCAATCCATTCATCTGTTCTTGGGTATTTGGGTTGGTTCCATGTTTTAGCAATTATCCTAAAAAATACTCAAATACATGGAAACTAAATAACCTACTTCTGAATGACTTCAAAACTGAAGAAATTAAGACTGAAATCAAAAGATTTATGGAAGCCAATGACAATAAGGACACGAGTTTTCATAATCTTTGGGACACTGCAAAAGCAGTCGTAAGTTCATAGCAATTAGTGCACATAAGAAGAAGATAGAAAGAAATCAAATGGACCACCTAACATCTTGCCTCAAAGAATTGGGAAAGCAACATAAAAATTAAAAAAAAAAAAAAAAAAAAAAAAAAAAACTCCAGAAGAAAAGCAATAATAAGGATTTGAGCAGAAATAAATGAAAGAAAATAAACTATACAGAAAATAAATGAAAGTAAAAGCTGGTTCTTTGAAAAGATAAACAAAACCACTAGCTAGACTAATTAAGAAGAGAGAAAGGAACCAGGTTAATCAAATTTGCAATGAAGCAGGCAATATAACAACAGACATAAGAGAAATACAAAACATCATTAGAGGATACTATGAACAACCATATGCTAACAAGCAAGAAAATATGGATGAGATGGACAAATTCCTGGACACGTATAATTTATCGAGATAGAGTCAGGAGGATGTAGAACGTCTGAATAGGCCCATAACAATCCATCTCCTAGATTCCCGAAATATTCAGACAAGGTAGGGTGACCTCTGTCTTTTCTCTGTCTCTGGCTGTCTATCTGTCTGTCTGTCTCACTCTCTCTGTCTCTTTAAATTTAAAATATTTTTTAAAACTCTTCAACCACTTCTCCTCACCTTGGGCCTTTTCTTTCATTTGTTAATCCCAAAAGCCATTTTAAAGCTGAGGTGTGTTTTGGCGTGTTTGCGAGGCACGCTAGCACACCACACAGTTTTCACTTCTTATGTGTAAAACAAATTTTTTTCTCTTTTTTGGTAGTATTCTTCTAGATTTTTTTCCCCTTTGTTTATTTTTTTATGCTTACTTTCCCACTCTAAGCTTCACTCTCCACACACTGAATGTCTAGAGAGGCCTAGGTGCACAGCAGCCAAGCATCTGAATACTTTTAGAATCAACAAAATTCTCACCCCTTATTGAACCTCCTACTTTAATAAATAAATTTGTTTTTATCAATCTGAAATCCTAATCTTTCTGTGGATACCACATTGTGAAGCTCAGTGGAGAATAGATTTTGTCACAGAATGACTAGAAACAACTGCGGAGGCACAAGATACATGAGAAACAAGGAAAAAAAATCTCTCCCTTAAGGGAAAAGAACAATCCCTCATCATCCACAGACAGTACAGTAGATCTCATGGAAATGTCTGATAGAGAATTCAGAATATTCATACTAAACGAGATGTAAGAGTTGAGAGATAATGAACTCCAGAAGATAACAGGAGAAAAGAGACAACGAGTTCCAGGAGATGTTGAAGTTCTTCCATGACCTGAAAGAGAAAATACAAACCATGGAAAAGAATCAAATGGAGCTATTAGAAATGAAGGATGCCATTCAGGAAATCAAAACCTTCCTCGAAAGTATTGAAAGCAGATTAGTCCATGCAGAAAATCAAATCTCTCGTATGTTGAAGGCAAAACCTCTGATCTAGAAAAAAAACAACCAAAAAAAAAAAAAAAAAAAAAACCTGAAAAAATAACCCAAGAAAAGAGATTATTATACGAGAAATCCTAGACACCATTAAGCACCCAAGCATCTGGATAATCGATATCCCAGAAGGTGAGGAAACTAATAAGGGCATTGATAATCTATTCCATGAAATCTTGGAAGAAAACTTTCCAAATCTAGAGAGACATGCAAATATCCAAATTCAAGAACTACAAAGGACTCTTAATAGAACAACCCAAGAAGATTTTCTCCAAGGCACATCATAGTCAGACTGGTCAAATCTACAGACAAAGACAAGATACTAAAATTGGTAAGAGAGAAATGTCAGGTTACTTATAAAGGTTATCCAATCAGGCTAACCTCAGACCTCTCCATCAGAAACTATGCGAGCAAGGAAAGAATGAGGAAATATATTCAAAGTGTTAAGTGAGAAACAGTTTCAACCAAGAATACTATATGCATCAAGATTATCTTTTATCTGGAAAGAAAGGATAAAAACATTCTCAGATTAACAAGGCCTGAAAGAATTTGCCAATAGCAGACCTACTCTTTAAGAAGTTCTGAAAGGAGTGCTCTACCAGAAAAACTAAAGATACATACAGAAGTAAGAGAACAAAAGGCAACCAAAAGATGACCAATTTAAAGCTAGGGGCAAGAAATATCAATAATAACATTGAATGTTAACTTCCAGGATTTAAGCAGAAGATTGGACCACAGTAACACTGCATATTCAACAGAATAGTGTTTGAACATAAGACTGAAATTGCGAAATAGAATTTTATGACTTTTGAGTAAAACATTACTGATTTCTTTTTTAAAACTATGCTTTGCGTTCCCAATTTAAACATTTTACTTTCTTTTTGAGTTGTTGCTAGGTTCTGCAATTTGTTAAAATATTTTTCTTGTTTGTTTCTTAAATGGAAACAAACTTTTCTTCCTTCCTGACCCCTCTTGAATTGGAAATATTTGGGAGTATTCTTACTTCGTGGCAGAAGAGTTATTTGCATAAGTTCAATAATGCTTGTTGCACTGAATCAGAAATTGGAAATACTCATTATTGGACAGGGCTTTGATTGGAATGCTATACCTGAAGATTAACTTGTGCGCTGGGCATTTGCTTTTCAACAATTTGAGTAGTTAACATGTAAATATTTTTGCAAAAATATTTAATAACATATTGTCTCTGTTGTTATAGTCACAAACAAAATTATGCAAAATTAAAAAGAAATATTTTGAACATTATCTTTAAAATTGAGTAGTTTGAAACTTTGAAAATTGTTTATTAACTGTCAAAAACTATGCCATATGAGCAAAAATTTTTTGATATGTAAAGTAAATATTTGTGGGAAAATGTAAAAATAAACAAATAAATGAAAAAAAAATTAGTAGCAACACTCTCCGGACGTCTTTTCTTGAATGCATGGAAAGAACACAGATGAGATTTGGGCTTAAGTTGGTGCTGCTGAGAAGAGTTATTAATCTCATCTGAGCACTGTGCTTCAACCTGACTAGTATGCTCAGTTGTTTACTTTACAGACCTTATGTAATTATATTTGTGACTCTCATATTAACAATAATTAAGAGATTTACAGAATGTTCTCAGCAAACTATGATGTGTTTTATAGTTTCCCTCCTGTAGTTTAGATCCTTTTTTATTTTTATTTTTTAAGATCTTTGCCATAGGATCCATGCACTTAACCACAGAAAGACAGAGACAGTGAAAGAGAAAGTGAGAAGTCCCCAGGGGGATTGCATATCACAATCCCTTCTCCTCCATTCTCTTCTTGGAATTTTGGGTATACATGCACACATGCTTGGCATGACTTTTCCAGCTACCAGGTCTGGAACTGAAACAGAGTTAAGCCATGTGGACGTTCTGTGCCTTTATCACTACATCAGCTTCTAGCCATGTTTATGTTCTTCTTAACAGATGGGATATTTTGATTTATTTTTAACATTTTTTAACATCTTTTTAGGGACCATGTCAAGCATTCCCTGCCACGGCAGCAGGATAGTCACGAAGAGAGACTAAAACAACACAGAGAAAGAACTACTCACACACACACACAGACACACACACAAACACAACAAAAGTAACAATGTTGGGACCAGCAGTTGGCATAATAGCTATGTCGCTGGACTACCATGCAGTCGACAGTGGTTTGAGCCCAGACCCAGGGGCTTAAACTCATGCCAGGTGCATGTGTGTGCACCCAAGATCCTGAGAGGAGAATGGAGAAGGGGGTGATTTCTCGCTTTCTGTCTCACTCTTGTCTTTCTGGCGAGCACATGCACCCTATAGCAGAAACCTCTCAAAAAAAAAAAAAAAAAAAAAAAAAAAAGAAGTAAAAATGTTTATTGCTTTTTACAAAAGAAATTTTCAATTTAAAAATCACCCATAATCCCTTTGCTCTTAAAACTTATTTGTTTATTTCTTTTTAAAATATTTATAAAAATAATATTTTATTTATACTCATAGATGAAAAATGACTATACTGGGGCCAGCAGGTAACATAGTGGTTAAGGTGCTGGATACCTACATGGTTAACTACGGTTCAAGTCCTGGACCTGGTGGCTTGCTTTCTCACTTTCCCTCTCTCTCTCTGTGTCTCTCTGGTCAAATTAAAAAATAATAATATTGAATAAAATTAAATAAATATTTTTTAAAGGAAAATGACTATACTGTCCTCTTTTCATATGTACTGATAATAGAGACAGAATTCAATAACAAAATGTATTTAAATTTTCTAAAGAATACAAACATTAAAACAGATTGATGATAGAAAATAAAGAGGGGACACATTAGCTCTAATTTCATTTTTATCAAAGAAAATCGTCCTCTGAAAAGAATCAAATCTATCAGTAATATTCATCTATACTGAAAAATAATATACACAAAGGAAAGTTAATGATTGCAGTGATTTTATTACTTTTACTAAGCCATTTTCTCTTTCTCACACTCAACGCAACAAAACAAAGCGTGATCGGAAGAAAAATATGTCTTCATTATTCATAACAGAAAAGGACTGTTGCATCTGGCAGGCCTGGGCATATTGTATACAAACTAGCGCATCATGGCTCACATGCGCCAATGTACCATTTTGACTGTAATCAATTAGCAGAGTCTCATTCATGTCTGGTGACAGGACTATCTCCATGGGAGCTGTGATAGACTGAGCCATTTCTGTGGAATCCTCAGATCTCACTAAGTATGAAGGCACCACACACAAGGAATTGTGACAAGTCATCTCTCTATAAATTACATCCATAGGCTCTTTTTTTTTCCCTTTAATATTTTTTATTTCAATTTCTTTTATACATTCCATTACATGGTCCTTAGCTTGCAAAGTGAATATTCCAACCTGTATACATTTCTCATCAGTCCAGTTAACAATACTATAAAGTTATCTTCAATAGATAATAACTCATTTATTTGTCCCATAAATGACTTTCCTCTCTATGTTTAGCATAAGGTATACTTTCTTGAGTACAGAGATAGAAGTATTATTGGGACCAGCAAATGCAGCAGATGCCATAATGGTTACATTGCTGGACTCCTGTGTAAGTTGACTGTGGTTCGAGTACCAGACCCGGTGGCTTAAAACTCGTGCCCAGCATGTGTGCTCAAGTGTCCAAAATCCAGAGAAAAGAATGGAGAAGAAGGGATTGCTGGAGTGGCCAAATTCCTTGGGGGTGATTGTTCGCTTTTTGTCTCTCTCAGTCTCTTTGATGAATGCACTTGTCCTATAGCCAAAATCACTCTAAAAAAAGAAAAAGTATTATTATGGCCTAAATATTGCTGGATTGATATTGGGCTGTTGTAGTGAAGATAAGGTGCACATCAAAATTAGTCAGATTAAAAAACTTCCATAACTTGTTTCAATCCTTCAATTAATGTAGCAAATTCCTTTTCTTGTCATTTCCTAGGCTGACAATTAGTTTTGCATTGGCATTGTTGTTGGCTATGAAACTCACTATCAAAGGTAAACTATTCAATTGAACCACCTGCTTGTTGTAGTAACAGATGATACTTCTTTTTTTTTTTTTTTTTTTTTTTTTTTTGGAGAGGTTTTTTTGCTATAGGGCGCGTGCGCTCGCCAGACAGACAGAGAGAGACATAGAGACAGAAAGCGAGAAATCACCCCCCAGGGGGGATGGTCACGCCGCAATCCCTTCTCCTCCATTCTCCTCTCGGGATCTTGGGCACGCACGCACACGCGCCCGGCGTGAGTTGTAAGCCACCGGGTCCGAGACGCGAACCGCGGTCGACTACGTGGGAGTCCAGCGACATAGCCATTACGCTAACTGCTGGTTCCCGATACTTCTTTTTTGAAAGTCCCAATTTGCTCTCTTGGTCTGTTGCAAGAACAAAAGTAGACAGGAAGCCAGGTCTCAGTGCATGCTCCGAACGATTATCCCTTCTGGTTCTGGGCTTATTCGTTCTGGGCTTCCTGGTTCTCCCTGCCGCAACCTCTGGGACGGCTTCAAAGATAGGTTGCTCCACAAGTCACTGTCACATGATTTGGGACCTTGTCTGCACTGTAGGGAGAACTTGCTATACTTAGGATGCCTGGGGGGACCTATTTGTTTACTTTTAATTTCTAAAATATGTGGGCTTTTTTCCAAATGTTAATGAAACTAAGACTTTTTTTTTTGAGAGGTTTTTGCCACAGGGTGTGTGCGCTCGCCAGACAAACAGAGAGAGACAGAGAGACAGAAAGCGAGAAATCACCCCCCCCCCCCCCCCCCCCCCCCCCCCCCCCCCCCCCCGGGGGATGGCCACGCTGCAATCCCTTCTCCTCCATTCTCCTCCTGGGATCTTGGGCACGCATGCACACATGCCCGACGTGAGTTTTAAGCTACTGTGTCTGGGGCTCGAACCGCGATCGACTACATGGGAGGCCAGCGACATAGCCATTACACTAACTGCTGATCCCATGAAACTAAGAATTTTTGAATCCTGATTTTTTTTTCACTTAAAATTTTAGCATAGGCAATTTTAGATGAGATCTTTCTTCCCAAATCATGAACTACTTGATAGAGTTATATGATTCACTTTCTCTGTTCCATTCCCGATACTGTATAAATGCTAAGTCTTCTCTATTGACAGGTGATGACATGATGGGAAGGAGACAACACTCTTGGCTAAACAGGGAATATCCTTTAGTATGCATTTCTGCCCTCTAATGCATTCTAGATATTGTCTATGATTCCTATGATTAGGCATTCATGTCACATCGATACCCTCTGAGAGATGGTGTGTGAGAATTCTAATTTACTCAGTTAATACAAACCTATCCGGATATATAAATGGACACCAAAAATAATGAGAAAGTCTGAGTCTGACTTGCAAAAAGCGAATGTAGAAATATCACATATGAAAGGAATAAAAACAAATATGAAAATGGCCCTTGCGAATACAGCACAATTATTCACTTGAAAAGTCTGGATAGAAGGCTCCTCTCTACAGATCCATGAGCTAAGGATTTAAACAAGGGGTGTTTTGTCTGAGACTGTGGAAGATGCAGTAATTTTGTGAAGGACGGTTGCAACTATTCACCTTGCAGAAAGGCCAGGTATTTCAGAGGATATTTGATGCAGGCAAAATTCCAGTTAAAATAGAATGAAACTTCAACTTGTCCGGATTCTTGGAAGACTCTTTCAATCCTGCAGCTGTTAGCATGTTCACAATCAACACATCTCCCTTTTGTAGGTCTCAAAAAACTCCATCTCCTTTGGAAGCTGTTCCAATTTTACCTCAGAACATGTTTAATATGATCTGCTAATTAATTTTTTATGCTTACTTTATCTCAAATTTAATTGAGCAACTGTCTTGTTCTTATCTATAATGCTGAAAGATAAAAGTGCATTTTGATCTATGGATGATTCAAATAACTTATTCTGAATAAATAAATGCTGTTATTGTGTTATGTCTGGATTCCATATCCATCCTATCACATGTTCATTGATAGTGTTGTGCTGATACCATGGTTCAGATGCTAATATCAGAACTTTTGATAAAAAAATATGAAGATATGGATATAAATAAATGTGTTCATGAAAAGAGCATCAGTTTCAAGAGAGAGTCCTGACTAATAATGGTGCTGGTGTACACAACAGTAGGAAACCTGATCATGGAGACTTACAAGAGCGCATTTAGAACAGTGCTTGAGCTATTAAATAAACTTGATGAAACAATCAAATAATGAATGGACACAGCAAAGGTGGTGATAACAAAAGTGATGGTGGTGCCCATGGTAGTTCACAGAGTAAATAACGGTAATAGATGAGAAAATTCCTTGCAAAGACAATTTTTAAGACAAAAACCCACATCTGGGGTGCCCACACAGCTAATTTCAAAGTTTGCGCTTGGATATGCAGTTGGGATTGTCACCTCTCATGAAAAGCTATTTGGGATTTTTAAAATTTCTAGGGTCCTGAGGAGGCAATGTCCCTTGATTGATGCCAGCATCTAACTATGAAGGTTGCAGAATAGAGATGAGTCATTTGAGAAATAGAGTTGGTCTGATTCATTTCGCTGTGCCCATGTCTCCCTGTCCCAGAAGAATCCTCACTGAGAGCTTAGCAACTCTAGAGAATCCATGGGAAGGAGCCCAAGGGAGGCCAGCATTTTCAGAAACATGAAATGTAAGTATGGAGTGTCTTGGAAATAAAGAAAGCATAGGAGGACGCTACAAGTCATCACAACAGTCAGGTGATGGGAAGAGCTGTGGTGAGCCAGCAGAGATGAGAGCAGCTAAGGTAGGGAGCCAGGCAGGTCTGTGTCTTTTGGGGTGAGCCTATTAGGGAGTGGTAGGAAAACTCTAAAAGGATTGGTATAGACCATGCATCTCCTCACCCACCTGAAAAAATTTTTAAATGCCATTTGAGAACCACAGACTACCAGGTTGTAATGGGCTTTATAAAACATCTTTGTAAACATCTGCAGTTTAGAGAAAAAGAAACTGAGGAAAGAGAGAAGCAATGGTCAGGTCGAATGTTCACTCAGAGTTTCTGGTGAACCACATTTGAAAAGTCAAGTACCAAAGAGAACGCTTTTAACCTGTTAAATACAGCCCTTCTAGCACCCCATAAGGGCCTTGCCTCATCAGATCTTCTCTTCCTGCATCTCTCTCTCTTTATTTTTTTTTTTGAGAGGTTTTTGCTATAGGGCGTGTGCGCTCACCAGACAGGGAGACAGAAAGTGAGAAATCACCCCCAAGGGGAGATGGCCACGCTGCAATCCCTTCTCCTCCATTCTCTTCTTGGGTACGCACACACACACGCCCGGCGTGTTTTAAGCCACCGGGTCCAGGATGAGAACCGTGGTCAAGTACATGGGAGTCCAGCAACATAGCCATTACGCTAACTCCTGGTCCCCCTGCATCTCCTTCGAGAACACCTGATAAACGTCTTCCTCTTTGAGATTCTTCCTTAAAATATACCCTGCCTGCTCTCTAATTGTTCATCTGACCCTTAAAGTCTGGGTTTTTAGAAATGTACTCAGAGTATGTATATTTTTTCCTTCTTCTGTCTTTTCTTCTTTTAGCCTTTACTGAGATGATTCCTACAGAAATCTCAGTAGCAATATTTTAAAAAATATTTGTCTCCTTTTGCACAATTTAGTACGGATGATTTTTTAGACATAGGGAATATAATAATATGGTGAATGTTATAAAGTGTCATGGGAGTTTTTATTAGGGATTGTAAGACGGTGAGCTTGGGAATGTTCCTCTCTCTCCTGTTTCTTGGCAGAGTGTGTCCGGGAAAAGCCTGAGGACTGAGACTCTGGTGCTGTGATGTACTCAGTAGGACAAGTGCTGGGCCATGAATAAGGGACCTGAGCACTAACTCGTCTGGAACAGATATTGGCAAAGCACTTCTGTCTTCTAAAATTCAGTGCATCTTTTACAAAGTAAGGAGTGATTCTATAATTTGGACTTTCTTTTTGGGCTATATATGCCATTCATTTGTTTCTGGGAGAATTTCCTGAGTAAAAGATACCTGATATTTCTGCAGAGAAATAGAAGTTCATCTTTTGTCTTTTCCCCTTGTTCTATGTGCCATGGATCACGTCAATCACACCTGGACCCGGAGCTTCATACTTTCTGGTTTCACAGCCACTGGGACCCTGCGACCCCTGGCCTTCTTGGGCGCCCTGTGCATCTATCTCCTCACCCTCACTGGGAACTTATTCATCATCATCTTGGTTCGTACAGATTCAGGACTCTCTACGCCCATGTACTTCTTCATCAGTGTCCTCTCTTTCCTGGAGCTCTGGTACGTCAGCACCACGGTGCCCACACTGCTGCAGACCCTGCTCCATAGCTGTTCACCCATCTCGTCAACTGTGTGCTTTATCCAACTCTACGTCTTCCACTCCTTGGGCTTGACTGAGTGCTACCTGCTGGGTGTCATGGCACTGGACCGCTATCTTGCCATCTGCCAGCCACTCCGTTACCATGCACTCATGAGCAGAGAGGTACAGTTGTGGCTAGCCGGGGCCACTTGGGTGGGTGGATTTTCAGCGGCACTGGTGCCAGCCACCCTCACGGCAACTCTGCCCTTCTGCTTTAAGAAGGTGGCCCATTACTTCTGTGATCTGGAACCTCTCATGCAGTTGTCATGTGTGGATACAAGCTGGCATTCTCACATCTATATTGTAGTAATTGGCATGATCAACACATGCAATCTCATGTTCATTTTGGGGCTCTATGGGGGCATTCTGAAAGCTGTGCTGAAGCTGCCCTCAGCTGCCAGCCGTGCCAAGGCCTTCTCCACGTGTTCCTCCCACATGACTGTAGTGACACTCTTCTTTGGCTCTGCCTTCATTGTCTATGTGGGGCCCCCTGAAGTCCGGGCTGAGGGAAGAGACAAGTTTATTGCCTTAGTGTATTCTCTTTTTACCCCCTTTTTCAATCCTATCATCTATACCCTTCGTAACAAGGAGGTGAAGGAGGCTGTCCGGCGGGTTTTTCAGAGGATTAGAGCTGTTTGGAAGAGGTTCTGAGGATGTGTGAAGTCATAGACCATCTACTTGGTAATTGTAGAATTTGGTTGGTAAGTCAACTAAATCACCTAATTTAACTTTCATTCCAAAACTATTTTATACATGCATTGAACAATGAGTAAAATGCATTCAGTCTCATATTGAGAATAATTCAAAAATTAAAAAGAATAGAAATATTTTCCTTGAACCTACTAACATGCTACTCATAATAAAATAGGATAAAATGTAATGTTTTAGGTATGCTTAGAAATTAAATAGAAATCCAACTGTGTTGAGAGAATTATAAAGGACCAAGCTGACTATAGGGTTGTGGCCAAGATAGGATTCTTGGAGATGGGTTGAAAAGACAATGAGTAAGGTTAACAAAAAGAAAAACAGGTAGACTTGTTAAGTTCATGATCATGTATGGGTTGCTTTGAGTGTGGTTAATAGGCTTATGAGCATGTGGAGTTGAATGTTCCTGGGAGACCAAGTAATAAAAGGATATTTGAAAGTGAAGCAGAGCATTTACTCTCTAATGGAAATGAACGGGGATCGGAATTGAGGGCACTGGGTATGCCTATGTTCTAAAATTAATTCCAAAAACATAGCCTACACTTTGATTTCAAATTCAAAGTGTAGGCTATGTTTGATGGAGTCTCATGAATGAAAAAATAACTCATGGAGTCAAGTAGAGATATTAAAATTATGCACAATTGTAGGTTCAAAGCTTACAATTTTACTGTCAACTTCTTTTTTCTTACACACACACAAACACCAGCAGCAGCAAGAACATATTGACTAACTTCAAGAAACAGACTTTTATTTTGTTCTGTGTGAACTGGCTGTCATGAAAGGTCATGAAAATTGATAGAAAGAAGTGCATAAATGGCAAAAGAACTAAAGACAATAAAAGGAATTCTCACAGAATTTCACTTAACAGTCAACCCTAGTGTCACACTTTGAAATCTTAACATCCACCCTGCACACTTATTTAGTTCTTCTCTGAAGCTTCTCTTCATACCAGGGGTGGAACTGTAAGATCCTCCTAGGAGACTCCCTGTCTAAGGATAATGTGGATATAATTCTACTGAAATACAGAAAGAAAACTAATTTTTGAAATTGAAACTCCCTGGGCAGAACTTGCTTCTGTTTCTTCTCGTCTCTCTTTATCACTTTCTCCTGCTTTCTTAGTGATAGAATAAATGAGTTTTGTGTTCCCTGCTTTAAAACAATAATGTTGAAATGCTTTCTTTCTAATGTAAATATTACTGAGTGTTTTAAAAAGACGTGTGCATGGAGAAAAATGTGTGTGGGGTGCTTAGTAGTGGCATTGGCTTCCATTTAATTCATAAATCCTGACAAAAATAAAAAAATATTCTAGTGTTCTCAACTACTTCCATCTTAATACACTAGTTTTTTTTTTTTTTTTTTTTTGAGAAATTTTTGCTATAGGGCGCGTGCGCTCGCCAGACAGACAAAGAGAGACAGAGAGACAGAAAGCGAGAAATCACCCCCCGGGGGGATGGCCACCCCGCAATTCCTTCTCCTCCATTCTCCTCTCGGGATCTTGGGCATGCACGCACACGCATCCGGCGTGAATTTAAGCCACTGGGTCCGGTACTCGAACCGCGGTCGACTACATGGGAGTCCAGCAACATAGCCATTACGCTAACTGCTGGTCCATTAATACACTAGTCTTGAAGATCACAAAATATTTGCATAGCCCCAACTATTAATTTGTAGATAGGTGCCTAATTTGAAGTTTTTCTATTAACAGTGTAGCCATGGATATCATTTTCCTGATCATCCCGCACAGATATGGAATATACTGTCTGCTCTAACGTTTGGTGGATTCTAAATGAAGGGAAACACATTTTCTAAAATAAAGACATATGGTATTTGTGCTCACTAATGAGAGAGAGAGAGAAAGAGAGAGAAAGAGAGAGAGAGAGAATGAAAATATATCCCCGTTCGGCCCCAGGGAGATGGACCAAGACTCAAGATTAAGTTCCTTCTCCTCTAGTATCCTATCAGGATTTGGGGCATGCTCGCACATGCACCCAGCATGTTCTTGAAGATGCAGGATGTGAGACTCAACCATGCAGTTGGTTACATGGGATCCAGCAGCCTTATTCACCACACCACCTGGCTGGCCAAAATAATTTTATTGACTTGTCAAAAAAAATATAAAAATGTATCATGACTTTTCTGACAACCCAATAATAATTAAACCATCAAGATTTTTCTTAGGGAAGAAAAACAACTGTAGTAGAAATCAACCCGTGATTGTTTGCTTTTCCAAGTCAAAGCAATTTTTCTTTTGCAATGAAAATTGGCTATGTTGAAGTCTCAAGGCAAAGCAACACATAACTGTAAAGATTTGAAAAGCAACATTTAAGTAGAAGAATGCCACTAGGAAGTAATTGAATCATTGAACTTCTGATTCAGGTGACACTTAAGTCATTCAGACAAAACTCCTTTGTCTTTACAGTAGATAAAACTGAAGTCAAGAGGTGGAAATAACTTAGACTGCATGTCAGTTTTGATATAGGCTCAGAATGGGATAGGATCCAAATTTTCTAACGTTCCCAGTATATCATTACATCATTTAGCCTCTAATTATCTTTTTTTTTCTTACTTGAGGCAAGAATCCTATGGTTCTGGGACCAGCAGTTAGCATAATGGCTATGTCGCGGGACTCCCACATAGTCGACCGCGGTTCGAATCCCGGACCGGGTGGCTTAAACTCACTCCGGACACGTGTGCGTGGGTGCCCAAGATCCCGAGGAGAATGGAGGAGAAGGGATTGTGGCGTGGTCATACCCCCTGGGGGGTGATTTCTCGCTTTCTGTCTGTCTCTCTCTGTCTGGTGAGCGCACGCGCCCTATGGCAAAAACCTCTCCAAAAAAAGAAGAAAATAAAAAAGAATCCTATGGTTCTGATCTTGTGGCAGAATTGAGGCTGCTGCTTCAGTGCCTGTCTTTCCCATAGTGAATATCTCTTGTGTGGGGTAGTGAAAGGCATGCCTGGTCAGCCTTTCTGCTCTCAGTAATCTCTACTGTCCTTTTCAGAGTAGGAGTGGGGAGCCTACTTCACAGAGCCATCCTATGTCTCTGCCTAATTCCATCATCCCTGATACCACGGGAATCCATGATACAGATTCACCATTTAAAATCACATATTCTCTGTGCATTTCCTCATTTCACGTGGGTGAACAGCATGAAAATGGATAAATATCTTTTCAAAACAAATAGTATGTAGAATAGAAACTCAATTCAAAAATGTAACTCTACTGAGGAAAAGGAAGAAAAAAAGTAGTTTAAAGACCTAAAGACTCTGATTATGCCAGCTAGTCTTCCCCTTCTCTACCATTTCTGACAGTATGTGTTTTCCAGAAACTCCATGAACCCAGGAACTGTGCTACATATGACCTTTAACTTGAATTACCTTTTAGGTAAATGTAGGGTAGCAAGAGAAAGTTCTTTTCAGCACAATTTATATGAGTCTACAGAGCCATTATTTGAAAGGTTTTTGTTGACTACAGTCATTTAGTCTATAAAGTCTCCCAAGATTTCACAGGTAACTTACTCAGTTGTTTGTCTCTCTTAGTGAGTAAGTCAGAGTAATTTTTTATACTTTCCCCAGACATGAGAGTATTGATTAGTCATGGGATCAATGAAGTTCAACAAATCACCTGGAATTTTCTTAGGTACAGGGTGAGGTCCTTGGTGGCTTTTAGTGCTGCATAGTAATCAGGCAGAAGGACCGTAAGAAAAATAGACACTCTCACTCTCATAGCAAGATGTTTGATATTTTTCTTTTGAGTAATTTAAATACAAATCAGAAGTCTTTGCCTTACCCATGTCTCCCAGAGTTTCCCCAGTGTTTTCCCACAGTAGTTTTATAGTTTGAGGTCTTAGGTTTAGATCTTTGATCCACCTCGATTTGATTTTTGTCAAAGGTAAGAGGTAGGAGTTCAGATTCATCTTTCTGTAAGTATCCACCTCCAGTTTTTTTTAGCACCATTTGCTAAAGAGGTTTCCTTTCCGCACTTGATTGACTGGTACCCTTTGTCCCAGATCAGTTGTCTGTATGTTTTGGAGTTTATTTCTGGGGTCTCTACTCTGTTTCATTGGTCTACCTGTCTGTTTCTGTGCCAATACCATGTGCCAACTGTATACATTCTATGTGGCAAGTATTCACTCAGTGGTCTACCAAAACAGCATGAGATAAACCACATATTTCTTTTATCTTTTTAAATGTATTTTGTTAATATGTATGTATTTTTAAATTTATTTAATATTAACATTTAATCACTGTTCATCTTACAATGTACAACATGGTTCTTTCTAGCATGAATACAGTGCCTATCAGTCAAGATAAAGACTCTGTGAATGTAGAAATCTTCAGCCTTAAACACACTAAGAACTTGTACAGAGAAGAATTCCTAGATCTGTAATCAATATGTGACTGCCTTTGTAAAATTTATTTTTAAAGAACATGAGAAAACTCTTCATGGAAGAACCCTTAGGCTTCTACTAAGTAAACAATCATTCACTCAAATGCCAGGTTTTTTGTGCATGTGTGCAGTAAAATAAAGGATAGGTCCTAAAGTAGAAAAGGGAATAAAATTTTTGAGAAATATCAAATAAAAAAATATAAATCAGATAAGTCCTAAATAAAGATTTAAAAATTTAAAGATAATAATTAACACGACTTGCTTAGTAGGGGTATAGAATATAGGTCACCTTTTCAATTATAAATTGAATTAAACAAATCCATAAATGCTAATCCATAAAAGAAGTCTCCACACCTCAACATGACTAAGACAATTAATAATGTTTATACCATGTTGACCCTTGCTTTTAATGAGGTAATTAAGGTAGAAGTAAATAATTAAACAATAAATTTAATGTTTATACTTATTCTATTAAGAAAAAACACTTCAAAGCAATTTATGAGTCTCAAAAGAAGTTGTAAGAAAAGTAGATAACATTTAGACTTGAATGATAATAAAAAACGTAACTTTAAAACTATGAGGATAAAGCTTAAGTGTTTCTTAGGATTTATAGTCTTACTTGTATACAATATTAGAAAAGAAATGTGCAAAACTGGTTGGTTAAACAATTAATTAACAAATTAGTGAAATAGGGATAGGGGCCAGGCAGTGGTACAGTGGTAATACAGGTAAACCTCCAGGGGACGGTCCTAGGTTCACGTCTCTGGGCACACGTGTGTCCATGGGTCCACGGTCCAAGCCAGCTTATGTGATGGTTAAATTGCAGTGTGGATGCTCTGCTGGGATTCCTGTTTCTCTATCTTTTGTTTTGTCTTTCTTTTTCATAAAAAAATAAATAAATAAATTTTGAATTTATTTTCATTTTTTCCTTTTAATTGTCAGAGGGAGTGTGTATTCACAAAAGTGGGAGAAAGAGAGAGAAAACACATTCTTTGAGGAGAAATTATGCTCATACCATAATTCTTAGTCCTCCATTTCTCCATGCTCTTAGGATTTTGAGCATACTTATACACATGCATGGAATTCTTTTTTAAGCCACCAGAGCAGGGATTTGAACCATAGTTGGCCATAAGAGATCCAGCTTCCTAAACCAATAAGGTACTGGGCCACCATCTAAAAAATTAAAAATAAGAGAAACTGAAGAAATAATATCAGAGGGAAAGAAAGAAGGTATGAGAAAAATATATAAACAGGATCAAAAATTGATATGATAAAAATAAATATACAATTAAAACATATAAATCAAAAAGTTGGTTTCTTGAAAAAACATAATATGAACCTGAGATAAGACTAATAAATTATAAAAAAAGGAGTTAAGAAAATTAAGAATAAAACATTTATATTAATACAAACTACATGCATGCTTTGAAAAAACAAATTGTACCCCACAAAAATATACAATTAAATGTAAACAAGAAATTATGAAATAAATAAAATTTTACAAAATAAAACAAATTTTATAAAGTGTGCCCTCTAGGGACAAGAAATAAACTTTCAAGCATAATCTATAAAGGCTATAAAGTTACAAATAAATTCTGAACTTTATGAAAAGAAAAAAAAAGAGAGCATTTCTAATGCATGAAACATCTAACAAAATATGTTCAAGACTTTCTTGAAATTCTTATAAATTTATTTAAAGGCATTATATAAGATATACATGCAATAGTGAGAAAGAACACATTCATAAAAGGGAAAAATCAATCTTAGGTAAATAAAATCCCTCTTAACACCTATTGATAAAATAAATCTAATACATAATATAAAAAGTGATGTTCCTAGAAAGTAAACAATCTCTTTCCAAGGTCAAGAATATTCATAACATCAAGAGGAAGAAAAAATGGAGAAAAAGTGATATATGCGAATGACAGGGTTTTCTACCTACCCCTCAGGATCATGGAAACATGTCTTGTTTATTAGAGCTGGGATCTGAACCCTGGTCTGCCATATGAGATCGGGCTTACTCCTCATGATGCTTAACCTTTGAGCTACAGAGATGGCCTCTCTACTGGTGATATTTGGCCAACACCAAGCAATTAAAATTTACAAAATAATTTAACCATACACAATATTGTATAAGAACAAAAGTGTTACAGGTAATTATAATTTAAACTTTGGTTTATATGATGAAGCACTATATTGAATATGGAGCTTTGTTCTAATGGCCTTCCAGAAATAGAAGTAAAATGTTTTATGTAACAATGTGTTAATCAATATGAGAAACATAAAAATTTTCAGAATATAGATTCCTGAGCAGGAAGTGACAGGGGTCTGTTACAGTTTATACAAAAATTCCACATTGAGTTGAGTTTTAAAATTTACAGAAGCACTTTGTAAAAAATATTTAATATTATTTATTATTATTATTATTATTATTATTTTATTCTAATTTGCTATAGTGCACTCGCATTCACTAGAGAGACAAAGAGAGAGAGGAAAAGTGAGAAAGCAAACCTCCAAGTTCAAAACTTGAACGGCAATTGGCCACATGGAAGTTCAGCATCTTAACCACCATGCCAACTGGTGTCCTCTCCAGAAGTACTTTTCATTTCTTTTTCAAGATTGCTACAAAGATGAGCAGAAGGGAAGAAGTAAAATATAATGATCAGTTTAGAAATTAAAAGCTGTTCTAAAAGTTCATATTAGTTTTTTTGTAAAATAAAAATAAAACTGCTTTTTGTTGTTGACCAAACTGTAAATTTAGATATGTCTGAAATAACTCATCACACATACAATTTATGAACCATTCTTTGTGTGTGTGTGTGTGTGTGTGTGTGTGTGTGTAGTGTTTCCTTTAGACAGAGTTTTGCTGTGTTGCTATCTTCCTGCCTCAGCTTCCCACATAGCTGCAACTACAGAGGCTTGCTATCACACTTACCTTTTTAGGGTAGGCTGGGAATCAAACCAGGGCCTTCCATGTGGCCTTAGCCTGCCAAGAAGCAGCATTCAGTGTGCCCGCCCACAGCTGTGTCTATGGATAATTCTTACTCTTTCACACTGACATGCTTTTTGACATCTTAGAATCTACTAAATTATATTTCACAACCCATGACAACCATGAGGGTGTCTATATTATTGTGTGTATATATATATATATATATATATATATATATATATATATGTATGCATTATAAAAATTAAAAGCAATACTGTCCTGATATGTTTCCTTGGATGCATAGAAACAACACAGGTAAGACTTGGGCTTTAGTTGATGCTGCTAGGAAGAGTTATTAATCTTATTGAAGCACTTCACTTCAACCTGACCAGTATGCACAGTTATCTAGCTTACAGGATCTTCTAGAATTATGTTTAGTGACTCTTCTATTAACAGTAATTAAGAGATGCACAGAATATTCTAAACAAAGTTTGATATGCTTTATAGTTTCCCTCCTATAGCTTAAATCCTTTTTTATTTTTATTTTTTTAGGATTTTACTATGAGATATATGACTTACCACAGAGAGACAGAGACAGTGAGAGGGAAAGTGAGAAATCACCCCCCCCCCCCCAGGAGGAATCACTACACCACAATTCCTTTTCCATCTTCCTCTTGGGAGTTTGGATATACATGCACACATGCCTGGCATAATTTTTCAAGCCACAGGGTCTGTGACTCAAACCAAGCCTGGCCATGAGGGAGTATAGCACCTTAACCACTATGCCACCTGGTAGCCCTGCTTATATTCTTAACAAGTGAAATATTTTGATTTTTTAATGTTTCTGCTTCTAAAGGAGGCTTACATGACACTTCTCTTGTGAGTACCATGACCACTGAGGCTTCCTGCAGTTAGCTCTGCCATTCCTGAGTCAAACAAAGGACATTGCCAGCCTCTACTAAATGCCAGGATTCATGATTGGTGTAAAGCTGAAAAGTCTGTATTTCAAATACAATGAAGACCCAACAAGAAAACATTTAAAGGACAATATGTAGTTTCTCAAAATGCACTTGGTCTTTTTGATCAGATAAATACTTTCTATGAGGGAGACAGGTATCTTTTTAGAGACCATATCAGCATTCCCTGCCACCGCAGAAGGATAGTCAGTCACGTAGTGAGACTAAAACAACAACAACAACAAAAATGAACTGCTCATGCACACACACACAGAAACACATCAAAAGTAAAAATGTTTATTGTTTTATCCAAAACAGTCTACGATTTTACAATTACTTATAGCTTCATTGCTCAGAAAAGTATCAGTCTCTTTTTTATATTTTTAAAAATAGTAAATTATGCATACTTATATATGAAAAAATAACTATACCATCATGTTAACATACATACTGATATTGGAGACAGAATTCAATAACAATCCATATTTAAATTTCTTTTTTTTTGGAAAGTTGAGTTTTTTATTTACTTTTTTTGTTTCATTTTCTTTTATACATTCAGTCACATTATTTAGCTTACAAAGTGAATATTTCAACATGTGAACATTTCTCCCTAGACCAGTTGATAAAACTATAAAATATCTTCAGCAGATAATACCACATTTCTTTGTCACATTAATGCTCTACTTCCCTATTTTTCTTCTAAATGTTCTTCCTCAGACCATATTTAAATTTCATAAAGAACAGAAACAAAGTGGGGGGGCACTTTTTATAATAGAGCATCATTATAATATATACAAAGGATAGTTAGTGATTATACTGATTTTATTACTTTTTAATGCCATTTTATCTCCCTCAGAGTCAATGCAACAAAATAAAATATAATCTGAAGGAAATATGTCTTCATTATTCACAATAATAAAAGGACTGCTGCATCTTTCAGGCCTGGGCATAATGCATAGAAGAGAGCATCATGGTTCACGTGGACCAACATACCATTTTGATTTTGATCCCCTGAGCTGATGTCATCCATATTGATGACAGGACTATCTCCACAGGAGCTTTGATAGGCTGAGTCATTTTTGTGGCTTCTTTAGATTTCACTAAATAAGAAGGGACCACACACAAAGAACTGTGACAAGTCATCTCTCTGTAAGTTACATTTACAGGTTCATCTTTAGCATAAGGTGTACTTTCATGAGTACAGGGATAAAAGCATTGTTATGGTCTAAATATTGCTGGATTGATATTGGGCTATTATAATGAAGATAAAACACATCAAAATCAGATTAGGAAATGTCCACAACTTCAAATAATGGAGCAAGTTCTTTTGCTAGACAGACAATAAGTCCTGTATTGGCATTGCTGCTGGCTCTGAAACTCACCACCAAAGGTAAATGATTAAATTGAACCACCTGATAGGTGTTGAAGTAACGGATGACACTTTTCTTCTTTGAAAGCCCTAGTTTCCTCCCTTGGCCTGTTTGCAAGGGCAAAAGCGGACATATCTCAATGCATGCTCTGGAAGATTATCATTGGGTGCTTTAATAACAGGTACTCCATCTTGATCTGACACAACAATGGTGTGGAACCCTTCAACACTTTAAAACTTTTTATACAGGAATCGCATTAAGTCATCCACCATGACAGACTCCCTGAGTTTGTGGGCTTTCTATTCTCCCTGCTGCCACCTCTAGAACAGCTTCAGAGAAAGATCCTCTACAGGATCCTCTACAGATTCTCTACATGACCTTGTCTGTGCTGCAGGGAGACCTTGCTCCACCTCACATGCCTGGTAATACCTAGACAAATTTCTAAAAATATGGCTTTTTTTCCTTCAAATATTAGCAATGAAATGGATAATTTTCTAATCCTGTTTTTTTTTTACACTTTAATTTTTATCATAGTCAATTTTAGCTGACATCTTTCTTCCCAAATCATGAACTACTTGATGGAGTTATCTGAATTCACTTTCTCTTGCTCCGTTCCTGATACTGAATAAATACTAAATCTTCTCTACTGACAAGTGATGACATGAAGGGGAGGAAACAACACTCCTGGTGAAATAAGGACAATCCTTAAGTATGTATTTCTGCCCTCTAATGCATTCTAGATAATATAGCCAATTCCTATGATTAGGCATAGGAATTCATGTCAAACTGATATCCTCTGAGAGATGGTGTGCAAGAATTATCTTTTACTCAGTTAATACAAACCCAGCCAGATATATAACTGGACACCACATATGATGAGAAAAGTCAGAGTCTGACTCTCAAAAAAGGAATGTAGAAATACCAATGTGATGTAATATATGGAAGGAATAACAACAAATATGAAAATGGCCCTTGCGAATACAGCACAATTATTCACTTGAAAAGTCTGGATAGAAGGCTCCTCTCTACAGATCCATGAGCTAAGGATTTAAACAAGGGATGTTTTGTGTCTGAGACTGTGGAAGATGCAGTAATTTTGTGAAGGACGGTTGCAACTATTCACCTTGCAGAAAGGCCAGATATTTCAGAGAATATTTGATGCAGGTTAAATGCTGGTTAAATTAGAATGAGACTTCAACTTGTCCAGATTTTTGGGAGACTCTTCCAATCCTGAAGCTATGTTAGCATGCTCACAATCAAAACATCTCCTTTTGTTGGGTTCAGAAGTTTCTAACTCCTGAAGAAGTTCTTCCAGTTTGACCTCAGAACATGTTCAGTATGATCTGAGAATTAATCTTTATGCTTATTTCATCTCAAATTTAATTTAGCAACTACCTTGTCTCACCTATCATTCTGAAAGGTAAAAGTACATTTTGATCTATGAATGATTGAAAATCTTACTTCTAATAAATAAATGCAGTTATTATGTTACATCTAGACTCCTTATCCTTCCGATTACATGTTGTTCACAGATAGTGCTTAGCTGATATTGTAGCTCAGGTGCTAATATGACTTTAAATTTTTTTCCTTTTTTTTTTTTGGAGTGGTTTTTGCTATAGGAGTGTGCACTCACCAGAAAGAGAGAGACAGAGAGACAGAAAGCAAGAAATCACCCCCCAGGAGGGATGGCCAAGCCGCAATCCCTTCTCCTCCATTCTCCTCTTGGGATTTTGGGCACACACACACACACACACACACACACACGCCTGGCGTGAGTTTAAGATGCCGGGTCTGGGACTCAAACTGCAGTTGACTACATGGGAGTCCAGCGACATAGCCATTATGCTAACTGCTGGTCTTGAATTTTTTTTTCTTCTTTAGAGAGATTTTTGCTATAGGGTGTGGGTGTTCATGAGAGAGACAGAAAGCAAGAAATTACCCTCCAGGGGGGAATGGCCTCACCATAATCCCTTCTCCTTTATTCTTTTCTCTGGATTTTGGGTGCGCACACACACATACACCTGGAATGAGTTTCAAGCTTCCGGTTCTGTGACTTGAACCACAATTAACCATGTTGGAATCCAGTGACATAATTGTTAGTCCATCAGCTCATCCCAGAACTTTTGATAAATATATGAGAATATTGATACAAGTAAATGTAACCAATAAAAAAGAAGATTAGCCCTCAAGAAGGAATCCTGGCTAATGGTGGTGATGTTTGTGGTGGTAGTGGTGCTGGTGGTGGTGTAGATAATACTAGCAATACCAGTAATGGAGACTTACAAGAGTGCATTTAGAACAGTGTTTAAGATATTAAATAAGCAATGATGGACCAGCAAATAAATGAGTGGACACAGTGAGGGTGGGGGTGTTGAGAGTAGCAGAGGCAAAGATGGTCAGCACGAAAGTGATGGTGGTGTCCATGGTAGTTCATATAATAGTATTGGATGAAAAATCTTCTTATGAAGAGTTTTTAAGACAAAACTCACTTCTGGAATGCCAATTACATATTCTCCAAGTTTGTACTTAAATATGCAAGCTGGATTGTCAATCCTATGGACAGCTAGTTGGGACTTGCAAAATTTCCAGTGGCCCTGAAAAGGCAATGTCCTTGGGATTAGATTCCAGCGTCTAACAATGAAGGTTGCAGAGTAGAGATGAGTCACTTGAGAAATAAAGACGGTCTGATTTATTTCGTTGTGCCCATGTCTTCCTGTCCCAGAAGAACTGTCACTGAGAGCTTAGATACTCCAGGGAACACACAACGAGGAGCCCCAAAGAGGCCAGCATTCCCAAGAAATGGAATATAAGTAGGGGAGTGTGTTAAGTAGAAAGGATGCTATGGAAGTTGCTGCAAGTTCCAGTGTCATGAACACGGTCAGGTGATGGGCAGAGCTGGGATGATACAGCAGAGATGAGAGTAGCTGAGGGAGGGAGCCAGGTGAGTCTGTGTCCTTTCCTGGGTGACTGTGTCAGGGTGGGTTAGAAAAACTCTAAGAACATTGATGTAGATCACCCATCTTCTCATCCATCCTAAAATTCTTCTTCAATGACATTTTAGAACCACAGACTACCAGGTTGTAAGGGCATTTATAAAACATCTCTTTAAACATCTTAAGTTTAGAAAAATGAAAATTGAGGAAAAGTAATAATGAGGCCTAAAAGTTCAGTTGGATTTGTGGCAAAATTTCAGAAAACCAAGTACCAGAAAGAATGCTTTTATTCTTAATTTACAGCCCTTCAATAACCCCATAAGGGCCTTGCCTCATCAGGCCTCTCCCTCCTGCATCTTCATTGAGAATACTTGGTACAACTATTTCCTTTTGGGATCCTTTCTTGAAGTACACATTGTCTGCTCTATAATTCATCTGACCCTAAAGTTCTGTGCTCTGAGAAATGTACTCAGAGTATCTACATTTCTCTCTTCTTCCATCTTTTCCTTCTTCTGCCTTTATTGAAGAGATTCCTAGTTTGAAAGGTTTCCTAAAGAAGTCTTGGAGGTCATTTTAAAAAAAGTATTTGTCTCCTTTGCATAGTTTAGTTCAGATGTATTTTTTGAACATAGGCTATATTGTATGGTGGATGTTATGAAGTGTCATGGGACTTTTTATTAGGGACTGTAAGAAGATGAGTTTCGGAATTTTCCTGTCTCTCCTGTTTCTTGGCAGGGTGTGTGGGAGAAAACCCTGAGGCCTGAGACAGGCGCCACAGTATATTAAATAGGAACAGTGTTGGTGCATGAATAAAGGAACCTCAACTCTAACTATGTCTGAAACAGATATTGAACAAGTCACTTCTGCCTTCTAGTTTTCAGTTCATCTGTTGTTTTGTTTTGTTTTGTTTTGTTTTTGCCATAGGGCACATACACTTGCTAAAGAGAGACAGAAACAGGGAAAATGAGAAATAACCCCCTATGGGGGATGGCCACACTGAAATTTCTTCTTCTGAAATATCTGTGGGATTTGGGCACACATGCACATGCCTGGCATGATTTTCAAGCTACCGAGTCTGGGTCTCAAACTATGGCCAGCTATATGGGAGTATATGGGCCGTAACCACTACACCACCTGCTGGTCTCATTTAGTTCATCTTTTGGGAAGTGAGAGGTGATTTGAAAACTTGGAGGTTCTTTTTAGGCTGTGTATTCTAACCATTTGGCTCTGGAAAAATTTCTTGAGTGAAAGACACTTGATATTTCTTTTGTGAAATGGAAGTTTATCTTCTATCTTTATCCTTTGTTCCTAGGAATCATGGACCACGTCAATCACACCTGGACCCAGAGCTTTGTCCTTGCCGGTTTCACAACCACTGGGACCCTGCGATCCCTGGCCTTCTTGGGCGCCCTGTGCATCTATCTCCTCACCCTTGCTGGGAACTTATTCATCATCATCCTGGTTCACGCAGATTCAGGACTCTCTACACCTATGTACTTCTTCATCAGTGTCCTCTCTTTCCTGGAGCTCTGGTACATCAGCACCACGGTGCCCACACTGCTGCAGACCTTGCTCCATGGGTGTTCACCCATTTCATCAACTGTGTGCTTTTTTCAGGTGTATATCTTCCACTCCTTGGGCATGACCGAGTGCCATTTGCTGAGTGTCATGGCGTTGGACCGCTATCTTGCCATCTGCCAGCCACTCCGCTACCATGAACTCATGAGCAGACAGGTGCAGTTGCGGCTAGCTGGGGCTACATGGGTGATCGGTTTCTCAGCTTCACTGGTGCCAGCCAGCCTCACGGCGTCTCTGCCCTTCTGCTTCAAGGAGGTGGCCCATTACTTCTGTGATCTGGAACCACTCATGCGTTTGGCATGTGTGGACACAAGCAGGCATGCTCACATTTATATTGTAGTAATTGGCATGATCACTATGTGTAATCTCATGTTCATTTTGGGGATGTACGGGGGCATCCTAAAAGCCGTGTTGAAGCTGCCCTCAGCTGCCAGCCGTGCCAAGGCCTTCTCCACCTGTTCCTCCCACATGACTGTAGTGACGCTCTTCTTTGGCTCGGTCTTCATTGTCTATGTGGGGCCCTCTGGAATCCAGGCTGAGGGCAGAGACAAGCTTATTGCCTTAGTATATTCTCTTTTTACCCCCTTTTTCAATCCTATCATCTATACCCTTCGCAACAAGGAGGTGAAAGAGGCTGTCAAGCGGGTCTCTCAGAGGATTAGGGCTGTGTGGAAGAGATCCTGAGGTCATAGACCATTCACTTGATAATTGTAGAGTTTAGTTGGTCCGTCAACTAAATTGCCTTATTAAGTGACCAAGCAGTTAATTTTTGCACTTACAATGTACACGAACTAATGGACTTAGTCTTGGATTGGGACCAATTCAAAAATGTAGGAGTAGGTATATGTTCTCTGGACCTTCAGATGTCTAATTAAGACACCACAAATCACAGTTGAAAACAGCAATACCAACAACAGCAAAATCCCTTAGCAATCTGTGGGCGTTTGTGTGTGTGTGCATGTGAAGGATAGAAAAGCGCTTATGGATAGAAGAGTCAAGTTTCTAAGAAAATCAATTCATGAATTTAGTAAGAGAATGAGAATATATAACTTAAAATAAGATTTTCCTGAATGACAAAAATGTTCCTATTGTAAGGGCTGGCCTTGTAGCACAATGGTTAAGGGTTATGCACTGAGAACTGGATGTACACAATCAACTATGCTCCAAATCCTGGCCATGATGGCTTGAAAAATATGCTACTGGTGTGTGCATGTATCTCCCATATCCTGACTGGAGGGATCAATGGAGGAAGGATTGTGAAGTGGCCATGCCCCACTAAGGAGCACTCTCTTTCTCTTTCCAGCAAGTGTATACACTATCTGGAAATAAAAAATAAATTTTCAGATTGTAACCCTAAACTGTTCAGTCACATACACTATAAATACAATGAACTTAAAAATAAATTCTGGCATTTATGTAAAGAAAAATATAGAGAAAGCAAGAACATTTCTAATAGTAACAAAATATATAAAGTATCTAACAATCTGTTGAAGAGTATCTGAAAATTCTTATAAATTCTATTTCAAGGCATTATATAAGATTATATGTAATAGAGTTATAGAATACATTTATGAAGTGGGAAATCAATATAAGAAAAAAAAAATCTCTTCTCCGTAAGTCCTACTGATAGGGACCAGCACTGAGCATAATGGCTATGTAGCTGGACTCCCATGTAGTCGACCGCTGTTCGAGTTCTGGACCTGGTGGCTTAAAACTCACGCCAGGCGCGTGTGCGTGCGTGCCCAAGATCCCAAGAGGAGAATGGAGGAGAAGGGATTGTGGCGTGGCCATCCCCCCTGGGGGGTGATTTCTCGCTTTCTGTCTGTCTCTCTCTGTCTGGTGAGTGCATGCGCCCTATGGCAGAAAATTCTCCAAAAAAATAAATAAATAAAACCACATTCCTGAAAATTAGGTAATCTCTTCTCAAGGTCAACAATATTCATAACATTCAAGAGGAGGATTGGTTCAGCAGATGCCGTAGTGGTTAAGGCACAATGTGTGTGTGCTCAAAATCCTGAGAGGAGAATGAAGGAGAAGGGATTGTGGTGTGGCCATCCACCTGAGGGTTATTTCTCACTTTGTCTCTCTCTGTCTCCCCAATGAGTGCATGTGCCCTATAGGAAAAATATTTCTCTCTCTCTAAAAAAAAAGTGGGGGAGGAAAAAGAGAAAAGGTGGCATATGGAGATGATGGGAGTTTGTACCTGCCTGACAGGATGCTGGGCAAATGTCTTATTCATCAGAACTGCGATCTGAATTCCAGTTGGCCATAAGGGATCTGGCTCACTTAGCCCAGGGATTAACTTCTGAACTGCAGAGATGACCCCCTCATAAAGGAGAATATTGCTATGAAGTAAATTAATAATTTTATGCTATTTTTTTATAATCTTGAGACAATAGATAAATTATTAGAATAGGTTGACTTAGCCTGCCAGCATCATCCAGTGTGCCCCACTACAGAAGTCCGTATGAATAACCCTTACCCTTTCACACTGGAAATGCTCTTTGTTATTCTAGAATCAATAAAATTAAGTTTCACAATCCACCACAGACATGAGCATTTATATCTTACATATAAATACATGCATTACAAAAGTTACCAGCAATACTGTCCTGATGTCTTTCCTTAAATGCATAGAAACAACACAGTTGCAATTTGGGCTTAGGTTGGTATTGCTAGGAAGAATCATTATTAATCCTATCGAGTACTTCACTTCCATTTGACTAGTATGCACAACTGTCTAGCTTACAGGACCTTATATAATTATATGTTTCTCCTCTTAATAATAATTAAAAGATTTACAGAATATTCTAAGAAAATTTGATTTGCTTCCTAGTTTCCCTGCCACTATAGCTCATTTCCTTTTTACCAGGTAGAATATTCTGATTTTTAATTATTTTTCTTCTAAAGGAGGCTTACATGACACTTTTGTTGTGACCACTGTTCTCAGTGAGACTTGCTACAGTTATCTCTACCAATCCTTAGTCATGTGAAAGACACTGCCTGAGTGTACTAAATACCAGCACTCATGGTGGATGTAAAGCTCCAAAAGTCTATACTTTAAATATACATTGAAGCTCAAATAAGAGAAAACTTAATAGGAAAATGTGCATTTTCTCAAAGAAGTCTTCGAGTTTTTTGACTGGATAAATGCTTTCTGGGAGAGGAAGAGGTATTTTTTCAGGGACCTTTTTATACAATGCGTTACTAGAAATGGAATGATTTTAAGCCAGACAATGGTATGGCAGTTGAAGTGGCCAGTCCCCACGTAGTCAATACACAATTGATGTCCTTAACCCAAAAGCTTGAAAAACATGCCAGCTGCATGTGTATATATGTCCAAAATCCCGAAAGGAAGGAGAAATGAATAAAAAGGATTGTGGTGTGACCATCCTTCATGGGGATGGGGGGTGCTTTCTCACTGCCTCTCTTCAAGGGCACACACCAAATAGCAAATTTTTTAAAAATGGGGTGAATTCATAAATACAAGTGTTCCAAAAATCCATAACAGGAGAATCTGATCTATCCTGGTTGCAAATGTGTGTACACATGTATGAGAAAAGGTAGAGGAGTCAAACAAAACTTTTCTTAATCAATTTATTCAACAAACAGTTATAGAATGTCAACTTCATGCAAGAAAAAATACTAGGTACTGGATAACGTCACTGAAAAAACGATCTTCACTGACCTGATAATTTATCAGTGAAAAGAGAAAAATAAATATGTAAATATACATTAAAAAAAGTGTAGAACCTGCTATGAGAAACATAGTCAGGATGCAATAAAAAGAAAGAGTGACAAAAAAGTCTCTTCAGTAAAATGAAACTGGACTCCTATTTCTCACTGTTAACAAGACTCCCACATAGTTGACCTCTGTTTGAGTCCCAGACCCAGAAACTTAAAACTCATGCCGGTCATGTGTGCATGCATGCCCAAGATCCTGAGAGGAAAATGGAGGAGAAAGGATTGCTGGATGGCCATACCCCAGGGGGATGATTTCTTACTTTCTGTTTCTCTCTGTCTCTTTGATGAGTGCATGTGCCCTATAGAAAAAAAGTCTCTCTAAAGAAAAACAAACAAGCAAACAAAAACATTACTTGTGGAAAACAGCAGAAACACTTGAAGACATTGGAGTAGGTAAAAATTTCTTAAACAAAACCCTAAGGTGCAGGCAGCAATTTTAAAAGTATATAAGTGGCATTATAAAAAGCTTCTGCATAGCAAAGGAAATAATAAATACAGTGAAAGACAACCCATGCCATGAGAAAATAATATTTACAAACTATACTTCAGATAAGGGATTGTTAGCTAGAATATACAGAGAACTCAAACAACTTAATTGCAAAAAAAAAAAGAATAATCCCATTAAAAATGAGCAAATAAGCTAAGCAGAAAATTCTCAAAGAAAGACATATAAATGGCCAAAAAGCATATGAAAAAATGTTCAACATATCATAAGGGAAATACAAATCAAAACCACAATTAAATATCACTTAATCCCAGTCAGAATGGCTATAATCAAAAAAAAAAAAAAAAAAAAGAAAAGAAAGAAAGAAAGAATGACAAGTGCTGGCAAGATTGTGAAAAGACAAGACCCCCCTTGCATTTTTGGTGGGAGTATAAATTAGTAAACCCATTATGGAAAAGTATATGGAGATTCCTCAAAAAATTACAAATAGATCTACTATTATGACCCAGTAATCCCACTCTTTGGTATTTACTCAAAGGACAGGAAAGCAATTAGTCAAAAAGACATTTGCACATCCATGTTGACTACAGCATTATTCATAATTGTTAAGACATAGAATCAAACTAAGTGTCCAATGGCTGATTACTAGACTGAAAAAATGTCACATATACACAATGAAATATTTCTCAGCCATAAGGAACAAAGAGACTCTGTCATTTGATACGAATCTAGATTTAATCCAAGTGAAGTAAGCCAGACAATAAGTCAAACAGTGTATATCCCTGCTCCAAATACACTGAATGTCTCTGCTCTACGGTAGAAATGGAAAACTTTAAAGACATAATAGTATAGAGAACAAGTGTAGATACCAGAGACTATATAGGAGGGAGGGAAGATATGAGAGGTGGGTGGGAGGGGCCCAGGAAAAGAGTATTTAACAGACAAAAGAATGTAAGATATAAGCTTCTTTGTTGAACTTATTATTTATTTATTTATTTTTTTTTTTTTTGAGAAAGATTTTTGTTATGGGGCATGTGCACTTGCCAGAAAGACAGAGAGACAGAAAGTGAGAAATCATCACCCCTAGGGGGGATGGCCACTCTGCTATCCCTTCTCCTCCATTCTTCTCTCAGGATCTTGGGCATGCATGCACATGTTCCCACCATGAGTTTAAGTCACTGGATCCAGGACTCTAACTGCAGTTGACTATGAGGGAGTCCAGCGACATGGCCATCACAACCGCTGATCCCCTTTGTTGAACATTTTTTATGTAGCAATATCCTTGATTTGATTGTCACATACTACATGAATGAAAAGCCATGTTGTATGCCATAAAGATGTAAACAAATGTAAATGAGAAATTATAAAATAAAATTGAAAAAACAAATTAAAAGAAGAAGGTTTGGAAGGCAATATTTATACAGTGTGGTCAGGTAAGATTTCTTGGAGGTGATGTTAAAATGACTACTAGAGGGGAGTTATTATCATGAAAGGAATTCAAGAACAGTAACACATTTTGTTCTAGAGGAGTTTTGAGTGAAGAGAAGTGTGATTTAAAAAGTTAGGGTACTAGGACCAGCAGATGGCATAATGGTTATGTCACTGGGCTCCCACTTAGTCAACTGTGACTTGAGTCCCAGACCCAGTGGCTTAAAACTACACCACGCACATGTGTCCAACATCCTAAGAGGAGAATGGAGAAGAAGGGATTTCAGAGCAGCCATTCTCCCTGGGGGCGATTTTTGCTTCTTGTCTCTCTGTCATTCTGGTAAGTGCACACACCCTATTAGCAAAATTCTCTCTTAAATAAAAAAGTTAGGGCATTTTACTTTTAAGTGAACTATCTGTAGCCTTGTTGGGCATTTTAGGGAGTGAGATGGTGAACAAAGCCAATCTGAGGAAGAGTGACCAATATATTGAGAGTATTTCAACTTACATGTATATCATTTGGACACCATTCAGTTGGAAGAAAAGATAATCAAGGATGGGCATGAAAGCTCTTTGCTAGTATTTATAGAAATTAACTGTTATGTTGGACCAGAAAGTTGCCTTGGTTCTGATGAGGAGAATTGACAAGGAGATGAATTTCTGTTTATGAAAACTAAATTTTGAACAGTCCAGATTTATACATTTATGTTAGTTATTTTATAATATAGTGAGTTCAGTGAGGAAAGTTATTAATTAATATTGGAAAAAATAAAAATATAATAAGTGGGATAAAAATAAACTTAAAGTATATAGATTTTATACCATGGATTAGATTTTTTTTTTCCCTTTATGTACTCTATCTAAGAAGAGAGAGGCATTCAAAGCTACCCTATAGTGTTCTCAGAGAACATCAGTATCAGACAAGGTCCCCCAGGACCATGATGTTGAGAGACAAGACAAGAAAAAAAAGAATTTAATAATCATGTGTGAATACATATAAAAGAAAATCACTGTATAAACCAGAAAAAAATTAACTCTCTCCTAGCTAATATGGGTGACTGCTGTATTTTTGTAAATTATAGCTTTAGTTCACCTTCTAGATAAGATTAATTTTGCTACCCAATGATAGAATTATCACCAAAAACTCACAAGATTCAATCCAGAGCAAGCTTTGCTTTCCAAATCACCCAACATGAATCCATAATCTTTTTTCTTTTTAAGAGAGATTTTTGCTATAGGGTGCATGCATTTGCTGGAAAGACAGAGAGATGGAGAGAGAGAAAGTGAAAACTCACGCCTTAGAGGGATGGCAAGACTGCAACCCCTTCTCCTCCACTCTTCTCTCAAGATTTTGAGCATGCATGCACATGCACCTGGCATGAATTTCAAGCCACTGGGTTCAGGACTTGAACTATGATTGATCACGTGGTAGTCAAGTGCCTTAGTCACTACACCACCTGCTGGCTCCCATGGACCCATAATCTTATAATTCTTTTCTATATTGTCTTCCTGAAATGCTCAATCCTTGCTGTATGTGATCCTTCTTGTGATGCGTCTATAAATCCAACTTTGTTAAACTATAGGACTACAGCTATCTTCCCCCCTCTCATATTATTATTATTATTATTATTATCATTATTTTGGACTGGAAGGTATTGGACATGTCATTTGATTCTCAAAGCAAACAGAATATACTCTCATTGAAAGTGAAGAAGGTAAGACTATTAAATCTTAAGTAACTTAGATCAGGTTAGTTAGTTGGAGGAGTTTGACAACATATGTATCGTACATGTACTATGATATGAACCAAGCAATATAGGCTAAGACATTTAAAAATCAGAGTGGTTATTTTTTAATCTCACTTAAGTCTTACAATATACATTTTCACATGATAAAATACAGATTCATAGAAACGCCTGCCTAAGGGCACACTGGTAATGAGTAGTGGTCATGTACGTAGTCTTAAGGCAGGTTCCAGTATGGCCCTGTGGTCTTGGCTATGTCTCTGTGATCATTGACAGTATTTCTGGAGGAAGGAAAGTTTGTCAGTGATGATTCTGGGCTCTTTGGTGACCTTGTGTACATTGGGTACATCATGTGGCCTTGGGTGCATTGCTAAACTCTCTGTGCTCTCATTTCCTTAAGTGGAAAACAGGAATAAAGATTTTTACCAACTTCATGGAGTAATTAGGAGGATTGTATTAGGTAATACATGTGTTGAGCTTAGAATGCTTCATGTTCCTTAGCAAATGCTCATTAAATATGCCTTTTACTAGAACCACAATTCAAATGAAGTTGTCAAGGCTCCACAACCCAAGACTTTTGTCATTTGATTTTTGTCTTTTCCGAATAGGCAGTTCTCATCAGAGAGGCTTTTCAAAGAAAAAAGGATATTGGGAGGGATCAGTACAAGATCACAAGATCAGGAAATGTGATTGAAAAGAGGTGAAATGAAATACAAAGTCTCTTTGAACTCCTAAGGTGGGACCAAAAAATATGTGGGAAAGCGTGTGCTTGAGGGAAGAGTGATGAGAAAATTGAGGTCATGTTCTCAGAGCCAGGGTTCAGGATACTGTGCTTAGAAGTCACTAAAGATAAAGGGTGGAGTGGCAAGAAAGAATGATGACATAGCTTGCATGCCCTAAGCTCACATCCCCAGGTGGGAGGCTAGCCCAGGCTGTCTCCAAAGATCCTCCTAGTAGTTTACTTTGAGCCTGAATCTTCCTTTCCTCTGGGCCTTGGAGCCTGTACCCCTTGTGATCTAAAACAATTAGTGTTAGCTCTAGGGACTCTGCCTGTGGAGATAAGACTCGCTGAAGAGGAAAAAGTCTCCTAAATTCAGTCTCGATTTCTTACACATACACAGAACCAGGCAGACACTGAGAGGTGTTCAGTAGTTGGTAGGTCACTGGGGGATACACTGGCTGTCGCAACTGCGGACCTGAGAGGCGTACCTGATAATAAGGGATGTGAAAGCAGATACCATTTCAAAATCAGAGCAGAAAAGAGGTTTGATGGAAAGAGGACTTACATAACTGGGACTTGGAATAGCCACTTTTGAGAATGTTCAGAGTTTCAGATTTGAAGAGACCTTAAAGACACCTTGTCTATGGTCCTTTCCATTTGATATTTTAATTCACTCCATAACCAAAAGGTTGGCTAGCAATTGCTTTGAAAATGTTGAGATACAGGAAACTGTCCTGTGGCTATGGGTTGGCACAAGTGGTAGAAAGCAAAGGTTTCTGAAAATAATCATTCATGATATAGGAGTTGTGACTAAGAAGATCTAATGAGGTATTGTATTATCTCAGAAATAGCTGAATTTGGAATGACTTCACTTGGAAAGAGCCTTACACAGATTCACTTACTGGGAGGAATTATAGATTTTTGGTAATGTGAGAATTTAGAGTCCAAAGGACTTGGGAATGCTTTTAAAATTATTTCATGTGTCTAGACCTTATTTAATCTACACGTACCGTTGGCTTCAGAAAGGCCAACACAAAGAAAGAGGAAACATCATCAGTTATAATTCCTTGCACCCAAAAGATAATAAAAAATATTTTTGAATTTAATCTCTGTGAGTTGATAGGAATAATGACAATCCCTTTGGCAAGATTACAGGAAGTGAGGACAGAATAAATTTGGGATAAGTTCATTAGCTATATTGAGCTTCACAGGCTGAAAGGATAAAAATGATGTGTTCAGGTGCAAATGAAAATAACACAACTTCAGTGGAAGCTAGAATGACAACCAAAAATATATATTTTTAAGAAACAGAGTTGAGTTCAGAATTCCATGCTATGTTCCAGGCATTAGGTGGAGGATATGCAGTAATTAATGATGAACTACATTTACTCTCAAAGATATTACCAAGGTGTGAAGGCAGACTTATTTACTAAGTGGACACTGGAAATGTTACAACAACACAGGAGAAGGAATAGATCACTTTTTTATGGAGGATTCAGGAAAGGCTTTATTAAGGAGATAATTTTTGACCTGATTGTGAAGGATGATGAGCAGTTCCCAGATGGAAAAAAGAGAGAAAGAAGTATACCCAGAGCAAGTGGCCAGGTGGGCAAAGGTACCAGACGTGTAGCCAAGTCAGGATTGATTTTTACTTATCTGTCTTCTATAATTGGAGAGGCGAATGCACAGTCTAGTCAGAATGAAAGCAATTCAGAAAGAGTCCAATAAATACTAATTGCTTTGAATAAATTTCACATTTTAAAATGTCGAACTCAATTTTATTTTTATGGTAGAGCATTTGAGTTTGGGAGGAATGTTTGGAGTTGGATGAGTGGTGTCAGTTGAAGGTTAAGTATTGGTTTACTAATTATTAAATTAATTGATTAAATGAATGAGTGTGATTAAACAATTTTTATTGAATATCTTTAATGTGACACTCATTATTCCAAATGCAAAGCTGACTAAGGAACAACTGCATTGTGTCAGTATGATGACCGGAACTGAACAGCCCTCTTTGGATACTATATTAACTGCATGAGGTATGACATAACACACTGATTACCGTTTTTATGCATTTAAAGTCACATTGCAGGGTTATTTGTTCTCTTCTTTCTGTTTCTCTTTTTCTTCTTCTTTCTTTTCTTTTTGCATCTACTTCACGTCATGCCTGAGAACAATTAGAATGTCTGATACTTTCGTGTGTGACATCAAGTCATGCACATACTCCCCACCTGTGTTTCTATCATTGGTTTCCTGAACATACAGGATTTAAACATTGTTTTGCTTTCTCATGTTTGGTTCCGAATCTGTCACCCACTTATTTCACTTTATCCAGTGGCATCTCATATCTTTTGAGATAAGGTCCCAGTTCACTGGGTGAGTTTTACTAGTCATCTTACCTAACAAAAGAACATGTATTTCTCTAATACAAGCTGCTTACTGCTCAGGGTGGATATGTTTTGTCTGAAATACTTCTTTTTCTTTTTTATCTAGCCAATTCTTACTGTTCTGGGAAAATTCAACTCAAGGACTTCCTTTACTTACAAGTCTTTCGGTCATCCTAGTCTGAGAAATGAGTCTTTTCCTTGTTACTCTGCAATGTTCTGTACTTCACAGGTTCTATTGAAATAACTGATTACTGTGTCTGTCTCTTCTACAAGGCTGAAAACTTTCAGGTGGCAGGGATTGTATCCTGTTGAATTTTGTATTTTTCATGCTCAACACATATATGGTAAATACATACTGATAAAAGTCAACTGAACAATAAGACTTGCTATAGGAAATGGAAAATTGTCAGAATCTCTCCATTCTCTCTAGTCCTAAGGTTCTCATCTGTAATATAAGCACAGTAATGGTACTTGTTACATTGGCTATAAGAAAATTAGGTAAAATAATGAATACAAAATATCTGTAAAAATGTTTGATGCATAGAAAATGGTAAGAAGAGCTAGCTACTGTTGTTGGTTAAGGTAGTGTTATAGTGATAGCACTAATCGTTGTAACTAAGTGTAGTCTTGGGACAGGACAGTGGAGCAGTGGCAGGACACATGGTTCTGCAAGGCTGACCCATATGGGAAGGTTCTAGGTTTATCCAGAGGCCTTCCTGTGTAGACCAGGCCTATCTATGCCCATGACCCGGGGCTGACTGAGGCTTGGGGTCGATCGCAGTGTCAACGTCCTTTTGGAGATTCCCCCCTCTCTCTCTCTGCCATCTCATACTTGTGGAAGAAATATATGTATACACATATATACAAACTTTATTTTAAAAATTAAAAATAAAAGTGTTACCTTTGAATTAGAGAGTGAGAAAGAGAGAGAAATGAAGCCTCCACTTGGATTCGGCAGTCACCTTGATACGCATTTTCTCCTTTCCTTCTCCACCTCAGTCTCCCATGGAGTGGCACAACCACTCAAGCTTGAATGAATTTGTGCTCCTCGGCTTCCCCAGTGTGGGTCACATCAGGGGCTGGCTGTTTATCCTGCTGCTGTTGGCATATCTTTTCACCATCTGTGGCAACTTGCTCATCTTCTTAGTCATACGTCTGGATGCAGCACTGCACACACCCATGTACCACTTTGTCAGTGTTTTATCCTTTTTGGAGTTGTGGTATACAGCCACCACCATTCCCAAGATGCTAACTAACCTTCTCAGTGAGAAGAAGACCATTTCTTTTTTAGGTTGCCTCCTTCAGACCTACTTCTTCCACTCCTTAGGGGCCTCTGAATGCTACCTTCTTACAGCCATGGCCTATGACCGATACCTCGCAATCTGCCGGCCTCTCCACTACCCTGCGATTATGACCACAGCACTCTGCACCAAGATGGCTGCTGGTTGTTGGACTTGTGGCTTCCTATGCCCCATTTCTGAGGTCATCCTGGTCTCCCAGCTCCCCTTCTGTGGCTACAATGAAATCCAACACATCTTCTGTGACTTCCCACCTCTGCTGAGCCTGGCCTGCAAGGACACATCAACTAACGTTCTGGTGGATTTTGCCATCAATGCTTTCATCATTCTTATCACTTTCCTCTTCATTATGATTTCTTACGGGAGAATTATAGGGGCTGTCTTGAAGATAAAAACAGCAGCAGGACGAAAGAAGGCCTTCTCTACATGTGCCTCTCATCTCATTGTGGTCCTCATCTTCTTTGGGAGCATCATCTTCATGTACGTGCGACTAAGAAAGAGCTATTCACTGACCCTTGACCGCACACTTGCTGTAGTCTACTCTGTGCTAACACCACTGGTCAACCCAATTATCTATAGTCTCCGGAACAAGGAACTCATTAAGGCCATCAAGAGGACCATCTTCCAGAAGGAGGTGAAAGTTAGTTCTAGTCACCATTGACTTTCTACCAAGCCTTCATTCACTTCAGTGTTTGTCTCATAAACATTCTACCTAACTTTGGTAGAATTCTATTCCTGTAATTCTATTACTGGTAGTTCTATTACTATGATAGTATCCTAATCAATAACAGTAACTAACTCTACCTATCTTTGGCCTGGCATTGAAAAACTTCCCATTGCCACACAAGTGCCACACACCCCATCCTTTTGCCTTCTCAAATATTTTATTTCTACATGTTTTCTTAGGTTTCCTACATCTTTACTCTTTCTGTTTTTTTTTTTAAATTTTTAAAAATTATTTATTTAATTTTAATTATTATTATTAGTTTCTTTCTTTTAAAAAATTTGACCAGAAAAAAAGAGAGAGAAAGGAGCGAGTGAGAGAAAGTGAGAAAGTAAGCTGCCAGGCCTAGGCCTTGAACCACGGTCAGCCATGTGGGAATCCAATGCCTTAATCTGCCACCTGCCAGCTCCTCTCCTATCTATTTTTTTTTTTTTTTTTTTTTTGAGAGGTTTTCACTATAGGGCGCGTGCGCTCGCCAGACAGAGACATAGAGACAGAAAGCGAGAAATCACCCCCCAGAGGGGATGGTCACGCCGCAATCCCTTCTCCTCCATTCTCCTCTTGGGATCTTGGGCACGCACGCACCCGCGCCCGGCGTGAGTTTTAAGCCACCGGGTCCGGGACGCGAACCGCGGTCGACTACGTGGGAGTCCAGCGACATAGCCATTACGCTAACTGCTGGTTCCCAATCCTATCTATTTTTTAATTGATTAGTAATGTCATTTTTTTTTTAAAAGAGAGAGATTTTTGCTATAGCGCACATGCACTCACTGGAGAGACAGAGAAACAGAAAGTGAGAAATAATCCCCCAAGGGAAGATGGCCACACCACAATCCTTTCTCCTCCATTCTCCCCTCAGGGTTTTGGGCACACACACATGTGCCCAGTGTGACTTTTAAGCCACCAGATCTGGGACTCGAACAACAGTCGACCACATGGGAGTCCAACAGTGTAACCGTTATGCCATTTGTTGGTCCCAGTAATGTCAACATTTAAGAATACTTTAGCATCTCTATTTTTTAAAAAAGCATATACGTTTCCTTCTGTCCAGTTAAAGGTCAGATTTTTTACTCTTTTTTTTTTCAGTCAAACTTCCCCAAACAACCTATCTTCTCTTCTTCAATTTCTATTCACTTTTCAACACATTCCAATCTGGCTTTGGCTCAGACCTTCTGACCAATATTTTGCCAAGGTTATAATGATCTCCATGCTGTGAACTTCAGCAGACCCTTCCAGTCTTTCCCTTTTCTTGAACTCTTGACATACATTACCAGTTTTTACTTCCAGAGAAAAGATTTGTCTTTTAGCTTTTTTGACATCAGTATCTACATATTTTCTCCTTATCTTTGTAATCAGTCTTTTTCAGTCTCCTTTGTCCTATATCACTCTCTTCCTAGATACTCAGAGTTATTTTTATGGTTTCAGCACGATTACTATTCATGCCAAGGCTCTTGAATTTATATCTCCAAACCACATCTCTCTTCTGATCTTTCAACTTACCTATTCAAGTGCACTTACTTCCTCTCCCGACTAATATAAGGAAATAAATTCTTTCTCAAAATATATCCTTAGTGTCAGCTCCATGGCCAGGTAATTAGGGCAGCCAGATCCCGCATGGCCAACAATGTGGTTCAAGTCCTAGACTTGGTGGCGTGGGCACATATGTGTGTGCATGCCCAAAATCCCAAAAGAAGGGGAAGATGCAAAAGGGATTACAGAGTGACCATTCCCCATAAGGGGTGCTTTTTCCTCACTCTATCCCAAAATTATGTATATGCATATATATCTAGGTATATTATATCAATCTATCTCTATCTATCTATCTCTGTCTATCTCTATCTATATCTATCTATCTATCTATCTATCTATCTATCTACCCATCTATCTATTTAGGTAGATAGGTAGATATAGATATATCCTTAAATCTGTTTTTTTTGTTGTTGTTGTTGTTGTTGTTGTTACTCCCCTGGTATAAACCACCAATATCTCTCAATTAGAGTGCTGTAATTATATTCTACCTACTCCCTTTATTCCTACTTCTGTTCCATTCCAGTATATATGTATATGTGTGTATATAGATAGATATAGATATATGTGTATGTATATATATAGATAGATAGATAGAGATATATGTATGTATATATGTGTATGTACACATGTATACACTCACACACATATATATATAATTTTAAAAATAATTATTTTATTTAACTTTATTCATTTACTTATTTTAATTTGACCAGAGAGGGACAGAGTGAGTGTGAGATAGAGAGAGAGAGAGAAAGAGAGAGTGAGAAAGCCAGCCACCAGGCCCAGGACTTCATCCACAGTTGGCCATGTGGGAGTCTAGTGCCCTTAACCACCTTGCCTACTGGCCCTTCTAGTGTTTATTTTTCCACATAAAACTCAAGATGTTACGTTTTAAACCAAAATGAATATGCCATTTCTAAAGCCAAGAAGATTCTCATTTGTATGTAAGATAAAATCCAAACCCTCCTTGTACTTTTGAAAACAAATTCCTCTCTGCCTTAGTCCCCCACATTGAGTCACACCTCTTCTCCCTCAGCTTCCCCTTTCCTAGCTATGTTATTACTCTAAGTTTTTTAAGTACATGAAGATATTTCAGAACATTTTCACTGTTTTTTATTCCCCAGCCTTCATTTGACTCTTTCCTCCTAATCGTGTGAATTTCTGTTTAAATATCACTTCTATACAACATCCTCTTTCAGATAACTTCTGAACATCCAGTCTAATCTATGTTATTCATTTTTGTCTTTTAAATTATGCTTCATTTTCCTTTAAAATACATATGACAATGCATATGTGTATAAAGATTTGTATATCTGTTGATATAAAGAAATTGGATTGTTGTAAAAGTCATGATGCATTTTGTATGGGAAAACATAGAAAAATATGTATGACTTTCCCGACAACCCAGTAGGTAGCATAGATATAATCTGTCATTCTTTCCTACAAAACTATAAACTACATTTAGTGTGAAATAATTTGGATTTGTTATTTGCTATATGTCCAGTCTAACAGTATCTACACATTGTGAGTATTCAGTAACAGCATAGTGAATGCAAGATTCCATTGTATGTAATGACACTTTTCTCACAGTACTTTTTAAATTCTTTCAGTCTTTGGCTTCTAATATTTTATTGAGAACCCATTTGTGTTGAATCTGTTGTGAGCTTCTTCCATCCAGATGTATGTATCTTTTACAAGATTAAGGAAGATTTTAGCTATTATTTTATTAAATAAGTGTTCTGCCTCTATATTTATCTCTTCTCCTCTTAGAATTGATATGATGCACGTTTGTTGTTTTGATGGTATCTCTTAAGTTTTGAAAAGTACGTTCATTTTATTTATTTATTTTTGTACTTTTTTCCATGATTGGATACTCTCAAGAGATTTATTATCCAGGTTTGACATTCTTCTTCTTGATCTAGTCTGCTGTTGAAGTTCTCTATTATATTTTTAATTTCATTTTGAAGTGTTCTTATTTGATTTTCTGTGTCACATTTTCCTTCTTATCTTAAATTGTTTTTCTGATTTTGTTGATTTTTTAATCAATATTTTTCTGTATCTCTTTGAGCTTTTTAGAATCATTTTTTTACATTCCCATTCAGGAATTTCAAGAATTATGGCAGCATGCATGGTTAACCAGAACTAAGATCTGGAAGCAACCTAACTGTTCATCAAGAAACATTTGGATAAGGGAAATGTGATCTATATTACAAACAAGATGTGATAATTAAACATAATTAAGGATACTCCACTATACATATATAATAGGATACTACTTAGCCATTTAAAAAAATGAAATCTGGTCATTTGAGGTAATTTGTATGAGCCCAGAGATTATGTTAAGTGAAATAAACCAAGCACAGATTCTCACTCATATGTACATATAAAAAATATTATATCATAGAGGTAAAGAATTGAAGAATGACTACTATATTCTGGGAAAGATGGGGGAAGTAGAGATAAAATTACATATATGTAAAATGAACAATTTTTAGTGTTGCAAAGTACATTGGGGTGAATATAGTTAACAATTTATTATATATTTCAGTGTAACTATAAAAGAGAATTTTGAATGTTCTCAATACAAAATAACAAGTAGCTGAGATGATGGATCTACTACAAACTGTGACTTACGCATTATACGTTGTATTCTTGCACTGAAACTTACATTGTACTACATAAAATGTGTAATTATTAAATGTCAATAAAAGAGAACAACATAGTAAATCATTCCCACTCCTGTCAATAACAGGTACTTAATGACTTCCTTTTGATTCTATTCACTATGGAAACCTACCCTTCCAGAGTGCTTCTGTCCACCCTAGTTGGGCTCACCTCTGCCTTCTACACAACAGGACTCACCTTGGCCTATACCTGCCTTTTGAATCTCTTTGGTAATACTGACAACTAGTCTTTACTGAAACACAAGCTGCCATACTCAGTTCTCTTTTGGTATCTATATTTCTTTATTCACAAATTTAGAGGGCTGGTAAGTGATCTTTAGATAGCTAACATGATACAGTTTTTTTTTTTTTTCTTTTTTTGGAGAGGTTTTTTGCTATAGGGCGCGTGCGCTCGCCAGACAGACAGAGAGAGACAGAGAGATAGAAAGCAGGAAATCACCCTCCAGGGGGGATGGCCACGCTGCAATCCCTTCTCCTCCATTCTCCTCTCGGGATCTTGGGCACGTACGCACACGCGCCCGGCGTGAGTTTAAGCCGCCGGGTCCGGGACTCGAACCACGGTCGACTACGTGGGAGTCCAGCGACATAGCCATTACACTAACTGCTGGTCCCACAGTTTTAAGATTTTATTTGATCCTCCATTTTCTTATACGTCCTTTATAACCCTTGAATTCCAAGGTTAACAACTTATCCTAAAAATGGGAGAGTTTTTTCTGCATCATAAATTTCTTAGAATCTCTGAAAATTCCTGGGATATCTATTAAATTTTCTGGATAGGCAAACAATTATTTCAAAAATAAGACTTTTTTTTATTCATCCAGAATGATTAGCAGAATATTTAAAACTATCTTTCTTATGTACTGCTTGTATGTACATGAAGTTGTAAAGGCATACACACATATGTAATTTATATGTTCAGTATGGTTTTAAAATTTGCACATATGTATACATCATACACACACACATGTGTGTGACTTTTACATCTCCATGGTACAAAGAAGTCATGAACCTCATTCATGGATGTGAATGTATCAGTATTTCTTTAACGATGTTTAAACTTTGCTCCCTTTCTATTTCTGTACTCATTTCTCTCTGTATATTATTATACGTAACAACAACAATCATTTCTTCATTTGGTCTCTAGAGGTATGTGGAGAGCAGAACAGTTTTCACTTACCCTGTTCTATTTCTGATGCTAAGACAAACAACATCTTCCTTTTCTCCCTTAAAACTCTTCCATACTCTTCTTTAATGTAACAGAACCTAAATTTCCATGAAAAAATTTCCACTAAATTTCCACTGAAAGCAAACATATTTAGAAATCATAGAAGGAAAAACTAGACTTTATTAGACTTGCTTCATAGTTTCTTTTAAGTTCACTATCGTGTTTTTTTCTTGTTCTTAAAATTTATCATACTCTGGGACCAGCAGCTGGTGTAATGGCTATGTTGCTGGACTTCCATGTAGTTGACCACGATTTGAATCCCAGACTCGGTGGCTTAAACTCATGGCGGATGCATATGCAGGCATGCCCAAGATCCCGAGAGGAGAATGGAGAAGAAGGGGTTGAGGCGTGGCCATCCCCCCTGGATGGTGATTTCTTGCTTTCTGTCTCTCTCTGTCTTTCTGGCGAGTGCACACAACCTATAGCAAAAATCTCTCAAAAAAGAAAATATACCATACTCCAAGTAAATTAAGTATTGAATGTCAGCTACTGTTCTTTGCATGGAAACACTTTAATTATCAGTATATATAGTTTGGCAAAGCAGTGCAAAATGATCAAACTAGCTGGTAAATTCCCAATTTTTAATTTTTAAAAAGCTTTCCATTATTCATTTATTTATTTGAAGAGCCAGAGACACAGGGTGACAGGGCCAGCACCTCCAGTAGAGTGCTGACATCACAATCCACCAACAGCTTCAGCCAGTCTTGACTCAGGGGTACACACAAACCCAGCAGGTTCAGAGTGGTCTCCAGACGTGAACCCCGGACTTTTCCATGTGGGTTACACTTAAAGAGCATTGAGTTACTACTGTGTCACTGTCTGGCTTCTCCCATGTTTTTAAATTATTGAAGTACAGTATAGAAAGACCTGTAGGCAACAGGAATGAACAACTCAATAAATTTTCACATATTGAAATGTGATCTCTCATGCAATGAACAGTTAGAACAGAACATAGGAAACATCTCCAAGACCTTTTCATGCTCCTTGACATTCAACACATACCACTTTCCCCACTCCCCCCCAAGTATAACAGAAGCCTGACACGCAATATTGTAAAATAATATTTCCTATTTGGGTATTTTTATAAGTTGGTTTATACAATTCACCTTCTTTCTGTTGAGTGACTTCTTTCATGCAGCATGATAAAGGAATTTCAACGAGTTTGTGGTAAATGAAAATGAAAGTAAATGAGCTTATTTCAGTACAAAAATATTTTGAAATCCATGCACATATATTTTGTAACATGCATTAGGTTGATGATATTAACCCATTCAGTCTCACAGAGTTGTATCTCTTTCTTTCTGATTGCTGTGTGGAACTCCATCATGTGAATACCTTGCAAATTATTCATATATCTATTTTGATAAGCACTTTAGAGATTTTCAATATTTAGCTGTTCTAAATAGCACTACTACAAATTTAATTATATATGTTTTTCAGTAAACATATGTTCTAATTTCTGTTGTGTGTATATCTATGAGTGCACTTGTTGGGTCACTGAATCATTCATCTTTGTTGGATTCTACAAAACAATTTTGAAAATGATGATACCAATTTATATTCTCATCAAGGAAAATCAAAGTATCAAGGAGACTAAAAATAAAAAATCATTGCTAGCTTGAGAAATCAGGAAATTTTCAAGGAAGAAGTGGAAATAAAATTGAGATTTAAGGTAAAAGTTTTATAATAAAAATTAAGAAGTAAAATAAGCATAAGCAAAGACACAGAGATGAGAAAAATCGAACTGTGTTTAGGGAGCATCAAGTAGTGTGTTTTAAAACTTTATCCTTTCTTTTCCTTCCTTTTTAAAGTTAAAAGAAAATATATACTTGCACACACACACATATAAAATTTTACCTTTGTTAGTGTACTCACCTGAGTTTTCACAAACACCTGGTTGCATAACCACTATTAGAATCAAAAGTTGGAATAACTCTGCACTGTCTGCAATCTATTCAGATCATGGTAATCCATTGAAGTCAAGGCCTGCTTCACAATTCCAGACCTTGGAAACCACTAATTTCTTTCTCATCCCTGTGTGTGTCTTTTTCAGAATATCAGAAATACATGTCATTTGAGTAGTACACTCCATGAAATCATTGAATAAGGCTTCTTTCCCTGAGCAGAACACACTTAGAATGTATTCATGTTGTTGCATGTATCATTATTTTATTACTTCTTATTCCTAAACAGCATTGAATTGTACAGATTAGCACGAATTTTATTTAATTTATTCCCCAGCTCAGTAACATGCCAGTTTCCAGTTTTGGGTGATGTAAATACAGCTTCTATAAACCTTTATATACAAGTTTTTGTTATTGTTGTTGTTTTAAGATTTTTGCCATAGAGCGCATGTACTCACCAGAGAGGAGAGGGACAGAGAGAGACGGTGAAAGAAAAAGTGAGAAATCAACCACCCAGGAGGATGGCCACATTATAATCCCTTCTCTTTCATTCTCCTCCTGGGATTTTGGGCATACACACACATATGCCCAGTGTGATTTTCTTTTCCTTTTCTTCTTTTTGAAAAATAATTACTTTTTTCATTTTATTTATTATTATTATCGTTATTTTAATTCATCAGAGAGAGAGAAAGTGTGAAAGCAAGCTGCCAGGTCTGGGACTCAAATCATGTTCAGCCATGAGAGTCCAGCGCCTCAACCACCACTCCATCTGCTCACTCCTTGTGTGTTAAACATAAATTTTCATGTCATTTTGGTAAATATAAAGGTACAAAATTTTTTAGTCAAATGATATACAGGTATTCCTCAATGACTGACTTAGGTTCCTAAGACTGGGTCATTAAGCTAATCAGTCAATAACTGAGGAGCTTAAAGGTGGATGCCTTGCGTTGTGTCATGGTGCCACAGTGTTTGTATTTTTTCAGTAGCTATCATGAAACATCACACTAGAATAATGTCATTCAATTCTTATGAAAAGCATACATTGGATAAGCTCCAGAAAGTGACGATACACACCACAGCACAATAATATAAACCTGGCATAACCATTTTCATTTATTCAGAGTACTATTGTACTATGGAGTACAATAAAGTATAAATTTGTGAACATAATATTTTAGACCTACGTTATTATGAACTTTTTGTGTAAGGCATACTGACTGTGGAGGAGACAAAGACTGAAAAAGGGATTTTTTAATGCACTGAAGAATTGTTTGTAAGTCCCCCAGTCATCAAACAGTCATTAAGTGAGGAATGGATTTATTTATTTATTATTATTTATGTATTTATTTTTTATTTAAATTTCTTTTATGCATTCAATCACATATGTCACTTAGCTTGTAAAGTGAATGTTCCAACATGAATACATTTCTTACCAGTCCATTGGGAATACTATATATGTTATCTTCAACAGACAATAACCCATGCCTTTGTCCCATAAGTGTCTTACCTCTCTATTTTTCTCTTTAATGTATTTCCTTTTATATATATTTATAAAAACCTAGTACAATATTTTTTGAAAAACAATTTTTGTTTTGGATTTTGATTTGCATCTAACCAGCTATGGGAGAGATCCAATTGCTCTAAATCCTATCAGTACTTGGAATACTCAGGCTTTTGTTTTTGAATGAGATACAGTGGTGTGTATCTCATTACGGTCTTAATTGGCATTTTCCTATTGATAATGGGTATTGAGACTTTTTATGTTCTTATTCACTATTTTCTTTGATGAAGCATCTGTTTAATTTTTTGATTTCTAATTATTATATTGTTAAAATATTCTACATGTTCTGCAAACATCTACATCAGATATGTGATTTCAAGTATTCTCAGTCTAGGGCTTGTATTTTTAATTTTTTAACAGTGTTTTTCAATGAATAGAAGTCCGTAATTTTGATAAAGTTCAATTTATCATTTTTTTATGGGTCATGCTTTTGGAGCTATATTTAAGGAAGCTTTGAGTAACCCAAGATCGTAAATATTTACTATTTACCTCTAGATATGGTATAGCTTTCATTTTTACAGTTAAGTAAATGATTTACTTTGCATCAATTTTGTTTGTAACATGTGAAATATATCTTGAAGTTCATTAATCACAGTAATTTATTTTGAAAAAGTTTAAGACCCATAGAAGTTGCAGAAATGGTATAGATTGTTTCTGTGTAAGCTTCGCTCAGTAATAAATTTTTCATAATTATAATCTATTATCAAAATGAGAAAATTAGCATTGAGTTAGCACTAGTAACATAGAAAAAGACCAAGTTCATTTTCACTGTAGACGTCCAATTGCTCAGCAAAATTCCTCTATTTAGAAATAGTGTTTGTATTGGTGTTAAAAATCAGTTGATGTGGTTTCATGTATTTCTAGACTCCTGTATGTTCCTAAACCGTGCTGTCCTGATTACTACAAATTTGTAGGGCAAGTCCAACACCAAATACATGTTCTTCAAGTTTGTTTTTCTTTTTCAAAATTGTTCTGGCTACTCTCATTCTTTTGCTTTATCATGTTAGTTTTAGAATCAGCATTCTTCTAAAGAAAAATAATCTTTAAGGGCTTTTTGATTCTATAGATCAATCAGAGAGAACTGATATCCTAACAATACTTAGTTTTCTAATTCATAAACATGCTATATATCTTCCTTTGAAGCATAGAAAATGATCATTTTTATTAAGTACAATTTTTTGTTCTATGGTTACTTATGCTTTCAATATCATAATTCTCATAATTCAAGAGGCTTTGCCTAATACCAGGTCATGAAGAGTAATCTTATGTTTTCTTCTAAGAGTTTAATAGTTAAATCTCTTACATTTAAGTCTTTTATCCATTTTGAACTAAATATTTTGATGGTGTACAAAGGGAATTCCTCATGAGTAAAGACTCTTCAATTATTTTGCTCTTCTCCTAACTATAGGAAACTTCTAGCATCCTGGACCTAAGACACATGTCTGTCTTTTCCCTAGGGCTAGCATTATTTTTTTTGCAAAATCTTTACCTGTACTTAAATCTAACATCTAGGGATGTCCATGGAGAACAGCCCTGTGAATCCTCATTGAGTCAGTGTCTGCAGAAGGAGCAGTAGGTTCATGGTAAATCACATTTAGCATTTAACAATTTATTAAAAAAATAAGCTTAATTCTTCTTATTGCTTGTATGATACTTAATGTTCAGCACTTGTACGTGTATGAAAGTATTTGATTATCAATCTAGAAAGGTAGGGTGAAAATAGGTTGTAGAGTATCTTATTGAACATATTAAGAGACTGAAATAGAGTATTAAAAGGAGATGGGACCAGCAGATGGTGTATTAGTTATGTCACTGGACTCCCACATAGTTGTCCATGGTTCAAGTCCTGGACCTGGCAGCCGAAAACTCATGCTGGGCGCATATGCATGCATACCCCAAATTCCAAAAGGATACTGGAGTAGAAGGGATTGCAGCATGGTCATCTGCTTGGGAAGTGATTTCTCACTTTCCCTTTCTCTTTCTCTCTGCTACATTAAAAAAAAAAAAAAAAAAAAAAACATGAAAATGAGTAGTAAAAAGAGACCATCAAATGTACCTATTATATTGTTATTACAAACAGCTGGAGGTGAAAAATCCTTGCAAATGATTGAGAGATACTTTCTTAGTGATTAGTAAAACACCAAGGAAGTTAAGGAAGCTGCATGTTGATGATGTGTGATTCTATATAAACATGTGCTAGACAGGGATGGGAGGAGTCAGTTTAAATCATTTATGCTGAGGGGGCACTGTGTGGTATAGTGGTTGAGGTACTGGATTTTACATGGCTGACTGTGGTTCAAGTCCTGTACCCAGTGGCTTGAAAATCACATCAAAGGGACCAGCAGTTAGTGTAATGGCTATGTTGCTGAACTCTCATGTAGCCAACCGTGGTTTGAGTCCCGGACCCAGTGGCTTAAACTCACGCCGGGTGCGTGTGTGTGCATGCTCAAGATCCCGAGAGGAGAAGGGATTGCGGCGTGGCCATCCCCCCGGGGGTGCTTTCTATCTCTCTGTCTCTCTCTCACTGTCGTTCTAGCGAGCGCATGCGCCCTATAGCCAAACCTCTCAAAAAAAAAAAAAAGGAAAAATAAATCACGTCAAGGAGGATGTATCACAGCATGATTATATCTCCAGAGTGTGATTTCTCATGTTCCCTCTCTCTGTCTCTGGTGAGCACACGTCTTATGGCAAAAATCTAAAAAAAAATTCTGCATGTTATCTACAATTTATTATTTCTTATTTTTTTAGACATTCGATTAATTTCCACCTTTATGGCATACAAAATGGACTTTCCAGGCATGATTACATTGCAAATTAGTCAGGTCAAAGATATTACCAGAAATATTATTATCAACAGATAGTTTTCAATTTATGTGTTCATTAAATGTTTTGCTACCCCCCTTGGTTCCCTCCCTTTCACTCTCCATGGTCCATCCTCTTCCCACACTGTTTCTAGTATCTACAATTGTCTCCTTGTTTTTATCACTTCCATCTTTCAGTTGCTGCTACAAAGTGCAGACTTTCAGTATATATTAAGTATGCACATACAATGCCTCTTTTTCATAGTCTGGCTTGCTTCACTTAGCATTTTATCTTTAATATTTGTTTACTTTCTATCAAATGGTGTGGTCTCACTGTTTTATGGCTGAGAAGTATTCCATAGCGTATATGTGCCACACTTTTTCAATTTATTCATCTGTTCTTGGACATTTGGGTTGATTCCATGTTTTAGCAATTGTGAATAATTTTGCAATAAAAATGGATGTTCAATTTTCATTCTGATTATTTTCCTACCCTTTGGATAGATGCCCAGGAGTAGAATTGCTGGATCATATGGTAGTTCTACTTGTAGTGAAGAACCTCCATATTGTTCCCCAAAGTCATTGTATTAATGTATTAATTTGTATTAATTTATATAGTCTACAGTTTCTATAGGCCAAGGTTGAGGTTAAGAAGAGAGTTCAGAGGAGCCTGGCCAGAGTTTGGTGGGGGAGAGGATGTTTGTTAGGGGAAAGTCATTTAAAAATTTACTCACACACAATTAGACCTAGATTATTAATTGGGATGGGAGATAACAGAATTGTTAGAGATCTTTCAAAAATACAAGATATGTAGCTCACAGAAAATAAATAATTGAAAATAAAACAGAGAGGTGGAAGCATGAGACCAGCAGATGGTGTAATGGTTACATTACTTGACTTCTAAGTAGCGCAATTGCAATTAAGTCCTGGACCGAGTGGCTTAAAGCTCATGCTGGTGACATGTGCATGCACGCCCACAATCTTAAGAGGAAAATGGAAAAGGGATTGTGGCGTGGTCATCTTCCCCAGGGGGTAATTTCTCATTTTCTGTCTCTCTGTCTCTCTGGAGTGCACATGTGCCCTATAGGAAAACAAAACTCTCTAAAAAGAGATAGAAACAGAAAGGGGGGGGAGAGAGAAACTTTATTTGGAAGGCAGTAGTTATTTAGCTCCATAAATAGCTGATAAAGATTTAGAAAATCTTAACAAACCTACTGTCATTAAATAAATAAAATTATAGCTTAAAAGTCCATCCATAGAGCATACGAGTTTGTGTTTGAAAGATCATGTGCAGGGGTGAATGTGCATATGTGTGTTAGTGTGTATGCAAATGTTTGTCTTTCTGTGCAGGGACCTGGGAGCAGGCAGTTTAGGCTCTTTGGGTTGGAGAGCTTTCACTGACACCACTGCCACCACCACTGCTGCTCTTGGTGCTTCTCACTGTAGAGGTTTAGGGTTTGCACTATCTTGAGAGATTTTCAAATCCATAACAGGAAGAAGCAACCAAAAGTGGCCACTCCTGGGTTCTTGGTCTTGCTCTTGCTCTATGGTCCTGCTGCTGGGACCCACAATCCAAGGGAAGGAGCTATAGCCTGCCTGTCACAGGTGTGGAATTGGAAGCAGAAGAAAATGTGAGCAGGTTGCAGTGAGGCCCCACTAGTGAGACTCAGGGTTCAGAAACTGAAATATTTGTTGGGATAGGAGTTATTGTCTCACTCGTCTAGGTGCTGCTGGAATCATGAGTCTGAGATAGACTAAGTCTGTGGTGCTGCCCCATCACTAAGACCCAGGGTACAGGAACTGACATATTTGCCAGGGAGTCAACTGTTGCGTCTATACCTTGGATGCAGCTGGAACCTTGAGCATGAAAGAGATTTAACAGATAGTAGCATAGTCCTGTCATTGGAAATCAGAGACCAGGGATTTAAACATCTGTCAAGAAGGAAGCTGTTGCCTCTCCAACCTGGAGGTTACTAAACCTGTGAACTGGAGAGGCTGAGCAGGCTGCTGTATGACAAGGAGCCAGCAGTTCTTGCCAGGGATGGAAAAGGAGGCTGGGACAGTACTGGCTATGGAGGTCATTGGGATTGTGACACTGGAGCCTGAGGATTAGACTCACCAGAGGGAGCAGCACATGCTGCACATGTGTGTGTGTGCTCAAAACCCCGAGGAGAATGGATTGCAACATGGCCAATTCCAATTTGAGGGGAAGGTGCAAGATGACCACCAGTAATATGTACTTAGCATCCTTTCTGAGAGGAAAGACTAATATATGCTTCAGGAATGAGGTGAGACTGATGAAGTATAAGAAAAAGTAAACAGTGACTTCTAGAACACATCATTTCTACATGGAAATATAAAGAACCTTAAGCTAGTGAATATTCAGAGCAACTCCACTCCACAATTTCCCCAGGGGGTAAAATGAGAGAAACTCTCTTATGAAACTCTGAACCCCAGATGAAAGATGCAGCTGGCCTCCAGATCCCTCTGGACCACTTTTCTAGGAGCACACTTGGGATCTATGGCCATCAGGCCCCCACCTGGCATCATAGAACCTACTCCAAAAATTAAAGCAAGTACAATCAGTTGCCTCAAAATCAATGCAGAGATACAAGAAAAATGAAAAAAAAAAAGAAAGAAAAGAAAATATACCTACCTGGAGAGATCACAATAACTCCTCATCAAGTATGCATAAAACACAGGAAATCACAGAATTGTCACAGAAGGAATTCAGAACATTCATCATAACAAAGTGCAATAACATGCAAAAGAGAACAGATCATTAAGTCCAGATGATGAGAAAATGATTTCACAACATAAAGAAGAAACTCTATAAACAAACAGACACCTTAAAAATGAATCATTTGAACTTCTAAAGATGAATAAATACATAAAATAAAATCTCTCTTGAAACCATTAACAGCAGATTAGACTACGTAGAAGAAAGAATTTTTTAACTTGAAGACAAAACCTATGATTTAGTCCAAGTCACCAAAAAGAATGAAAAAACAACTATTAAAAATGAAGACAATAAGGGAGCAGCAGATGATGTAATGGTTATGTCACTGAACAATCACATGTCTGACTGTAGTTCAAGTCCTAGAACCAGTAGCTTGAAACACAACAGGAGCATGTGTGTGTGTGCTCAGAATCCCAAGAAGAGAATGGATTGCAGCATGGCCAATTCCCCTGTGTGGGGGGGTGATTTCTTGCTTTGCATGTCTCTGCCTCTCTCTGTGTCTCTTGTGAGCACATGTACCCTATAGCAAAAATTTCTCTCTAAAAAAGAAAAAGGACCACAGGGCCAGCCAGTTACATGGTGGTTAAGGCAGCTAGATCCCACATGGCCACTGTGTGGTTTGAGTCCTGGACCAGTGGCTTAGTAAAACATTGGGCACATATGTCTGCATGCTCAAAATTCTGAAAGAAGAATGCAAGATAAACGGATTGCAGAGTGAACATCCCTTCTGTGTGAAATGCTTTTTCACCTCTCTTTCCTATTGCCGACCTCCTGTTAATGCACACACACTATAGCTTTTTTTTTTTTTAAATGAGGATAATATATGGAAAATTCTAGATGCTAAGCAGCTGAATAGCTACATAATGGGTATTCCAGAAGACAAAGATATTGGTAAAAGCATAGAAAAACTATTTGGCGAAATACTGTCTGAAGAGTTTCCAAATGTAGTGAGACACACAACATCCAGACCTATTTATCATAGACACACACACACACACACACACACACACACACACACACACACAATATCTAGGAGGAAAAAAATCACCAAAATCACCAGAGAAATGAAAGACCACCAAAAAAAATTTGAAAGGCAATCCTTGTTCTTGGATTGAAAGAATCAATATAATTGGAATGTCAATTATTTCCAAATAAATTTTTAAATTCAATGTGGTTCCAATCAAACTATCAGTAACATTCTTCACAGAAATAGAGAAAACAATCATAAAATTTGTTTGAAATCATAAAAGATTCTATGCAGAAAGAATAAAGAAGGAGACATTTCACAACCTGACCTCAAAATATACTACAGAGCTCTGATAATAAAATCAGTATGTCATTGGCAGAAAAACAGACTTATTGGACAAGGAAACAAAATAGAAAAATACAGAAATAAACCTCAAAAGACAGCCAACTGATTTTTACAAAGGGCAGCAGTCAATCCAATGGAGAAAAGAAATTTTTTCTTAGCAAATGCTGTTGGAAAAATAAAATTTTCACCTGCAAAAAATGAAACTTGATCCCTCTTATCATTAACAAAAATAAACTCAAAATGGGTAAAAAATCTAAATCTAAAATTTCGAACTAGAACACACAGGAGAAAAAGAATTGAAGACATTCAAGTAGGCAAAGATTTATTAAATAAGTTTCCTAAAATGCAGACAATTTCAGAAACAGGCAAGTGAGATTACATCAAGCTGTAAAGCTTCTGCATATCAAAGGCAACAAAAGAGTGAAGAGACAGCCTACAGAACAGGAAAAATATTTGCAAACTACACTTCAAATATAGGATTGATAACCAGGATACTAGGTAGATCAAGCAGCTCTACCACAGAAAAGCTAATAATCCAATTAGAAAATGGGCAAATAAGCTGAATAGACAACTCTCAAAGAAATACATATGAATGACCAAAAAGCATATGAAAAAATTTTCTACATCTCTTATCATAAGGGATATACAAATTTAAACCACAATAAGAAATCACTTAATCCCAATTAGAATATCTATAATTAAAAAACAAAAAGACAATGCAACAAAACAAAAACAAAAATACTATGAACTACAAGTTCTGGCAAGGTTGCTGTGAAAATGGAACCCTGTGGGACCAGCAGTTAGCTGGCTATGTCACTGAACTCCCATGTAGTCAACCACGGTTTGAGTCCCAGATCCCATGGCTTAAACTCACGCCAGGCGTGTGTGCTCGCGTACCCAAGATCCCGAGAGGAGAATGGAGGAGAAGGGATTGTGGCGTGGCCATCCCCCCTGTGGGGGTGATTTCTCGCTTTCTGTCTCTCTGGCTCTCTCTGTCTTTCTGGTGAGCGTACGTGCCCTATAGGAAAAATCTCTCTCAAAAAAAAAAAAAAAAAAAAAAAAAAAAGAAAGAAAGAAAAAAAAGGAATCCCTTGTACTGCTGATATAAATGTAAATAAGTACAGCCACTGTGGAAAACTACATGGAAAACCCTCAGAAATTTACATTTAGAACCACTATATGACTCAGTAATTCCACTCCTTGGTACTTACCTAAAAGACAGGAAAACAGTCAGAAATATACTTGCACATCCATGTTGATTGTCGTATTATGCACAATTGCTAAGACATTAATTCAATTTAAGTACCCCAAAACTGATGATTGTTTTAAAAAAAATGTGGCTCGTGTACACTATGGAATATCTCTGAGCCATAAAGAATAACAAGATTTTTGTCTTTCAATAAAAAGTGTATTACTCCAGAAGACTCATGCTAAATGAAATAAGCCAGACTATGAAAGACAAACAAAGGGTGTCCTCACTCAATGTACACCATATGTCTGCTCTCTGTAGCAGCAACGGAAAGATCTGAAGTCATACTAGTAGGGAGGACAAGTGTAGATGCCAGAGATTGTATGGAAAGGGATCAATAGTGGGAGGTGAGTGAGATGAGTTCAGCAAAAATGATTGTAACAAACACAATAATGTAAGGTTCATACCCATTTGAACCTAGGGCTCCCATGCCAGTTGTAAGATATTGTTTTGTTTTACTGCAAGAAATAATTGCCTTGAAAAATGTTCTATTTCATCTTGGACTGGTGGTTTTTGTTGGAATAAACTAATAGGTGATGAAGACTACTGGCTAATGATCTTCCTATGTCAGTTGCCTACCTGAGAGAATACCCCAGGAGGTTAGCAACCTCAGGAGGTCTGCTCCAAAGGCCCAAGGGCTTCTGCCTCCATAAGGATCTTATCAACAATACTGGTCATGGGAGAAGAATGCTTTATGGTTTGACTTACTCCCACAGGTTCCATCAAAATGCTAAACTTCAACTCTTCCAGGTCCCAAGAGTGGCTGGATGAAATATTGCCAAGGAATAATAAGAAGTGAGCAGGGAGTTCTCATCCAACTTCAGACTCTGAACAGTGGCTGGGTTCTCAGAGTCAAGCCCTAGAAGACCCCTCTCCATCATCAAGTTCTGGGTGAGGACTTGGTCAGGCAGGCATTTTATCCTCATCTTCTTTTTTTTTAAGCCTAGAGTACTGGGAAGAGATCTAGAGCCTTCAGAAACAGAGCAAGATATTAAATAATTAGAGTCAACGAGACACATAACTCAGAACATGACAACTCTTAAAAAAGTAATTTTCTTTCCAAAATGCTATAATGAAGAGTCTAGGCTCTGAATTAGCAGATTAGTGATATTTTTATTTAATCATGTGCCCTTGAGCAAGGCATCTCCTTTTATGCATTTCAGTTTCATCTTTTGCAAAGTGAAGATATTAAATTTGATGATCTATAAAGTTTCACTCCCACCTTCTTGTTTCCATGTCTAAATAATTATGAGCTATGAATAATGCAGTTGTGGAAACTAGAATACAGAAAATCTTCTAAAATGTTCTAAAATCTTCTTGGAGTGAGGGCGATGAAATATGATAGCAAATGACCTCTGTAACATACATGTTAATTTGTGTATGTAGTAGTTTTTATAAGAGCCCTGACTTCAATATCAGGGGACCAACAGGAAGACAGGTGTTAGGGTGTTAGTTGATGAGCTGAGGAACTGTAAAAGCCATCTTAATCACCTTTTCATTTTCATTATCCAACACAACTGTGATATATCAGACACTGTACTGAACTCTCTGCAGTACAATGGAGTATGAGATTTGTTTATGAACTGCAAAAAGTTCACAAATTTTTTTTTATAATAAGATATATTCATAAAAGTAATTACATCACAGGATATATAATGGGAGGAACAGAGTGGAGCCATAACTGGAAATTTAGAGATGGGAAAGATGAATATTTACCTTGAGTGGTCAGGGAAAGAAAGTGATGAACTTGAGCAGAAAAGAATGGATTGACTTCAGATTGACATAGGATAAAGCAATATCAACAGAGGAGCTGATATTTGGCAAGCAGTGAAATTTCTATGATGATGATAAAAATGATATTTAGAAGCATGACTCTGGACCAGAGTGATGGGGTTGTTCAACAGAGCAAACTATTACAAGGAAAATAGGTGAAATTCAGATTTCAGGTCAATAGAAGGAAGAGCTTTATTAAGCTAACAATTCACCAGTGGAGAAGACTATGTTATCAGGCAAAAATAGCTTCTCTCACTGCTAGTTCAGGGTAAAAACTTGATGTCTTTTGTAGGAGGAATCCCAGGAAATGGGTTCCTGAACAGGGAAGATATGCATTATTGCTAGGCTATATCTAAAATTGGTGTAGATGATTTTCACTGATATTCCACCCTTCTGTGTTTGTGTGTGTGTGTGTGGGGGGTGTAATTTAAAAACTTCACTTTCTGTGAATTGATGGAAATATTTGGTACTTTTGTGTGTGTGTGTGTGTGTGTGTGTGTGTGTGTGTGTATTTGCATAGAACTTTTAGTTTTTCATATTACATACATGCTATTGCTTTGCTTTCATTTACTAAAAACTATTTCATTTGTTACTATGTTTACTCTGTTAGAAAAGTAGACTTAGAGTGACACAGCCTAATCAGAACCATAAACAAGCCATAAATTGATTTTATATGACAGGAAATGATATTTGAACATTCATTTCTTAAAATTGTACTCATTTGAACTTGGTGATCATAAATATATATATATATATATATGTATATATATATATATATATACACACACACACATATATATATATGTATAAATATATATATGTGTGTGTATATATATACACATATATACACACACACAAACACAGTATGATGGGTATTTAATTTTTTATACATTCAATCACTGCATATTATTACAGCATGCAAAATGCAGACGGCAGAATTGAGGAGTAAACAGATATGGACTTGAAGTGAGGGAAACTAAAGCAAAGGAGAAACTTTGGCTATTGAGCAAGTTCTGCTGAAGCATGATCATGCACATATAAGATTCCACTGATAGGCAATTTCCTTAGAATCTTAGTAGAGAAACCTCCTATCTTAAATTTTGGATTGAAAAATGCTTTGGAATAAGGGGTGGACATGCTGCCTTGGAGTAGAACAAAGTATATGACAAAGGAATGAGACATTTGCGTGTGATTTGAAGATCATCCTGGAGAGGGAAGAAGTGATAAGAAACATGGAAGGCAGAAGGAGAAGGTTGGGTGTCTTTCATAATTCTTTGCCTTTACACAAGTAGTTCCTTGTATATAGACTGTTTTTCTTTCATTTTTTTATATGAAAAATTCTGAAATTTTCTTCTTTTCGAAAAAAAAAAATATGTCTTTCTCAAGACATGCTGGCACATATTTGAGAGGGTTGAAGCCACATAGAAGACATGGGTTTGGTTTCCCTGCCAACCTGAACATGTCAATAATAGTTGAGCATACTTATAATACTAGCTAATTTGGAGGCTATGGAAGAATTTATAACATAGAAAGAACCTGTCAAACAATGCCTAGACTTAGATGTTCAGTTTGAGATGACTGTTAGACACAGAGAAGATGTGAGTAGCAAATACATGAGTCTGGATCGAGAGGCCTGCAACACATATACGAGGGTTTTTTTATTTTTCTCTTTGCTATAAGGTGTGTGCGCTCACCAGAAAGACAGAGAGACAGAAAGCGAGAAATCATCCCCTGGGGGAATGGCCACGAAAGAATCCCTTCTCCATTCTCCTCTCGGGATCTTGGGTACGCACGCACATGAGCCCGGCATGAGTTTAAGCCACCAGGTCCAGGACTCAAACCGCGGTTGACTACATGGGACTCCAGCAATATAGCCATTACGCTAACTGCTGGTCTCCAAGGGGTTCTTAATTAACAGAAAATACATTCTATGAAGAAAAGACTACAAAGACTACACAGGTTTGAAAAAAAAATTTGCACCAAAAAACCTTGTACTTTAATTTCATTACGTCCATGAACTTTTGAAGTACCCTGTGTGATGTTTAAAAGTCATGCCATCAGATAATATTAACAAAGCAGTGAGTCTATGTAAAGAGGGGAAAAAAATATATTGATCTTTCGGAACTGTGATATTGAAAAAAATGGGGAACTGAGGAACAAAGGAAAATGAGAAAATGTAAACAATAAGAGAGGAAGAAACTAAAATGATAGAACCCTCAAGGCAGAATGCATTAACTCAAAAAACACTGAGAGCCCAACTAGACTGAAAATAAGAAATGACCATTGGATTTAACAAATGTCCAATACTTGGTGTCTCTGAAGAAGGAACTTTTAATGGAATGGGTGGTGAACATCTAATTAGAAAAGATTTCAGAGGAACTGAGAGAAGATTTACAGGCATTTATAGGCACTCTTGGAAGAGTTTTGCTTCGGAGGCAGAGGAAGAAATAGAGAGCAGTGACTAGAGTAAGTGAGTCAGAAAAATGTGTGTGAAGGGCATGTTTTCATCTGTGTTTGTTTAATATGTGAGAGTAATAGTATGTGTCTATGTTGTTAGAACATCCTAGTAAAAAGCTGTATGGTAACTTGTTGCTTCTCTAATGCAGTATTAGTTTCTAGGCTGACCCTGTGGTCTAGTGGTCCAGGGATGATCCCACTTGGCAGATCAAGGTGCAAATTCTGGAGGCTTAAAGAACATGCTGGGCAGATGTGCATGCCTAAAACTCTGATAGGAAGGAGAAATGGAGAAGAATGGATTATGGTGTGTTCACACCCCATCAAGAGGTGCTTTCTCCCCATCCCTTACTTCCTGCCTCTGGCAAGCTCATACACTCTCTAGGAAATATAAACAAATAAACATTAACTTTTTAACACCAGATGTCATATTCTATTTTTATTTTATTTATCTAGGTAGAATGCCTACTGTACAAAAAATGCTCAATAAAGTGTTTTACATTGACCTCAACTTAGTACAACATAAGTGTTTTACCAGCTTTGAAAATGATTAATCAAAAAAGTACGTTTGAGGTTGTGAAGGGGGCACCATGGCAGGCAGAATTTGGAAGGGGTCACAGGTTAGAGTAGAAATGCTGGAAGTTAGATTTGCCCTGTGTCTTTCTGTGGTTCTTTTGTTTATTCAAACTCTCTTAGTCTTTTCTGGGATAATTTGCAATGTTGAAAAGTGGTCTGCTAACCACATGGCTGTGAAAGATGCTGTCAGACATGGGTTCCCATAGGGGAATGAGGGAGCAGGGGTGAGATAATTCATCTTCAGTAACCATAAAGTTGAAGAAGAAAGTAAATTAAATGATAATTTTAAAATATTCAAATTACATACATTTGGTCCAGTACATTAGCATTATGTTATCAGTATAAATGTTGATGTGTACTATAGACAAAGACTATGTACACATGGTAATATGTACATGAGATGAGTAACACTTAAAGTTCTAAAACTTCCCAAATGAATGATGTTAATTAGAGAAGACATTATGTCTAATTATAAAGGTGAACACCTGAAGGAGGCTGTTGACTGGAGAAGTAGAAAGAAGTGGAACCAAAATGCTGACCACCTAAAGCATTTGCTGTGGGGGCTTTACTGTAGAAGTGGGGTAACAAAAGTACTTTGAGGGTTGCCTTCTTGTCTAGACTTCTGTGGTTCATCTTTCTTTCCTATCCCTCCACATATCACATTACAGGGACATGAGTGAGTAATGGGCACCGGGAACTGGAGCCAGGTAACAGAGTTCATCATCTTGGGCTTCCCTCAACTCCAGGGTGTCCAGACTTATCTCTTCCTCTTGTTACTTCTCATTTACCTTACTACTATCCTGGGAAATCTGCTGATATTTCTGGTGGTCCGTCTGGATACCCGGCTCCACACACCCATGTACCACTTTGTCAGCATTCTTTCTTTCTTGGAGCTTGGCTACACAGCTGCCACCATCCCCAAGATGCTGGCTAACTTGCTCAGTGAGAAGAAAACCATTTCGTTCTCTGGCTGTCTCCTGCAGATCTATTTCTTCCACTCTCTTGGAGCTACGGAGTGCTATCTTCTGACAGCCATGGCTTATGACAGGTACTTAGCCATTTGCCGGCCCCTGCATTACCCCGTTCTCATGACCCCAACACGCTGTGCCAAGATCGCTGTTGGCTGTTGGTTGGGAGGCTTGGCAGGGCCAGTGGCTGAAATCTCCTTAGTCTCTCGCCTCCCTTTCTGTGGTCCCAATCACATTCAGCACATCTTTTGTGATTTTCCTCCTGTGCTGAGTTTGGCTTGCACTGACACATCTATTAATGTCCTGGTGGATTTTATTATAAATTCCTGCAAGATCCTGGCCACTTTTTTGTTGATCCTCAGCTCCTATCTGCAGATCATTTGCACAGTGCTCAGGATTCCCTCAGCTGCAGGCAAAAAGAAGGCCTTCTCCACGTGTGCCTCCCATCTCACTGTGGTTCTCATCTTTTATGGGAGCATCCTCTTCATGTATGTGCGGCTGAAAAAGAGCTACTCACTGGACTATGACCGGGCCCTGGCAGTGGTCTACTCAGTGCTTACACCCTTTCTCAACCCCTTCATCTATAGTTTGCGCAACAAGGAGATTAAAGAGGCCATGAGGAGGCAGTTAAAGAGAACAGGGACACTGGGGTGAGCAGAAGGTGGGGACAGGTCAAGGCCATAGCTGAAGATATGGTGGCCAAAGATGGGAAATTAAGAACTCAGTGCTTCCTGAGACAGTGGGGTTGGGGCAAGCACTGCCTGGATTTCAGTGTTACAGCAATCACTATACTGTCTGCTGGAGCTACATTCATCTTGAGATCAGAGACTGCAAAAGATACCCTTTCTTTCATATGCTACAGTGCAGTGATCTTCAAATCTCAGATGTTCTTGTACCAGGGATTTTTGTCAAGCCTGTGTCTTCCTTATAATATATACGTAATTTAAATTTTTTTATTTGATGCAAATATACTTAGTAATATCCTAATTGATAACACATGTTACATAAAATTTAGAGCAAACTAATTTTTTTCAAAGTTGTTTACAATTTCTTTATTTCTTCTGTTAGTGAGATAGACAGATATACACACAGAAAGAGAGAGAGACAGCACTTGACACTGTGATACACTCCCAGTTTTCACCCAGCCCCAGATCACAAGCAAACATTTGCCCGGCACACTCAGGTAGGTTTCCAGATTTGAACTGGCCACCTTCTTACATGTGATAGCCTTGCAGAGCATTCTGATTTTACTGCTGTGCCACCATGTGGCCCAATGTTTTATATACCAATTATAATTGTTTCACATGGAAAACACTCATGTAGTAAAGAATGTATGTTTTCTAAAATCAAGTATATGAAGGGACTTTTTAAAGTTCATAGAAAAATTGGGACCAGGTGGTGGCATGGTGGTTAAGATGCTGGACTCCCACATGGCCAACCATGGTTCAAGTTCCAGACTTGATGGCTTGAAAATCATGCCAGATGCTTGTGCATGCATGTTTGGACAAAATCCTGAGAGGAAAATAGAGAAGGAATTACTACGGTGTGGCCGTTCCCCCAGGGGTTGGTTTCTTACTTTCTCTCTGTGTCTCTCACTGTCTCTTCTGTGAGCACATGTGCCGTACTGCAAACAAACAAAAAACAAAACAAAACAAAGTTCATAGAAAGATAAAATTAAAATATACACTTACTTTGGTGCAAAATTGAAAAGTAAATCATACACAGTATTTTCTTGACACTCATTGTTCATGCATGTTCTGAAGAACATCTGGATTTAAATTCTAGTTCATTCACTACTAACTATATGATCTTTAGGTAGTAACTCTCTGGTTGTACTCTTGTCATTTGATAACAATATTTTCTTAAAGGTTATTGTGAGAATTAGTGATCAAATCTGTAAGTTATAGTACACAGTGTCTGACATACAGCTGATAGTAAATAAAGAAAAGAAAGAAAAGAAAAAGCTATATTTATTTTTATTTATTTTATTCTGACCAGATCGCTTCTCATTATCACCGTGAATCATAGAACAGTATCTACTAAAATGTAAATAAAAATTCTTCCTAGATACTTTTCCCCAGAGGACAGGAATGAACCAACCAGAGGGAATAGTAATGAGAAGAGTATAGTCGCACTTCAGTTTCATGAATTCTGTGTGTCAGTCACAACGTTCCTAATGTCTGTGTCCAGGATAAAGTAAGAAAGCATAGGCATTTAATCAATGGTGGGAAACACAATTACTTTGTACATTGGACCTTTCTTTTTTATTTACCTTTTAACTAATTATTTCTTTCTTTCTTTTTTTTTTGAGAGGTTTATCGCTATAGGGCGCGTGCGCTCGTCGGACAGACAGAGAGGGACATAGAGACAGAAAGTGAGAAATGACCCCCCAGAGGGGATGGTCATGCCACAGTCCCTTCTCCTCCATTCTCCTCTAGGGATCTTGGGCACGCACTCTCATGCGCCCAGCATGAGTTTTAAGCCACCGGGTCCGAGACGCGAACCGTGGTCGACTACGTGGGAGTCCAGCGACATAGCCATTAGGCTAACTGCTGGTTCCCACTAATTATTTCTTGAAATACATGAAAAAATAATGTTTTAAAAACTTGTATAAGTTAACATATAAGAAATCTAGATGGGCCAGCCTTATGTCCTGATGGTTAAGGAAAACGTATCCCATATGGCCAACCACAATTCAAGTCCCAGCCTCATCAGTATGAAAAATGTACTAGGTGCATATATACCTCAAATCCCGAAAGGATGGGGAAATGTAAGAGGAGGGATTGTGGCATGACCACATTCCATGGGGGTGAGGGATCAGTGGAGGGTGCTTTCTCCATCTCTTTTTCTCTCTTTAGTGAGTGCACACGCCCTCTGGCAATTACAAAACAAAAGTGGTCTAGCCACAATGGTGTGCGCTGGAAGCTGTTATTCAGCAGGCTGATGCTACATCGGATTTGATTCTTGATCTACCCTAAAAACCAGAAGCAGTGTCTAGGCTACCCAGGAGGCTGAATTAGGAAGATTGTGACATAACCGGCCCTGTATAAAAATATGTGTATTTTTTTAAAAGAAGAGATGAAGCAAAAAATGACAATATATTAGAAATCATTAAGGGGCCAACAGATGGCATGGTGTTTAGGCACTGGACTGCCACATGACTGACTGTGGTTTGAGCCCTGGACCTGGCAGTTTGAAAATCACTCTGGGTATGTGTATATGTATGCCCAAATTCCAAAGAGGAGACTAGAAGAGAAGAGATTGTGATACATCCCTCTTCCCCTGGGGGTGGGGAGGGTTAGTGATTTCTCACTTTTCTTCTCTCTGCCTCTCTCTCTCCAGGTGAGCACACACACCTTATGGCAAAAACCTAAGAAAAAAAATGAAAGAAATTATTAAATGTAAGGTGTATAAGTTTAATAAGTTCTCTACTTTCATAAATAGTTTAAAAGTTAAATAATAAAATATTACTAAAAGAACAAAAACAGTAATCCTTATTTTAATAAGAATTATTATTTATATTCCCAAGTTGTCAGAGAAAAAATGGTTATAGAAAAATTTATCAATTCAATTAATGACAAAATAAAAGAAAAAAAAGTTACTGAGAAGGGAATGAACAAGTACAAAACCCAATCATTTTGGTAGAAATGCTGCCAAGCATATTTGTAACACAAAATCTATAAGCAGATTAAGTGTTATCATATTAGGTATTTTAATTTAGTTATATGCTGCTTATGAGATTTATATCTAAACACAGACATACAAAATCAAAGTCTGGATAAAAGAAATAGAGAACAGCTTGGTGAAACAATAGTATTAATTAACAAAACAGGGTTGGTCCCTTAGCCAAGTGATTATGAAAGCAAGATTCCACACGGCTAACCATGGTATGAGTCCTGGACCCAGTGGCTAGAAAAACATGCTGGGAACAAGTCTATGCATACCCAAAATTACTATAGAAGGAATAAATGGAAGAGGAGTGATTGTGGCACGATCATTCCCCAGGAACAGTGCTTTCTCATTTTTCTCTCTCTTTTTTTCTTCTGGAAAACTTATTCATCCTCTGGAAAAAGTGTTTTTAAAAATGTATGTAGAGAAACACTTATAAAGTTATTAAAATTTGTAATAAATTCTATAAATATAAATTAGTACTGTATATTTCAAATTTCAAATCTAAAGGTAGTAAATATTTAAAATATAGATATTGTACTGACTATTTTCTCTGAACACAGTGATTTTGGTTAGATGAAGTCATGGGCTGAGAAAAAATTATCAAAAGAAAAGATGGCATGCATCACGAAAACTGGACTAATGGTATCCCCAGGAGTTGCACAACATGATGGCTCTGGAAGTAATTTTCATCTCAGAACAATAATAAAAATACCAAGAACATTAATAATAAATACTTGTGAAGCACTGTAGACACTGTGTTCAGTATTTTATACATGTTTTAGCGTTTTTATCTTCATAATTCTGGAAGCTCCTACGCTACAGGTGGAACACTGAGCCCCAGAACACCTACGTCAGTTCTCCCCGATTGTGCAGCTGTTAGAGGAAAAGTCAAGCTTCCTGCTCAGACAGTATGATTTCAAAGTCCTCTGTCCCAGTGGCTGCCTGAAGTTTACTCTTACAGAAGGAGGGGCACTGTCTTGAATAAGTGTACCAGCAGAGCTGGATGATTGTTTTCCAAATGCGTGGCATTCTTCCAAAAGGTATGGAAATAACTGGATGTTTCCTAAGGCAACTACAAGTTCAAAACAAATGGGGAAAATAGCTAATCTCTTACACTGATGACACCAAACGAGATGCTCCTGTATGTAACTAGGGCTGGGGCTAGGAAGAGATCAAAGATAGGGCCTGGGAATAAAGCAATTAAAAATTTGGATAGAGCGACCAGTACGTGGTGAAGTGGTTACATCACTGGACTCTCACATGGCCAGCTGCAGTTCGAGTCCCAGACCTGGTGGCTTGACAGTCACGCCGAGCACATATGCGTGTGTGCCCAAGATCTCAGGAGGAGACTGGAGGAGAAGTGATTGCAGCATGACCATTCCCATGGGGGTGATTTCTCACTTTCCCTTTTACTCTCTCTCTCTGGCCAGCACATGTGCTCTATGGCAAAAACCTCTAAAAAAAATCTTGGATAGAATTTTTATATCCATCTGGCTGTCTCCTACTTTCTGTATTGATTTTCCTTCTGGTACCTAAGGTTGGTATGCCTACTGCTCACTATTGGTACAAAGACTATCCCTTTTCTATTCACATTGCTCTAATAGGTTTTGGTTCACCTACTTTCTCACCCATCCTAGTCTGTCAATCAGTGGGTCCATAGGCCAAGACTGAAGCTCGGATAACTGGTAGTTGCCTGCAGAATCCTACGCTGAGTGTTCTGACATTCAGCAGGATAAGGAAGATTTATTCTTGCTCTCAGTGCAAATTCTTAGTCTAATGGAAGATATGGGGCCAACAAAACAGCTTTAACAGCAAAATAAATAAATAGACAGAAAAATAAATCACATCAAAATAAAGGCTGCTATTGGTCTTGACATTAGGGTCAGGGATATTAGTGAGAGGAATCTTTCTTGAAGATTGCAGTAATTTGGAGTAAGTTTGAGAAGCAAGATCAGCAGTATTAAAAATCATTTCTGAGCTTCAGCCTTCAAGGTTAAGTATACAATTGTGAAAAGAATCAACATGAAGGGTTTGGAGAGAGGAGAGGACCAAAAACTTATGTATTCTAAGATGTTTGAAACACAAAAATAAACCTTGGAAGATTTAGAAGAAATAAAATGTCCTAAGAGCTGGGAACAATGAGGCTGTAATGATAATAGCTTTTCATGACAAGGAAAACAGTAAATTTGATGGATAATGACATTCTTATTAATAAGAACAGCAAATATTCATTAGCCTCGAGGCCTTCAAAGGCCAAGAGTGTTCATTTGATAATCTCCAGGTGAATCTTCTGCACCTAACAGAGTGTCTGGTGTAGAGTTACTACTCTGATTTTTTTTTTTTTTTTTGGAAGTTTTTGTTATAGGGCACATGTGCTCAGCAGAAAGACAGAAAGAGACATAGAGATAGACAGTGAAAAATCAACCCCCAGGGGGATGGCCACACCACAATTCCTTCTCCTCCCATTCTCCTCTCGGGATCTTGGGCACACACGAACATGCACCCAGCGTGAGTTTAAGCCACTGGGTCCAGGATTTGAACCACGGTTGACTACATAGCAATCCAGTGACACAGCCATTACACCAATTGCTGGTCCCATTATTCTGACTTTTTAAAAATATAAATCAGTCATGAAGACTAGCGGAGTAAGCCCTTTCACCATTTTATGCGTAATAAATAATTATCACACTTAGTCACTAAATACATAATTATCTTTGGAACCCTTCTCAGTTTTCTTGGTTAGGTTGAAAGATCTGAGAAAAAGATACAATGAGATCATGAACCAATAAAGAACTGGTTCCAGTCAGCAGGTAGCATGACTGTTAAGGTGCTGAATCCCCCTTTCTATTTATTTATTTTGCTGTTAAAATGGCCTACATCATGACCTGAATCCTGGACCTGGAGAATTAAAAACCTCTCTGGGCCTGTGTGTGCATGCCTAAGAACCAAGAGTGGAGGAGAAGGGATTGTGGCATGGCCATGCCCCCTAGGAATGAGTTCTCACTTTTTCTCTCTCTGTGTCTCTTTCTAGTGAGCACACACACCCTATGGCAAAAATCTTAAAAAACAAACAAACAAACAAACAAAAAAATTCCTGGCTCTGGCACCAGACAGGGTTGGCTTTCTGCTCTAGATTCCTAACAATTAACTTTGTGTACTTGGGCCAGTTATTGAACAGTTGTTTACTGATTCTTATCTAAATAAAAAAGTTTTTGATGATAAATGAGATAATACATGCAAAGTCCTTGTTATCGATTCAGAAATTGTTTTCAAAAAGCTAGTTTTTATGAATATCAAAGACCCCTTAGGAATAGAAAGACTTTAGTAGCCTTTTGACTTAGCTGTTCACAAATCTTAGTCATCTTCAGAATTTTCTTGGGAGATTTTCAGAAATGCAAATACCTGGGCTTCACTTTCATATTTTTATTTTTAAATATTTTTGCAATAGGGCACATGAACTCACCAAAGAGAGACAGAGAGAGAGTGAGAAGGAATGTGAGAAAACACCCTCCAGAGGTAATGACCGCACTGCAATCCTTTCTCCTCTATTTTCCTTTTGGAATTTTGGGTATACGTGCACATGCACCCAGCATGATTTTCAAGCCTCCAGATCTGGGACTCAAACCACCATCAGCTATGTGGGAGTTCAGCACCTTAATCATTATACAACCTGCTGACCCCTACTTTCATATTTTCTAACTTGTAAGTTCTGATGATCCACCAGTTTGGGAAAAGATTGATATAAGTCAATCACAGTTGCAGAACATGACACTGGAGGCCAAAGGATTTAATGGAGAATCCAAAATGGCATGAGGTAATGGCAGAAAAGGGTATGAAAAAATCTGATCCTTGAATATCTTAATCCAACAGTCTTTTCATGGGGCCACAATTACCTGAAGGCTGAGAAATTCACAGAGGACAGAACCAGGGACTCTTAGGACATACTGAGAACTGCTAATTTTTCATGAAACTTTCAAAAAAAATTTTTTTTTTTAGTATCAAGTAGATTAAACAAAATAATGTATGTCCTGGGGACAGAAAATGCAGAAGAGTACCTAAGATTAAATCTCAGCTCTACCCAGAAGAACTGAAGCAAGTCATTAAACTTCTTTAAGCTCTAGTTTTAGTAAATAATGGTGATACGGTCCAGGCACTGTGAAGCTGGGACCACATGGGAAGCCCAGGCTTGATGCCTGAACCAACCTACAAAGGTCAGGTGCAGAGATATGCACCATTAGCCTAACCAGCTGGCAAACCAACTGGCAGGAGGATCAAGACATGGTGAAATCTTATTGGAAGGGCCTGTCTCTCTTGATGTTTCTCTCTCTTCTCTTTCTCAAATAAATAAATAGACGCAAGTGATGGTGAACCTACTTACTTCAAGGTAGTTTAAATTTCAAAAGGATTCATGTATATAAAAATATTTTACATAATAGCATACTAGAGAAATAATAGGAGTACTGTTGCTGTTAATTTTGGGGGTATTCCCTTGGGCCTAAAATTCTGTAGTACAACATTTACAGAATCGGTTCTTGCTTGCTGATTGAAATTTTCAGTCTCAATTAGCTACACGTATCAAGAAACTGTACATTTACATGGGGTATGGACTGAAAGGAGATTTGTTGCTGGAAAAAAACTGGTGAAAGCTAACAGTGGGAATTTTCAGGACTATCTTGTCTGGGGATCAGCAGTTGGCATAATGGCTATGTCGCTGGACTCCCATGTGGTCGATGGCAGTTTGAGTCCCAGACCCGGTAGCTTAAAACTCACACCGGGCGCGTGTGCGTGCATGCGCAAGATCCCGAGAGGAGAATGGAGGAGAAGGGACTGCAGCGTGGCCTCCCTCCCCTCACCCCCGGGGGAGTGATTTCTCACTTTCTGTCTCTCTCTGTCTTTCTGGTGAACACATCTGCTCTATAGCAAAAACCTCTCAAAAATAAAAAGAGGAAAGAAAAGGAAAAAGAGAATATCTTGTGTGTCATCACTTTTCCTGTCTTGCCCAGGTCCCACTGGAATGTGGGATCACAGAAGAGAAGAACAGAAGCCCAGCTGGGGGCGTGTGACCAGGAGGCCAACCTGTGTTGGTGAATCCACAAACTTCGGCGCTCACGAGCCTGTAAGGAACATTGATGTACTCAAGCCGTATACTATTAACAATGATCTGGACACAGCAGTTTATTATTCTTGTTATTAATAATAGAGCAAATAATATAGCAATAGAGAAAGAGCACACTCATGGACAAGACAGGAAACAGTGAACGCATGAACTTCCAAGAAGCTTTCTAGTCTCCAGGATGAATCTATTTCCCAGCCACAGCAGCCGTTTTCTGATAATGGAAAAGCCTTCCAATAGCATTTTTCATGTCCTTATTTCTGAGGCTATAGATGATGGGGTTGAGGAAGGGAGCAAGGATAACAAAAGTGACAGCAATCACTGTGTCCCAAAACACTGAGTAGGTGGCTGAGAATCGCAAATACATAAGAGCCACGCTGCCAAAAAACAGCAAGAATACAGCAAGGTGGGCAGCGCAGGTGGAAAAGGCCTTGCGACGGCCCTCAGCTGAAGGCATCCCCAAAATCACCATGATGATCCGGATGTAGGACAGGGCAATGACCAGGAAGGAAGCCAGGATCTCCACAGCGTGAATAGCATCCACGATGACCACCAGGGTTGTGTCTGTGCAGGCCAAGCTCAACACAGGTGTGAAGTCACAGAATATCTGGTGGATCTGGTTGGAACCACAGAAAGGCAGAGTGGCAATCCATACTATCTCAGGGAGTACAAGGAGGAAGCCGCAAATGCAGGATCCAGCTGTCAGTTGGATACAAAGTTTGGGAGTCATGATGGTTGGGTAACGGAGGGGATTGCAGATAGCTATGTACCTGTCGATGGCCATTGCTGTCAGGACACAGCCTTCTGTGATGCCAAGTGAGTGGAAGAAGTACATCTGCATGAGGCAGCCTACCAGGGAGATAGTCTTCTGCTCGCTGACTAGATTGGAGAGCATCTTGGGGATGGTGGTCGTGGTATACCAGATCTCCAGGAAGGAGAGGACACTGATGAAGAAATACATGGGGGTGTGCAGGGCTGGGTCCAACTGGACGACAATGAATATCATTAGGTTTCCAGTTATGATAAATCCATAAATGAGAAGCAATGGAATAAAATATAAGAGACCACCTTCATGCAAATGTGGGAACATGGAAAAGAAGAACTCAGTCACCACTGTCTGATTCCCACTGGTCATTAACCATGTCATCTGTGAAGGTAAAAAAGAGGACAAAGAAGATCTTGGAATTGGGATATTGATCATCCACTAAAATTTGCTTCACTCCTTTCTGTAGTCAGTTAAACTGATTCTGAGATCTAAAGCAGGCCAGTTAGGCACACAAGCAGACTGCAGAAAGTTCATGGAGAGATGCAATTAAATTTTGAATTTATTTTAGTGAAAAATAATTGAAATCTGTACTAGTTTTTAATAGAATGTTTTTGAAAATATACATTTTTAAAAACTTTTTGAAGCTCTCTCATTTCTCTTAAACTGAATCCCCATGATGAAACATTTGAAGTGTTTGCTTTTGGAACCTTAAATGACATTTTAAAAAACATTTTCAGCTGATGTGAACAAAGCACAAAGCAACACCCCAATTTAATTCTTTGAAAATATTAATATTACTATGTTCTGCATATTTAGTCACTTTTTTCATTTCTGAATCCTTCTCTTCTTTTTCTGACCTGTGTTTAGTCGTAAAAAATGTACCTTTATTTCAACTCTTCTCTACTCTTCTTCTTCAGAAAACTTAAAAAAAAAATACAAAGACATTATTAGGATCCTTTTTTTTACAAATATTGGTTTATGTTGTTATCCCCATCGTTTTAGCACTGGTATCTAGTCCAAAGCTGACTAAATATTTATCTTTGTTGCTGTGTCCTTTTTTTTTCCTTGTTGGCTTCATAATAGAATATCTGTTTCTTATTAGATAGTAAATATCCAGATGTCAGGAAATATTCCTCTACTTTCTCTGTAACTCCCTCCTCCTCTTCTCCAACGTTGGGCATTGATAACTGCTCAAACCAAGAATATTTCCAGAATCACCTGGCATTTGATTTGTGGCCATTCATTTCTGGACAAGTGGATAACTCCACTCTTACACATCTCATCTCTCCTATAAAGGCCACATCTAAAAGTCAAAGGGAGACAACACTCTAAATAAAAAAATCATTTATATTATAACTATGGCTATCATGGGATGAAATTGTCTTGAATATCAGTTGCATTGGAAGTCAGACCAGCATCTACTTGGTGGGGAGAAAGGGCAAGACAATTTGCTGCGGGACTAACCACAGTTAGTGACGGGGGTATGTATTACCTCTCACTTTGACTATTTCAACATCTTTTTTAGTAATCTACTTATGTCCCAGCTATTCTATAGATGAATATTCCTAAGCAGGGTTTCTGCTGCCCACTTCTTTACAAAAACATTCAAGGATAAAAACCCAAAATCTTTTGACACTAGCAGTTAGCGTAATGGCTATGTCGCTGAACTCCCATGTAGTCCACCATGGTTCGAGTCCCGGACCTGGTGGCTTAAACTCACGCCGGGCGGGTATGGGTACGTGCCCAAGATTCCAAGAGGAGAGTGGAGGAGAAGGGATTGTGGCATGGCCATCCCCCCTGGGGGGTGATTTCTTGCTTTCTGTCTCTCTGTCTCTCTCTCTGTTCTTCTGGTGAGCGCACGCGTCCTATAGCAAAAACCTCTCAAAAAAAAAAGTCTCAGCTTGTTAATCATTGCCTCCTCTACTCTAGCTACAATCAGATTTTTAGAACCAAATACTTTCCTATACATTTAACAGTTCAACTAAATAGGGCCAATATCCTTCATTTTTATTTTCCTCCTGTTTCCTTGATTTCCTAGTATTGGAACACCAGCTGCCTCTGTCCACTAAATGTTCTCCTTGTCATACAAGTCTGATGGATCGCCACTGCCAGAAAAAATGGTACTCTCCTCTGAACCTAAGAGTGCTTTATTTTCTCTCTTTCACTACATCTAATACATCCTTACTTGCATGTTAAATATTTGCATATCAACCTTATCTCCCCAGAGTAGACTAACAGCTACTTAGGAGGATTTATACAAGAGAAATGAAGTCATGTTATTGAAGAATTAATTTTGAAGTAATTGTCCTGATGCCATCCATTTTACATATTTTACTTCACTTATTTTATCTCACTTATTTTTTTACCCGTGATAGAGAAATCGAGATGTTTCATAGGTAAAAAATAAAAACAGAGAAACAAAAAACCCTGAGAACCAGAGAGGAGAAATAAAATCAGCATATTTCAAAAAAATAAAATTAGCAAAATTATTATCAAATGTGCACAACATAGTGTAATGTGCAATGTTGAAGAAAGGATATGTGTATATCCTTGCTTTGACTATTACACACTGTACATATGCCCCAAAGAACCATACTGTTCCCTACAGGGATGTACAATAATTACAAAGAAATCAGAATTCACAAGTAAAAAGAAAAGAAAAGAAAAAAAAATAAAAAAACCTTGTGCAAATGTACACAACTCAGATTCAAAGCAGTATCTCAGAACCAGGTCTGCTTGCCTTATAAGTCTATTACTGTTTTGTGTACCTACCACAGTGGGAAATACAGGTCAGGATTTATGACTTATTCTGTCTGTTTCCTACTCTGAGCACACCTAGACCCTTAGGACTATATTGGGTGTGAGATGAGAGAGCCAGTCTGGTTTCTCTGGTTTCTCTCTTCGAAGGCAGATTCAAGTCAATGGACTGGAAAGGAGGAAAATTAACTCATAGGGGATGTCTCTTGCCTTGTGTGTCAAGCTTTGACGCAAAAAGAGAGGAGAGGCAGGCTTTGGAAGGGAGCATGCGCAGCGCTCCAGCAGAAAGGCGGCTTCTGCAAGGGGAGGGTTAGAGGTTTGAGCTTCCTACCCTCTGACTGCGTCATTCGCTTCTCTGTCCTTTCTGCCAGTCTGTTCTCAGTCTGAAACACCACAGGACGGCCATGCTGAGTGGTCACCATGGAAAACATAGATGGCCGAGCAGGCTATAAGCTCATGAGAGACAGAAAGGAAGTCCAGTGCTAAGAGGCTCGTAAAAGACAAGGAGAGTGGCTATTTTGCGGCTCAAGCTTGGGGTCCTCCTCACTGGTAAGGCTGTGTTCTTAGCCATCTTTCAACTGTCTATTTACCTGCCATGAATATTCATTTGTTGATTGGTCTTATGCTATGTGTCTATAGGTTCAAGTGCTATTTAAAGCAAATAAACATTATATTTGCTCTTGAAACTTATAAAGACACTAAAAAATATTCCTGAATAATTAGCAGTGCCTAACAAACTCAGGCTATAAATACCCCCTGGATAGTAAAAGGAAAATATAGATTTCAGTCACAGAAAAAAAGCAGTAACTTCCTCTGTGACTTCCTAGGAATCCACAAGTCTTGGATTTTCAATAGAATTTTAATGCTTAAAAGACCTTAGATATTATCAATATTTTTAAGCTGAGCTATACTCTTTCTAATGTCCCGTCTAGATTTTACACCTCATTATTCTAATTCTTTACTCATGTAATAATGTTCTTAAAATACCAGATTTTACTCTGGAAGACTAGGACCACAGCTGGGTTCTGAAGAGTTAGGGATATAAAGACAATATTAGGCAGACACCATAGAAGTAAAAGGTAGGCTAGAAGTTTCAATCAGGTAATATTCTTCCTTCTTTCCTTCCTTACATGTGAGAAAGACAGAGAGAGGAAACAAAGAGAGTGAGTCAGGCATTTCCAACAAGAGTCCTCATGCTTAGATACACACACCCCTGGCCAGAATCCCAGAACCATGGGCAGACACACACACACACACACACAAACACACCGTGTCCGGGGAGGTTTTGGGACATGGAACATGACTCAGGACCTTCCTGAATGGCTTCAGAATTGCAGAGCCTGGTGTTACTGCTTCACCACCACTGCTAGCCAAATGATGTCCTTTCTACAGCAGTCTTCACACTTACTTTGCCCAAGACCATGAGGACACTCCTCAGGATTTCTGTAGCTGCCTGTCCCTTCTCCTGGTTTGTGGGATGAAGATATAGATGTCTCTGAAGCCTCATCAGGGAATATCAGAATGGGAAGTTTGTCTTTCCTGGCAGTTTCTCTTTAGATGATGTTGGATCTAAAAAGGAATGGTGCATCTTGCTCTATCCTCCAAGGGACAAATTAAGTGAAAATGTCACATAGTAATTAGAAATCCCCAGAGTCAAGTCTCAAAAGTTTTCCTGTGGCTACATAGCCTTGTCTCTCATTGGGGCATAGAGTTGGGCACTGGGACTCAGAACAGCTGTGGGAGTCAATCAGGATTGCAGTTCTCTGGAATACTCCATCAGCAATCACCACTTGCCTCCCAGATTTTTCACTCACTTTTCTTGTGATTTTCATTTCTTTGGCTGATGCAATACTAATACTAAATAAATTCTATTTGGGGAAGTTTTAAGTATACATCTCACTTGATCCTTTGAAAAACTATTTATATGCCTAAAAATTGTTAACATGGCAGCCCCAGCTGCAGTAGCTCAGGCTGGATGCTCTGCTCCGGCACTGCTGAGGCCACATGGAAGGCCTGGGTTAGAGTGCTGGCTCACCCTAAAACGCTGGATGTGGTGGCAAGTGCCTGCAGTCCTGGCTACTTGAGGGCTGAGGCAGGAGGATGACAACACAGAAACATTCTGTCTAAAACACCATACACACACGTATGCACACACACACACAAAAAGTGAAAATAAAGTTTCGCATGGGAAACTTTATATTACTTGCTTTTAAACACAATTTAAAAATTTTATATAGGAACAGGAGAGACAAGTGTTATTCCCATTTTGCAGATGGGAGAAATTGAATGCTTTCTCCAGTTTACACAGGCAATACAAGACAGGGAAGAAATAGAATCTTAATCTTCTGAGTTCAAATTCAAATACTAGTTTTTACCTCTACTGTTTATAAATATATGTAGAAAGACATATATAAACACATGTATACACACACACATAGGATACTTACAAAAGTTCTTGGAGGGACCAGCAGGTTGCGTAATGGCACTGAACTCCCACATGGCTGTCTTGTCTGCAGTTTGAGTCTCAGACCTGGTGGCTTGAAACCCATGCTGGGCACGTGTGAATGCTCAAAATCCCAGGAGGAGAATAGAGGACAAGGGTTTTCAGTGTGTCCATTCTCCCTGGGGAGGGGGATTTCTCATTTTCCCTCAGACTGTCTCTTTCTGTCTCTCTCTAGCAAGCACATGCACCCTCTGGCAAAAACCTTAGGACGAGTAGAATTAGAGTATGAGTTTATTTTGGTGCAAAAATTTTTGAAATTAATGTACAGTATTTTCTTCTTTTTCTTCCCTTTTCACTTACATTTTTATAACTGTACATCTTTACATTGTACAACATGGCTTTTCCCACCATAAATACAGTGCATTTAGTCAAGACCAGGATATTATCACATACATTATCATCAACATATAAATTATCTAAACAAATAACATACATTGTAAGAGAGAGAAAGAAAATCATATAGGTGAGAATCTCAAATCTACGTAAGAAGGGTAGAGCATCAGAGACGTAATAAATGAAGGTAAAATAAAAAGTTTTGTTTTCTTATTCTAAATCTAACAGATAATAATTTGTTTAAAATAATAGCAAGAGTACATTCAGTCATGTATACTTACTTGTGTGTGTGCACGAGTGTGTATAACATCTTCAAACAGTTCCAACATGCATATTATGAAAACACTATTCATGGATTTCAAAATTTTTTTCATATCAAAATAATCTGGGACCAGCAGTTAGCGTAATGGCTATGTTGCTGAACTCCCATGTAGCCAACCACGGTTTGAGTCCTGGTCCCGGTTGCTTAAACTCACGCCAGACGTGTGTGCGTGTGTGCCCAAGATCTCAAGAGGAGAATGGAGGAGAAGGGAATGCGGCATGGCCATCCCTCCTGGGTGGTGATTTCTCATTTTCTATCTTACTGTCTCTCTCTGTCTTTCTGGCAAGCACACACACACTATAGCAAAAACCTCTCAAAAAATAAATAAATAAATAAAAACAAAATAAAATAATCTTTCATTTTAATTCTGTTTTCTCATGAACCTTTTGAAGTATCTGTGTATCTGTGTGTGTGTGTGTGTGTGTGTGTTTGTATGTGTGTCAGTGTGAGAATGCTTATATGTAACTGAAATAAATTACATCAGTGATATAGGGGTTGGGTAGGAGAAATTAGGATTACTTTGTCATTATAAAGCACTTCAACTCATCACAAAGTGATACAATGCTATTTAAAAGTGGACTTGGATTAATCATAAAAGTATATTGCAAATTTTAGGAAAATAATTAAAAAGGTAAGGAAAACAGAAATATAGCTGATATGCTATGAAAGGAGAGGAAATGAAATGATGTAAACCATTCAAAGTCATAAAAGACTAGAAACAAAAGTAGAAACAAGCAACAAGGTCAAGAAATTTAAAAACCAGTATGATAAAAAATCAGTCATATCAATAATCAATTTGAATGAAAGTAGGTTAAATATACATTAAAAGACAGGGATATCAAAGTGGATCAAAGACAAGACCCAATTACATGTAATCAATAAGAAATTAACTTTTAATGTAAAGATACAAATAGATAAAAATAAGATGAAGAAATATGTATCATGTTGCATTAATGAAAAGAAAACAGGAGTGACTACAGTAATTTCAGGCACAGAGGATGTTAGAGTATGAACAGCTGTCAAGGATAAAAATGAGCGTTACTTAAAGATAAACAGGTCAATTCTCCAAGAAAACATAATAATTCCTTTTTTATTTTTAGGTTTTTGTAATAGGACACTTGTACTCACTGGAGAGAGACAGAGAGAGGGACAATGAGAAATCACCTCCCTAGGGGAGATGGCCACACCACAATCCCTTCTCAATTCTCCTCTCAGGAATTTGGGCATACTCACACACATGCCTGGTACTTTGAACATTTTTTATGCATATTAGATTTTTATCCATTTAACCTATTAATAATTGAGAATATTGTATTAAACATCATTTACATTATATTTTCATAATACACATTTTCCATGAAATTTCTGAACAAAAAAAATATATATATATATATGTATATATATATTTTTCCCTACCTCAACTTTCTTTGATCTCCTAATGTCTTTTAAATAAGGACTTAAGTTATTTAAGAAGAACAAAAACAGGGAAGTGAAAGGACCTTCCTAATCTAGCTCCACTGTCTACTCTTTGCCTTACACTTTAAGCTCCAGGTATTACTAATTATGTTATGATTTGCTATAATTTCCCAATGTTGTTTTCAGTCATTATTTTTTTTCAGCTCTTCTCTTTTTCTGATTTTTTCCTAAAAATTATGATTGAGTGTATGTATGAGAGAGAGATACATCCCCCTTACAGGGCTTGGTCACTCTTCCTCCAGTGCATCAAGATCCTGAGCATGTGTTTTCAGGTAAACCGAACCAAGGACTTGAACCACATTCAATTACAGCTCCAAAATCCAACACACTATCAACTGCACCACAGAGGTTGGGCTGCCTTTTTCTGAAAGCTTCATTCTGCCTTTCTCATTACCAAAATTGCATGTATACACTCTACCTCTGTAATTCTAACCATTCTTTTAAGAATCAGTACATCCCCACTCAATATATATCAAACATCTGAATTCTATGGCAGAAACAGATTGGAAAGTATAAAGGAATGGAGAGCAACTGATGATACTAGAGACAACACGGGAGGAGAGTGGAAAATGGGGGAGCATGAGAGGGAGAGAATCAAGCGGAAAAAGAAGGAAGCAAAACACTTAAGGGACACCAAAATGGAAAATTGTTGATGATAATATATAGGGTAATGTCTTTGACTGAACCAATATACAGTATATCCAGAATGGGAAAATTCATTTGGTATATGTAAGGATACACAGTGAATGAATAAAAAAAAAAAAGAAGAAGAATCAGTATATTATCACCTTCTTCAGGAAGTCTTTCCTGATCCCAGGCTGTTTTAGTAGTTTTTAGTACACACAACTGTTATTGAAATTATCTACTTACATGTTTAGATTCTAATAAATTTGATGCTTATCTATCAGTACTTTTTATATTTGAACCTCTCACACATAGCCATGGAACTTACCTACACATCAGGTAATGTATGTTTAATAGAAGAGGATCAGCTAAGGTTGAGAGATGATGGGCAAGATCTCTCTATATATATGATATTAAATCTCCTACCTAAAACTTAGGTTATGTATGTTTAATAGTTCTGCTCATAATAGAGCTACTAGTAATAGATATACTATCTAGTAGTAGATTTACTAGTAATAGTTCTACTAGTAAACCTTATGATGCAGTGGGATAAAGAGGTAAAGGCCTGAAGTAAGACCGTAATAATGGAAATAAAGGAGAAAGGAGATGGGAGTAATTATGAGTAAAGAATTGATGGGATTTGACTCTTGACTATATTTGGGCTACAACAGGAAAAATAAAAGACCATTAAGATGACAGGTTTTAAACTTCGAGTTCTTTTGACAGATGACACTGTTGACAGATAAAGGGTTAACTTAAACAAAAGTTAGACAGGGGAAATAATAAGAAAGTGAGTTATACACATGCTATTTTGAAAGTATGAGAGAAGGTATCAAATATTAATAGAAACTAGAACATTACCATTGTAGGTGAGAGAAAAACAGAATTTAAAATAAGTAACTGCCATTTACTAAATATGTGCCCCAAATACACAAATACATTTTTATATTTCATCTCTTTTCATCCTTTCAGTATTTCCAGGATTATTCTATCCTTGCTTCAAAGATGAGGGAATTAATGTTGATGCGGAACCAGAAATGAACCCAGGCCATATTCCAGTGTTTAGGAAAGTAACAGAGAGCAAGGACAACGCCATATCAAGAAATCAAGGGAGGAACTGCAGGAACAAAGAAATGATCCATGAGCCACTTAGACACTGGTCTAGTTTTTTCCACAGTTATTCCTAGTACTTAGTATCTATAAACTATTATGTGGGTGTGTGTGTATACACACACATATATTTGTTGAATAAATGAGTTATGAGGAAAAATTGCAACTAAAAAAATGGCACTTAAATATTTTGATTAGGGATTATTGAGACATGTGCAGTAAACACAATTTTGTCATAAAATCTTCTGCATAAATTGTAGAGAATAAAAGAATAAAATATTATTAAAATTAGTCAATGAGTATTGTGAGAAAGTTCATCACGTTACTCAGAATGGTGTGTACTTTAAAACTTAAAAATTATTTACTTGTGAATTTTTTCATTTAGTATTTTCAGACATGTTGATGATGGTTAACTGAAACTGGAAGGTAAAATTGTTGATAACGAGGAAATCACTGTATTGTTCAGGGTTGTGTTATGCTATGACTAAACTACTCTGAATCCAAAGCACAGGAAATAATTGCCAAAAATAGACAAGCAGGACTATGTAAGCTAAAAAGCTTCTGCACAACAAAAAATAAAACAAAACAAAACAGAAACACACACACACACACACACACACACATACACACACACAATAATTAAAATAAGGAGACAATCCTCAGAGAGGAAGAATATATTTGCAAACTATGCTTCAGACAAAGGCAAAGGTCTGATAACCAGAATATACAGGGAACTCAACCAGCTTACCTGCAAAAAAATTAATCAATCCAATTAAAAGATGGGCGAATGAGTTGAACAGACAACTCTCCAAGGAAGACATACAAATAGCTGAAAAGCATATGAAAAATTACTTGAAATCTCTTATTATAAGGGAAATGTGAATCAAAACCACAATGAGATACCACTTAACCCTAATGGTTTAATCTTAATCCTGAATGGTTAAGATTAAAAAAATAAAACATGGTGAGTGCTGGCAATGCTGTGGTGAAAAGAGAAACCTCCTACACTATTGGTGAGAATGTAAATTAATACAGCCACTGTGGACAATTATATGAAGGTTCCTCAGAAAGTTTCAAACATAAAAACTATATGACCCAGTAGTTCCACTGTTGGGTATCTATTCAAAGAATATGAAAATCTTCAGTCAAAACTATACTTGCACAGGGAACCAGCAGTTAGCGTAATGGCTATGTCGTTGGACTCCCACGTAGTCGACTGCGGTTCACGTCCCGGACCCGGTGTCTTAAAACTCACGCCGGGCGTGTGTGCATGCGTGCCCAAGATCCCGAGAGAAGAATGGAGGAGAAGGGATTGCAGCGTGACCATCCCCACTGGGGGGTGATTTCTCGCTTTCTGTCTCTATGTCTCTCTCTCTCTGTCTGGCGGGCGCACGTGCCCTATAGCGAAAACCTCTCAAAAAAAAAAAAAACTATACTTGCATATTCATGTTTATCACAGTATTATTTGAATTTTATAGATCATGAAATCAATCTAAATGTCCAAGAACAGATACGTGGACTGAAAATATGTGGCACAGATACTCTATGGGATACTACTCAGCCATAAAAAGCAATGAGATCTTGGGAACCAGCAGTTAGCATAATGGCTATGTCGCTGGACTCCCACGTAGTCGACCGTGGTTCACGTCCCGGACCCGGTGGCTTAAAACTCACACCGGGCGCGTGTGCGTGCGTGCCCAAGATCCTGAGAGGAGAATGGAGGAGAAGGGATTGCGGCGTGACCATCCCCCCTGGGGGGTGATTTCTCACTTTCTGTCTCTATGTCTCTCTCTGTCTGTCTGGCGAGTGCACACGCCCTATAGCGAAAAACCTCTCAAAAAAAAAAAAAAAAAAAGCAATGAGATCCTGACATTTGATACAAAGTGGATAAATATGGAAGATTTAAAGCTAAGTAAAGCAAGCCAGACTATGAAAGACAGACATTGTATGTCCCTGCTTAATACATACTGGATATCTATACTCCATAGCAGAAACCAAAATATTGGAAGGTATAATAGCAGAGAGGCCAACTGTAGATACTAGAGATAATATAGGAGAGGGTGAGAAATAGGGATGGATAATAGGGATGGGAGGGAGGAGATCAGGGAAACAAACAAACAAACAAAAAAACAACTAATAGACCCCAAAATGAAAAGTTACCTGTTGATGAAAATGTGTATGATAATGTCTTTGATTTGAATCATATGCACTGTATTCATGCTAGGGAAAATACTCTGCTGCACAGTGACTGAATGTAAGTTTTTTAAAAAGACTATTGAGCATGCTCTTTCTTTCCCTTTTTCACTAATAGAAGAGAGAATGGGAAAGAGAGAAAAAGAAGAAAATTTTTAAAAAATAGAATTCACATGTTTTTCTCCAGACTTCTCTGTTAAATGTCATTATAGTTTTATGTAGAACTCTAGTGTTGCATCCTGATGTTTTAAATTAAAATTTTGAATGCATCTTAGTGCTTAAGGATTTTGAAACATAACTCTTTAAAAATAAATATTTAGTTGACTGGAAATAAATAATAAAGAAATAAGGAAAAAAGTTAATAAAAACCAATTCCAGAGATAAGAAAGAGCATGTATACAATGTGTAATAAACAAATGAAAAATATAAATATGTTCACTACCTTCAACATTTATGGAGGATATAAACCTACTGACCACCTTCAAAATTTAACATTATATTACTCTGAAAACATTTAAAACCCACTCCAATGGTTATTCTGAAAGTAGGTACTAAATTGTCTATGACATTCTTTACTATTAGATACAGTTCTAAAGAAAAAACAATGATTAAAAACCGGGCAACAGGGAATCAGCAGTTAGCGTAATGGCTATGTCGCTGGACTCCCACGTAGTCGACCGCGGTTTGCGTCCTGGACCCAGTGGCTTAAAACTCACGCCGGGCGCGTGTGCGTGCGTGTCCAAGATCCCAAGAGTAGAATGGAGGAGAAGGGATTGCGGCGTGACTATCCCCCCTGGGGGGTGATTTCTCGCTTTCTATCTCTCTGTCTCTCTCTGTCTGTTTGGCGAGCGCACGCGCCCTATAACGAAAACCTCTCCAAAAAAAAAAAAAAAAAAAAAAAAAAACGGGCAACAAATGATGTGATAATTTTTTTCTTCTTTTTTTTAAAGAATTATTTTATTTAACGTTATTTATTTATTTATTTTATGTTGACCAGAGAGGGACAGAGGAAGAGAGAGAGACAGAGAGAGAGAGAGAGAAAGGAAAATGAGAAAACAAGCCTCCAGGTCCAGGACTCCAATTATGGTCAGTCATGTAGGAGTCCATTGTCCTCAACCAACTCATCACCTGCTGGCCCCTAATCTCATAAATTAACAAAGATAATCTTAATATTGCCAATGAAAGAAGAATTTATCATTTCCATGTAGAGGACTATGGGATATAAGGATTTATAATCTGAAAGTAACCTGTGGGTATCAATCATTGGTCCAATTAGAGATAGGCAAAATTATATGTAACTATAGCTCATTAGGATGAGATAGAAAAGGAACACTTTTACTCACACACTATGACTCCTTATAAGACCATAGTACTGTACTCTGCATAAATTGTCTTCAATAAAGAAAAAATGAAATGAAATTGGAAAGAGATGTTTAACAGTGAAGCACATGGGCAAGGCAGTGATTTGTTGATTTATGGGCTTTACAAAGCTATTGATATTAGCCTTTTAAAAATTCTCCCCAAAGAAACACTTAGCTACTTTTAACAGTTTGAATTTTTCCTCTATTATCTAGGTTTATACAATAAGTAAAGGTAATAATAAATATATAAATGAAAACCTATGGGGATAATGGTCTATTAAATAATTGGTACATTTGTATTTAAACCCTGTGTGCAAAATAGTTGAATCTGCATTAAGCCCCAGCATTCAATGTTATTATCAATATGAGTGGACTTATTCCTTTTTTCTAGTTGTTTTGTGTTCTCTGACATTTATTAGTCTGTTTTTAGCTTTCCTGGTGTAGTAGTCCCTTAAGTATTTCCCAAAGAACTGAGTTTATTTTAGTGAATTCTTTCATCACTTGTTTTTGAGAATTATTTTATTTCTCTTTCCTATTTGGAAAACAGTCTTTCTGAGTATAGAATTCTTGGCTCAAATTGCTTTTCTTTCAGAATTTTAGATATGTCTTCTCATTCCTTCCTTGCCTGCATTATTTCAGTGGAGAGAGTCAATGCTAGCCTAATGAGGTAAACTTTATTAGTAATTTGACATTTCTCTCTTGTCATTATTATAATATTTCTTTGATTTTTATCAATTTGGCTGTCATATGCCTTGGAGGGAATCTTTTTATGCTATATCTATTTGGTGTCCTTTGTATCTCCTGAATTTGGATGTTCACATAGCTCTCTAAATTTGGAATGTTTTCAGCCAACATGTTATAAAGGTGTTTTCTATGCCTTTATTTGTCTCTTTACCTTCTGGAATATCTATTGAAAGGTTCCAGCCGATAACCGGCCGATCCGCCTTGTCCAGGGAATACTACGGCGACCCCAATCAACCACAAAAGTCGGTTCTCGATGTAAAGTACAAGAGGCTTTATTTCTAGCACGCTAGGACTCCACTCTCGGTCGTACAAGACAGGACAGTGAGTGAAGCCCCGAACAAAGGGGCATTCAGGTTATATAGACACAAGTCTGTGGGGTGAGGGGAAGAAAGAATGAGGAAGTATGATAAGGGGCTTTCTACAGGGAGCTAGTAAATTGCCTCGGGCTTCCACAACTTCAGCAGTTTATCATGAGGACAGCATCAGCTTTAGTACAGAAGCGAAAAAGGCAAAGGTTAAACTTTATCTTTACAAAACAGGATAGGCACAGTTTAACTTTATTCTTACACTATTATGTTGCTACTTGACTGTTTTATGGTGTGTAGGATTGCCTATGTATTGTCCTCATTTTTAATAGTTATTCTTCTATCGTTTTTGGTTGCTTGGACTAAATCGGAAGTGTTGTCTTCAAGATCAGAGGTTCTTTCATCTGTGTGGTTTCATCCACTGTTGATAAGTTCAAAGGAGGTTTTGATTTCCTCCAGAAATTATCCTGTTTGATTCTTTTTCAGTGTCTCTCTTTTATTATTTTTTTTGGAGAGGTTTTCATTATAGAGCACGTGCACTCGCCAGAAAGACAGAGAGACAGAGAGACAGAAAGCGAGGAGGTTTTGATTTCCTATATCATTTGTTTCCTCCAGAAATTATTCTGTTTGATTCTTTTTCAGTGTCTCTCTCTTTTTTTTTCTTTCTTTTTTTTTTTTTTTTTGGAGAAGTTTTCATTATAGAGCGCGTGCACTCACCAGAAAGACAGAGAGACAGAGAGACAGAAAGCGAGAAATCACCCCCCAGGGAGGATGGCCACGCCGCAATCCCTTCTCCTCCATTCTCCTCTCAGGATACTGGGCACGCACGCACACACGCCTGGCGTGAGTTTTAACCCACCGGGTCTGGGATGCAAACCACGGTCAACTACGTGGGAGTCCAGCGACATAGCCATTATGCTAACTGCTGGTCCTGTGTCTCTTTTTTTTAATAGAGAGGTTTTTGCTATAGGTCTTATGGCACATACACTTGCCTGAGAGACAGAGAGAGATGGAGAGACAGAAAGCGAGAAATTACCCCACAGGAGGGATGGCCATGCCACAGACTTCTCCATTCTCTTCTTGAGATTTTGGACACACAAGCACAGGTGTCCAGCGTGAGTTTTAAGCCACTAGTACTGGAACTTGGACCTTGGTCAACTATGCGTGAGTCCAGCAATGTATCCATTATACCATCTGCTGGTCCCAACTCTCTGTTTCTTTATAGAACTCCTCCTTCAAGTCATAGAAGGATTTTCTCATCTCCTGGAATTGGTTGTCAGTTTTCTCTTGTATCTCATTGACTTTTGTTACCATGAATATTCTGAATTCTTTTTCTGACATACTTGCAATCTCTTGTGTTTTATCCATTGTGGGTGATGAATTGAGACCTTTAAAGAGGAGGTATTTCCTGACTTTCTCCTATTTCTTGGGGCTCTGCTTTAATTTTTAGTTATCTGGTGGTATACTCACTTCTTCCTACTTCTTTGGTCTATATTTCTGTGGCTGCATGCTCCTGTACTTCTATGACATGCGTAAGTTCTGTGCCAATTTCCTTCCTCTCCTGGGGGTAGGAGTATGGAATCCACACTAGGAATTTCGTGCAGGTTTTCAGAGGGGAGTTTCTCTCCTTTATTGCTAAGGGAGTTATGGGGAAAGAACTTCTCTGGAGTCTATTTTTAGGTGTTTGTTTCCTGTATACTCAAACCTAGGTTTTCCAATGTAGATGGAAGTGAGCCGACAGCCAGAATATACGGTGGTAGACCATTTCATGATGCGCTGATGTAACCTGCAGGCCAAAGGGTCCCTGCTGAGGAGCTCGACAGACGGCTTGGCTTGGGCCTGCCTGTTGGCCCTTCTCTCTCTGGAGTGCAGGGTATTCCTGTTACTCCCTCTGTCTCTGGGATTGCAGGAGTCAGATTTTGGTTCTTCAAGGCCAGAGAGCCCCTCCTTTCCCACAGTAGACTGGCTTGACTTCAGCCTGCGTCTTGATGCTGGGTGGATAAGGGGGAGAGAAAGGCGTCAGCACATGTGGGGCAGAAGCTCCTATCTTCTGTCTCTGGGATTGTAGGGTCTCCCTGTTGTTCCTTCTATCTCTCCTTCTATTTTTTTTTTAAGTCACCTAGTCTCAGGTGTTTCTGTTAGCAATGCAATAAAGGACTAAGACATGCTATCTCAGCAGACACCTTGTACTATAAACAATCCTTTAAGCAGGAAAAAAAAGTACCTCTTTACATCTGATTTCTAAAAATGTAGCTTTTAGTGAGTGTCCTGGCTTCATGGAAGTGCAGTGTGGCAAGTGTTCCTCTAATTAACCACACGAGGCACAGTATTGCTCTCCCTTGGCATTGGGGGAGAACTCTTAAGAAGAAAACCTTCCTCTCATTTGTCTATTCCCTGAGAAACCTACAAATGCAACTGTGATTATAATTTTATTTGCTCAATTGCAGAGCCCTGAAAACAAAGCCATTGGGAAAAGAAGAGGTGACTTTTTTTGGTTCTAGAAAAGGTGAGTATAGGAAACGTGGTGAGCTCTGTGCTTTGGGATACAGGTGAGAGGCTTTGTTTGCTATGTGCTGGTGAAGATTCTCATAATTTTTTTTTTCTGTTGGATTTATATTAAAGAGTCTTGAAGAGGACCAGCCAGTGGTATGGTTTAAGGCAGGTGGCTCCCACATAGCCAATTGCATGGTTTGAGTCCTGGACTTGGCAGCTTGAAAACGATAGTGAATGCATGTGTATGTGTGCTATGCCCAAAATCCTAAAAGGAGGAAGACATGGAGGAAAAGGGATTGTGGTCTGATCATAACCCATGGGGAGGGTTGCACTTTCTCTCTCTCTCTCTCTCTCTCTCTCTCTCTCTCTCTCTCTCTCTTTCTCTCTGGTGAGCACACGTACACCCTCTGGCAAATTAAAAAAAGAAAGAGACATGCAGAAACTTCGTTGAGGTTACACAAACACATGAGGTAGGAGAGGGTCTTCAGTAGGTTCTAGAGACAATTTTAAGATAGACACTTGGAGAAATCATCTATTAATTTGTTTTTCTGGACCTGTAGCCCTATGCTATTCTAACTTTTATTGCTATCTGGGTTAAATTCTAATCTAGGAGGTTTGCATTTTATTTAGCAGACTCAGGAAATGCCCTTAAGAATAAATAAATATAAGGGCAAAGAGAGTGGTTTATTAACTGATAAGTTATAGATGGTATATCTATTCTCTCAGAAAATACAGAAGTTATAATTATGTCATAAGACATAGTTTTGGACCCCAGTATTTGCATCAGGTTGCCTCCATATACACATCTTCTTTCATTTCTAAAAACCAAAGTAACTATAGGCTTAGCATTTTTCCCTTTTGTAAGTTTCCAATTTTCTAGTTCTGAAATGTACTGGCTATAGTGTATAATGATACTTCCCTGCTCATCCCCCTGCTGCTTCCGAATGTGAGAACCAGAAAATTGTTATTTTCTGTCATACCATAGTGTCTTTGGGACAAACAAAGCCAAAAGACATTAGGATGTGAAAATGATTTTAAAATTTCACATACATTGATATTTGTCATGCTTAGAATCTCAAATCTGATTTAGAAGCCTTCAGACGCCATGATAAGGTTTCCAGACAGAAGACTAACAACTTTATAGTTAGGAAATATTATTCCAGTCCGAGTGAGTCTGAAGTCAAGTCAAGTCTGAAGACAATGAGTCCAGAGAAGAGTAATTAGGTTTTTTTTGTGCATCTCTATTTTTTCGATAGAAGTTTTCTTACAGCAAAGAATTTCGTCTCACAATTCTGCTTTGACATTAATTGAATATTCTCCTGTATGTATAAAAAGAAAAAAAGTTTGCTTTAATATGTCAAGCTGATTTCTCATTTAATTATAGTCTCTGGTAATCTTGTTTCAAAATAATTTTATATATTTATTTATCTATATATTTATCTATTAGTAGTTCACAGTTGTCTGATTTCTTTTGGTAAGTATCAATAGTTTACTTCATAGAGGTCCTATAAAAACAAACTTCCTTTTCTTTCTCTTTCTCTTCCTCTCTCTTCCTCTGCCTCTCTCTGGTCAAATTAAAACAAATGAATAAAAATAAACAAAATAAATAAAGTTAAATACAATAATTCTTTAAATAAAATCCTACAAAGTAGTTTAACACAAAAAGGCATGTCTCAGATTTCTGTCATGCAAACAAACCTTTATTAGAAAATAGATACAAATAAAACTATCCTATTCTTGGGAACTCAGAGAAGTCTTAACTCTTTATCCTTTAGGTTACTTGATCAGTAAAATAAATGAATGTTTCTGTCAAAGACAAAATGTGACAAAATTTTTGTCTCTGGCAAAACTACTCTTTGGGTGAGATTAGGTGGTGAATCCCCTACTAAGGGACAAACAATAAGTGAATCTTGTGCCTGTTGCTCCTTCCACATTTTATAAGCCACTTGGTTCACCGTATTCTTACATCCCTTCAAACAGGGGCTTAGGCATATTTCTAGCGTATCAATATAGATTGATCACTTGGTTTTTTATCAATTAGAAAAAAATCAGTTTGTCAGTGGTGTTCAATGGGAGCATGTTTTCACCTTGCAGGAATGTTTGGCAATTTCTAGAGCCATTTTGAGTGTCCTGACCGAGGAAGGGATCTGTGTCACTAGCATCTAGTATGTAGAGACCAGGATAGTGTTAACAATCCTGTAGGACACAGGATAGCCTATTCTTCTCCTCCAGCAAAGAATCATCTGGTCCAAAATGGCAATAATACTAAAGCTGAGCATCCTGCTCCATGTCCATCAGGGAACCCTGTAACATGGATACGGATAAGGACATCTGAGGCTTTTGCCAAACCTGTTTCTGCATGTGGACCGCTTTCTAAAGCCATTCAAATATTACCAAACCACTCCTAAGTAATGATTTCTAGATTAGAGCACTTCAAATACCAACTAATTCCTTTTAGAATTCAGATTAAAATCAACACGAACTGACTCCTTGGCCTGGTGGTTAACGCAGATGGTTGATTGTGTCGTTCGAGTCTCAGACTAGATGATTTGAGAAATACACCAGGCACAGGTAAGTACGTGCCCAAAATCTCAAAAAAGGGCAGAAAATGAAGGAAAAGGGATTGCGGTGTGACCATAGCCCATTGAAGAATGTATTTTCTCTTCTCTCTGTCTTTTTCTGGAAAACATACACTACTTCCAGAAAAAAAAAGTTTAATTATCTACACAAATATATATTACAATATCACATGGGTCTAAATTGTTGTGTTTTAAATTATATTTGGTATAATATTTGGCCTTTTCTGTTTACTCAGTTATTAATAAGGAGGCAGATAGACAGAAGCTGATACCTGCACCTTAGGTTTGAAGATATTCACTTTAAAATGGTCTTATTCTTACCCTCAGAGATCACTTTGTCACAACTCATTCTGTGTCCCCATTATTTTATCTCAAAAATTAAAAATGTCTACTCCCTGAATTTTTTTCTAGTTTGCTATTATAATAAATGTGTCAGATTCTTTATGTTTAAAATAGTTATTTGGACTAAAAATAGTAGTAATTATGTTTAAAATAGTTATTTGGACTAGTAAAAAGCAGACTCTAATCATTATTAGAATTCTTGATTCAAATTGACATCTAAGAGATTTTGTACCAATTATATGTTTAAATAGCAAAACTGTTTTCATATCTAATAGAATAGTTGATAGCAAACAGTATTCAATTACATAAAATGTGTAATATGACAGGATCGCTTTATAATTTGCAGAAACAACTCACACGATATATTTTATTTAATCAACCTAACTTTAAGACCATTAGCTACTTGAAAAAAGAAGTTTATATATATTTATTTTGTTTTTGAATTATTTAGAATTCTGATGTAATTGATTCCACCCGTCAACAAGCGAAACAATCAAAAATATGAATCAGGAGAATCAGACAACAGTGACTGAGTTTTACTTCTCTGATTTTCCTAAGTTTGAGAATGGCAGCCTCTTATTCTTCATTCCTTTGCTTTTCATTTATGTGTTCATTCTTGTTGGAAATTTCATTATCTTTTTGGCTGTAAGGCTAGACACACGTCTGCACAACCCCATGTATAATTTCATCAGCATCTTCTCCTTTCTGGAGATCTGGTACACCACTGTGACCATCCCCAAGATGCTCTCCAACCTGGTCAGTGAACAGAAGACCATCTCGTTTGTTGGCTGCCTCCTGCAGATGTATTTTTTCCACTCACTTGGGGTCACAGAAGCTCTAGTTCTCACCTTGATGGCCATTGACAGGTACGTTGCCATCTGCAACCCTCTCCGCTATGCAATAATTATGACCCCTCAACTGTGCATTCAGCTCTCTATTGGTTCTTGCATCTTTGGCTTACTTATGTTACTACCAGAGACTGTGTGGATTTCTACTCTCCCCTTCTGTGGTCCCAACGAAATCCATCAGCTCTTCTGTGACTTTGAACCTGTGCTGCGCTTGGCCTGTGCAGATACGTCCATGATTCTGGTTGAAGATGTCATTCATGCTATTTCCATCCTGACCTCTGTCTCTATCATCACCCTTTCCTATTTAAAAATAATCACAGTGATTCTAAGGCTCCCCCCAGGGGAGAGCCGGCAGAAGGCATTCTCCACCTGTGCAGCCCACGTCACCATTTTCCTGCTGTTTTTTGGCAGTGTGACACTCATGTACCTGCACTTTTCGGTCACATTTCCACCATTACTGGACAAGGCCGTTGCACTGATGTTTGCTGTCCTAGCCCCATTTTTCAACCCTATAATCTACAGTCTGAGGAACAAAGACATGAAAGATGCCATCAAGAAAACCCTCTGTTCTCAGAAGATGTTCAATGTCCCTGGGAGTTGATGGAAGTTCACACACATATGTTCAAAGAAATGTCATCTTCATGAGCTTATAATGCTATAAATCAATTTATAAAATTACTGTGCATATTTTGCTTTCGCATTGCCAATTTGCTGTTTTTTTTTTTTTTTTTGCAATTTTCTAACAACATGAGAACTATTGTTTAATCTGATGGAGGAAACCTATCTTTATATCATTCACAGATTATAATGAAATATTTTTTCCACTTTATTACAATATCATATTCTTCACATCAATAGAGGGTACCAGACTAAACCTAGACTAAGTAATATTCACGTTTATTACTTGAACATCTAAATGTTTCCCTTACCTGCTCTTTCATTCTATATTCCCAATAGTCTTATATCAGTTTTTTTTTTTTTTTTTTTTTTTTTTTCCCTTTGGAGAGGTTTCTGCTATAGGGCGTGTGCGCTCACCAGACAGACAGAGACAGAGAGACAGAAAGCGAGAAATCACCCCCCAGGGGGGATGGTCACGCCACAATCCCTTCTCCTCCATTCTCCTCTCGGGATCTTGGGCACACACGCACACGCGCCCAGCATGAGTTTTAAGCCATTGGGTCCAGGACGCGAACTGCAGTCGACTACGTGGGAGTCCAGTGACATAGCCATTACGCTAACTGCTGGTTCCCTTTTTTTTCTTTCACTTAAAAAACTTAGCGAGAGCCAGGTGGTAGTACAGAAGTAACCCGGATGGATCCACATGGGAAAGGCCCTGGGTTCGTGTTTCTGACACCCCTGAGTACACCAGACATGCTGCTGTATGCCAATGACCAGGCATACAAGAGATTCAGGAGAGCGATCACAGGATGAAGACCCTGTGGAGGTGGCTGCCTCTCTGCCTCTCTTTTTCTGTCTGTCTTGTTCATAAAGAAAGGGACAAATAAACTTCTTCAAAAATAAATTAATGAGATGCACTGAAGTGAGATGATTTGGGGTAGGGAAAGAAGCCTGAACTCCTAGCATCAATTCAGAGACCTTTACCACTCGCTAAGATGTCTTCTGACTTATAACAAGGATTATGGGGCACCTAAGGTCTCTGACTTTGTAATGTTCGTTTCTTGCTATTATCGACTCCTTTGTGGGTTTTCACGATGTTTTGAAGAACAGAGCTGACATTGTTGGGTGCTCAAATATTAGATAGATATAATATGTAGGCTTGTAAATAAAACTATAAATTTACAAATTATACAAATATATAATATATACTTATACCTTGGTATTTTAAAATTAATATCACTACTGTTAAAAATGTTCTATGTTATGTTGTTATGTTATGTTACGATGTCATGTCAGTTTCACCTTCATCCCTCAGTGTCTTCTTGTCATTGTTTTTCTGCTCTGGAATGTTCTTCCTTCCCTTCTTCTCCACTTTGGAACTAATACTCACCATGAAAAAGTTCACAGATACTTTACTATCTAGGATAGATGTCCAGCCTTTCTCCCACAAAGCTACACTTGTCATTTTAGGGGATGAGTAAATGGTTTCTAGGAAGAAAATTTTGTCCAGCTCCAGTGGGAAGTGAAGCAAGGACACAAGGCAGCCATCAGTGGTATCCTAAGGGAGGCTGCCTCACGTGGTAAGAGAAGAATGTCAAGAAATATCAAGAGTATAAGGCAAAAGGGAAAGCCTCGCTCTGCTGTGGCCAGTCAGGTAGATGAATCCTTGGACCCACGTGGGAGTGCTAAAGTGGGAGAAAGACCAATATTCCCAACCTCAGGTCAGCTCCAGACCCTGTTCCTCCCCATGCCTTAGGGGCCCAGGTCTGTTATTTACCCCCTCTCACTTCTGTAAAGTCAAATAATTTCCAGGCTGGCCCCATGGCCTACTAGTTAAGGGAATCAGTTCTCACATGGCTGACCACAAAGGGAAGAAAAGCGTGATGGGTGCATGTGTGTGAGTGTCCAAAATCCTAACAAGGTTGAAAAATAGACAAAGGATTGTGGTGTGATCACACCCTATTGTGGGTGTTTTTTACCTCTCCTGCTCTGTCTCACTCTCATGAGCACATATGCCCACTGAAAATTTAAAAATATCAATTTTTCTATATTAATATGAGCCTTTTTAAGACATAAGGAAAAATTTTGTGTGAAGAAAATTGTATATATGTTTCTTGAATTATAAAATTTCAATTTAGTTGAGGCAACCATTCAGAAACTTGGACACTCTTTGATTTTTGAATTTCTTCTTTAAAACCTTAGTTTTCTGGTCAAGCCACAGTGGTACAGGGTAAAATTCTGATTTGCGGTAGAAACCACACGAATGACCATGAGTTCGGATCCCAAGTCAACTGAACACATGCTGGGCACACTTCTAAGACCCTGGTTGATAGGAGGGGTGAGAGAAGAAGATGGCAGCACCAAGACCTCCCACCTCTGTGGGGGGTCTCTGTCTTGCTCTCACACACTTGTGTGCACATACATTCTCTCATGAAAGAAATAAATCTGGGACCAGCAGTTAGCATAATGGCTATGTCGCTGAACTCCCATGTAGCCAACCGTGGTTCAAGTCCCTGACCCGGTGGCTTAAACTCATGCTGGGCACATGTGTGTAGGTGCCCAGGATTCCGAGAGGAGAATGGAAGAGAAGGGATTGTGGCGTGACCATCCCCCCGAGGAGTGATTTCTTGCTTTCTTTCTGGCGAGCGCACATGCCCTATAGCAAAAACCTCTCACCACCCCACCCCCCCAAAAAAGAAAGAAATTTCACAAACCCCTTAGTATTCTATTTATAAATCAATTTGATTTTATGATTCTATTTTAAAGGTGTTTTACAATATTTTCTTTGATTCACAAACTTGACAATTAAATCTTTTAAAATAACATTTAAATATGATATATCATATTTTGATTTTAGTTACCTCAGTTTTCTGATGTAATAAACAAAGCCTTCAGGGCTAGCAGAAGGCATGGTGGTTAAGGTGATGGATTCCCATGTGGCTGACTGTAGTCCAAGTCCCAGAGCTATCAGACTGAAAATCACACTGGGTAAGTGTGCATGAGTGACCAAATCCCAGGAGAAGAATGGAAGGGAAGGGACCGTGGTGTGGTGCCATTTCCCCTGAAGGGTAATTACTCACTTTCCTTCTCACTGTATCTCTCTTCAGCAAGGACATGTGTCCTATAGCGGGGGCGGGGGGACCTTACAATAAATAAACAAACAAATAAGCAAAGCCTCCTGAAGTTTTTGTTTGTTTGTTTGTTTTTGAGCGGTTTTGCTATAGGGTGCTTGCACTTCCCAGAAAGACAGAGAGAGACAGACAGTAAGCAATCACCCCCCTGGGGGATGGCCACATCACAATCCCTTCTCCTCCATTCTCCTCTTGGGATCTTGAGCATGCATGCACACGTGCCTGGCATGAGTTTAAGCCACTGTGTCCGGGACTTGAACCACGGTCAACTACATGAGAGTGCAGCAACATAGCCACCTTGCCAACTGCTGGTCCCCCCACAGATTTTAAAAATAACATTCGTAATCTAAAAAAATAAATATAAATATGGTTAGCTCTAAGTCCTGCTTAGTGTTGTGATTAATGGAGTAAGATATGAACTTAAAAGAGCAAGCCTAATATCTTGAATAAATGTGTGAATTTTGCTGACTATAAAGTTTACCTCAATAAATTTGATTTTTTAAAAGTCTAAAATAATTGCTCAATTGTAGATTTAAAAGGAGAGTTGCAAAGTGTATCTAGTATTTGAATAGGTCAAATTATCTTAAATAATGCAAGTGCCAAAAAAATACCAAACATATGAATTAATGCAAAATACAAATAACAAATTTTTATTCTCTTAAATACTTGGATACTTAGTTTTAAAAATTTGCTAAATTTAATTATGCTAATCAATCCACTAAAGAAATAATCATATGACCCATTTCTTTATCCATATGACAAATATTTACAGAAATTACTATACCAAGCACTATTTTAGGTGCTTTTAAATATAACTGACAAAAAATAAATAAATAAATAAATCACTGCTTTTTTTGTAGCTTACATGGTAGTGAGAATTTTTTTAAATTAAAATACGCAAAAATTAAAATATTAACAATTAAATGAAACTATGTTCTGTGGGAAATAGAAAAGAAAATATAGCAGAAAAGACTATATGATGTGGATAGGTATCTATAATTTTAAATATATTGGTCAAATTAAGCTTCATTTAGAGAAGTGCATTCTAACAAAAACTTAATGAAAACGAAGGAATTACCACGTGGATATACGGAAGGAGCATTCTCCAGGAAGCAGTAAAAGTTCATGAGAAAGCCCTAAGAGGCACAAGCCTGTTTAAGGAATCAAGCGGTTCACTGTGTATGAACTGGAGTAGGAGATGAGTATAGAAAACTAGTGAGTTCAGAGAAATAAGAGCCAGACAACAGCTCAGTGGTAAAACAAGATGCTCTGCAAGGCGGAGCCACATGGGAAGGCTCCAGGTTTGTGTTTGCAGATCTTCCTGAGTGTGCTGGGCATCGGCTGCCCATGCTCTGAGGCTGGCTGAGATTGGGGCAGATCTTGATGTCAGGAGCCTTTTGGAAGTATTGTCTCTGTTTGTCTGTC